>CM057152.1:21596042-21639429 GCA_029962745.1 Echinometra lucunter
TTGTGTTTCCAGGTGGAAAAGAAAGAAGCATTCAAGTGTGGGACATTTGGAGCTGCAAGTTTGAAGCAGAGGGATCTAGCAACAGGAGACTTCAGTGGAAATATGAGAATTTGGTAAGACAGATTATAGAGATAATGAAGAATCAATAATTAGCAATATATTACTACTAAATTATGTAATTTCAGTTTATGAATCTAATACGGTATGTTTTGTTTTACATAGGAATCAACGTGATAAAAAGAAATGACAATAATGAACTAGCTGTCACATTCAATGATAGATTTGTTTATTTTTAAAAAGGGGGAATGATACTACAATCATGGACTTATTATGAATGGACAACCGACGGTCAAAAGCCCTTTGAAATACCAGTTCCGCTGCTGGATTTAATTTACATAAGTACAATGATTGTCACCGCCTTCTGATCATATGCAGCTTAATGGAAACAGGTGTTTGGACATTAACGATTGCGTGAGCATGTTCGAATGTTAACAAAGAAGCAGTTTCCCTCAGTTTGGTTTTGTTCAGCTGGTGTGCTCTTTCAGAATATGTCTTTGATTCATAATACTGCTGATAGGGAGCAGCAAACTTGAGAACGTGTTAATTTTTGTGATATGAAATTTATTATTACTTATTCGCACACTTTCGCACACGCATATGACCGTATTTAACAATGAGAAGGACATGATCTTCATAAAATCCGTGCATTATACTTCTGGAATATTATGGGGGAAATGTGGGAAAACAGGATTATAAATCTCAAACATTCAATCAAAATTTAAGTTCTGTCTTGTTATATTCACACAGTTTTCAAGAGGAAACACATGGAATAGTAAATTCCAACTGTAAACCAGAACTGCACATTGATTTTCTATGATTTAAGCAATTTATTATCTTCTGCGCATGTAGTAAAAACTACTGTCAGATCACCGTCTCGCTTCTCTCCCGGCTAATTGGCGGCAGACCTTGTGAGATCAAAGTGGAGAAATATGTACAGAATGTTATTGAGATGGCTTTGACAGTCACAATTGCAGGAATCAATTAACGTAACGACGAATGTCCATCTCATAATAGGTCCATGCTACAATGCACAGGATCATGGATAAATGGCTATGCACAGGATCATAACCAATATCTGTTGGTTAAAGTTTATGTTTTACCATTGATGGCCTGAGGGTGCTCACCATTCTGTAGTAATTTGATCTGGCCATAAAATTTAGTTCTTATTAAAAATTTTTATTTCCTGAATTATGGACTTGCCAATGACCATGTCAGTGTTTTTTTGTTTTTGTTTTTGTTTTTCAATATATACAGGAACCTTGAGAAGATGGAGAGACCTATATATTCTGTAGCAGCACATAAGGAGATCATCAACTGCATTGACGGAGTAGGAGGTTTGGGTATTGGTGAAGGAGCACCCGAGTTGGCAACCGGAAGTCGTGATGGTAAGATGTCATGTTAATACTGCTTGTGGATCTAAGTCATTGAAAATAGATAGACCTAGAATACTGCCTCGGCTATCAATCCACGTGATATACAATTAAAATTACCTTTGGTGTAGATAAATGTATGAGAAAATTAGTTGTAGCAGCATATTGTAGTAACCTTGAACAGTTCTTATTTAGAGTTTATCACTTCTTGGATCATTATGAGCTTGAAATGATAAAAGTGAAAGAAGGAAAGAATGAATTCTGCAAGAGCAGTTGTGAACAGTCCGAGTAGTAGTAGGCTTTAAGCTTTATTATCATTTTAAGTAAATAGAAGCAGTATTATCCCAATTATGAGTGAAAGTGTAATCACAAATTGAAAAAGAGCCTCATTATGTGTTTGTTTTCTGGTAATTCTTTTACCGAGTTATGAATGTAAGAAAATTGTTGGAATGAAAGAGTTCAGGTGAAAGAATGAGCATATTTGCAGAGTATCAAATGGTGAGAAAGGGCCAGAGTACAAAATTTGCACACAACAGGGTTCATATGGGTCAGGGAATTTCTGGAAAGTCAGGGAATTAGAAATTGTTTTTTCCAGAAGCAAAAAGTCAGGGAAAGTCAGGGAATTTGTCAATTTCTTCTGGAGAGTCATGGAAAATCATTTATTCACGATATTTTTCGTGTTAATGAATTTGAACTCCGGCCAGCCCTGCATTCATGACACTCAGATCAGCTTTGAAACTCTTTTAATCAGCGTGCTTTTTATGTAAGTTTTACATCACACGTAATCGATCAGTCATGGAAATTTGTATTTTTCTGCCCTGGAGAGTCATGGAAAGTCATGGAATTTTGAAAATGTTTAAGTGTATGTACCCTGACACAAACTCTATAAATGTGAGCTACAAACTCTATAAATGTGAGCTACAAATCTCTGATTTGTAATTGTGTTACCATGTAAAATAGCCCTTTTTTAAAAGTAGATGTGGTCACGTATTTGGCTTAGACTAGAGAGTAGAAACTGTCAATAGAAATAGAAATTGTACATTGGTTTTCTGGCTAACGCCTTTCTATTTTTAGGAGCTGTGAAAGTTTGGGATCCAAGACAGAAGGATAAACCAGTAGCTTGCATGGAACCCGCAGATGGAGAGAGCAAAAGGGATTGTTGGACAGTGGCGTTTGGTAAGTAATCAGCCACAATCTTGGTAATATGTACAATCTTGTGTCCTGTGTTAACTTTCCTATCTTCAACACTCCTTCAAGTATCCAGCAGCAAATTCCCTCTGCAACTCCAGTTTCATATGGTATTGTAAGTCGCGTGACTTATAATAATGAGATTTTATGTACGTGTACGTCTTAATTATTGTTTGCAGTCGAATGAAAGGGAGTTTTGCAAAAAGCTGCACCAAAGGTACTCGTGTCATAATTTGTGCTAACTTTCCTATCTTTGTTTAAGAACTGAAAATTTTGGATCCAAGACAGGATAGACCAGTAGCTTACATGGAAACTTGATTGGTCCACATCTTTTTCCAGTCAGCACTCAGCAGGCACAAAAGGTCATTCCTTTTGCCCTTGCATATTTTTTTTTTTGCCTCCTTAGAATACCTTTCATTTAAACGCAGATGTATTTCCGGGGTTTGCCGCTGCATATGCGAACTAACCTTTATTATATATGGTTAATCTACATCCTTGCAATTCTGTAATACCCAAGTAAAAAACCAGACTTGCGTCCAAACCGATTGCCAACTGACCAGTTCTGAGCCACTTGAAGAATGTATTGTTGCAATTTCCTCAATTATCTGTCCATCCACCTCTCTATACTCTCTATATGCTCTCTCTCTCTCTTTCTCTCTCTCTCTGTCTCTCTCTCTCTCTCTCTGTCTCTGTCCCCTTTTCTCTCCACCATCATCTCATTTAACTGTTTTTGTTAGTTTGGAGTGAAACTGCTAAGATATCAACCTTTTTTTATTCACCCCACCCCCCCCCCCCTCCCCCTTCCATTATCAAGAGTTTCCACTTTAAACTTAAGTAACATAACATAGACAGATTATTTTATTGTCATACAAGTAACCAGATCTTGGATGTCAAAAACCTAAAAACTACATTTTCTCTTTGTTTTTAGGTCATGCACATAATGATGAAGATCGTTGTGTAGCAGCTGGATATGATAATGGCGATATCAAGCTCTTTGATCTTAGAAATATGTCACTTAGATGGGAAACGAACATTAGAAATGGGGTAAGTGAATAAGATACTTTTGTATTTTAAGCAGTTTCGGCTACCACTGTATGCTCTCTCTCACCATCCTAAATAGATGAGAAAGTTAGTATTTTTGACACTTAAGTTATGATTTTTAGATATTTTGGAACTTTGAGCTGGATGAAATGTGCTTATAAAAAAAAATCTGGCATTAGTTGCAGGTATTGTAGTGTTTGAATGTTGGATTATAAACCATAATACATATAGTATTAAAATAGCTTATGTCATAGAACAAAACCTTATCACTTTATTGTTGTTTGATACACATTCAAGAGAAAAATATGGCGAAGAAACACAAAATACTTAATTTTAAAATGTGAGCATACAGATTAGCAATTCGATGTGATAACAGAAAGCTTTGCCAAATTAGTAAATTGGGTTTAAATGCTGTTAGATAAATATTTTGACAACTATGAGCTGGATTTGTTTAAGATTGTTCCAATGATGTATGCCAACTCTCATCCAAGAACTGCAGATTATTATACCCGTCTACTATGTTTTTTGATAGGTGTGTGGCCTCGAGTTTGATCGCAAGGACATCAACATGAATAAACTTGTAGCTACCACCCTGGAAGCAAAGTACCATCTCTACGATATGAGGACTCAACATCCAAAATCTGGTTTTGAGTCTCTCAGTGAGAAGGCAAGTACCAGTACATTCATTATTTAAAGTATAACTGCACATTGTAGCCCTAATTTTATGAAACACATAATACATTAAAAGCTTTATATTTGGGGGATACTTTATCTGGATAAAAACATAAGATGAATTTTCCATTTGACACATATCACTAAGCTAAATATCCCCATCTCACAAGAAGGCGATTCCGCGGCGATCCTCAAAAATCGACAACTTAGCATGGTGGATTGTGGCTGGAGCTTTTTCATTCTTCTCCGTCGTATCTTGAGCCTTTCTGAAGTGCCATTGATCGCTGCCATCGCCCTTGTCACCACAAAATTTTGAACAAGTTCAAAACTTTGTAGCGAGAGTGCCAAGGTCCCAAAGAGCGCCACAATCATCTTATGAGCATATTAAAAACGACATGCCTGTAGCTTTAAAGTAGATATAAGAAGGAAATAAATGTCCATGAATTTGGTATCTATGCAAAGCATATGCTATTCATAAGGTGTTTATTCACATGGCAAATCACAAAAGTCCTCTTGCTCCTGGACATCCTTAACTGAAATGTCGAGAAATACCCTCCTCAGTCAGCCTGGAAAACCAGTCGCGGAACAAGTCCACTATGCGTGACGTCACGAAAGGGGATAAGTATTTTTACATACCCGGATGTTCCATACAAAACATGTGCAGAGAGAGAGAGATTTCTTGAGTTTTTTTTTCCAAAGCCTGAAAAGTCAAATGATTCAGAACTCTATGATCAATGCTTTCCCTTCTCCTTATAGTTCATACTGTGAATATCAATTATCTGGTTTAGAATTATGATATATGCATGCTAACAATGCGAAATTAATTGATATTTTTCACCATTATTTTTTGGTGTGTGTCGAATTTGGTGAGATTACGAGAGAGCTTGCTCTGAAAGGGGATCCGGCCAGCCGGTCGTACAGAAAGTGCATGAAGAACGTAGGAAGCTTGTGTGTGTATAGTATAGCATGGTGTTACCGTGTGTAGCATGTGCGGCGTGTGTCGAAAACAAAATAGTGCTGCGTATAGTAAGTGTGTGTACCCGGCCAGCGAGCTTTGGTTGGTGCTTGCATAAGCCAGCGCAATATCTATCAAGCCGCTCTCTGCAAAAACGTCCAGGCAGGAGTCGAATCACTCGCGGATGAATATCGTTCAATAACGACGTCGTCAGCTGGAGATCTCTGTATCAAGTTTGATATATTTTTGGAATGTTTTGCTGTTTTTTAGGCTTACTGCATCCTTTTGAGGCAGTCGCACATATGAATGATAAGTATGATCATAGTTCTAGGAATTACTGATTCACATAATTGATCCTGCAGACCAACGAAACTCATCTAACATTTACTATTCGTACGTGTAGGTTCGATGGTGATTGCACCTTGTTTTCCGAGACAGTAAACCGGGCAGTAAACTCGCCTTAAAACTCTCCAAAAAGGAAACTGACCATATGAAAAAAAAAATCAGCTTCTGAATATGTTGTTTTGTGTTTCTTCATTCAAATAAAAACATAAAGTCTTTCAAATTATCCCATTTACGAATTTACAATGACAATCTAAGCTCGTCATAAGAAGGCACTTTTACATAGGCACAGCATTGCCACTACTTCCACCGGCGCATGCAATCCCCTTTCGTGACGTCACCATCGAGGCCCTTGATTTCTGTGTGCGACCCGGCGTTTCTGACTTCGAGATTTTGTTGAAGTTTAGTCGCTTAAATTCACCATTCTGAACTTTTTTTGTGGTTAAACACCACTCAATATTATTTTGGGGGTTGATAGCTTTCCATTGATGTAATTATCTCAATATTTGTGATCGCTTTCTTATATCAACTTTAAAGAATCAGCAACGCCTAAAGCGTACTTCAAGCACATTAAAAGCGGCTCCTTTTGCCCATGCTTTGAGGCCCGTTCCCTAGACGATATTCCTCAGTTATGCTTGTGGGCATCTCATCCTCACATCCTGGCTGGTATTGTTACATCATCACAACAGCAGTGCAATCGCCACGCAGGTCAAAAATGGAGTTGGAGGGCAATTCTGCCACGCCTTGCAAAATTTTTACAGATCACCATGGTCGCATTGATCACATTTTTTCATGAGATTTGGGCCTAATCTTTAAAAGAAGAGATGATAACATACTTCGAACAGTTTCAGCTGTTTCTTAATTGTACTGTTTTTGTTTCTTCCTCTTCAGGCACATAAGTCGACAGTATGGTGTGCAAGGCATTTACCTCAGAACAGAGATGTTTTCATGACGTGTGGAGGCTCAGGGACTCTCAACTTGTGGAAATAGTAAGTCCTTTCCAACGATATCCACAACTGAGAATCTTATTACAATCCAGCATACTGTAGAAGAGAATGTATTGAAACATTTTTTTCTCAAGAGCAGTATTATGTCCGGTGATTTATGAAATTTATGAAAATCAGAGCTTACTGTGACCTTTGAGCCACTTTTCGCAGAAAAACAATATGCTTGATGGCTTTGAGAGCATCTAGCACGGGTGATTGATGGGTACCCGGAAAAAGTCGCACCTCCTCTCCTCGCTACAAAATGAAAAACACAGGATCAGCGAAGCCTTTCTCAATCGTGTGTATGGACCATAATTCTAATAGCGTAACTGTAAACTTAATTCAAATGAAGCATTCTGTGCTCCTGTGAAAACGCTTCTAAATACATAATACAAGACTTCTTTGAAGTATTGTAATTCCTTTCCTTTCCTCAACTGTCAAAACAAACATGCCCATTCAAGAAATAAACTAAGTGTATATTTTCTTATTTCTTTCAGTGAATATCCCACGTCCAGAGTACAAGAAGACTCCAATGGCGTAAAGAAAGGTGTGATGGGTTCAGTGTCCCTTCTACAGAGCGTTGGTGTATCCTCCCAGCCTATAGCAGCTTTTGATTGGAGCCCAGATAAGGCTGGTCTTTGTGTGTGCTCATCATTTGATCAGTGTGTCAGGGTGCTCATCGTCACAAAGCTTGGAACATTATGATTGTGAACATTTTTCTGTACCAAGAAACACAATTGTTGTGTTGTATGAACTCGTATTTTGATCATTCCTTCATCTGAATCTGAGATTGGGGCAGGGGATGGGGAGGGGGCAGCGATGCAAACTGTTCCCTTTTTTTGCTGTATTTTGTACCATTTTTAAGGGAAAATACTTCAGGTATTAAGTACCAGTAAGATACTGGTTTTTTTTCCTGAACTTCAATTACTGTACAGTTATATGGCTGTAAAGTAGGATATAATCATTTTTCACTCATAATGCTTTTTTTTTTTAGACATAATAATACTACAAAACAAGGTTGGTATGTATCTTGGGGGGGGGGGGGGGGGGGGCTTTGGCACTTGTAGAGACCAGCAAGGGTACATTGCAGTTGATAGCTGATGGAGGTAAGATGGAAAAAATAATGAGTTGTGATATTCTCATAAGTTATACTCTTGCAGGGATGAATTTTTCTTTGTACTCGATAGAATATTCATGTGGCTTTGTCAACCAAATCATTTCCAAAGTCGATTTCTTTACAGACAAGCAGTTTAATCATTTTTTAGAGATATGAAACTTGCCCAAGTATGATACTTAGTGGCAGGCAGGGATGATTTAGTAGCAATTCTTCTGACATAAAGCCAGACAAGGTTGTCATAATTTCATCTACTTAATGCTATTATGAATGACACGATATTATTACATGGTTTTCATTTGTCATGTTACACTTCATTACAAATGAATGAAGATGATGCACTTCACTGTTCCCTTGTTTCTTTGCATACCATAACATTTTTTTTTGTGAAGAAAATGGCAATGCAACTGCCATCAGTTTTCTCATGAGCTGATTTTTGTCTCGCCTGCGTAGCGGAGCGAGACATAGGTATCACTATTTCCGGTGTCGGCGTCGTCGTCTGCGTCGTCGTCAACAATTGTGTTGTACACCCAATAACTTTCTATAGCTTTAAGGTGGGATCACCAAATTCATACCAGAGGTCCATCTCTTGAAGGCGCAGGTCAAGTTCGAATATGAGTCGAATTTGAATAAGGTCAAAGGTCAAAGGTCAATGAACTTTCCATGACTGGCACTGTGCTATATTGTACACACAATAACTTTTTATACCTTCGAGGTAGGATTGCCAAATTCATACAAGAGGTCCATCTCTTGAAGGTGCAGGTCAAGTTCGAATGTGAGTTGAATTTGATTAAGGTCAAAGGTCAAAGGTCAATGAACTTCAACTTTCCATGACTGGCACTGTGCTGTGTTGTACACACAATAACTTTCTATAGCTTCGAGGTGGGATCACCAAATTTATACCAGAGGTACATCTCTTGAAGGCACAGGTCAAGTTTGAGTATGAGTTGAATTTGAATAAGGTCAGAGGTCAAAGGTCAATGAACTTTCCATGACTGGCACTGTGCTATGTTGTACACACAATAACTTTCTATACCTTCGAGGTAGGATTGCCAAATTCATATGAGAGGTCCATCTCTTGAAGGTGCAGGTCAAGTTCGAATGTGAGTTGAATTTGATTAAGGTCAAAGGTCAAAGGTCAATGAACTTTTCATAACTGGCACTGTGCTATGTTGTACACCTAATAACTTTCTATAGCTTTGACGTGGAATCGCCAAATTCATACCATTTTTCAAACAATAAGTTTGCCATAACACCTTAATAATTAATTTAATTTTACAATTTTACTCACATTATTATCAGTTACATTCTTTTTCACTAACATTCATTTCCTTACTTGCATGGAAATAATTATAGCTTCATAGTATTAACAGCATTCTTAGTGTTATCTGATTTCCTAGGGATAAAGTAGGCCTATACCATTATTGCATATGTAAACTGTCAGAACCACAATTCACCCCCTAAACTGCTGACAGCCTCAGAAGTCATATAGCATAGTTTTGACATGCAGTCTCTTCATGACTGCAATATGCAGGCGAGACAACGCTTGGCGTTTGCCTTGTTACTGGTAAATGTATCGATGTGATAACGAAAAAGATTAACACCTGATGGGTTTTCATTTGTATTATTGCTGGCCTGTAAATGTGGGCAGGCAGATTTTTCAAAATTTATTTGAAGTTTATAACTGCACATACTTGGCTAAATGTGCTTGATGTAGAGCCTATTGAACTCCTGTAGTAGTAAAAATTGTGGTATCAGTTATCAAAAAATCTGGTGAGACAAATCATATTTCAGGTTATGTACGGTTTTGGTAGGCTCTCAAAAACTCTGTCGGTTTCCTTGCTTTCAGCTGGTCAGTAGCAAGACAGGGCTATCCTCCTGGGGAGTCACTGGCAAATGTTGTTGGTACCCATGCGTGTCCAAAAAACCATCAAAAAGGGTCAGCTTTCCAACCCAAGGTGTCAACGCATTTGGAAAAAAGGGGTGTTTTTCAGTCTTACACTCAACTTTTTTTTGAGAAATAGGGTTGCAATTTAGCTGGTTCTTTGATGTTCTTTGTAGCCTGGAATCTGGATTAATTTGTGTTTCTTCATTCAAGTGTATATTTCATGCCATTTAATGATGTATAGCATCCTTGTCCAATTTAGGGGTACATTCATTCAATGTGCCATATCAATAATGCCATTAAGGGGTACGTTTTATACTGTCCCATGGCGACGCCATTTATGTTGTTTTGGGATATATTTTACATTGTCCTACACCAAATATTTGTTGTTTCTTTTCTACTTCGATATCAAAAGACAATTTTCATGGTCCTAGGGTCCTTATACAGTGAATTTAATATTCATGTCCTGTGGACTAGGTTCAACAGGATGTGCCTATTGTGATTAGTTTTCATTATGCATTTTCCCTTAAATGTTTGTGTATTGATGAATGTTTGAATGTTTCTAAACCTTTTTTCAGAAGCTGTACATATGGTATGTAAATAAAATCAATCTAACCTCTTTCAGTACTGGTGTATAGTGTAATCAATTCTCTGTCCCTACCACTCCTCCGACATATGCTTTAGCAACAATTTCTCTAGGCTTTATTTTGTCAAAGAATAGATGGAGGGTTAGGGTTAGGGTTGTAATTGGGTTGCAGTGTTAACCCATCACACACTATATGATCCATCTACCATCCGATTTTGGAAAAATTTGTCATAGCATTTGATATGAACATTCAGGCAAGTAAAATCTTATTGATCAATGTTTCGAATAGTCGTATGAATACTAAAATCGAAATTAAGGGCTATTGCACACCTCCCTGTAGGAATAAAAGCGAACTCAATTCAGAATTGTAGTGATGTCATAGTGATCTTACAATCGGCTACGAACTAATGCTGATGTGGCTTTTACTCCGACCACAAGGCTTGCATTTAACCAAAATATCAATTTTAGTACAGTATTCCCATCATTATTCTGTACTTCAAATAAGGTCATTTTACCTGTTTAAACTTTTGTTTAAATATATTTAATGCAAAATGCCATTTGTTTGAAAATCGGGTCACAGTGGGATCGTATAGAGTTGTGGGCTTTAATGTCGTCTCTACTCCTTGGTTCACTGTTCAAGTTTAGAATTTGGTTAGTGTACAAATTGCCATGGAGCCATTAGCTGATGGTCTGGTATGGTCTTCCAGGTTTCTTCACATACAAAAAAAAAAAAAAAAAATTGCATGCCTCTTATTCATAAATTTGCTAAATTTTAGAAAAAGTTTTGTTGAATGCCACCTAACAAGTACATGTACTTTTGCAATGTCAAACCTTCATAAGCATTAAGCAGTGGCCGAACAAAGTTTTAACGAAGTGATACTCCATAATCAAAAAATCTGTTCAGACCAGTATTAGCCCTAATTTTACATTAAACTTTTTCCTAAGAATAAAGAGAAATTTCTCGTACATGAATCAACAACGAGAAGAAAAAAGAAAGATCATTTCCAATCACACGCATTGTACATGTAAGCATGTTTTTATTCAGCCCCTGGAAAACATAGCAGATCCATATCCATGATCATAACTAAGCAAATACAGGTCTGAGAATCAGTGGAATATCATAGTACATGTACATGTATTTTAAATACTCTTTCCATCAAACTTTATAATATTGATAATAGGATTGAACATCACATGTTCTAGTAAAAAAAAAAAAAAAAAAAATGCTCTCAAGTAAACTTCTTTGACTTCTTGAATTCCTGACTTCCAACTGTGGTCCCTACATTACTCCATGGGCCCTTTTCATGAAACCTGCTATCACTAACAAGTTGCAATAACTGTTATAAGCTACTGAAATCCTTACATCTGATTGGCTGAGAGCAAATTTGTCACAGAAATGTGACAGTTGTTACTGATAACAAGTTTTATGAAACGGGGCCCTGATTAGATCCGTTGTCATAAACCTGACTTTAAACTCAATTGCAACACCAAGCATTTCTCTTTTATGGAATAATGTGTGTCGTAAATATCAGCAGAGCAATAACTTGCTCAATGACAATATTTCCAAGTTTTCCACCAAGAAAAATAAATTTCTTATAGAGTGCAACAAACTAAGACTTGTGGCAACCATACAGGTCAACCAAATTTCTGACAAGCAGATTTTAATTCTCCAGTACATACAGTATATAAAATGATTTGTTACAAATATATCCATCTATCATCAGTACAGTTAACTTCGCCTAAGTTGAATCTGTTGGGACCACAAAATAAAGTCAAGGAGACACTTATTTTATTTTTTGTATTGATGTTAAAAGAGAGAAAATAATGTATATAAATTTACGATTTAGAAGAAAAAAAAAAAGATTTTCTATGTTTCGTATTATATTGGAAATAAAAAACTTGAACTTGATAGTTTGACTTATGCAAAATTCAATATAGGAAATGTAAATAACCCATTGTCTTTGGAAAAATAAATTCCATAAACTTTCTTAAATCTTGCACCTCGGGCATGTTATTTCCTTGTTGGTTCTGCACACTTGTAGGTCAAATTATTTTAGTTCAGTGTAACTGCACCATTTTTTCAAAACCACTGAATATAATGCCCATGACTGTTATAGTTCCTTTAATACACATTTTCTTAACCAGGAAGATAGCATACACTGACACTGCAATCATTCATGTGGGGCAAACAAATGCTGTCATACAAGTGATGACCCCCAAAACATTCCTTACGTTTAAAAAAAAAAAAAAAAAATGTAATGATATTCAAATACTGAAAAGGGCCTCTGAACTGGCATGGTTTTATTGCACCAACGAATGAAAAAAATTCTCACAAGATTCATAACTTTGTATCATCAGAACCTGTTTAATTTTACACATCCTTCAAGAACAAGGCGTTTGCGATGTTGTGTCTCGCCCACTTGTGAAAATAACTAGAAATATCGCGATCTGTGATGGCACACAACAGAACTGTATCGAAAGCTCATTGTGAAATAACTGGGATGGAATAACATTTGATAAAATATGAGAAGGGTTTTTTATGAAATGGTACTGCATTTTCACGTGCATGTACTTTCCCTGCTTCTACTCTCATCCCTCTGATATGAGTAACATTGTATGATGACCTTTGACCTGACCATGTGACCTCTGACTGGACCATAACATGCAGGTCCCCTTAGTGCATCTACAACCCAAGTTTGATAGATAAGTGTCACATGGTTGCAGAGTTTTGTGTCATAAGAGAGTCTTGCACGTAAACTTTAATGTTTGACCTGAAATGACCTTTGACCTTACCATGTGACCTATGACTGGACCATAACATGCAGGTCCCCTTAGTGCATCGACAACCCAAGTTTGATAGATAAGTGTCACACGGTTGCAGAGTTTTGAGTCATAAGAGAGTCTTGCACGTAAACTTCAACGTTTGACCTGAAATGACCTTTGACCTTACCATGTGACCTCTGACTGGACCATAACATGCAGGTCCCCTCAGTGCATCTACAACCCAAGTTTGGTTGAAAAGTGAGTCACGGTTGCAAAGTTATGTGTGATAAGAGAGTCTTGCACGTCAACTTTAACATTTGACCTGAAATGACCTTTGACCTTACCATGTGACCTCTGACTGGACAATAAGATGCAGGTCCCCTTAGTGCATCTACAACCCAAGTTTGATTGAACAGTGTCACACAGTTGCAGAGTTTTGTGTCATAAGAGAGTCTTGCACGTAAATTTTAACGTTTGACCTAAAATGACCTTTGACCTTACCATGTGACCTCTGACTAGAGCATAACATGCAGGTCCGCTTAGGGCATCTACAACCCAAGTTTGATTGAACAGTGTCACACAGTTGCAGAGTTTTGTGTCATAAGAGAGTCCTGCACGTAAATTTTAACGTTTGACCTAAAATGACCTTTGACCTTACCATGTGACCTCTGACTAGAGCATAACATGCAGGTCCGCTTAGGGCATCTACAACCCAAGTTTAGTTGAAAAGTGAGTCACGGTTGCAGAGTTTTGTGTCATAAGAGAGTCTTGCACGTAAACTTCAACGTTTGACCTGAAATGACCTTTGACCTTACCATGTGACCTCTGACTGGACCATAACATGCAGGTCCCCTCAGTGCATCTACAACCCAAGTTTGGTTGAAAAGTGAGTCACGGTTGCAAAGTTATGTGTGATAAGAGAGTCTTGCACGTCAACTTTAACATTTGACCTGAAATGACCTTTGACCTTACCATGTGACCTCTGACTGGACAATAAGATGCAGGTCCCCTTAGTGCATCTACAACCCAAGTTTGATTGAACAGTGTCACACAGTTGCAGAGTTTTGTGTCATAAGAGAGTCTTGCACGTAAATTTTAACGTTTGACCTAAAATGACCTTTGACCTTACCATGTGACCTCTGACTAGAGCATAACATGCAGGTCCGCTTAGGGCATCTACAACCCAAGTTTGGTTGAAAAGTGAGTCACGGTTGCAGAGTTTTGTTTCATAAGAGAGTCTTGCACGTAAACTTTAACGTTTGACCTGAAATGACCTTTGACCTTACCATGTGACCTCTGACTGGACCATAACATGCAGGTCCCCTTAGTGCATCTACAACCCAAGTTTGGTTGAAAAGTGAGTCACGGTTGCCAAGTTATCTTTCATAACGTTTGTGACGGACGGACGGACGGACGACGGACGGACGACGGACGGACGACGGACGGACGACGGACGGACGACATTTGGATCCCTTAGTCTCGCCTTCACCTCCGGTGGGCGAGACAAAAATGGTAGCTCTGATGGTATAATCTGTTACAATTATGACAATGCTTCTTACTATTTCTGAGATGACTTGGTCAATTTCTAGTTTGGGTGAATATTTAGACTGTTAGAGCTATTGTATAGCTTTCTTATGATTATATCATAAATTGCAGCATCTATTTTCTGTATATTCTGAACATCAACTGTTGCACACTCTCCAGGTCTTAAAGAAATGTGTGTCTGTTTTTTCCTTCATTAAAAAAAATATATCCCTTTTTAATAGCAATATATACTGCCAAAAAATAAGAAAATTCTGGGCATGCTCAGTCAAAGGAAGGACACATGGATGTTATTATCTTCTTCACTTGGGACCCAACATGAGTTCTGGACGGACTATCTCATCAAACTTCTCTTCTGTGAGGTGACCCAATGAGACAGCTGCCTTCTTCAGCGTGATTCCTTCCCGGTGGGCATACTTGGCAATCTGGGCAGCCTTGTCGTATCCAATGTGTTGGTTTAGAGCAGTCACTAACATGAGGGATTCGTGCAGGTATCTACAGGTCGTGAGAAAAAAATCAGAGCAGAAAGATAAGTTAAAAGTTTTGAAAAAGGCTAGCAACATAAGAATAAATATGTATTTTTAAAAGTTGTAATTTTTCTTTAATTAAATTGCTACAACTACTGATATCTGGGAGCATTACATGATTTTGCATCATAAAATTAATCAAATCAGCATAAAATCTATCTTACAGTTGGACAAACTAAAGGAAAAAAACCCAGCAGGGCTTGATATCAAACCATTGTCTAAAATCAAATTATCACTCGTACTGAATAGTCCCAAAATCCTAATTGTTCCACAACAGATACAAGTGGATCTACATGTACTACATACTTTTGAAACTATTCCAAACCATTATTTTACCATTAAATGATCAGCAATGACAAAATGAAACCGAAAAATCTGGAGCATCACAACCTGAGAGACAAAAGGTTATCATTTATTTCTTCACAGCACTGAACTAACCTGTCAATTTTCTCCCTGTTAGCTTGAATTCCATTCACACAGTTCTTTGTGAAGGATGTACAAGCATCTCCCAGCAGCCTCACCGATTGTAGCACATTGGCTACCATCATGGGTTTGAATACGTTGAGTTCAAAATGGCCGTTGCTTCCTCCAACAGTCACGGCTGTCTGGTTTCCCATGACCTGAGCAGCAACCATGGTAATGGCTTCACACTGGGTGGGATTAACTTTCCCTGAAATCATGAATGAAAGCAGAATATAGTATCTTATGTCTACAAATACTCGGGGCTTTCAACAGTCCCTTGCAATATTCATCCAAAACATTCCCTTACCTTACCTTCAATATTAGATTGAAAAATGTTTATCAAATTCTCTGTATTAAACTAATTTTTGGAAAATCCCTTACATCATCTTAGTACAAAGAAATATCCTTTAGGCCTATCACATGTAACTGAGTATCAAAGTCTCGCCAAATATATATTACACCAAGTCAATGAATAACCAAGAAATCGTACATCGCGTAGTTTCCAAGACCATTGAAAACCACTGAGCACTATCTCCTTCCTTGATTTACACTTCATCTCATGAGAAGTCTAACATTTTCAATTCTCACATTATACTTAATAGCTACAATCACACATTTCCTTCAATTGTTTTGAATTGATCAAATAAGACACAAAATCTTTCGAAACCGTCATAAGAATGGATGTAAAGCATTCACTTCCTCTCTGCCTCTACGTACCTGGCATAATGCTGCTTCCAGGTTCATTTTCGGGCAAGACCAGCTCACCAAGCCCACACCTCGGTCCTGACCCTAAGAATCGGATGTCATTGGCAATCTTCATGATGCTACATGCCACCACGTTGAGGGCACCGTGTACTTCTACCAGGGCATCATGAGCAGCCAGAGCCTCAAACTTGTTGGGGGCAGTTGTGAAGGGAAGACCTAGTGGAAATAAGTGGTGAATATTAAAGTATGAATACTTATCTACAAAAGACTAAAATAACAACTGAATTGAATCAATCACCTGAAAAAAAATAATGTGTGTACAGCTGGTGCATGTGAAATATATAACCCCCAATAAACTTTACCTGGCATTCTATGGATCGACACTTAAGGAGTGTGTAAAAAGTAAAGGATAACATAAGACCACACAATTAGGACATTCATGGAATCGAATGGATGTTCAATTCTGTATCTGCCCTGATTCATGCCCATGTGTGTGCATACATGGACTAGTCTACATCAGGGGCCTGTTGCATAAAACTTTTGCCAGACTTTTTTTCTGGCAAAAAAAAAGTCTGGCAAATTTTTATGTAATGAAAAACTATGGCTTTTTTTTTTTTTGCCATAGTTTCCTCAAATTTTGCCATAAAAAACTCCGGCAAAAGTTTTATGCAATGGCCCCCAGGAGTCATTTTTCTGCTAATTGAGAGTATATTTGAACTCGCAATACCTCTTTATAGAAGTAATATGTAAAGGTTACATTTTGAATATATCATAGTGATATTGAATCTTCAACATACAGAGCCGATTTTTTGTTGTTGTTTTAATGGAGGGGGGGGGGGGGGGGGATTGGTACACTTTAATATTAAACTTTGACATTTATCCAATATCCAATATAAATCTTCTAAGATGTGAAAGGATAATATGTCTGTCCAATGAGAATATTTTCTTTTCTTATTCCTAATCAAAGACTTAATCACAGTACAGCTACAACAAAAGGGCACATATTGTTCATTTACATTGACTTAATAGTTTTATCAGAACAGCAACATTACAAATCAAAAGACGGACAGATATAAGGGTAAAAAATACCCAGGACGACTGGCGATTTCATCCTTAGCAGAGCTTAAATAGCTCCCTAAAATCCTTAAAACCCATTTCCTTGGGGTGACCATTTTCTTCAGTCGCCCTCGCCTCAGCTTCAAAAATAAGCAATGAATTTGCGAATAGCGATCTAGGAGCAGCAGAATTAACATTTCTTGAAACAACACACACATTCACGCATGATACCAATACCCAATTAAGCATACTTTCACAGAAAATTGGGATATTAGCAATTGAAATTCAACATAGCTCCCTTATGGCCTAGCAATAGCTCTTGTAAAGTTGTCCACAAGAGCTTTTTCTTTTCAGAGAATAGCTCTTGTGGGAACAATAGTATTTTTTACCCTGACAGATATTAAGTGAAAAAAAATGTCATCACTTACCTGTATACTCAGCAACTCTAGCTGCAACCTTTTCAGCAAATCCTATTCTAGTATTCAAGCCAGTACCCACTGCTGTTCCTCCTATTCCATCAATATGGAATGAGAAAATGTTTGAATTGCATATATGGATTCATATTATTTTCTGTACCATTTTATTCATTTTCTAAACAGAAATCGCTCGCTCTATTATTTTGATACCATACTAAAAATCAAAGATCTTGTTCTAGTTGTTGAAGTTCTTCTCTCTCTAGGGTCTAATGGTTCAATTCTAAAAACAATATGACATTGATCAATCCATTAGTAAGAATCTCACTTACATAATAATATTTTTTCTAAAATTGTATAATCAAAAAAACAAAGTCCGACCCAGGCGCATACTAACCAGCAGCTAGTTCATACAGTCTTGGTAGGGTTGAGCGCACTCTCTGGATACCATTCTCAACCTGTGTTCTGTAACCGCTGAATTCCTGGCCCAATGTCATTGGGGTTGCATCCTGAAATCATAATGATAGTGGTTATACATCACATTAGGACAGTTTCAGACATCCCCATGAGTTCAGCTGAACTTAATAAGCAAAATATGTCAAATGTTCAAAACAAAACGAAACGAAAGATTGTCACAATATCTTACCTGTGTATGTGTCCTACCAATCTTGATGACATCCTTGAATTCCTCTTCCTTGCTCCTGAGTGCATCCCTGAGGAGACTGAGACCAGGCATCAACCTCTGCTCTATCTCCAAGGCAACTGCTATGTGCATAGCAGTTGGGAATGTATCATTGGAACTCTGCAGAGATATAATAAGAAAATGGTTATAATCAGATCAAAAACATAAAAGACAAACAAACAGACAGCCAAAACATTGAGTAACATGAGATCAGAGGGCGAATACGCGGAGAGGAAGTGGTTAAAAAACCTGAAATGGCAAAGTGAATTCAAAAAAATATTTTTAGTACAAGGGGGTGTTTCGTAAAGCTGTTCATTAAGTTATACATGACTTTACGAAGAACTGGAATATGAAGTGCCAAATGGGATGTCTAAAGTTTTTTCTGAAAAATGTACTTTGCAATAAAAATGTTTGTAAACAATAGTAATGTTAATCCACATCTGCAAATTTCACCTTTAGCTGATGCGATTTATAATGAGTGAGAATCCCATTTGGCTTGCCATATTCAAGTTGTTCGTAAAGTCATTTGTCACTTTACGAACAGCTTTATGAAACACCCCTCTGATGTCTTTGCGCTTATACTTTCAGAATACTAGGTAAATGGATCAATTTAAGCTCAGTACTTGATAGGTACACAAATACAAATCTAGAACTGCTGACCAAGGCTTGTAATTTTCTCATACGGAATACAATCGAATGATTGAATGGATTCCTCAATCATCGCACTTGAACTACATACATTTGAAAAAGGAGACTCAATGTTTAATAGCCCTAAGTTGGTAACTTCATTTCTATTCTTCTTGGCCCACTTGCATAATGGATACTCCATCACCCAAAAAGAAACTTTTCATTTTCAACACTGCCAAACACAGAATCTGAATTTAAAAAAAAAGTGAAACACCATTCGGCTCAAAACAGTGGCAATATTATGTGTATAGATGTCCATTTCTTCTGTGCAGGGGTAAAAGAAAACTTCACAACCCCAAAGTAATTCAACTCACTACAGTGCCAGGGCCATACACGGAAATTTATTCCTGGGGGCAAGAGTATGTAAAATGTTCAAAGAAACACGCAAGTGAGGGAGCGAAACAACCGAGCTGGTCACAAGGGCACTTTTGCACTTTTGAAATTAAAATTGAAGGATATGGTGCACACTTCAGGTGGAATTTTTGAAAATTTTCAGTAAAAACAAATGTAAGTCTTGAAAATTTCTGGGGGGACAACTGCCCCCCCCCCCTGCTGTGTACGACCATGTACAGTGCATTCTGTCCTGTATTCATTCCACCTATCATACCTGGCTCTTGTTGACATCATCGTTTGGATGTATAGGAGTCTTACTTCCTAGCTCCCCACCCATCATCATGATAGCTCTATTACTGATCACTTCATTCACGTTCATGTTCGTCTGAGTCCCAGACCCCGTCTGCCAAATCACGAGCGGAAAGTGATCATTCAGCTGGCCAGCAATCACCTGAAATATATGGAACAGTGAACAAGGGTATATTTTGGATCATTTAGTTTACTCCATTACATCTGAATGTGTACCAATCACCTGAAAAAATAATTTGTGTGCAGCAGGGAAAAAAGTACACGAGGGCTCAGGGCGAATTTGCCCCCGAAATGCCAAAAAGAGCCCTGGAAAACTAAAAAAGAGCCCCTGAAATTCTCATAGGGTCCAATGTTAACTGTAATACAATGTAGAAAATTTGGGCCGGTGGGCTCAAAAAGTAGCCCCGGAAAAATATTAATTATTTTTTTCCCTGCATCGTGGACAACTCTCCATTCATTTTGTACACAAAATTTAACATTTTCTTTATTTTCAAGAAAAATAAAAATTATTTTGATCTACACACATGTATTGTTTGAGTATGACATGGCTATATCAATTCTGCAAGCATTTTGGGAAGAATTATGTTGATTCCCGACTTGAAATTTCATATAAATCAATTTTTTTGAAAAGTTATGTACAAAATGAATTGAGAGTTGTCCAAAATGACATAACAGATGCTTACAAAGTTGCCAACTCAAGGATCCCCATAACAGGGATTTACTGAAACTTTCAAAATTCATAACTCTTGAACCGATTGTCCGATTTTGCTCAAACTTTCACTGTTTACTCTTCTTGGTCATCTTTATTCACTAAGAGCACACTGATGCCTGGGTTGCATTCTCCTTTAAAGACAGCCCGTCCCTTTTGCAGACCAAATTCTGAAAGCTCCCTGACTATGTCATCATTTGAGAGAGAAAGGCTATATAACCTATCCCTGAAATTGACAAAGCGTGAAATTCGGTTTTAAGGAAATAATCTTTGATAATTCATCAGAGCTTTCTTTTTTCGTACCACGAAAAAAAGACCTGAAGATTCGAGATAGCGCACAATGAAAGGATTCACGTAACAGCGCCGCTATATTATGTACGGTACGTGTCGTGGCCGCGAGTTGCGTGCCGCTGAGCTAGCTAGCTATATACAGCTGACTGCGCGACTACCGGTGAGCTGATCCGACTTGCTTATTCAAAGTTGGTAGCCAGATTTTCATTTTACATTAAGAACTTAAGCAATGTATGACCATAAGATCAAACGAACAGTATCAGAAGGGCATATCCTAAACTCATGCCAAGTTGTATGGATTTTCGTCGATTTTGCAAAAGAGACGAGTTACTTTTAAAGGTTTCCTAAAGATGGTATGATTCTCAAACATACACTAACATACAGAGTAAAATGTCTTTTGGTGATTACCTCATCTGCAGCCTGAATGATAAAGTTAGCTTTGTCCACATCCAAACCAAACTCAGTGTTTACTTCAGCTGCACAGCGTTTCAAGATCCCAAATGATTTAATAACAGGTATCTACAGGGTGAGTAAGGAAACAATGTCAGATTATTTGGGTAAAAACAACAAGATTACTAAACAAGAGTATTCTTTGTAGATTCTTACAAACCTTAAGTTCGGAGATCCGGGGGGGGGGGGGGGGGGGGGGGGTACTCACCTTATATGGTATACCCCATGCAGCGATGTGCCACTCTATTGGGTCACTTTTTTGCAATAGAAAATCCCTAAACATGCCCCCACATTTAAATCATGACCTAAAATGGGCCACTCTTCGAATGAAAATCCCTAATAATGGGTACCAGGTGCACTTTTCTGCCAAAATGACCCTTAAAAATGAGTATGGAGGCTTCAACTGCACATTCCCCTCAAAACCAAATATGAGTACTGTCCTGGGTTAGCAATCCATAAAAGAGATCTACTGTTGTTCAAATAAAGACTGTGCAAGATGCCTTAAATACAGATTTAAAATAAATGTATCACAGATTAACGATTTCTTCCTTTTTACAGATAAATTTAAACGTCATAGCACCTAGTCCGTAGTTTAATAGTTTGGAGTTTTGATCATTTCTTCAAATCATTTTGCCCATTATATTTGGACACATTCAACATCTTCAAAGCAAAATTTTGCAAGTAAATAATTGTGACTTGCTTCAGGAAATCAAAATAAGAATTTAAAACAGACCAATGAAATAACACACTATACAAGCAAGAAAATGATTGAGAAGATAAAATAATCTTTTGAATGACAGGCTCTACGATCCATTATCCACAATGCATCTGGTTTGTTTGAGAAGAGGATATTTACAGGCATTCTTTCCGTCTCCCCACCAATGTCAAAATTGGCCAGCGAGCGTGCTGTCATAGCCCCATAGTATTTATCAGCAGGCACCGATATGTCCCCAAAGGTATCTCTCTCCACTCTGTATTTGGCCTATAGGAGAAAGAAATAAGACGATGTAAGTTAAAAATGCTAAGCCATTTTATTTCAAACAATTCACTTCAGCTCCTAACGAAGTAAATGGCTGCACACAGTCGCATGTGATTCATTTTCTTGAGTCTATTTTATGTTTTTTTTGCCTTAAAAATGTGCAATGGCTTACTGTCCTATAAGTATGCATAGAGTTAAGTGCGCTTTAATATACTATATGTAAAGTAATAAACATGTGGCAATGTGTGCTGGTGAGTATAGAGGTTGTTGCACTCATACTTTGAGTGTGCACACAAGCTGAAATAAGCGAAAACTTGTGATTTACTTGTCATCAATAAGATATGGACAAATCTTTAAAAGACTATTTTGTTCACATAATAAGTATCTTGGAGTTTCAATGCAGAGAACATATGGTGCACATCTTCATTCTTTCTTACTAATTTATTCATTTTTGTTTTAATTCCCCCCCCCCCCCCGTTCCATTTTTATTATTATTACTTTTGATGTTAGCTATTTTCAATCCTCCCAACTGTGTAGGCTTCCTTTCATTTTGCAGTATTCCAAGTTTTTCCTAAAATCCATGGTCCATGACATACAATATTTTCTTTGATTTGTCTTGCAGCTATGTCTGCTTTTTGAGCATCTCTTTCCATCCCTATGCTTTAATTTGCTCTGTTTTGTCTCGTTTGTTCTTCTTTTTATTACATGCCACAATAGAGGAGTCCATTTCAGGTTCAAGCACAACGAACCTTTCCATTTATCAGAGGGTGTGTTTATCGGTGTCTCATTTTACTAGAAATTAGAAACAGGTACTCGAGTCGCGAACACAAATCGTGCTTACAAAAGGCATGTTTATCATCGCTATTTGAGTTCCCAAAACTTGGCCTGAGCCTGTTGCCTCTGTGCAGCTGCATGGCGCAGACTATGGACACACACAACTCACACTGCATTGTGTTTAATGCTGGTTTATTATCTGGTTCAACCGGTAATCAAAATCCCCTATTTTGTGGGACTCAAGTCCGCGACGCTAATCAGGTAATCAAGTCGCCATTGTGTTTATCGAGGGTAACGAGTAAGCTAGAACGAAAGCTTCAGTCTTTCATATCAGCGGTTGCTGCGCCGAGACTACGCCTGGCTCCCCTGACGGCCTCCTTTTAGAGACCACACAGGGCTACATTGGTATGCCTAGCTGTGCAAATAGATGTGAAATGCTGCCCTCTATAGTCAAAGATAGAAATCCCTGAAGGCCGCACGCCTGTAAATAGATCCCGCCATTTTCAGAGATTCCTCCAACCCGTACCAAAGATGACATCATAGCTGAAAAAATATTCATATAAAATCAGAGATACATAGTTGAACACTGTGTTTCATATGTGCATAGAGAGGGAGAATTACTGGTTTAGATCAGTCCCGTGAGAGAGCAGCACTTGGTCCCAGGTGGATTTTAAGGGGACTTTATTAGTGTGGCAAAAAGCCTTACAACTACTGGAGCTTTGACCAAGTTTTTGTTAGTCTGAGATTCAGCCCCTCTACCAAGAAAAAATGCTGAAAAACACCCCTTCATATTTTCAGCAATTAAAGAATAATGTATGAACTCTTAAAGACAAAAGTTTCAATGGTGTCATTATAAACACTTTTTTTTCATGAATTTATCAAATTCCATTTTTAACACAGGGGCCTATGGGGAAATATTTACAGGCGTGCGACTAAAATAATCAACAAATTCATACTAAATATTTGCTTTTTTTTCACCCTTTGATAAAATATCAGATTTCCATTCCATTCCTCCAGGTGGATGAAAATTATCTTGATCAAGTGAATTTTGAAAAATATTTTTCTGATCACCGCACTGCTCTTGCTCCTCTGTCCAAGAAAGTGGACAGAGAATACTACTTTCCTATTGTCAACAATTTGCACTGTATAGGCCTACAATAGTGCAAGGTTATATGATGATAACCTGGCATTCATGTAAAGTGTTTCGAGACTGAAGTCAATGCATGGCTTGCAGTGAGGATCGTTCGGCCATGAATGACAATGGTTATTTATTTGCACGACATCAGCACTGAAGTAGGTGAATACATACAAGAGACCTCAGAGATACGCATTTTTCTGGTGAACAGCACAAAGTAACCCCTTAAGTTTTATATCTTTTACTTGATTTTTGTATTGTTTTATATCACTGGTGTTAGACAGCTGTGCAATTTCATTTGTGTTAATTTGGGGGAATTTGGGGCAAATATTCGCGGGATTTCGAGGGTTTGTCCCTCTCACAGTCATGACAGTGCAAGATACATAGGCTTTCGTCTGTGAAGGGGAAGGATGGCAAATGTTATGTTAGTTTTTATTTTCTAAAAATCTGCATAGGTCCAACTTTTTTACTGGACAGATTTTTCTGTCGACGGGTAAGCTAAAAACAGTTACTAACAAACGTTAGTCTGGGACTCAAGTTGGATCGCTTCAGATTTATAGAAGTGTATTTGCCCCAATAAACACACCTAGAGTCAGAGTGGACTAGGTCTCTTTCTCTACACCTAAATCAATCTACATCACTTAATCTTTAACCCTATATAGCCCAGGCTATTTTGAAATTGCATAGCCGGGGGGGGGGGGGGGGGGGTTATTTGGCCCCCCCCCCCTCAGATCTGGGCTGTTGATAGCGGGATCATGACAAAATTCAGCATGCACATCACCCACAATGTAATCTCCAAAACTGTATAGTTAATTATTGGGAAATTATTCTAATTTATTTTTAATTAATTATGCTAATTTAGACCCTATGCATAAAATAAGAATTCAGCTGTAACTGTTAAATCTGTAAATACAACTCCAAAGCTGCTAAATTTTTGTCTAGACCTCTAGACACTCTTTTCAGGATTTTCATCAAATGTACATCAAAAAAATGGCGGTATCAAAATTTTTGTATGTATTTTATTGTTTTTAAAATTTCTTATGTATTTCTTTGCTTTTCGACTTTGTTTTTGTTTTTTTCAATGGAAATCGTCGGTGACACTACTACGATCATAAACAACATGAAATTATTTGTGTTTAATCAGTAAAAGTAAAATTAATGATACATTTATGAAATTTGGCTAGAAACAGAATTTGCATTGGATTTGTACATGAAATCACGTTTTCGAGCAATTTTGGGTCTGACATGCACTTACAAAATGTTGCATAACTTCGGAACCACATACCCGGGCATCGCGAATTTGGTCTCAAAAGTTGCACGAGACTTGAAAGAAAAAAGTCATGAAACGTCGCGGCGTGGGTTTTTCACGTTACGAATATGTCAAGAAAAATGTCGAGGGGGGGCTAAGCCCCCCCCCCCCCCCGGGCTAGATAGGGTTAAAACAAATAATTAATAACCATTCCAAGCAAACTTGGCAGCAGAGGAATTTTTAGATGACAATGCAGGCATTTTAGGCAAGACTTCCTTTTGCAACAGCCACCCAACTTGCAAGGAGTGCTTTATTCCGTTAGCATGTTTAGGTGGCTGTCGCCAAAAGGAAGTCTTTCCGCATTTTACAATGATATAAGATTATCAAACTTACCATACTTCTGCACACTGTACGATGAAAGACCTTTGATGAACTCTGAAGAAGCAGCGTACCTTTCATCAATCGAACAAACTGCATGCTTCAGCAATACACAAGTGGCGTTGTCATTATTTGCCTGCGTTGTCGATGTCCGCTTCAGGCCGCGCCGCGCCCTAGCTAGGCTAGGCGCGCTGCCGGCCGGCCTCCGGCGCGGCTTCTTCGCTCGCTCTCAGCAGCTAGCACCGGCGCGGAGTCGAGAGGAGGATCTGGAGCTAGCTAGCTGAGCAGGAGCGTTTGCACGTGCGTGCACTTTTCACAACAAACAAAAAACATGAGAAAAAAAAAGAAGAAAAAGAAACGCATAACACACACATTACAAACAAACGAACAAAAAACAAAACAAAACAAAAACAAAAACAAAAATCAAACAAGAAACGCCCCCAGACCCCAGGGCCCAGAGCATTCAAAGAAGATAATGATGATGATGATGATGATGATGATGATGATGATGATGATGATGGTGGTGGTGGTGGTGGTGATGATGATGATGATGATGGTGATGAAGAAGATGAAGATGATGGTGGTGGTGGTGATGGTGGTTGTGGTGGTGGTGGGGTGGGGTGGCGTGGTAATGTTGGTGGTGGCTGTGGTGGTAGTGGTAATGGTGGTGGTGGCCATGGACATGGTGGTGGCCGTGGTGTCGGGCCGTGGTGGTGGTAGTGGTGATCAGTAGCACCGAAACCATGAGAGGGGGGAGAGAGAGAGCTCTGCTTTTCGTCGGCCCTCCTTCCCTTTCAATTTCATGTAATTAATATATTATGCAATGATATGTAAACTATACACTATTTTTTATATTTTTGTGTTTTATTAAGGAATCAAAACAATTACTGTAAATATGAACAACTGAAAGTGAGAAAATGAATGAATGAATGAATGAAAAGGGGTAGGCCTAGACATTGGATGGGGGAAGGGGAAGCAGTCACTTTACAGTGCTCTGCCACCCCCTCCCACCCCCCCCCCCCCCCCCCACCCGGTCCTTGTCCTTTGTCCTCTTTTGGTGCCTATGGTGGTGATGATGTGGAGGAGATCATCATGACGAAAGCAAGACTTCATGACAAAATGGTGCCCACATATCTCCCACTTGGTGACTCTGGACAAACCATTTGCCAAGCTCAAGATCAACGCAAATAGATCGAGTATTTCAGTGGTATGGGAACTTGCGGTAGCATAGAAAAAATTAAATGATAAGCAATAAGCAAACTGAAATTTTTATCTTGGAAGGGGTAGGGAATAGCATATAACACAACCTATACGCTCCCCATTCGACCCCAATTCCCCAATCTACCACAACCCACCAAACCGACAGGCTTCTGAAGGGGCATTTGCTCTAAATAGTCGCATACTATATAAGGCCTCAAGTGCCAAAGCATATCACATAATCTTAACCAAAAAAAATTAAAAATCTTATACACCACGCATCTAGTTCGGGGACAAGCACCCATGTGAAGGACAGGTGCATCCATTTAATACGTGTATGTCCCCATGACCCAAAGTTTAATGCGTACCACCCATCGATGATACTACCATTCAAGGTTGAGCGGTACAGGCATTGCCAATTTTGAAAATAAAATCTCACCTTACAGTTTTTTGAAAAGCGGTATGAAATTCTATCAAATCTGAATAAAAAAGCAATTGTATTAATTTTTAAAGAAAATTTATTATTTAAGATAAGTAATGTGATTTTATATATGAATTTAATAGAAAAAAATCTGTAGGTTCGTAGATCAGTGCACCTTAAGAAGTACCCGTATAATATTCCCTCGGGCCTGTCGTCGAAGACGATAACTTCAGCATATTTAGGTAGGCGTGATCACATGATTGCTCGACTTTAAAGCTGCACCTGCTGTAAACATTCCTAACGTTCATAAAGGTTTGTTTTTAAACTAGCTCATCTGGATCTGGGCTCGACACCTGAAGAGGGAAAGCTAAGGTAACGTAGATTTAATTACTGTGCTTCTGTAATTACATTCCTTAAGCATTTTGAAGAAAAAATTGTCAGAAAGGAAATAACAGTTTTGTCTAGATCTAATTCTAAATTCAGTTTGTTTTGAGTTTCAAACATTGATGGGGGGGGGGGGGGGGGTCCTATGACTAACTGTGCACCTAATATTTCACAGGATATTTCACTTGAAATTGCCAAGCCTTTCCTTTGGTAGACATATTCCTCTAGGCAAACCTTGAGAATAGGGGACTGGAACACACGCGCATATTCATTTGTGTGCAAACAAATGCAGCCCAGTGCAGTGGTAGCGGCGATGGGGACGATCTACACAAGATTCAGCTATGAAACATTTGTGAGTTTGAGAACATTTCTGGCCAAAATCGAAATGATTTTCATCACATAACCAAAAATCTGAAAGCCAAGAGGACAGTGTAATATATTAGAACATAATTACCTGATTAAAACATATTTTAAAGTCATTTTGAACTCGATTATAAACTTGTCACATACCCAGACTCTCTCGGCTGTCTCTGCCGATCTCTGCACTGTACGAATGGCATGCGCGTACCTTCCGGTCCCCTATTCTCCGGGTTTGCCTTCCTCTAATGACTGACCTTATTTAGGTCCTCCTATCCCACAGATTAATTGTGCCGAAAATCTTGTTAAAATTTGAGTAAGAACAATGTCATTTTCACAACACAAGAAAAGGCGATGGTGTCAATATGACACTAAAAAACGAAAGGTTCCCTTGTCTGTGCACTCACTCACTTTGTACACAGTTCAGGATTTTTTTTTATGAAAGGTGGCATTTTCAAGGCATGTGAACATAGATACATAAAATAAACTTTTTTCACTAATTTTTCCTAATTTTTTCACTGATTCATTTCATTGAAATTGATATGAAAGATGATGTGTTCATTGCACCTTTTATGATGTTAGAATCATGCACATATGCAGATGGCAGACACACACCGTTAGGGTTAGGGTTAGGGTTTGGGTTACTGTTAGCCTTAGGTGACGGTACCGGATATACACTCATATAATGCTCCTCGTCATGAAGCGACAGCGCTGTACTACAAGTGGGCATAATGTAAGAATTCTTGCAAACTCATGACAAAAAGTGCGACTACATCACGACCGCGTATCTGATGAAGCTGAATTCTCTCAACTACAAAATTGGCATTATCTTAATTGAATAATTGATTGATAATTTTTACTTCTTATATTTATTTTGACAATTTACAACTTACCCCCAAAACAATGATTTATTGCTTCATGTTCACTTAGAAATTCCGCTGAGGTCAACCGGAAGTTTGACCTCTTGTACATAATGTCTATGTATGCAGAGCACAATTACCTTCCGGGATACCGAACAGGTTTGCAAAGATTTTGTGTGTGTGTATCCATGTCTGACTGCAAACATGACAAACTTACATGTACATGTAGACTACATAGGGTCTAGGCCTGTTCAGTTTGAATACAGAGTTAGACTGTGACATAAGAAACGAAAAAATAGAAGTTGGCATAAAACCCATTAGATTCAAATGGGTTAAACTATTAAGTAAAGACCAGGGGAGCGTTTCATGAAGAGTTTTGTCGGTGAAAATCACAGACAAATGTTATAAGCTACTGAAAATCCTCGCATCTGACTGGCTGAGAGCAAATTAGTCAGTGAAAATCACCGACAAAACTCTTCATGAAACGCTCCCCAGTTATTTCAAAACAAAACAAAAAACAGAGACCAAGCAGAAGCATCTCATTGTTGAAAGTGGTACTGGCAGTAACAGAGACTCCAGCCCCAAGCACCTCTTAAACAGGAGGTTCTCCTGCCGAGACCCCTAGCAAACAGGAGACTCTGACTCAATGTGCGCGTAACCCAAATCACCAGCGCAAAACACGAAATTCCTTGCGGCTGGAGGCCACTTTTAGGGTTATAGAAGCTCGCTGGTGTAGCTTAGGCTTATTTGACAGCACTAAATGAGGTAAAATCCAGTGATTCAGATTAATTTTTTTTTTTTCAAAAAGGTGATTGAGCGGGAGAAAAAGGAGAAACACAGCTAGGGCGGTAGAAATTCAAACTCAAGTGGAAGAGTGGGAGATTTTGTGAAAAAGGACTCAAAGCGGGAAATCTTCCGCCGAAAACGGGAGAGTTGGAGTTTCTGCAGTAAGTTAGAAAAATCCATATGGGGAATTTTCAAACAAAAGTGACAGTGACGAGCCTAGGCTATGGCTCTCGCACTGAGATTTTTTTGTGTTTTGGGGATTCAAAGTTCAATCTATTTTCACACACCAGCAGTGGGACAGATGTAATTTCAGATATCTAATTCCTGTCATTTATATAAATCAATAAATGTTATCATTCAGAAATATTTATTAACTTGGGCTGATCACGAGAAAACTGCGCAAACTGAGGTCTAGTTTCTGTACCGGTATTCACATTCAAATCAATGCTACTTCTGGGTTGATGTCATACAATAACAAATAGCCAAACGATCCTTACTAAGTAATAATAATAAATTCCTGACTAAATTGGCAATATTGTTTTTTTTTTTTATAACACTCTAGAATTGTTGGAAGTATTTAATTTGTTACAAAAGTAATTAATACTTAAATCCAGGGTATATCTCCAATGCAAACCAAACAAATAGTACAAAATCAGTCATCCTTATAAGTACACTGATGTAGTTTAGAACTGTTACTCTTACCAGAGGCAAAGTGATTGATTGGAAAATACAGAACTTTGCAGCACTCAAGTTCATGTTTCCATATAAAATGCATAATTTATCAGTTGCACTTGAAATTGATACCCACAAAGCGCATCCATGTGATTTGATCAAGGGGTGTTGCTGTTGGTGTATCTACATGATGTCCATATTGATTGGTAGTAAAGTGTCTGAAACATGGGCATGACAAAGAAAAAATAAAGGTAGTCCTTTCAGGGGCCGATTGCATAAGACTTACTATAATAGTGACTTTGCTATCAATGGCAATTTCCATGGAAACCTTGAATCTGATTGGCTGTTGAGCATTGTTACCATGGTCGTTACCATTGATAGCAAAGTTACTATTATAGTAAGTTTTATGCAATGGGCCCCGGAGATGTGCAGTTGTCAGAATATCAACTTAAGCAATCTTGGAGCTGCATAAATGTCAAAAGATTTGAAATGTACAGCAAAACATTAAAAAATTGTCAAAAATCCCCCCCCCCCCACCCCTCCACAAATCTATTCTCTTTCCATATTAAAGGGTAAGTCCACCCTAGAAATTTCACTGTTTCAGTAAAAAGGAGATTAATTTGAACAGCATTTTAAAAAAGAAATGAGCAAAGAATAAGAAAATTACACTCATTTACATTTTCTAGTAAACTACTCTCAGGTCTGTAAATTGGCAACACTGATGACATCATATGCGAGCAGGACTCCATTCACTTTGTACATGAAATTTCACATTTTCTAAATTTTCTTGGAATTAACACATTTTCTAACCCCCATAGTCAATGTATATTCAGAAGAATTGCTTTTTACATAACATACTTTGACTATGGGGTAAGAAAATGTGTAACTTCCAAGAAAATTAAGAAAATTTGAAATTCCATGTACAAAGTGAATGGAGACCTGCTCGCATATGATGCCATCAGTGTTGCCAATTTGCAGAGCCGAGAGTAATTTACTAGGAAATGTAAATGAGTGTAAATTTTTTATTCTTTGACCAATTTTGCTCATTTCTTTTTTAAAATGCTGTTCAAATTTATCTCCTTTTATTGAAATAGTGAAACTTCTAGGGTGGAGTTTCCCTTTAAGATCAGTTGAAAATGTACCAGTAATTCTGCTAGTTGCATCTCTAATAGTTCTTATGGGAATTTTTAACCTAGATGTTCTATTCTATGTACCAGTGTTAAAAAGAACCTAATCACCAATTGGTCTTTTGTTGTTGAAAAAAGAGGAATAAATATAATTGAATAAAGAAGAAAAACATTTTGCATTTGAAAAGGGAAATTTACCCAAATATAAAGTTGATATTTAGCATTAAAAAAAGAAAACACCGAAAAAGAAGCCAAACAAATCAAGGAGATCATGAGGAAAATGTCATAAAAATTAAGAAAGGTAATTGGATCAATCAGAAATGCATAGGTTCCTGAAACTTGGTCATTACAGCTCAAGTTGTCTGAAGTTGACTTTTATGACAAATTTGAATGATTAACCTACGGCATTGATCTTGTTCTGTTATTGTTTCATGTTTTCCAAAGGTCTTTGTAGGCACAATTTGAAGCAATTTTTTTTTCTTCTGGGGATCCACAAATTACAAGCAATACTTTTTAGTGGATCCCTCCATTTCCGCAGAATTTAAGAATTTCTTTTAATGATTTATCTGTGTGTACTTACTTATCAAGAGAAAAATGAATATGCATATTATTTCATCTCTTTTTGTAATTATAGCAATGCAATTGTATTTCTTTCTTCTTTTTCTGTTGGAAATGAATTAATACGAATCTGAATTTTGAATTTGAATTTGAAAATGGGATACTGGGATTTCATCTTTCAGTGTACTGTACTGAACAGGAATTTGTGCAATACTTTTTTTCCAGGCTTAATTTCATTTTGCAGCCTGTGACTCCCTAGAAGATCTACGTGGAGCCTGTTCTCTTCAGCTGGAGTAAGGTAGGAGACAGGAATACTCCATTGCTGTCGACAAAAACAGTCAGTGACCATGGGCCTTGGCAACATCCTTCTGCTCTCCCAGATCACTGGATACATTTTTGGTGCCATCTTCTCTCTCTTTACCTTCCCACCCATCGCAGCCAGTCAGCAGCACTTCGATGGTCACTGCATTCTCTTCTCTACTGGCTACCTGAACACAACCCTGGACAGCTATGTGGTGAATCAGTGGTCTCTTGGCAGTCAGTGTGGGTTCGCTATCTTCGTAGGAATTCAGCTGATGGGCATTTCACTCTGGCAGAGCATTCGTCTTTCTATGCATGCATTCAATGGCACTGACAGGTAATTCCCGGAGATGAAATTTCTCCCTGCGTATGCCAATATCTATTGAAAACTAACACAGGCTTACCAACAAAATACTCTTGCCATTCATAAAGTGAGAATTAGGGACTTCCATCGAGATATCATGGGTTACTGTGGAAAAGAAAAGATGCTGGAGTAAGAATTTCTTTTTGATTTTACTTGTGTTTTGATGAAAATGATAGAAGTTTTGATAATAATAGAGAAATGACTACAATTGCTGTCAGTGATATGATGCTGAAATAATTTTGATATCTTAAAACCCAGATTTTAAGGCAGGAGGACCTCATGAAATCAATGATTGAAAAGGTACTCAAATACTAATCCGTGTATTTTGCTATTTCTTCTGTATCAGTTCTTTCCTGATGACCTGTATTACATTACTTGTGAATCTGCTCATGAACATCATGCTGCTGGCTTCTGCCATCACAGTCACAGACGGATACAAAGTGTGGTGTGCGGCTATTGCAGAAGCAGGTCAATCGTAAGTCTCTTCAGTCTCGTCTTTTTTTTGGTCATGTTTTTGTATTTATTTTTTTTCCCCCTATTGATTTCCTCTTTTACTTTTGTACCCCTTATTTTCTGTAAGACTTGGAAAGCTTCCCATTTGATTTGGTTTACTAGATGTACTCAAATTCTCAATTTATCATTCAATAAGGTTGTAACCATCTTTCAATTTTTTTTTTTTTTTCAGTGTATGCACCCATGGTTGTCAGTGCACTTTTAATATAGAATTTTCTTATTTTGTTGTCCTTCCCTTTTGTTTCCTTCTTGCTCTCTTCCTTTCTTGCTCTCTTCTTTTCCTTCATCTTTTGCCTCTCCTTTTAATATCCCTCTTCTTCTTCTTCTTCTTCTTCTTCTTCTTCTTCTTCTTCTTCTTCTTCTTCTTCTTCTTCTTCTTCTTCTTCTTCTTTTTCTTCTATTCTTTTCTCATTCTTCTTTTCCCTTTCTTAGTTTCTTCTTTTTATTTTCTTTCCTGTTCATGTTAATATTTTGTAAACACTGTATAAATTGTTTTGATGTTGATCATGCATTCTATGGAAATATGTCTTATATGATTTATGTATTTATCCAACTTTTTAGTTATGATAAAGAATAAAAGAATAAAAATAATTGACAAAAAAAAAGAAGAAACAAACACCACAAACAATAATTCTGATGATAATGCAAGGCCACCCTTTCAAAGGGGGTGATGATAGACTTTGAATGTTAACTGTTGTTGCTTTTGTCTTTTGGTACCATATTTTAGATCCACTATCAAAGATAAAAACGTTCATATGGATGAATTACCAAAACACACATAGCTACAGTGTAGAAAAGCAGTTTCCAAAGCTAATTGGACATTTATATTTTGACTTTTTTGAGAAATTACTGCTATGTGACTGGATTATGATCTGATCATTTAAAGAAAAAAAAATAGGCTTTGAGCATTCCATGCAGTTGGGTCAGTAATTTTGAAGCTAGTTATCATGTGACCACAACAATACGTCACTAACCACCACAGAGTAAAGGGCATAATGAACTAAACACAACAAAAAAAGTAACTCCCCCCTAATTCAAAATAGCATAACTTTTTAACGAAAAATTTTTGAGCAAAATAATTTGGCAGGAGTGTTCCTACACTTACTGACTAATTTCTGTGTGAAAATGAGATTGATCCGTCAAGTCATGCATGAGTGGGCAGACATTAAAGGCAAAAATGTCACTTTTCAAAAGTCACAAGAGTCATTTGGGGGGTCTGTGAAACAAAACTTTGGCAAATTTGGTCTCTTCCATTGTTTGACCCAGTGATGCCTATCTCTGACACTTTTCATGTTTATGACAGTTGGGTGAACACAGTTTTTTGAGGAAAATGATGTTCAGCCCTCCTAAATCTACAAAATCCATTCAATTTATGGAAAGAACTGGCATCAACCAACACGAGTCAGCACATTATGTGAAAATACCGGGTAGTCATTTTTCCGGCATTAAACAGTAAATTTTCAGCATTTATTGTTTCATCGTTAAAAATTTTCTCACTCAACCATGGTGCAACCCTGAAAAACATCAACAGCAGTTAAACAAACACCAGAAAAATCTCGTTTCACAAACCCCCAAAAATGACTCTTGTGACTTTTGAAAAGTGACATTTTTGCCTTTAATGTCTGCTCACTCATGCATGACTTGACAGATCAATCTCATTTTCAATCAGAAGTTAGTCAATAAGTGTAGGAACACTTCTGCCAAATTATTTTCCTCAAAACTTCTTCGTTAAAAAGTTATGCTATTTTGAATTAGGGGGGAGTTACTTTTTTTGTAGTGTTTATGATTAGACAAGCAAGCTTGATGATGCAGTAAAACTGAAGACCTGAGTGTAATGTAATATGTAAATTTGATGTCCATTTCACAATGCTGAAAATGTACGTATGAACTCAGGCAAAACTTTCTTACCAACTTTCTTACCAACTGAATCGGGAATGATTCTGCTAATGCTGTGTTTACACTATGTTCCCGGCGGCCATGGCAATCCATGTTTAATAATAATGATAATCAATGCGACTCGTATAGTGCCAAATCCTTTCTGTGGAGTGCTCAAGGCACTTCTGGCAACCGTGGACAAAACGGTATGATGTGACACAACGCAGGGGGACGGGATGGGCAGTCGTGACACTACAGTCTGTGATTGCGGTCGATGCCGGGCCAGATTTTTAAACTGTAAAGAAAATTGCCACGGCAATCACGTTGCGGATTGGATAAACCAACAAAACGTGACACGATGTAATAGGCCATAACAAAACTTAGAGGTGGAGATGGACGGGAAGCAAAAATGTCCAAATCCCATGGAGCACTACGTTTCGGGCAAACATGGCTGCCGTGGCTGCCGGGAACATAGTGTAAACATAGCACAAGGCACTGATACATGTAGTCACTATGTGAGAAACATCAAACAGATCTTTATCAGTAGTTTGTAATCTAAAGAGTATGGAATTTGTACATTTTGCAAAAAATAAATCTTGAAATGTGGATGCCTGCAGTATCCTCCAGTTATATGAATGCTGCTACCTATGTCATTTGGTTGTTGTTGTTATCATGGCGATAGTGCAACTGCCATTTTGGAACAAGATGCCTTACATTAAAATTCTAATTCCATAATTCCTGCTCATGATCTGAGTTTGTCAAGTGTATGCAACCATACATTACAAGGCCTTTCATCAGGGCGAATGCACATAACCCGTTGACTACTGAATTCTCCTCTTATTCCCATAGGTTTAATACAGGAGCCATCCGGTTTCCTGTAGCCAGTGGGTCCACAATCTGTTATAAACAAATTTTCTTGTGCCTTTCCTGACAGGTGTGAATATGCAGGATATGCCAATGATTTCTTTCATGATGAGAATATAAAGCCTGAAGGATTCAACATTGACTGGGGCATAGCACAGGTGAGCTTTCAGGAAAAACTCTTTCCAGCTAGTCCATCAGCTGTTGTTTGCAATTGTATTTCAGGTTACCATAAATGTATAGCATCACGTTTCAACACTTCTATTTGAAAATAAGTCCATCCTATACAATGGTTATACCAAAATTATATCAGTAATTCACTCGATAGATTTATCATAATATACTCTGAAGTAATTCCTTGTAAAAATTGGCACAAAAATGAACAAGTTATGTAATATTTATGATTTTTTTTTTTTAATTTGTGTAGTAGATGGCCTCATCAAAAAGAGTAGAGTACTGTCTGAAACAATATATCTTTAAAAAGAACATACTTCCTTCAAGTTGAAGTATGAAATATGGCAAATAATCAAGCGAGGACTGTTCCAAACATTCTTTGGGTATTTTACCCTTGCAAGAAATTGCAGTTTTCAAATTTACATTATTTATAATAGAAGATGATAGCCTGACTCTAGTGATCCTATCAGTCATGATCTTTAGGAATGTTGCACTAATGTTTGTCCTGGAAATGTACTGGGGGAAAGCTTACCACACAATATTTTTTTTGTTTGTTTTGTTTTTGTTGTTGTTTACTTTCAATTCACTAAATATGGCATATGATTTTCTTCTTATGTTTTTTTAGTTTGGTCTGTGGACATCATGGATATTGTACACCATACTTCTCACCTTCTCGATGGTCAAACTCTGCAAGCTTCATAAGCAAGAGAATATTCTACGCAGTCTGACAAGGGAAAGGCAAAGATTGCTCGGTCACTATGAACAGCCAGATATGTAACACCTTTCATCTTGACCGCCATGTTGTCTAATTTTCTGTAACCAGTGAAATGTATTAAAATTGAAGTATGTGATTTTTAGGAAAGGTCATAAGAATGTACTTGATTTATGTCATCTCTTAAAGGACATTTGAAGTACTCCTAGGTCCATCCAATTTTCTTTTCATCTGACTAGTTCTTGTAAGTGTGAACTTTTTATTCGCATTTTGAAATAAGAAAACAGGAAATAGCTACTTATTATCCCTGCCAGTCTTCATATATGTAGTAGATGAATATAACATCCTCATATCAAGCTGTGAGTACTGTGCAGATATTTTGTAGCATTTCTACTTAAAAGAAATACAAAATTCTTTCATTTCATGATTTATATTTTATTGCTATTTAGAGAAGAAAACTTGCAGGTATTTTAGTGTGCTTTTTAGATATATTTTTTAGCATTAAGCCATAACGCACATGGTTATTGTATCATTTTGAAATGGCTGAAAATTCTTTTTCTAGAGGCTACTCTTACTGGGTCCATGCTATATGACTTTGTCATGATGAAGTGAACATTTCAGTTTCCTGCCATTTATATTGTTCTAAACAAAAACAAAAAAAAACCCCTTCTTTTGTGAAGGTATATGAATACACAAGCTTGTTTGTTTGTTGTTTGTTTGTTATTATTAAAGTATCAAATCCTATCTGCCTTTAAAAGAAATTTAATTGAAGAAAAGATATTACAGGTATGTACCTGGCTTTTTTTGGCAGCTTCCTCATCTTTCTTTACTTTCCATGTATACAATGTCAGAAAATTGATATCTGTAAACAACCAAGTTTGATATTTGTAGCACTCTGAAGTGAACCAAAAACAAAATTCAATGCAGTTTTATTCAAGAGTAAACAGAAGCACTCTTTTCTTCATTGTGCTATTAAAGCCAGTCAATTTAAACTAAAAACTGTCGGAATTCATGGAAGGAATGCCACACAATTTAACACATATATCTCTTCCTGCAAGATGGACAATATGGGACTATACTTGATCAGTGTAATGCCAATTCTCTTTTTGCTACCAAAACTAGAGACAGGCTTTAACTGGGAAAAATGTTTGGATTGCTGCATGATGAAATGCAAAACAAGTCTATGTGCCTTTGAATGCTAGTGAAAGTTTACTTTATGATTTTTATATTATTGGATGACTTTTTGTAAACTTTGTATCAGTGAAAATTTGCCAAGCTGCCCAAGAAGTCGTTTTAAATCATGTTTGTTTTGATGTAAAGCTCATATTCCACCAAAGTTGATAGTATTGCATTCATGATATAATGATGAAGTTAGGGAGTTTATAATTCTGTAAAATCCGAGGTAGCTATTTCTACTTTAAAAAACAGCATCGATTCTTTATCTTATCTTGAAGACATTTTGAAATTTCATGCACATCCATTTTCCTGACCAGTTCTACTTGGTTTGTATTTTTTGTAGTAATGATTTGCATTATTTTTCTACTGAAAAGTTGGTTCTATTTTTTTACACTAAATTGCTGGATACTCATCAGATTTTTTATTGTTGTCTGCGATGTTGGTTTTGATTTCATTGAAGCAATGTAAAAATGCTGATTTATAGTTCTTTGAACGAGATATTGTAGCATACATTTTTTAAACTAACGGAATCATGAAAAAGGTATGTCTTTTTTTTTTCTTTTAAATTCTTTTCTATATGTCATTTTATGATTTGAAATAAGGATTACCTTTGCAAGGATAGAGAGATAATTAATAAAGCCAGCACTTCTTCTTGTCATTAAAGGCAAAGTCCACCCCAGAAGTTTCACTAATTCAATAAAAGGGGTTAAATTTGAATAGCATTTTTAAAAAGAAATGAGCAAAATCGGTCAAATAATGAGAAAATTACACTCATTTACATTTTCTAGTAAATTACTCTCAGCTCTGCAAATTGGCAACACTGATGACATCATATGCGAGCAGCTCTCCATTCACTTTGCACATGAAATTTCACATTTCCTCAATTTTCTTGGAAGTAACACATTTTCTAACCCCCATAGTCAATGTATGTTCAGAAGAATTGCTTTTTACATAACATACTTTGACTATGGGGTGAGAAAATATGCAACTTTCAAGAAAATTGAGAAAATATGAAATTTCATGTACAAAGTGAACGGAGAGCTGCTCACATATGATGTCATCAGTGTTGCCAGTTTGCAGAGGAGAGTAATTTACTAGAAAATGTAAATGAGTGTAATTTTCTTATTCTTTGACTGATTTTACTCATTTCTTTTTTAAAATGCTGTTCAAATTAATCTCCTTTTATTGAAACAGTGAAATTTCTGGGGTGGACTTTCCCTTTAAATAGTATCTGTGACCCTCCTTCACAATATGACCAATGAGCTGGAAATTTGACATTTTCGTATTTTAACGTAGTTTTAAAGCTTAGGAATTATATATACAGTTGGAGCCGAAAGTTTGCATACACCTGAGCAATTCCGTAGAAAATGTTCATTTACCATAAATCACAAAATCTACTATATCTTCAGAAATTTATGGGCTACCATGTCAAATTTGGTATCAAACAAAAGAACTTATCCTGCTCTTTCATTTGACCGGCATGCTGTCAAGAATGAACTATACTGAGGCATGATTTTCTTTGAAAAATACTTGTAATATTTTGGAAAATATTATGTCACTCTTGGTTAAAACATTTCATATTTTTGCTCATTACTGCTAACCATATGCATTATGCCCTCTCTTTTTTATCTGTCATCTTCATTCTATTCATATAGGTTTATAAGAACAACCAAAAAAAAATCAAATGTGATATGCTTGTGGTGAAAAATAATGAGTCAAAGATATTAAATGTTTTGACGTCAAATTTTTTCATGAATATTAATTCTTTCAAAGAAAATCACGTCTAAATATACTTCATTACTAATGATAAGCCAATCAAAAGCAAGAGCGTAATAAGCTTTTTTGTTTCATACCAAATTTGCCATGGTCCCAGGAATATTTCTGAAGATATAGTAAATTTTATGATTTTTGGCATGTGAACATTTACCATAGAATTGCCCAGGTGTATGTAAACTTTCGGCTCCAACTGTAGCTTGCCTCGTCAAGCCCATGCAAACCCTTTGAAATTGCAATGAGAATGAGAGCTTGTCAAACAGGCTAATCACCAGAATAATAGAGAAAACAGGATGTAAAGATGAGTGACCATTCAGGAGTGCCATACTAGTGTCCTGTGGTCTGTTGCACCTAAAGGTTGAATGAAAATTCTCTAGTAGTGACAATGAAGGAATTATCATATTAGGCTCAAACTTGGAATAGTTTGAAAGGAGATAATACTTCTCTCCTTGTTTTGATTTTCAAAGCCACCAAGTGAATTAACTTATGAGTTATGCACATATGTTTTAATGTGAAGGTGTTACTTTGCATGCTGGCATACTTTTATTTCAAATTCACCCAAAATGGTAATTTCAAATCAAAGAAAAAAAAAAACATTTCTACATGACAGATGGCTCCCAAATTTGGTCAGATGGTGAATAAAAAATGATATAAAAACATAAATCAACTCTTCAACCCCAAGCTTTTTGTTTAGCTGTTTTCTCTAAATTTCCATCGCGACTTGTTGGTCATTTTGTGGTAGAGGGTCGCATTTAGTACATTTCTTTGTATGTCAAGACTTAAGAGGCTGAAAACTATATACTGTATGAGGAAATTTACTGGTACAGTGTAGTTCCATGACTTCAGAAGTTGTATGTTTTCATCAGAACTATATCATGTGGTCTTGCCCCGTTTTTTGGACTTGGAGTATTTCTGTTGTATCTTTTTTTTTTTTTGGATGGGTTTTGTATGTTGTTGGTTTGCTTGTTTATATGGTTGTTTCATATGTATGTAGAGCCAATGGCATGATATTATGTGTTACATGTATGTAAAGTCCAGTGTGTAGCATAGTTAGACTTGAAATATGTACTGTGTACAAAACTGTAAGTTTGGGTATTGGATATCATGTACAAGGTACTATGATTACACAGAAATGTATAACATTAACAGTACTTTGAGTATTTTGCTGAAAAATTTGCTGAAAGTTAACAGTAAGTTTGAAAATTTAAGGTAGTTATTTTGGGTAGAGATTATGAACAAGCTTTAGTAAAGACATGCATGTCAGTCTACATTATAGAGAAATGAAGATTCACCCAAGAGTGTAGTAACCTGTAAGCTGTAATATACATTTCTTTTTATGAATAAGCTGATTGTTGATGCACAACTGGCAATGAGGAATCATATGACACTGTTTTTAGACATGATTCATTTCCCACATTTCAATAGGCAGAGACATACTAAGATGTTTAACATGTCATCTGGTCAGAGCCAGAAGGGCATTGACTCATATCATTTTATACAGGCTAAACACCCTTTTGGCTCCAAACAGATAGTATATAACTTTTCATTCAGAATAGATCACTTGCGAGTTTAGTTTAATCCAAGTCCTTCACTGTTGAAATGACTGTTCCTGTTGTAAGTGATTAGTATTCATTTATTTTGATTTTTTTTTTTCATTTATGAACTTTCCATTAAAACACGAAGTAAAAAAAAAAAAATTAAAAGAAAGTAACAGTAAAATTGGAAGGACCCCAAAGAAAAGCAAAGCTTGTAAAGATGTGGCCCTGTACCAAAAATATATTTTTTTAAGCAAATCATCCTCAATTATACCTGCTCAAAAAGATAGCTGTTTAACTTTTTAAAAAAGAGGAGAACATAATATAAGTTATTAAATATTTTCGAAGGAAAGACAACTTTCATGTAATGAAAAGTGTACATGCTAATTGTGTAATCAGCAGATAGACCAGCTTGTTTCCTATTCAGATGATTGATTTGTTTTTGTGCAATCTAAATAGCTCGAATATCTTTTCCTTCTTTTTGTGGAGGGGATCATATACAGAATAATATTTCTTGATATCTAATTTGTAACGTAAATGTGGTGGGTAAAATGATGTATATAAAAATCCTTCTGAAAAAAGCCTTTATTCTAGTGTAGAGGATTTTAAAGCGCTTATTGCTTATTATATTACAGTAGAATGAAAGAGTATATTTCATAAAATACTTAGATAGAATTTGCGTGTTCATGATTGTTAGGGAAAGTAGTCTGCTCACATTTCGAAGGTCTCATGATACATGCAAAATATTGTTTGATGTATTTTGTTCCCCCCTCCCTGCGACTTTACTGTTTGGGGAATCACCTACACCTATTAAAGGTGTAAAATTGCAGTAAAAAGATGAGTGTTTTGGATTTATATGACTCTTCCCTTTCAGAGATCCAAATCTGATATTACAGATAGCAAATAGATTATTATGTCATATTATTTTTTTGCTCAAAGTGAGAATTTTTACCCAAAACCTCCAAATATGCTTCTCTGTGCAGATGGTTTTGTGATATGAGATACATACATGTGACATGGTTCCTCGGTAAATTGAAAGTAATATCCTCAAATATGAATTTTCAGTGTTTGTTGGTTTTTTTTTGGGGGGGGGGGTAAAGTCAAAAAGGTAGTGCTGTGGAAGAGGATTTTGCAGCTGTGAAAGCTTTTTTTTTTTTTAATTTGTTTGTCTTTTTTTTTTTTCTCCCAAACTGGAACTTTTTTTTTTTAAACTGCATTCTCCAAACACAACATCTATACTCTCTGCTCAGTTCTGTCCACTTATTCAGCTATATAGATAACCCTTTTCTGAGATAATAGCCTTATTTTAGCTGTTCAGTTGTAAATAATAAATTTTAAAGATTTGTTCATTTCCAAGATATCTTGATGATACCTTTTAGTGATTTATGTTGAATTTGATTTTTTTTTTTTAAATGATATATGCCGGTTTGTTACTTTGGGATATTTGCAATTGAAGTTTACTATTTTTTTGTTCATAATCACCTTCATTGATTTCAAACAAAGGGAAACAAACATGAAACGTCCAGGTTACATGTTTCTAATGGAACATTGTACAGGACTGTGAGAAAAACGAAGAGCATGATTACAAAACATAGTACTTACATCATAAAACATGTACATAAAATACATCAAACATATTTAAGCAAATTGAGACATAGTGAGGGTAAGAACTAGCCCAAGAATGAAGGCAAAAGGGGGAAAATGCAGTAAGTAACATATAGACGTCATGATAAATTGATGCTGATGTTCCTGGTATGAACAAGGTCTACAGAGAAATTCACCCTCAAAATGTCACAAATTGCGTACTAAAACGGCTAAAATAACAAAACTCAAGATCACGATGACGAAGTTGACGATGTGATGGTAAAACCAACGGCGGCCTAGGCGAAATATGGACAAGGGAGGAAAATTTGCAGAGGAATTTTTCCCTGTCCGTCCTTCGTTCAACTGACAATATAAAGAAAATGATAAAAAACTTTAGATCATAATTCCAATTCCTTTTTCCTGGATATATAATGAGTGAGGTATCAAACGAAAGGCATTTTTTGTTTTTGTTTTTGTTTTTGTTTTTGTTTTTGTTTTTGTTTTTGTTTTGTTTT
>CM057152.1:21639929-21715779 GCA_029962745.1 Echinometra lucunter
TTCCAAGGTATCGTGATGATACCATTTAGTGATTTATGTTGAATTTGATTTTAAAAGAAAATGATATATGCCGGTTTGTTACTTTGGGATATTTGCAATTGAAGTTTACTAAAATATAAAGAAAATGATAAAAACAAATTTAGATCATAATTCCATACTTTTTTCCTTGATATATAATGATCGTGGTATCAAATGGAAGGCATTTTTCATTTTTTTGCTTTTTGTTTTGTTTTTTGTTTGTTTTTTGTTTTTTTGTTTTGTTTTTGTTTTGTTTTTTGTTTCATACGGTGGTGATGTTACTTTAAAAATGTAATAAATTGCCTTTATCTGTTTTTGCAATGAAGTTCATATGGCTGTAATATGAACTTGACTATAAAGGTTTCTGCAAGGGAGAGTAAAAATTTCTCCCACCAATTGTACTTTGTTATGCTTACAATTATCTGTACTCTTTCAGAGCTGTAATTTTTGGTTGGTTGGCTGTTGGTTTGTTTAACCTGACTACTATTCACCAGGCTGCGATAATTTTATAGAGGAGAGAAAAAAAAATGTTCCCTCATCAAATGTGCTTTGCAGTATACTTTCAGTTGTCTTTACAAGTACTTATTCATTTAAACAAACCTTTTTTAAATATGGTACTTATGCTTGTTATAATCATGACCTTGTCTAAGATTACATTTACATGTGAAGTGGAGTTGTATGCATTTATAAATGATATTATATGCTACTATCATTTGATACTTCTATTGAGATATGTTTTATTACTTTTGTATAACAATATTTCAAATAAATTTTCTATAAATGTATGCAAATTGTTTGTTCTGTGCTCCTTGACTATTGCATGATAATTTTTTCTTTATAGATCAGTATGTCACCATATGCATTGCAATAACCATAGCACTGAATTTAAAAAAAAAAAAACACTCATTATGTGGTTAGACCATATGATAGGAAAATAAAACTGGCATTAAATTAAACCAATTTTACTGCCCTAAAATACCTCAAGAAAGAGTCACAACAACACTGGCATGCTTGAAACATGGGTGAATTGCCACTTGGTCTAATCCCATTTTGTCTAATGCCTGTTTGGTCTCATCCCACATGGTCTAATCCCATTTCATCTACAACCAGTTCTTCTAGCTAGTAACCATTTGGTCTAATTACCACTTGGCCCATTTATCATTTCGTCTAATTTCCAGTTAGGCTATGCTCACTTCGTCTTTCACCCACTTGGTCTAACACCACTTAGTCTACATGATTAGTCTATCTGATTAGAAGAAATGATAGACCAAATGATCATTAGATGAAATGAGGAAAAGTAAGTAGCCAGGATGTCAACTAAAAACTAAGTAGACAAAGTGGCAACTAGACTATTTGATCATTAGACAATATGACAAATAGCCCAAGTGGGTATTAGACCAAGTGATGATTGGACCAAATGGCAATTAAACCAAATTGATAGACCAAATGGGTTTAGCCATAATGGTGTTAGACGATCTGGGAATTAGACCAACTGGTATTAGACCAAGTGGTTATAATCCGAAACAATAAGAGGATATCGGATTAGAAAGAGAGAAATAGGCAGTTAAGGGAAAAGAAATTGTCTGAAATTTAAATCGAATCTGTGATACTTAGTGTATTCATAATGGAGTAAAAATGATTTAATATAAAGGAAAGTTGAGGATTTGGAAATACGGGGGGGGGGGGGGGGGGGGGGGGGGGGGTCTAAATTTAGTAGAACCGAATGATCAAACATTTTATTTATTTATTTTTTTTTTAGAAAAGATGTCAAAGCTCTTCCTGAAAACCACATTCTCGACTAAAAACTACAGCAATGAAGCCAATTTTTTTTTTTTTTGCCTTTTATTCAGATTTTCAGATGCAAAATTATGAAGAAAATATAGTTTTCCATACAGCATATTCATATTCAATAGTACAGTACACATTCAACAATCTGAAGATTTTTTCTATAAAGTAAAAGGTTTAGGTGCTGCTTCATAACTCACAATAAATCAGTCTGTTAAATTCACAAACATAAAATAACATAGTACATTTCTCAACTCTTTGATCTTATGTTTAATTTTTTTTTTTAAATATAGGGTCTTGTATCAGTGGAGTTCTGTAACCATACTGCATAATAAAAATGATGGAATAATGATAATAAATAAGTGTAAGGATCAATTTGAGAATGAGGGAGTGAGCAGGAAGTAAATAAATGCATATATGAATGAATGAATGAATGAATGAATGAATGAATGAATGCATAAATGATACGATTAAATAATTGAATAAAAAAATATAGGCCTATATCCGGGAGGCCTATGTAGTAATTTATCTAATTGATAAGAAGAAAAAGAAGACAGAAGCAGCGCCATCTTTTGGTAAAAGCATTATAATATATTGAGTCACGTGATTGATCGCTATTCATCGCCATTTTTCGATTGCCATGCAAATTTCTGAATGTTTACGGTCTGCAAGCCGCCTCCTCTACCTACGATTACATCGTAGCAAGAGCTCAGCAGGTGTCAGAGCAAAATGTAGTGGAATCGCAGGTATTCATTGATCGTTTGAGATATATGTTAACATGAATATTACATGAGAAAACGAGAATTCACGCAAATTGTCTACTGCTTCGATGGCCGGAACGGTTGCCAAGTTGCCTGTATACAACTTCGGGCAAGGTGAGCACCGCACGGTAATGAATGGGAGCGATGCGGACGAGTCCGGTGAGCGTGATCGAAATATGGATGAAGATGACATTTTGAAACAGTTGCAAGACAGCAGTTATGTCCAGCACAGGGAGTATATAATTGATGAACTTGTTGCAAAAGTCAGGAGGAATGGAGGCAAAGTTCCATTCAAAAGTCCTCGCACACTTTTCAAAGGTCTTGCAATGGTGTTGCGAGACCAAGAAAAGAATGTGCGTCTCAAGTGCATTCAATTCATTATGGACTTGGTGCCATTGCTCAAGCAGGAGCTTGATCCCTGCATGTCACTTGTCATGCTTGATCTGATAACAAACTTTAGTGATCCCAAGGTATCAATACGGAAGGCTGCTGTTCAGACCTTGCATATGTATATGAAGCATACAAGTAACATTGAGCCTATCTTCAACTCAATTGTGAAGTATGGATTGGAAAGTGATGACCCCAAAATTAGAGCAGAAACTGCAGTATCAATTCCTGTCCTTTTGACAGGGGAATTTGCAAATACTGACTTGTCAATTGTTACTTGTGCATTGGCCAGAAAATTCACTGATGACACAGATTTAATGGTAACTGCAGGTGTATCTTTGGACAGAATCTGTTCTTTGGTAGGTGAAGCGACATTTAACTCATACATTGACAGCTTGCCAGCAAGAATCAAGAGTGGTTATTGTAAACGAACAGGGAGACCTGATCCTAGCCCACAAGTTCAGTCAGGGGGATATTCAACCTCAGGATCTCTAGACTGGAACTCAAACCGAACAAACGAACCCAAACCTCTCCCAGGCCCAGATGAAGAACGCAGATCAAGACCGCAGCCTAGCACAGAAAAACAGTTTGGTATTGTACCACAAGATGTGCTTGATCAGTTGTCAGATCTAGAACACTGGACTGAGAGAGCATCTGGGGTGCAGGAGCTCAAAGAAATACTTGTAGAACTGCAGGACACGTCACAGCTTACGCCTCACATGATCAATTTTATCAGTTTCCTGTGTAACTTACTTGATGACTCTAATTTCAAAGTTAGCTTTCATACTTTGGAAATATTTGAAGAACTTGTTCTTAAGTTCGGCTTAAACATAAAGCCATTCATACGGCACATAGTAAATGCTCTGTCAAAGCGCTTTGGAGACAATAAGACAGTGATTAGACAAGCCAACATGAAGGTGATGATGCAGCTCATGCAAAGTGTAGGCCCCAAACCCGTCATTCACGTAGTGTCAGAGTTGAAGAATCAGAGGAAATCTGGAGTACGCGAAGAAGCTTTGAACATTGTAATCGCTGCTCTTCTCACATTTCCTAGCTATGACTTTGACCTGCCAGTCATTTGCCGAACGCTGTCACAATGTCTAAATGATCAGAAGAGACGGGTAAGGCAAGCAACCCTAGAACTGTTTGCAGTCCTTGCGCAGGCAATGGGGCCAACTAGAATAGGTCCTCTCATAGATGCTGTTGATCAGATAGAAATGAAAACATCTGAGGAAGGGGTCATGAAGGCAGTCCAAGCAAGACTTGCCAGGAGACAGCTACCTAGACTAAACGAGGATGGTTTAGTGGAGTATGCATCTCAAACACCATCTTCAGCAGCAGCTGCAGGTAGAACCGCATCATCAGCTGGTCACGACACAGAGTGGATTCTGAAAGCTACTAGGAACTCGAGTGCAAAAGAAAGATCCTACACCGATCCTGCGATAGAGCTCTCTCAGCCATCGCCTACAAGGGCCAAACTCCCAATGGCAAATGCTGTTGGCCAAGATTCCCAGCCCCCTAAAAGGTTTCTGAGCGCAGGGAGAGGTCGTTCTAAACTACCATGGGAAGAAGTACGAGATGCAAGGGCTGTAGAAGATCGGGAAGATGGAGCTGGACAAACCACAGGCCATGGCAGAGTGCAAATCAACAGTGCTCCAACTCAGGTAAAGAAATATTCAGTGTTCTTTTAATTAGCATTAATCTTGGACATTATTCTAAAATGTGTTGATATTTTCAAATGAAATGTGATAGTTGAAAAGTATTCTTTATCTAATAATATACATGTATGCATGGTTCTCGCCAGTACATAACACCCATGGTTCCAATACCATGCGTAAAGGATTTCAGACAAGTAAGAACCATGTGTGAAATTGGTGCACCATGCGTGGCAACAAGGGTAAAAAAATATTGGAGTATATATTCCTAACAGTAATGATAAATGCAACAGATTGTTTTGCTTTCTGGCAATGTATTTTTACTATAATGCCATTAGTAGACAACTCCTGCTTACCAAGAAGTATTTTTCATCCTTGTGCTATAGCATATACTGTTGCCACTCCTAACCTTAGGTGTTATTCCGTAAAACTTCCAAAAATTCTGCGCTTTGCGCAGAGGGGGAACCATGTCTGGAGTTTTTTCTAGTGAGAACCCTGCATGTATGTCATTTTGTTATTTGATTTGAACAACAGCTTTTTACAAAATGTAGAATGACCTTCATTTGTCTGGAACATTTTCTTGTCTTGACAAATATAGATAACTTGCTGTCTGTTGTTCATATTCTTGTCTCTAAGTCTCTAACTTTTCTAATTTATTTTATACAGTTTTCCTTTTTTTTTTTCTTTTTAAATAATTGTTGTTAATCAAAGCGTCATACCCACTTTTTCCCGACAGGGGATCAGCAATATGATTTTTAGAATCTGTGTGCACTACATCTCTACTTAATTTGTCAATGGGATGGGGGTTGTTCATGGGTGCACCTGGGAAATTTGGACCTGGCTAATTGCTAGTAGTACACATAAGTCTGATAATGTTTTATGAATTTGTAAAGTGATTTTGTCAGATCAAGTGAAAATGTATATTGTGATTTTTCTCCCAGAAAATTACTTTGGTGAAGGAAAACACAAAAAAGATGCAGTGTTCATGTATTTCATAAATTTGGCAAACCTTTAACTTGGGAAATGATTTTTTGATCATTCTTGTTTTGATAGATTTTTTAAATTCTTGTTTTGGTAGATTTTTTTATACTTCTATTTTGGTGTTTACTCTTTATCCTGACTTACATGTATTATATATAATCTGAAGATCCAAGTTTCCCCCTGAAATCTTGGGATAACTTCAATATAGTACATGTACATAATTAACAGAAATATGTTTAAAAGACTATACATCACATGTTACCATAGACTTTCTCATCAAATTGACATTTTGTACATTTGGAATGTTTATGTTGTTGTTTACCCCATCACATTTATGATTTATTTCATAGGCATCATGTACGTGTACTTGTATCTCTGATGAACTGAATATAGTCTAGTCTTCTATTCTTATTAGATTTTGTTTATTCCCTTTTTTTAAAGAATTGTTCCTTGTTATGAGAAGCTTCCCAGTATTTAATGCCTATACATAGCAGTACTGATGGTGTCCTCTGTTGACTATAGTGCTGTAGTCAAACGTTTTTCCATGCGGTAAACGACCGCCCATGCCACTAACCGTTTTCAATGCGACGGTTTAGGATAAACGGAAATTTACTGTCAGCCTGGGATTACACATTGTTTGTGTAGCTACTTGTAATATTTCAAGTTTTTCTGACTTAATTGTCATCATAAATCAACTCCAAGACTTACGATGCTGTGTCTTTACTAGTGATCTTTCTTAACGCAAAGTTCTTAAACTACGTCAGCTAACCATTGATAAGCTCACCGGAAAATTGGTCCCTCACGTCACTCGTATGTCGTGGTGCGGACGGGTGATGCAGCACCTCCGTACTGTGTTTCACAAGCGATACACTTGGATGTATGTAACGCGCACTTGTTTACTGGCTCGCGAACACCCGCCAACACAAAAATATGTACATTCCGCAAAAAGTACCATGAGCAGAGCTTTCGAAGTCAATTTGAAGATCGGGAATCGCCCATAGAGATCGCCTCATTAATCATTGATATCGGTACATGTACTTTCGATGTGCAGCTGGTGTCTTCAGCTATGTGTAGAAAACGAACACGAATACGGCGCAGGGAATTATTGCGCAATACAATCGCAGTGAAAGCCAAATAGATCTATACATGAGCTCTCTCGCACGGTATTTTGTAAGTACAATCACTAAAGTTTACAACCTAAATAAATAAGTTGTTTATTTATTTTTTCTGCCGGGATACAGTCTCAATCGATTGATACTGGAACCGTCTCGGGGCCTGAGACCGCCGGGGTTTGATCCCGATCCCGGACTGGCTGACAGCACTACTTTCAATAGGCGGCAACTTTGGCAAAGGTGTGATGTTTTCGTTTATCCGAAAACCGTTAGGTTTTGATTCCCCTGTTAAATGGAATTGAAAATAACCGTGATGTTACAGCACTAGTTGAATAGAAAATTATTCAAACCAATTAATATTGGAATTCAAGTGAGAAGATGACTCTGATAATGTACATGTATTCCCACATATCATAATGCAAACATTGTTTTTCTATACATATAAGTCTGAGAATTCAGATTTAATCATTGATTTGAAGTACCGGTACTATAGACTTTTATTTTGAGAAAGGCCCGTAAAACAAATATTGACCAACTATTGGGCAATGGGCTTTGTTTTTGACACTTAATTTAAGATAAATTATACTTTCTGTGCTAAAATCAAACAAACAAAAAACAAACGAACAAAACATTTTAAGGTTCAAATTGGTTATAAGTTTGGCTCAGAAGTTAAAGGGAAAGTCCACCCCAGAAGTTTCACTGTTTGAATAAAAGGAGTTAAATTTGAACAGCATTTTAAAAAAGAAGTGAGCAAAATCAGTCAAAAAATAAGAAAACTACACTCATTTACATTTTCTAATAAATTACTCTCGGCTCTGTAAATTGGCAACACTGATGACATCATATGCGAGCAGCTTTCCATTCACTTTGACATGAAATTTCACATTTTCTCAATTTTCTTTGAAGTTACAAATTTTCTCACCCCATAGTCAAAGTATGTCATGTAAAAAGCAATTCTTCTGAACATACATTGACTATGGGGGTTAGAAAATGTGTACATGTAACTTCCAAGAAAATTTAGAAAATGTAAATGAGTGTAATTTTCTTATTCTTTGACCGATTTTGCTCATTTCTTTTTAAAAATGCTGTTCAAATTTAACTCCTTTTATTGAAACAGAGAAACTTCTGTGGTGGACTTTGCCTTTAATGAGTATTTACATGTATGTATCACAGAAAGTTTAAATACCAGAGATACAGAGTAGTTCTGGATTGATAGATTTTCTTTCAGAAAGAATATCATTTTTTACAGTCATTAAACTTTGTAAATTTTGATATCATATCTAGAAAGTTTTAAAGGGCTGACACAGATGCATAATGTACTTACATGTAGTTCTGGAACGATACATCTTCTTGCAGTACAGAATATGATTTTGTATGGTCAGTAAACAAAATAACCGTAAAACCATTGTTATCGTCCTTTAACCCATTCGTGACAGAGGTCCACATTTTGTGGTTTGGCCTAATAACTTTTGATGCAAAGCCCTGAAAATCATACCAAATACATGAGCAGAAAGAGCAAAAAATTCTACACAAACTGTTCCCATTTTGGCTGCCTCAATATTTGTTGTTTGATGCTGAAATTTTTTAAAAGCAAAATAAGCACTAAATAAGCACTAAAATCCTTAAATTGGCAATGTGATAGAGAGTTTAAAATCTCTTTTCTCCTGCAAATTGGCAACTTTTTGTCCTCTTATACTTTTTGTCAATTTATTTTTATTTCAGATACATGATGTTTTATAAGAAAAATGTAGCAATAAAATAAAAATGTCGGTGTTGCCAATTTGAAGAATGAAAGCTGATCAAATTAGGCTTCAAATAATTCCTGTCACAAATGGGTTAAACCTCTTTCCCATCTCATTTTGAACTTATTTCTGAAGTTGATTAGCACTGTAGTCTTCAAGAGTCTAATCTCTTCATTCTTTAATTATTGTCCTAAAATCTACACAGAGTACTACGAGATCAAATATTACTACATGTATCTTGAAACGTGTTATCAGTTTAAATGTGAAGTACTGTACATTGTATTTCTGGAATCTGGATTAGATCAGTTTACCTCCAGTGACATTCAAAATCATTATAACATGATTTCAGGAAGATAGGTAGTCATTTTTTGCAATTATGGAATGCTCTCCTTAAAAGGAAGAGTTTCCATGTGGGTAAGAAAAATAGCATAGATTTCATCATGCTCATGAAGTCTTGTTATTTCAATATGCAGAGAAAAGTACCTACATGTAAATTAAGTAGCCAGATGAAACGGCAAACAACAGCAACAAAATTTATTTGGTAGTCTTATTTTATCTCCCAAATTTAAGTTCCATTAGAAAGAAAATGGTGTTATTACAAAATGCAAGGTGATAATGCTCTCTGATTGGTCAGATCACAGAAATGAAGTCAGCAATAGATCTGTCACCTGCAAAATATCAGCTGGTGGGGAGTATATAAAGCTATTTGTCAGTTTTGATGCATTTTTAATCACTTTTAGAACTTTCCAAATTCATTGAACTTGTGCTAAGTTTACAGCATGACATCTATCTGTCAAAAATAGTCCTTAATACACTGAATACATTGGGTGAAATGAAATTGATTTTTAGCTTTTCTTGATTTTCCTTAAATGAGATGGAAGACATTTCAAGTTATTTGAGAATTTATATTTTTTCCAGCAAATAAAGATACTATAGGGCAATTAAAAGAAAAATTGTGTATAAAATTTAATTCATCCATGCACTAACTAAAGAAGGAGAAGAAAAAGTTGAAGTATGTATTGATAATTTTATAGATCATTGCCTAGATTTTCTCAAGATGCTTACTCTGTGTCCAGTGAAATTATCATTATTAAAAGGATTGTTAAAGAATAAAAGAATAGAGAGGAAATACAAAGCTGCATGTATAACTTTTTATTGTAAATTATGGTTAAATCAAGTTAAAGGAAATTATGGAAGAATGACTACTAGATGAGGAAAAAAAATTTTTTTTTTTAGTCCATGACCTTGATGGCATTTATGAGGAATCCTCAGCAAATTTGAACAATTACATATATTTGATGTCTCCGTAGAACTGAAAATATATTCATTCAGTCCAAATTTGAATGGAAAAACATATACACCTGTAGGTAATCCCATAAAGGTTAGTTTAAATATGACTTGACAAATCCTGCAACAAATTTTAAGTGTTCAGATATTGCGCAACAAAATCATCCCACTTATATAAATCAATAAACGCGCATTAACGCGTCAACTCTCAAAGAAAATGACAGCATATTTTGCACTGACTTTTCGAGAATTTGATTGGTCCAGAGCTTTTTGCGGCCAGGCGACCAAAATGTCGCCTGCCTCGGCAACATTTTTTGTCGCCTTATATCCTATAGACTTGTGTGCTAAAATGTTGTGGGGATTTGTCGCCTCATATCTGAACAAGCCTTTATGGAAATAATTGGGGGGGGGGGGGGGGACGTTTCATAAAGATCGAAGTTTGAGTGCCCAAATCATAGATACATACCAAATCAAACAGACTTAGCCAGCCAACACGAATCTGAATTATGCGAAATCAGTAAGTGTTACTAGATTTAAAGATTTACATTAAGTGCGATCTTTGTGAAACACCCCCCTGGTTTCATATAGAAAAGAAAAAGAAGTTACTGTACACATGAAACTTTTTACATTTCTAAAGGAAATATATGTTTATTTTGTGAAATTGAAATGCCACAATTTTTGCCACAATTTTTGTCTGTACTCCTGTTTCTTACATAATACTATTTTGATACCAATATTTATGGCTTTTTAAAATGCTTTATCCCATTTAATTGGCTTCTGTGGGACTCTGCTAACAGGGAAATGGGACATTGGTGTGGCAGAAAATTGCTCTCCATCACAGAGAGGGTACATGTATTGGAGACTGGAGAGGGTAGCGGGAGGTTGAGATTTATCATCTTGGCCTTTGAGTTTGATTGCACAAATCTGCTTCCCATTTAGAAAGTCATGTCAGACTCGCAGGCATGCAGGCTTAAGGTCTGGAGCATTTTAATTAAAGCCGCCGAGTCTGGCTGAATGTAACCAGAGTGGTCCAGTATTTCATGTACCCTTCCAAGTTCTTTTAATTTCTAGGCTGCTTGTTGATTGGTAATTCTGACCGTGCTCTAAATCTCGCCGAGAGCCAGGAGGCCTTTTTGCTCTTCGCAGGATTTATTTACATGCACATATGTAATAGATAGTTCATGGCTGCCTTATAGCGAGATGAACATGTATCAACCTCCCTCAGGATCCTCACAAATGCCAATTCTCTTGATTTGACGTGCTTCCACTTCTACAAGTTTTTGACAGAAAACACTCTGTATGAAGAAATTTATCTTGTCAGTATGATTCCAAAAGCTATATTATGTACATGTTCTGCGTTTATCATGAATAACATCTACACTAATCACTCCACAAATATCTCAAACATTCTTTGTTATTTAGTTTAGCTTTGAAAATTTGCCAACATTCGAATATAATGAAAATGATTTTGTTAAATTAATTGTTAAAGTATATACATGTATCAGGCCATGAACCTAAGAATGTGAATTTACTTTCGTTGCACTTATTGTTGAAATATACTCATAACCTTTTAAACTTCAAATATATGAAGTAATGCTTATTTTGCTTCTGTTACATACATGTAGGTCAATTCCATTTACGTACATGTATCAGTTTTTCTGTCTTTCCTTGCCAATGATGTAACGGCATTACTGGTAATTATGTCCTTCTTGACGATAACCTTTAAATTAGAGAATCGATAAGGTTGATTTTAATGTTGTAACTGAATAGGAATGTGTACTGCACACCTTTTTATCACAACTGTTCAAATTTATGTAACCTAAGTTTATTTCAACTCACTTGTTCAATGCATGGGTGATGTAAAGAGTGTTAACACTCTTGTATCAAGGTATCTTGACTTTAAAGGAGAATGCAACCGAGACATCAGTGTGCTTTCAGTGAATGAAGAAGAACAAGAAAGGATAGGCAGTGAAAGTTTGAGCAAACTCAGACAATCTGGCCAAGAGTTGTGAATTTTGAAAGTTTAAGTAAATCATTCTTATGGGAATCCTTTAAGTTGGCAACTCCACCAGCATCTGTGATGTAATCATAGACAACTCTCTATTCATTTTGTACACAGAATTTAACATTTTCTTCATTTTCAAGAAAAATAGAATTTTTTTGGATTTGAGTATGACATGGCTACATCAATTCTGCAAGCCTTTGGGGAAGAATTATCTTGATTCCTGACTTTAGATTTCATATAAATCAATTTTTGGGGGGGAAAAAATTACACACAAAATGGATGGAGAGTTATCCATGATGACATCACAGATGCTGGTACAGTTGCCAACTCATAATAGGGATTTACAGTGTGTACCTAAACTTTCAAAATTCATAGTTCTCTTGAATAGATTGTCCAATTTCGCTCAAAATTTCACTGTTTAACCCATTCGTGACAGGAATTATTTAAAGCCTAATTTGATCAGCTTTTATTCTTCAAATTGGCGACACCAACATTTTTATTTTATTGCTACATTTTATACATAAAATGTCATGTATCAGAAATGAATATAAATTGACAAATTATGATAAGTCAAAAAGTTGCCAATTTGCAGGGGAAAATGGTAATTTTAAACTTTCTATCACATTGCCAATTTAAGGATTTTAATGCTTATTTTCCTTTAAAAAACTTTCAGCATCAAACAACTAATATTGACGCAACCAAAATGGGCACAGTTTGTGTAGAATTTTTTGCTCTTTCTGCTCTTGTATTCGGTATGATTGTTAGGGCTTTGCATCAAAAGATATTAGGCCAAACCACAAAATGTGGACCTCTGTCACGAATGGGTTAATCTGTCTTGTTCATCTTTATTCACAAAGAGCACACTGATGCCTGGTGACATCACAATGACGAGTATCCAGCCTGAGGATCAGGGATGCGCGTGATGTGATTGCGGAACGGACCAATCAGGGACTAGCGGCATAGTGCTTGGACCAATCAGTTGCGCCACTCAGGAAAATGTTTACTTTGCTCGAGAAAAAGCTGTATCATGCTTGATTTTGCCTCACTCCTGACCCAATTAAAGCTAAAACATCAGAATTTCAGTGAGATCTGGATCATATTGCGATTCTACTGAGCTGAAAAATGCTTTGCAGCGAAATATATTTCCAATATTTTTCACTCTGTTTTGTCTACTTTACGGAGCTTATTTACTTCCGTGAATGGTTTATTCATTTTTAAAAATTTTCTCGATAAAATTGATAAAGTATAAGCTAAAATAGGTAGAATTATTCTTCTTCTTCAATTTGCAATTGAAATCGTCAAAATCCGTTAGGAGATAGCGAAGTTATTGCCAGTTTTCTACCATATCCCTCTGCTCAAGAATATTCATAAAGTGCATTTGGACTTGCATACGAGTTTTGTAAAATAAGCGCTTTTGCAACGCGTGGCGGTCTGACTGATAGTGAATAGGAAAACAGAGCCCCTGCTAATGGGCATTTATTCACTCATTTTTCAGAGATGCATACATGATGTATTGTTCCACGGATCTATCAGGGACATCTTCACAACCTTGTGATGAAATCTGAACAGGGATAATACTAAAAGGTGTAGAAAACTCGCTGTATGAGAGGCAGTAAGCACATTATGAATATTTAATGAGGATTGATTATTTTCTTCTCTCTCCCTCACTTGCGCGCTCTCACCCACTCTTTATTTTCCTCTTTGCTTTGTGCTTCACTGGTTCCTTGATGGATGAAGGAGTGGCTACTTGTATTCCAGCCTCAATGCCTTGTTTGGGTCGATGGTACAGAACCAAATATTAATACCTGTAGTCCACTGAACACAAGGAGGGATGGGTATTTGCCTTAAAGTAAATAAAGAAATGGTCTTAATGTTGTCTGGGCTAACTGTTCATACATTTTTATGACTTTTGCAGACCTGTAGCACACTGTACAAGTGTACAAGTACATTGTATTACTTAAATTTTACATGCATGTATTTTTTGTGATTTTAAATTTCAATTTTTTTTTTCACTGTGTACATGTGTGCAAACTGTGCAGTGAATCTTACAAAAATAACTATAACACACAAAAAATCACATGTAAATAAAAATACAGGTAGTGCAGGTACGTAACCAAATTGATCTGTACTTGTACGTGTAAGAGATAAAGAGGAGTCACATGAATTCTTTATTTGATGTAAAAGTTCTATTAAAAAGGAAAATAATTTTTGCTTGATCTCACGTATGTTTTTTCCCAAAGCTACAACTTAACATGTATGTGCAGCTGGATCTGTTTGTTGAATTATGTAAATAGTATACTTGAACCTGAGTATGTCGCATGGTAACTATGGATCCTCAGCGGCTGCTTCAGAGGTGTTAAGTCAATACCAGTAATCAGTATCAACATATTGCCATATATCCAGCAGACATTTTCTGAACCACATGTAGGTTTCTTTTTATTTGTACTGTTCTCTTTCAACAAGAGGATTACCCCATAGCACACATCATCTACATGTAATAATAGATGCCAGGACAACAGTCAACAAACGGGGACCCTTGCTACTGCATTCTCTACAGCTTGTACAAATGATCCGTTTCATTGTATTTGATGTACCCTTATTCTTCCATAAGATTTAGAAGTTTGCCAATTGTGAATTGGTCTTCGCTACTTCTGTGCACCAAGTAAATATGTGTAAAGCTGCTCTAAGTGAAACTAAATACACTTTAAATGTCACCATCTCAAGATAGGTAGTTTAATGTTACAAGGCAAATATTAAACTTAACGTTGACTGTCACGTCATCAAAAGTTATGTACATGTATGTTGAAAGCTGCATGATTAATTATAATATAAAGAATGTTCACAGTGTCATATTTGTAATGAAAAAAAAAAATTCTGTAAAAATCAGAAGCTACATGTAGAAGTAATTTTCACATTTTGGCATGGTGTTGAGCACTCAAGGCATTCAAGGAATTTCTTACTATCATCGTGGCATTTAATGCTCCCAGTCTGGAGAGATAGCTGAGATAAAGTACCTCATCTAATATAACAGCTGCTTTCCAGATCCTACAAGCTCATGAAGGGAAGACAAAAATTACAAATCAAATTATATTTTCAGAACTTGGAATTCAATACCACTCTTTCAATTGTCTCTTCATATTCTAACAGCCGACTTCTGCACAAGGCTCAAGTTTAGCAATCAGATTTCAACAACTGTTGAGTAACCACATCTTATTGCATTTAATTAAGACCAGACTTTCCTTCAAATGGGAGTACTGCCCCTTTGGTCATTTTATGTGTGCACCTAATTGGCCTACATCTTCAGGCAGACTTGCATTTGATTGAACTCCATATACATCAAAATTAAAGTCTTGCCGAGGGCACTTTGATATCGTGTGGAGATAACAGCTCCTACTATACCTCAGTATTGTATATGGTAGTAAATGAAGTTTGACTTTTGGTCTTGAAGCCCGGATCAGTTGGAAAACCAGAATGAAAATGGAAATGGGAGATAGTGAAATCTTTATCAGAGTGGAAAAGGGGTTACAGGAGACTCAGGCTGCGGGATAATAGAGAAATGAATGGACTGAAAAAAGGGAAAGTGAAAGTCTCAAAAGGAAATTGATTTTAAAGTTTGATATTAGCTAATCAGCTTACAATGCAGGCAATTACATGTAGATATCGTGAATTTTATATCATTGCAAATGTTCAAGAGAAGCTGGAGTTCTGGGAGAAGTTAAAGGATAATATATGAGGTCTTTTTAGTCCCAGACCCAGTCAGCATTCATTGACTACACTCTCACACTATTCAGCCCAGAACAATGGGATCACTGGACCATATCTATTGTTCAGGGCTGAAGAGTGTGGTCAATGAATGCTGATTGCCACTGTAGCAATTTGGAAGAATATCATAATAGAAATGATAAATAATAATAACAGCTTCTTAGCGCATAATACATAAGTCTCTATGCACTTCACATTATAAATAAAACTTAGTCTACAGCACAATAATAGAATATAGATAGGTAAAGGTAAAAGCATAATTACATGTAATGTATGAATAGAATGCCCCCCCCCCCCCCCCCCCCGTAAACAGTACTCTTCAAAATTTCATATGCCCTCATAAATCTGAAATATGACAAGTTGATTTCTTCTCATTGTGATTATTTTTAAAATTTCCATCATACACCAGATTTTATTTACCACTTAATCCACCTTTCCCAATTAATTTTAAACAGTTTCTCTGACATTGTAATTGTATGAACAGATCCCAAGTTTATCGTCAATGCTTATGAAGACCTAAGAGATGAAGCATTGCTTCACATTCTGACTTTCATTATAATGCTTCATATTCAACCATTTGGAGAGACAGAAGTGATGTTCATCAATCTATTCTAGCAAGGTTATCTGACTCTGCTCTTTGCTCCTCTCTCTGTCTTTAAATTGGCATGTTGAAGGGGAAGGTCGCAGCTATTGATCATAATCGAACATGATATGTGGGTCAGCCTCGGAGTAGAATGAGAAGTCTTGCCTTGAAACGAGCTTCAAGACCAGCGTTAGTAATTACTGGCTGCCGCTTGCTTCCTGGAATGTGAACATTGTAATTGTTCAGGCGAGCCTCCTCCCCCCCCCCTTCCCCCCCCCCCCCCGAAAAAAAAGACAAGAAAGAATGTTTGGAAATTATGTGCAATATTTGATGCAACCAGGTGAAATGTAATGGCTGTCATAGAATCCCCAGTTGACAAGATCTTTTCAGACAAATCTTTTCAGACAAAAAAAAAACCTTACCTACCATATCAGTCTCTGGCTGTGAGTAATGCAAAACTCATACTGAATTTTTGGTTTAGAAATTATTGAATTCAAATGAAATTTGAAATCACCATTTTGTTTTAATAGATGGAGTTCTTCAGCATATTCATCATTGTAAACAATAAAACTGAGATGAGACTTCACGGTCCATTCTGTGTGAGATATCATAGATCTATTATATGCAAGGAATCCACAGCTGTGTGATGTGAAATATGTACAAATTTAGAAAATTTCATGTTGTGATTCAGTTATTGCAGTGAATCACAGAATTTGAGAAAGTTTTGTATAATTTATGAAAATTTTTGGTATTACAGTTAAAAGAGAATGTGAACAGAATCTTGCTCATGAATCAGGATATCTTAAGAAATCGTAATGTGAGATTGCAGCCCCAGATATACATGTAATCTTTTTAATCAGATTTCAGCAACATTTTGCAATATCAAATTAATGAAGCTATCCTCAATTTATACTTTTTGTGAAATATGTACGGTTGTACATGTATAAAGTCATTGTATGTGTAGTACATCATGTGCCATAAGCATTTAAATATACATTTATACATATGTAGGTCTTGCAGAAGTTAGCCCTTTAACTATAGGCCACTGCACATTGTATGATTCGACTGAAATTGTATTTTTCATTAAATGTGACATTTTGAACTAGTAAAATTATCCCTAATGAGGACCGGAATAATGATACATGTAGGTATACAATTAATTCAAAATTTTGGGTTGATACTTTTAGTATCAACTTAGGCTTCCAATCGTGGGTAATAGTAAAACTGCATGACATCACTACTATTCGCAGTCGATTTCATCTTTTGTTCTTTAAGGAGACTGGCAGTAGTCTAGAATTTTTATTTTAAAGTGTTCATACAGCCATTTAGAACTTTGATGATTAAGATTTAACATGTTTGAATTTGCATTCAAAGTGCTTTAACAATTTTTTTCAAAAATCAGATCGTAGACCGATCGTATACATGTAGTGTGTGATGGGCTTGAAAATATTTGATCAAAATGGCAGCAACATGGTCATACTTGATTATTTGAGACTCATTCAGGTATTTTGTAATTTGCCTTTTCTTCTTCCCAGAAACGAGAGGAGCCGGGGCTAAGACGACCGCCAATCAAAGCCAGGAATACGTGGAATGGAGGGGAAGATATTTGGGACAACGCTCCAACTAGACGTAGTCATAACAACAGTACAGACCTCGGATCTGATCAAGGTTCAGGTAAACACATTTTATTCCCACCAGTGATAATGATTTTGAAATATATTTTTCATATTATGCGTCACCCTGTATGAATATTGACAGTGTTATAGCTAAAGACGTGTTAGTAGTGGGCGCAACTCCACTGACTTGGACAGTGCTTGAACAATCGGTAAATTCAATATCGCAGCTTTCAGAACCATAACCGTTACACTAGACAACAATATTCGGTAAATCGTTCAGAAATCATTTATTGTCAAATTGAAAGCATGATTCTTGTACAATTGCAAATAAAACACGATTAAAGACGGATATATGTATGTAAATACTACTTTTCTTCTCAAGAAATTACGTTTAAAGAAGTTTTTATGTGAAATTAGTGCCGGTCGGAAGCAGTGTTTATCATCAGGAGTGGTGGGCGGAAATTCTCCCTGCTGGTCGGGCCCGCCCAGTGCCAACCACTGTAGCTAGAACACTGAATATGGATAAGATGTGATCCATAACTACAAGATCTCCAGCTTGACCTTGTCATGCTTATGAATATTTTGTCTGATCCTTGCCAAAGTATCCTACCTAGCACTGCACATTTAACCATGTTTCCAGGGCCCTCTTGCGTAAAAAGTTGCGATTAAACGCAACTCAAAATATTAAATGCAAGTCCCAAATACTCAATCCTGGTTGGTTGAAAATCAAGTTGCATTTAATTTTTTTAGTTGCCTCTTATCACAACTTTTTATGCAAGAGGGCCCTGAAAAAGGATTCTAACAGAGATATTTTCACATTCACTATTCTGTATCATGGGTTTTTATTTCAAAACAAAAACAGGAAAACAACAAAACAAAACAAAAACCCTGAACAAAAACCACTGGAGGCAGCTTGCAGTTAATATTTAGTTTTGCCCTTTTGAAAGAAGAACATTGCGATATCAAATTATTTTCTTTCTCATCTCGATTGGATAAGAAAAGGATCTAATGGGCTTAACTCTCTGTTCAAAATGAGCGTGCATGCAATCTATTCAGGTCATGCAATTACTGTAATTGCTGTATTAGAAACATGGATCAGACGGTTTGCTCAGGGTGGACAGGTTATTTAATACACCCTCGAGACTGCAATCTGTTTTCATTTGAACTCTGGGGGATTTGAACAGTAGCAGTAATGAGTGTTTACAAAGATTTAGCATTCTAATTTAGCATAAAAGCGAGGACCCTAATACTTTAACAGTCAAGGTTTACTATCTTATACATTATGAATATATTTTACAATTTTGTTGTTATCAGTTCTCTGCATTTGATTTGGGATCATGAGTATCTGTTACGCATGTCAGTATGGCATATGTATTTTATAGCTTTTGGTCAAGAAAGTTGACTGCAACTTTTTTCATTCCACTTTTTATTTGTTTTGTTGGGCACTCTTGCAGTACATAAAGGGATGTGAGGAAATGAAACAGAGGAGAAGAAATTGATTAAAATGCAAAGACTAGTTTGCTGAGAGACCCGGGGACTCTCACTCGTAAACTTCACACCAGCTCATACAGTTTTAGTACCAAAAGAAGAAAAAAATGAGGTCTCATATTTTCTGCTCTGCATAAAAAGATGCATGTGATATTCCATTCATGATTTCGGGTGAATTTTAATGTAAATTGTCTGAAAAGAATGCAATATACCGGCTACACTCTGATCTGCCCATTGCAGGGCCCTACATGTATGCTAAGATCCCCGCACAATGATCACAGCGCTTTGTTCTCCTTGTCACGAAAAACAGAACTCTTTTTTTTTTTTTTGCACATGTGCAGGCGCGGTGTGATGCATGACAATGTTGTTGGAGGTTTACATCACTGGCCCAAGATCAAAACTCTTTTCTTTTTTTTTTTTTTTTTTTTGCTTTTCATTTGTTGAAATATTCAACTTTATGAGGAACGAACTTCACAGCATCTTAGTTTTGCAAGTGTCTTGCTATAAAAGCAAAGAAATCTGACAAATAGTTTTTTAGGGCTTACCAAAAAGTTCCGCATGTACATTTAACCGTTAACCCTCCTCCTGCTCTCAATAACTATAATGTACTGCTAATATTCACAGTGAAGGAATTCATACCTACATGACAAGCCTTTGGATTATAAACTGTAGGTAGCTTGAGGCTCATGCAGATATGTTTTGTTTTTGTTTTTTTGTTACAAAATGAATGGCAAGTTGGTATTAGTGCGGCAACAAAAGACCTACGCATACTCCGACCTCTGTCTGTTGAAGTGCAGTATGCTTTTAATGTGTCCTTCCCCCCCCCCCCCCACGTTTTGTTTTAAAGCAGTTTATGTGAACAAGCCTTTAGTGATATGAATTATAGATGTCTCCATCTACCATAACTTAACACTTCAAATTACCAGGTCTAGTTGAATTTTTAGTACATCCTGTCTAGTGACGTAAAGGACATACATTATGTCCATGACAGAAAGTGCTCTAGTTGATTAATATGATATTATCTGAACAGTATTCTCCTTTCTTATCAGACAGTGTAGTGGTCGACACATTTTGATACAAGCTTTCATGTCAATAGTGTTGAAACAGTATTCAATTTGAAGAAAAAGTTCTAAAATGTGAAATGCAGATTTGAGAAATAATTTATGACAGAGATGCATTTGGAAGATTTTCATTTTCTTTTCCATCTACTTACATCCCTTGTCCATTTTTTGACAGTGAACTGTTTTAATTTGACCATATTTTTTATGCCTCCGCCCACCGAAGGTGGTGCTGGAGGCATTAGGTTTTTGGGTTGTCCATCTGTCCGTCCATCCCACTTTTTCATTAATACCATATCTCAAGAACCATTTGAGGTATGAACTTCAAACTTGGTCCTTGTATATGTATGTATCACCATAGGTAGATGATCTGATTAGATTTCGGGTCAAAGGTCATAGGGTCAGAAAAGTATTTTGAAATTATTTGCAAAAAATGTGTTTTCATGATACTGTATGTTGGCATATATGGCAGAGATTTTAGTCAAGGACGAGTGAAATATATTTTTAGGTGGAAGAGGTAATGGTAACTAGTATGTAGCTGTTGTTGAGATGTGCATAAAGCAAAAATTGCGTGAAAGGCGGAGGGATAATTTCCGGCGGGGTCGGATTGCTCTCGTTTAGTCTCGAATTAATGTCTGCAGACAGGTAATTGAAGGGTGCACTTTAACTTTTACATCACTCTCTTACAAGTAATCTCCTAAGTTATTATGATCTCCTTTTTGTTATTCAACATTAATTTCCCGTTTCCTGCATTTTTTGACTCTCCAGTCAATCTCCCTCTCTCTCTCTCTCTATGTATATCTGCAAATAATTTTTGATGGGATTCATTGTAAAATTATCATCTGCTTTTCCACCTTCTTCCTGCCCTCCCACCTTTTTGTAAATGATCTCATGTTCTTTTAGCAGTGCCTTTTCTTTCCTTTAATGTATTCTGTCACATTTTTAATAATGCCTTCTTGTACTTTGATGGAAGTGATGCATCAAAAAATTGTCATTTGCTTTCTCACCCACATGTATTCCTATCCCATTCTTAGTGATCTAGTTTTTTATTCAAAAAAATAATAGTAAAAGGTCAGCAGTATGTTTTTCTCACCCTCATGTGAATGACTGCTAATGTGCGGTTTATTATAAGATTTTGATCTGTTTTAATTCCATCTATCCACTCTCACTTTGAAGATTTCTTGTAATGAGGTAAAAAATGGTGTTTCTAGCAATTTCCGCTCTTTTGAGCTCTGCCTGTTCTTCTGTTTCTTTTTCATGTGTGCTAATGATCCCACTAAGGAATGGAATGAAAAATTTCTGCAATTTCTCTCTTCTCAACTGGCATTCCATCCTTATTCTTCATGTTATTATTTTTGTTATTGTTTGGTTGGGTTTTTTTTAATACTTTTTGAATTACGTGTCTTCCACAGTGTTGTGGATTTCCATTTGTTGCTGTCTCATGTTGATATCTCTAAAAGAATTAGGAGGGAGCCATTAAAACATTTTCATGTGCTTTCTCACATGCTCCCACTTCCATTCTGATGACCCCCCCCCCCCCCTTTTTTTTTTTTTGCTTTCCACTCAAGCATTTTTTTTCTCTCTTTCTCATGTTAATGTCAGGTTCTGCTTCGAGTGGTTCATACCGCCAGATCCATCTGGACAAGCTGAAGAGAGCCTCTCTAAGCACCTACCCTGGGAGGGGGCGAGGGAACTGGGAGAATGAGCCTCATCCATCAGGAAGCCACAGTGCACCAGTCACAGAGAGAGGTATGTTGCTGAGCTATTTGCTGATTTACCTCCCTCTGTTCTTTAGGACATTCAGTGTTTCAAATTGAGTAAATATATTTTTGTTCATGGCATTCATGTGTGATGTGCCTTTCTCCAGTATGTTCCATGTGTCGTATTTGATAAAGTAGTTGATATTTTTGCATTTCAGTTATTTCCTGAAAGAAATTGAATCAAGGGTGAAGGGGAAATATGATCTGCTTATTTTCCTATTTTGCAGTCAATCAGTATTAGCTTAGGAATTGACCCTTCAAGTAAGATGTTCATACTCCCTTCTGACATTTGTAAGGTGATAGGAATTTAATTTGAAATTGATACTTATCTTTTTACTGCGGTATGATTATGAGTTTGGTACACATTGTTAATCCATGCATTGTTGAAATGAATGGCAAATATGTTCCAGCTTGTCCCTCTTTTATGATTTGTAAGAAAGTAGCATTCTTGGCATGAAAAGTCTTTCTGGCGGGCACCAGTACGCTCTGTAATCAATGCAAATCAATTCAAGAGCCAGCAGATTCAATCTTGCATTTATGCGCCCAGAGGCATCCACCGATTTCTAAACATCGGTTTAGAATGCAAGCCTATGGCTACGGTGTTGGGTGGCTAGAAAATGAATTTTTTTTAACTGCGTGAGAGGGCTCGCAATAAAAAAAGCAATGGCTTCTAACAGTAACTTGATGATGGACGGTTGAGTGGAATTTCTTTAAATCCTAGGGGAGAAAACAAGATTATTTCCTTGGTAATATGCTTAGAGGGGCTTACCTCGAACAATCGTTTTTCAGTATTGCAAGGCCTTTGTATAGCCACTGACCTGTGCTGAGATTTTTTTTTTTCATGTTTTTTTATATTTTGTATGAAGTAGGTAAGGAAAATTCTGATATATACATGTATGGTAGACACAGTCTAGAAACAGCCTGTATGCCTCTCAAATTTTGTAATATCAGAGTAAAATCCTGCCTATGGGCATACAGTGCATTATTGCTATACAAGAGGTCCTTTCAAATGTTGTGTTAGATTTCTTCGATTCTCATTTGTAGTCTTAATTTTAAGGTGCTGCATTTTTGTTTTTCTCTTTAAATGGAGTATCAAAAGTAAACAGAGAAATTGTTAAAAGCAATCCCTCAGTTAGCCAGAGTATCACACTCTGTTTTTATATTATTTTAGTTTATTGTTATATTTTGTATCATTTTTTTCTATGTAAACCTTTTTTTTTTTCAAGCCTAAAAAATCATTTTGTTACTGAATTTCCTGAATATTGTGAGACTTGCAGCCTTGATTTATACTGTACCCTGTATTTTAGGTACTGTATAAGTGCAATATATGCTAATCAATTTGTTTTGAATTGAGAGGGGTCCTCCCTGCAGACGAGTGGGTTGTTTATCAGTTGAACCGTGCAACCTCGCTGTCAGGAATCGACCGGGATCGTATCGAACAAATTTATTGAATGAACTCGGTTGAATTGGTTGTGGATGTGGCTTGGATGTTGGGCTATTGTGCTGTATTGGATGATGATGAATGTGGTTTATTGGTAATATCAAGAGCAATAGTTTGATTTGAGAGAGTTGAAGTACTGCATTTTTGTTTTAGGGTTCATGTATACTGTTTCATGCTGGTCTGTACAAGTTACAATGTCTGTAAATGAATACATGCATGTGTGCATAGAGAATGGAATTTTTTTTATTAGTTATAATATTAATATTAACTGGAAAGAAACTCACACCTAGGTGTCTTACATGACTGATATTAATTGCATAAAGCTGGCCTTTCAAACAGTGTGATGATGTTTTCATTTTGATTCATAAACTAGCTTCATAACTCATCAAATGTTTAATTGTTTTAATCATGATTATTAATGTTAACATTTGCAGTCATTGTGAGTTTCATATGCCAACATGTTTTTGCTTCAGTTGATTAATATGCTTATCATACAAGTATGTTTGATTCAGTTTATAAAACACATCATATAGAAATAAAAACTGACACCGTATTTGTGCATACTCAAAGATAAACTGAAAGCATATCATTCAAACAGAATAACAGTGTTTTCTTTTATTATTAATGCTATTTTGCTCCCTGCAGATCTGAAACTTTGGAAATCTTTTTCTTATGATGGAGATGATTTATTTGGTAAATTGATATACGACTGTTGTTTTATTCTTCTGAATCCTATACTACAGCTATGAGCTATTTCTGATTATGGTTCTTTCACTGATATATGAAGTGTAATACCATGTTGAATACTTCATTTTTTTCTTTTCAGAGATTTTTCTATTTATTGAATATCCACATATGTGTGCTGTGGTAAACATTGCATGTGTGCAATAGGGTATTAAAGGTGTACTAATGTTCTTTCTTTTCTAAATTCTTATGTATTCTTAAAGTAACATTATCCATCCTTAAATATTTTGCTCTAACACACTAGTGCTTGATAAAAGTGTACTTTTAACATTTTAAATGCTAACATCAAACTATTTGTATTCTCTCCATTGTTTAACATTTAGCATTAATAAGTATTTACATGTGTAGGTGTACATGTAGCTTATTAGAACGGGTGATGTTCGTTATTCCGAAGGTTCGTTATGCCAAAACACGCAAATTGCATATACCTAGATGTTCGTTAATCCGAAAATGAAAAGTGGTTCGTTAATCCAAACATTTGTGGCATTATTCCAAAGGTTTGTTAGTTCGAAAATGAAATAAGGTTCGTTATTCCAAAGGTTCGTTCATCTGAAAATGAAATAAGGTTAGTTATTGTGAAGGTTCGATAGTCCGAAAGTGAAATAAGGTTCATTAGTCCAAAAAGAACTAACAAACTAAATGAACCTTTTTATTATTTATCTTATTTTCGGACTAACGAACCTTCAGAATAACAAACCTTATTTCGTTTTCGGAATAACGAACCTTATTTCATTTTTGACCTAACGAATCTTCGGAATAATGAGCCTTCGGAATAACGAACCTTTGAAAAAACGAACCTGGGAATAAAAGAAACTTCGGAATAACAAACCTTCGGAATAACGAACTGTAACCATTGAAACAGCGTAGTGCAGAAACAATGCATATTGTCTAGATTGTTTGTATTCCAGATGCATTTTTTCAAATGACTCTGTTTTGCTTTGCTAACTTACTCAACCATATATCACACTTTATATCATTTATTTATCAAATTCATCAAGAAAATGGTATTTTAATATTAATCCTAATAAAGTATTTATCCTTTAAATCAAATAGTGCTTTGTAGAATGTCCAAAACAGGACAAATTCCAACCTGCAGTACATGTATATCTCATTAAGCTATGGAAAGATCAATCAAGTTCAGCAAAGGTATTTTTAGTCTGAAAAGCACCTGCCATTTTGTACGTTGTTTAATAGGTACCTTGAGGAAGGTTTCGACAATTTCCTGTGTTTTCATTATTAATGCGTGTGATGCTTTGTGGCGATGAACTTCATTGGAAACAGTCTAATATTCTAGGAATAGTAAACCAATTGATGTCCTTGCCATTAGGGTTAAACAGCCTAGAACTCTTTTTGGTGCAGTGTTCTGGTACTGAATGAAAAAACAAAAGCAGAATTCAAGCAGTAGTCTTTCTTATGGTGGGGATAAATGATGGGATTTTTTTTTTTTTGGGGGGGGGAGAAAGATTAAGGTGACTTAACCTTTGGCATTTTTTTTTTCAGTGAGCACACACTCTAAAATTTTGTGATACATGGAAATGACTGCTTAAACAGCGACATTTTCCAAAGCTGGATAAATTATTGGTAAAAAGCTGTGAAGTAGAGGAGAAAGATGATCTACTCCTGATGTTGATGTAGTCATGACACAGGTTCCATGTCATATGAGGTGCCCGTAGGACGATGACAGGAATACTACCAAAATAACCATCGGTAAAATATCTCTTAATTCATAATTTCCACGGAATGACACACAGCTTTCTTGATAAATGGAGGCTATTTGTGAAACCTTACCTATTTAGCTGTCAAATGCAATTTGATCGGGATGTGTCTCTTACTTTCTTCGTAGACTCCATACAAGCTGCTCTGTGCATAATATGCAACGGATTAATAGGAAATGGTATATCTTGTCCAGGAGCACCAATCCCTTTTAATTTTTTTTTGGGGGGGGGCACAAACAAAGGTCCTTGGGGGACATAAAATTGGGAGGGACATATACCAAGTACTGATAAACACACACAAGAAAGGTCCTCTGCTTAAATTTTTTTTCCATCGGGGGGGGGGGGGGGGGACATAACCTATTGTGTCCCCACCCTTAAAAGGTGAGGGGGATGTGTCCCCCACCCTTGAAAGGTTGGGGGGATGTGTCCCCCCTCCCCTGATTGATGGCCATAATCTTGTCATATAATTTCCCATAACTCTATTATGAGGCTTACTGTTGATATGTTGTAAAAGATGCACAGCTATGAACAAAATAGTAAACATTTATCATCATAGGCTCTTGAAATGTCCAGAATTTGTTAAAGAAAGAGTTTTAATAGTGCTAGCCCATCTACATGTAAATGTGACCTCCAAGTGTACTCTAATTTAAATCCCTTGATACACTGCACAATCCAAAAAACATATTTACAAGACTAATTGCACTACATTTTATATCATTTAACCATTCGTGACAGGAATTATTTAAAGCCTAATTTGATCAGCTTTTATTCTTCAAATTGGCAACACCAACATTTTTCTTTTATTCTTACATTTTTCTTATAAAACATCATGTATCTGAAATAGATATAAATTGACAGAATGTATGATGAGAAGTCACAAAGTTGCCAATTTGCAGGGACAAACAGTAATTTTAACATTTTCATCGCATTCCCAATTTAAGGATTTTAATGCTTATTTTCCTTTAAAAAAAATTCAGCATCCAACAACAAATACTGATGCAACGAAAATGGGCACAGTGTGTGTAGAAGTTTTTGCTCTTTCTGCTCATATATTTGGTATGATTTTTAGGGCTCTGCATCAAATGTTATTAGACCAAACCACATAATGTGGACCCTCTGTCATGAATGGGTTAACCACTTAAGGAAGTAAAAAAAAAAAGGGGGAAATGTTAGATTAGATGGCAATTCAATGTGCCTGAGAGCTTTTAAGTAATGTGTAATGAAAATGAATTGGTACTAATGCACCAATTGATGCAGGCAATTTAACAATGTATTCAAGGATAATTTGGAATTAAGTAAACCTATTAGCCTTTGTAGCTTTTGTGTACCTCAGTATAGAGAGAGGGGGTGGGAAGAATAATGTGAAAGGGATAGAATAGCAGAGGGGAGAGAGGGAGAGAGGGATTTGAATGACCGTGAAACAGGAAGAAAGCAAGAGAGGAGCATGCATGTTTACATGTAGACCTGCAACAATGAGAGGGGGAACAGAAGGAGAGAGGGATGGGCAGGGGAAGAAAGAAATACAACCAGAGATATGTATAGAGAGACACACAGGAAAACAGAGAACAGTGGTAGGTACACAAAGAGAAAGAGAAAGAGAAAAGAGGAGAAAGAGAATAGAGCAGATAAATAAAGAGGAAATTATTTAACTGTGTAGACACATGAAAATGCTTGCAAGATGCAAAATAAGAGGCTCAAAGAATCGTATTCCAGAAAATGGACTGACGTTGAGAACTCGTCGTCATGGTTACGAGTAGGCCTGGTTACGAGTAGGCCTAGTTACGAGCACGGCTGATTGAGATGCCTGTTGTTATTTTTTGCTGAAATGCATTGTACAAAGAAATTCTAAAAACAAACCATATAAGGGTATAGATTTTAATTTTGTCAGGGAGGAAGGCTCCTTGGTGGAGGTCTCTGTAGCTATGCTTTATATTTTAAATCATCGAAATTGATTATACATTCCTTTTGGGTGTATTATTTCTAAAGATAAATCTATATATTTTAACATTAGTAATTTAAGATTCATTCTTGTGAATGTTATTTCACAGAATGATCATCATCCTGCTCTTTTTTTTTTTTTAGTATGATTCATTGTTGAAATTATGCACATTAAGATTTATTAAAGAGGGATTATTACATGTCTACAATGTTCACTTCTATGAATTTTAAATTGTGGAAATAGTTATCTTGCTCAAGTTGTTTATGAGATTTTTTTTCTAGGTGATAGCATTGTAAAGTTTTGAAATAGGAAAGAAATCAGAAGCATAACTCATTGCATCTGCACAAAAATGCCCCTAAATGTACCCTGTGCAGAAAGCCCTTAAACCAATATGACGCATTCTAATGGAGCTCTTCTAATGAAAATCCAGTTGGGACACTCTATTGTTTTGGAGTTAATGTTAGCTGCCTTCTGGATAGGTTTTGAAGAAATAATGCAGCGTTTTACAGCAATTTTTTTCTTTTCTTTGATTAATGAGAGAACACCTTTAATACTGAAGATATTTACACTGTGCAACATATCCACTCCAAAGAGTGCTCAAGGCGCTTTGAATTATCACATACATTAGTATTACTCCAGCAATGCCAGGTACCCATTTATACACTTGGGTAGAGTGCAGCAAAGGTGATTAAATGCCTTGTTGAAGGACATAAGGAGCTGGGCATCAGTGGAAAACTGGGAATCAAACTCATGACCCTTTGATTACGAGAGCGCACACTCTACCAACTTTGCCACAACACCTCCACCTTTTGCATCATGTAAGGGGGTTTCTGTGCTAATGCAATGAGCTACGCCCCTGTTATAAGATAATGTCTGATGTTATGTTCTATCAAATAATAGTGCACTACCTTCATGTAGTATGTTCATTACTTATTTTATCAATCAGGAGGAAATATTCAAGTTGAGATAAATTTTTTGCTTTTTATTTGCTTACAAGTGTTCTATCAAATAGAAGTGCACTTTATGTACCTTCATGTAGTATTCATGTTATGTTCATGACTTATTTTATTAATCATAGAAAAATTCAAGTTGAGATGAATTTATTTTTATAATTTGGTTGCAAGTGTGCTATTTCTATCACTATCTGGTATGGGCAGTTTGAAGCCTTGTTTCCTTCCTCCCCCCCTTTTTTTGTAGGGTTTGTGCATTATGCTGTGAATACGATCAATATTTCAAGTAGTGATTGATCTTTGCTCCACAGTGGTCCTTTTTATTCATCGTGTGAGATCTTATATGGTCAATGATATGCTACATGTATTCTTTATGATGCATTTGTACTCTCTGCAGGGAGATTAATCATTTTTATTAAATTTTAATCAATTTTGAAACCCACATTTGAATTTCCATTCATTGTTTCAAATGGTCATAATTTACCTGCCAAGATAGCCATTAGATTTCATAAATAATGGCTCACATTGAATGGAGTTCAAGGGTTATGTGGACTATAACTTGTGAATACAATTGTATGGAAATTACTCCAATGTGCTGTTTGTCCATGTTCACAATTAAGTTTCGAAAATCTTCATTGTAATAACTGTTGTGTACTCATCAGATCGTGTGTGAAAACTTGGTTATCCAAAGTGCCCACCTGAATAAATTAATTGTCACATGATTGTTGGCTAGGAACATTTGCAAAGGAGTCATTTTACATGTCATGAACTTACATTGCATGTCAATTTAAGAACATATTGGACCAGCTGTGCAAACAAGGGTGGAAATGATGATACCTACATGTATGTGTATTAATCATTTTTGCTTCATTTTTTTTTAACCACAAAAACAAAAAAACAAGAACAAAAAATCTCAGTAGATATTGGAGTTGCTGAGAGAATTAAAATTGTGCAAAAAAAAAATGATGATTGAAGATGTATTTTCATTTCTTTTCTCTTTTTTTTTTGATAGGTGGACCAGATCCATTCATCGGTAATACAGCTGTCATCCCAAAGAAGCGTGGCCCCCTAAAACAGCACCATTCCCAGCAGTATCAGGTGGATTCCGATCACCCCACCCTCAAGCAGCAGCTGTCGTACAGTGAGAGGAACATGCCATCTGTAGGAGCGACACGCTCCAGGAACGAGGAGGAACGGGAGCAGCGGATGAATCGGAAGAGCCTGTCCAACTCCTGGCCTGATCCTGGTATTGGCATGGATGATGGACCATCCTCTTCCTCCGCTGCCGGGCGCAAGAAGATGGAGCTTATGTTAGGTGAGTGTCATTCATTTAAAAATTGTATAGTAAGAATTGTATTGTTAACACCTTTGTATAAGGCACACTCCCCCCCCTCCGAAAACTTGTGAAGTTGGGGTGCCCCTGATAACAGTTGGGCCCATGCAAGGTGAGGGTTGTTGTTGGTTTTATGGCAATTTTCCATCGATGATCGGATGATTTTTGCCAGAGATGTCAGGAGTGGGATTCGAACCCACGCCTACAGAGTAGACTACGACCCACAGAGTAGACTGAGACCTACAGAGTAGACTACGACCTGAATGTACATGTATATACTTACACTTCTTATGAAGATTAATATGCCTAAGGTTGTATTGGTTACTAATTGCAGGAATTTTTTTTTTTTTTAATTTTTATAAAAATCCACTTGAAAAGCTTTGCATCTGTTCCTTACCTTAATTCTTTTAGATTTTATAATATTTATTTCCATGCAATTCAGTATTTTGATCAGAAAAAAGATTTTGAAAACTTGAAAATATATTCTGATGGGGTGTTGCAAGAAAGTTGCAATCAATTGCAAATAATTGCTAATTTTGAAACAACCATTCTGATTGTCTCAAGGTCTGCCCTTTTAAGAAGACATGCATGCAACAATGATTTTGATTGGCCAGTGACAATCAGTTGCAATTTGCAATCGATTGCAATTTTCTTGCAACACCCCATAAGATGCATAGTAGGTACTTCATTGTGGTGATCAGTATCATGATTGACATGTTTATGATAGCATATGTAACTGATCTTGGAAAAGATGAAATATTGCCTTCTTTTTTTTTTCCTATTTCGATTTTCTCTTCCTGAGAGATGAAATATTGCCTTTTTTTTTTTGTCGATTTTTTTTTTTCTTATTTCGATTTTCTCTTCCTGATTGATCTTTTTATTTTTTCTTTTTATGCACTGTAAGAAAGAAATAACCTTTATCCTGTCTGTATTTAGCAGAGAAAATTAATGACAAAGATTAAAACATTTTTGTAATCCTATTTAAAATCGCAAAAATGTGTGTATTTCAACAACCAAACATTGGCTGAATATCTGGTGGAATTGAATCAGTAGAGATCCTATGGACAAAAGTCATTTGGAAACCGAGTCTCCTCGTTCTGCAATCAGAGGTAGTCACACTGTAATGTTCTTTTCTCATTTGTCACAGATTCTGTCCATGACTTCCATGCGTCTTCACAATACGACATACCATCCCCCAACAAGTCCAACCTCCCTAGTGGTACCTCGCCCATCTCTCCTATCCCCTTGAAGGCCACCCTCGCCCGATCAGCAGGCAGGAGGGGGCAGGCTAGAGCGCCGTTGGTACCCCTGGAAAAGACCAGCCCTAGGGATGATTACGACGACTGGGATTCTTATCCAGATACCTACCGTTCGGATTGGACAGATGATGCCGTTCCTAATGTAAGCTATTCATGATATTAGGGAGACCGCAACACATTCAGGTTTATCTGCCAAATCCATGGTGAATCATGACCCCAAAATGGTCCACTTTTTTGTCTGTTTTCAATGCAATTCTGACAGTTGATCCCGAGATGCTCTTATTAAATGTTTGGTTTCATGTGAAAGAGATAATTCTGATCTTCTTTTTCACCAGCCTGTAGTTCATTTTACTGAGACAAACTAAAAATATTGGGAAAATAGTAAATGCTTGATATATTTTATGAAATGAATGTGAATTTCCCATTCATAAACAATGGGAAGCTAAAATCAAGTTATTTTTTGCATATTTTCGAATTCTGACAGTTGATCCCGATTTTAAATTCTTAAAAATGTGATATCATCTGAAAGAGAATACCTTATGCTAACTTGTCATACCAAAATCCAAGCATGAAAGTGAAAATGGAATATTTAATAGCCAAATAAAGGTCATTTTTGTCGGGGGTCCATTGACCATTCTATATTACATGTAGCAAACATGGCAAATGGGGCAAAAATGGCAGAAAATTGCCATGATTTTGAAGGGCTCTATCTCTTGGTAGGATAGTCTGAAATTGATGAAATTTGACTATGGGTTATCTGATACATCATTCTTGTCAAATTTGTTTAGAAAATGCAAGACAAAAAAGTGAAGTTTGAAATAGAAAAATTATGTGGTCACCCTAATGATACTGTCATGAAAGTAAACAAAATTAATAAAATGCTCTTTTGCAAAATCCATATCCCTATTTCATATGTATATAATACCAGTAGCATATCTGGAGGTGAAAATTTTCATAATCTTAAAACAATCCTGCACTTGCATTGCATCCTTCAATATTTGCAACAAAAAAGTTCTTTGGAAGTTTTATGCATTGAGCAGGCAATACCACTCAAATACTATAAATTTGAAATAAATTTTGCTCATACATGTTCAGTAATCAAACACTTATAGTACTACACTTTCTCAGTTAATACCATTAAAATAGAGTTCAACAGTGATTTAATTTGTCACACAAGACAATACCTTGTAAGCAAATGATATAAATTTTGGGCATACATGGTTAGGAATATGGTCCGGAATTCAGTATCTATAATATAATGTTCATTCTGTGTGCAGATATCTTCATTGGATAACATACGAGGCAGCGCGGCTAAGAAGAGAGCTGAGAAAATGGCAAGGGGGCTCGATAAATCCTCTGGTGGTAGTAGTAGTAACAGGGGAAGTGAGCGGAGGAGTCCGTACTCCCCTCCTAGAGATCTAGACGAGAGTGGCGTATTCAGTCTGCAGTCCACGGGGCGCTTGGATTTTGAGGATGGAGCCGATGGCGGAGGACAAACGACATACATCAAAAAGAAAAGGTAGGATTATTATCATCACCATACCAGGGTGGTATTAGTTATTGTAGTCTTTCGTATTCTGTGGTCTTGTGCCAGAAGTGCTAACTAGAGAGAGCTTTTTCCATGTTACCTAGCAACATACACGCTACCTGACGAAAAGAGTGATGTATCCGTTAAGACGTGATAGCATTAGCATTTGCCAATGACATTTAATTTTCTTATATCTGATCTTTGAGTCTTCTTGATATGTATTCAGTTGTCATGAGAACCTTATGTAAGACATGAATTCCAATCTTTAAATGAATTGAAGGAAGTTAGTTTTCATGAAATTAGGGCTCAGTATTAAATGCTGTGGGGTGTCGTACGGTCGCAGTTATTCTTTGTAACTGGTAGTAGGGTGGCTGTGGTTGTAGAGTAAACATAAATAAGAAAGATAAAAAGCTTTCTTCTTTAGCATTTGTAGTAGACTTGCCTGCCTCAGAAAGAGTATGTCATACTCGGAAGAATAGAAATAAAGGCCTTTAGAATGAGAAAGTACATAGGTTTCTAGAGTTATAGAACATTCAGATATTTTTCAGTCATGAGGAAAGAATGAATAGGAAAGAATGAATGAGGAAAGCGTTTAACCTTTGAGAAACTCAGACATCTTTCAGTCAATTATGAAACATTCATGAAAAATGTGATGCATGAGTTGAAATCGAGGACAAAGAGGGGAGATGAGCAATGTTTGATATTTAGCAATATATGAAGAGTGAGGAATATATCGCATGAGTTGAAATTGTGGACAGAAAATTCAAGGCAGATATCAGTCATTTCTGTGTAAATGAACACAGAAAAGGGCATGCAGATGCAAATATCCCAGATATACTTATCACCATCAGTATTTGCATTGCTCTGATAGTGATATATGAAACGTGACAGGTAATTTTTTATGCACCAGCAGCGGTCGGCCGTTTGCAGCAACCGCAAATCTGTGACAGGAATATTTCCGGGAGGAGGTTTTATCACTGTTTGGAGTTGCAGTATAAAGACCAGTGATGCTGTAGGAACTATGTAAACAATCAATAGAATAGATAAAAATCAGACTGTGGTCAATGATTTTGTTTAAACAAAAAAGCCTCCCAAGCGTTATATCATTTGAGATACCTGGAAATATTGACTGGTTATCTCGTAAATGCATTTGACATTTAAGCTGTGATCCCTTTATCTTGTATAAAACCAAAAACAAAATACCCTCCCTTTGATTCCTCAGTCATGATGTAGAAAGGAAAAAGTTTTGAATTATGATCTTAAGTATCAAATATTTTCTTATTATTTTTTATTATTTAGGAACTCCATTTGCAAATATCTCAAATTAACAGAAAGGGATTATCAGTATTTTTAAAATCAAACTCTTCAAATACTCATGTCAAATTTAGAGCTTTACTGGTGTAAATTTGAAATTTTTTTGCTTTATTAATATTTTGCCTGTAAATTGGTGTTATTGTGAGAAGAAAACAAAAACAACAGGAATGTTTGTGAACTAAGGAGAGGCCATCCCATGATAAGCACCATTTTCATATGAAGCTGTTACCATGGCCATGTATATATACACCAACTGTCTTTGCAAGACTTGTACAAGGAAACATGACATGGTTGTCGTATTTATAGACCTCTCTCTATACATGTATGGATTTGCTTTTGAAGGGCAGGAATAATAAGTGTGCGGAAGAGGACAACTCTACGTGAGATGTAATCAAGCAGGTTTTTTTTTTTTGGGGGGGGGAGGTTTCAGATGTGTTGTGAAACGTTATGAAATAGGATTGAAAGTAGCTAAATTATGAGGGAAGAAAAAATGGAAGAAAGATAGAGAGGCAGATTAAAAGAGGCTGGAACAGAAATAGAACTAAAATGGATCTTGAGATGATAAATTTTCCACTGCTTTTCCTCACTTAAAGTTCTTCAGTGTATGTCAGTCATTTTGCTGTCTCCTCGTCTGTGCATACGGTAATTAAAGTCTCAGTTGCCATTATATTTCAAGAGGTCAAGATGCTCTTGTCAGTTTCCTTAGAATTATCGCACTTCAAATCAATTTTTTTTTTACTGGATTTTTTTTAAAACCAGAAATCTTATCAATCAATATTTTAGCGATGTTAATCTTGTGACTGATATTTTAGAAAGATAATAAAAAGATATGTTTGAATCTCTCGTTTTATATCTTCCCTCAAACCTAGGAATAGCAAGGAAATTTGATAAATGCATATATATGCATATTCACACAAGGAATAAGAAACATAAAAGCTCTATGGAAATATGCTAAATATTGAATGTACTGAAGCATTTTGCATATTCCTGTATTTTATTGTTGATGATTATAAAATCTTTCTTCTTTTTCAGTTTTTTTTTACATATGCACATATTTTATTTTTATTTTGATGGTTATTATATGAAGGTTTATTACTTTTTTTATTTACAGTACAACTGGAAAGAAGGGCTCTGACTCGCCATTCAGTTCAAAGCCTCGTATGGCACGAGCAAACTCTGGTAAAGGTTCCAGACGGAATGCGGGAGAGCAGCGGCAAGATGCTGGAGGCTCGTCAACAAACCTCGATTTCAATCCCTCGGGAGGAGTGACGTTCAGAGACAATGCAACGTCCGATGTAAGCATCGTCGGTCATGGCTTCGGGAATGGACGGGGCATGAGCCACAAGGATATTGACCTGTCGGAGAACCACGTGACTGCTGGGAAGGGACAGAATCCCCGAGATAGGAAAAGAACAAAAGGTGAGTTGTCACTGTGTACTCTGTCAACCTTTTCTTTCACTTGTTATTTCTTCATATTTATTGTAAGAGGACACAATCTCCACTATCTCTCTGTGTCCCCTCCCTAATTCTCTCTCTCTTTCCCTTTTTTGCTCTTTTCCCCCACCCAACCAAAAAATCATCTTTTTTTCTTTACCTGCCATTCATTCACACTTCATATCCCATCTAAACTCCTTTTTAAAGTTTTTTTTTTTTTTTTTAATCACTTTTATAGATGGGAGAATGATAATACAAGCTTGATCATTCTCATTGTGAGCAATTTATCTGACCAGATGTATAGAAGAAAACCATGGTTGATTACTTTGCCATCAGAAGTGTTGTGTGAAGTTGAGCATATCAGTCATATGCCCGTAAAATATTTACATTTTATGCATGACAAATCCTACAAGGCTATTCCAAAGATTTGAAGTTGTACTAGTATTCAGCTCCTCTCCTTTAGCCTTTCTTTATTATTTTGACACTCCCTGATGTGAAAGCTAATTAGAATTATTGTTTTGTTCTGTATATATCATCTTCTTGTGGAGCTATATGAATGTATTCTAGAAAGGTCAATTAAACAAATGAATACAATTCAATAGATGCAGAAAGGAATAGTGGTACCAAGAAAGAGCACTCGAGTTATTGAACCAAAATATGTGATACATGTACATGTAAGTTAATTAAAAACACCCTGGGATCTTTTCATTACTACAATATATTTGTGGATTTATTGAGAGTACAGAGATAACTTTGCGCTCATGAATTTAGATTTTTTGATGCATCCACCTCCCACACACACACACACACACACACCCATCAATTCTCTCTCTCTTTCTCTCTGTTTCTCTCTTTCTCTCTCTCTCTCTCCCTCTCTCCCTCCCTCTCTCTCTTACTCACTCAATTGCATTCCTTTTTTCTGTCCATCTATCAGGTTTCTTTTTTAAAATAAATAAAAAACAGAAACAACAACGAAACCCAACTCCTTATATGGGGTGTTGCAAGAAGGTTGCAATCAATTGCAAATAATTGCTAATTTTGAAACAACCATTCTGATTGGCTCAGGGTCTTCCCTTTTAAGAAGACATGCATGCAACAATGATTTTGATTGGCCAGTGACAATCAGTTGCAACTTGCAATCGATTGCAACTTTCTTGCAACACCCCATTAGTCTCCCATATTTCTCCCCACCCTGTATAAAGCTTCTATTCACTCTCATGCATCTCACTTTTGTTCGAGATGATTCTTATCACTGTAGCAACTGAGAGGGGACTTATTGAATGCACATGGAGAAATCAAATTAATTTCATGTCACTGCACTAAACATTTCTAGCAACATTATGTATATCCTGCGGTCAGAAGAAATTCTTTTTTGTTTAAAAAATGCACAAATTGTGCATGCTCACAAGAAATATGAAATCGTGGTTTTCACGAGGCATGGAGAAGTGCATATTGTTTCTCTTAGGTGTCATCCTCAGTGGTATAAGTATGAATGTATTTTCCTATACGGAAAATATTGATTTCAATAAACTCTCTTTTTTTACTCTGGTTTTTTTTTTTCTTTCTCATGTGATAGCAATAGATAAAACTAGTATTATTCGTTGATGATACCTTATTCATAAATTGTATCATGTTTGCCTGGAGATTTCTTTTAGATTTGATGTCTGATACAAGAGTACTTATTAATTAAAAAGTATTTGTCTATTGTTGTTATTACTGTTACTTTGTCTGTTCAAGTTATCTTCAAAGCTTTTAAGCAGGGAATCCTCCCAGGGCAAAACCTCAGAGAACACTTAATACATGCATAAAGTAAATCGCAATGGGCAAAGGCATGGAGGTTCCCCCTTTATCTTAAGGAACTGCACTTGGTGTACCTTTCTCTTGTTATTTCTGCTACATTGCTTCCTGATGAAAAGTGAAGGCTGTTTACACTTCACTTGTGTTCCGACTGAAATAATTACATATGTTTTGTACTTATGTATGCAATTCCTTACTCAGTCATTTGCAAGAAAGATTTAGATGTTTGGGTTTTTTTTTTTAAAGATTTAGATGTTTTTGAAAGCTATCTATATAGCATGTCGCTCTTTTTTCTCACAAGCAATGCTGACAGCCTATACTTTATTCTAGAAAAATAATGTTTCCTGATTATGTATGGTCTTATAACCTTTTTAATGGAGTAGCCAAAATATTAGCATACCTGCCAACTGTTTCTATTAAATAGGAATATTCCTATTTTTTGAAAAGGAAATTGCCATTTTAACCCCTGTGTTCCTATTTCTGTACAAATTTGTGTGTAATATTGTACTGGAAATTAGGAATGTTCCTATTTTTGAAAATTTTTAAATAATTTATTCCTATTTCTTGACTCTCAGGGTTGGCAGGTATATATTGGTATTTCTTGAACTTTTTTAATCACACACACATAAAATTTGCTTTAAAATCTGTGTTAAAAACAAGTTTAGGTTTAACAAATCATGCAAATTATGTCTCTTGCTCATGTTTAAATCAGTTGCACCATTTGTTTATACAATACTACTGACATGAAATGCAGAGCATGTTATAATTAATGTGATTAAGTACCTTGATTTTCTCTGGTTGCCCACTTTGTTTTGTACACTGATGCTTGCTAATTTCTTGAAAAAATTTTTTTTTAAATTGATAAACCTTAAGCACAAGTCGTAATTTTCATATAGCCATTGAACTAATTTCAAATCCCTTGAGACCTATGGTTTCAGACTGTATGCATAGACACATTTGATCTTACTGATTATATGGATATGTAGTAAATTGACTTTCATATCCCTGTATGTTTCCCCAAAGAGTAATGATAAATTCATTATTCTTGTAAGCAAGATTTAAACATAACTTTGGGAGTAATGTACATGTAAATACTCCAGTCAGCAACCCTTATCAGAATGACAAAAGGGTTGTGAATATTTAAATGTCTGTTTGTTGACTGTTGAATCAATTCAACTACATGTATACAGTTACTCTTTAAAAATCATTATTTTCTTGACGAAACCCTTGTAAAAAAAAAAGTACCTTGGGTAATTTGATGATATTACCATCAAATCATGGTAATCGATGGTACTTGCATGGTACTTTCATGGTTTTAATAGTAATTTCATCAACGTACAATGATACCAATAGTACTTTTTGCTGCAGGGAAATGACATTGCTGGCTGCCTGAAACTAGTTGATTTATCATTTCCTTTATTTTATTTTAGGTTCCATTTTGTCTCCTCTGTCCATGGCATCTCTTCTTCATGGTTTTAATGGTACTTTCATCAAAATACAATGGTACCCATGGTACTTTTTCTGCAGGGAAATAACATTGCTGGCTGCCTGAAACCAGTTGATTTATTATTTCCTTTATTTTATTTCAGGTTCCATTTTGTCCCCTCTGTCCATGGCATCTCTTCTTCATGGTTTTAATGGTACTTTCATCAAAATACAATGGTACCCATAGTACTTTTTCTGCAGGGAAATAACATTGCTGGCTGCCTGAAACCAGTTGATTTATTATTTCCTTTATTTTATTTCAGGTTCCATTTTGTCCCCTCTGTCCATGGCATCTCTTCAGCATCCTGGGGGAGTTGACATGGATGATAATGGAGCGTTGGTTGGAGAGGATTTCGCTATGGTCATTGGAAAAGGTAGGAATACCACAATCTTATAATCCCCAAGAGTTGTGAAAAAGCAGTGCCTTGTGGCATAATTGAATTCTTTCGTGCAAAATATAGTCCAGGTTTTCCCAGGGGTTTTAATTGAAAACTCTCTATAGATTTTTACACTGTGCTTTAAGTTTTGAATAATTTATGCTTTGTGGGAGCTAAGTTTCTGTACTGTGATTGTGACAGTTTTGCATGGTTTTATGATTTTACCGAGTTGCATTTATTACATCGTATTTTCCATCTGTGCCTTGCACTGCTGATGTTTAATGATGCCACATAATGAAAGCTTTGCTGGATATGATAAGGATGCCTTTTTGCAATTCACCTTATCGACTATCGCCCTAAAAAGTACCTGGATGTCGAATTCTCACTCTACACTGTGTATTGTAGGAATAGCTTTTGAGACCCATTCACTTCCCAAACTTGCTGTCACTTCCTCCTTAAGTCTTCCAGGGGAGCGTTTCATGAAAGAACTTGTCAGATGTTTTATCTGACAAAGTCTGTTTTATCCGACATTTGGCGTAGTAACGATGCTTCTCAGCCAATCAAAATCAAGGAAAGATGTCAGATCTGACAGCTTGTCAGACGACAAATGTTGATGAAACGTCCCCCTGGTCGCATGGCTCAATTGGCTGGTACGCTCCCGCACCTTGAGATACAACAGATACTTCAGCCAACGGACAGTCATTCTCTTAAAAGTTGCATAGGAGTCATCCATGATGGTTTGGTGAAACTAATGGTAATAGGAGATGGTGATTTGTAAGCAATCAAATTTGAGATAAATAAAAGTTTGCGATAAATAAAAGTTTGCGATCTAGTCAAGCCCAAAGAGAACAGTGCGATACATGCTTATTCGATACCGGAAGTGAGTGGGTTGTGAAGTAGCGCCAAATTATGTAACATCCGGGCACTTTCGGCTATAGTTGGTAGCAAGATTATTTTAATCATTATCATTATAATGGAATGAATGGAAAGATGTCTGAATATTATTACTATCAAATCCATTTAGGTGACCTTTCTTTCCTGATTAGTACTTAGTAAGGCCAGGATTTTGGTCGCTATATTTTTCTTCGTCCAATTAATTTGCCACCAGCGACTGATTGCTCATTTTGCATGCATTATTGTTGACTTCATCTCCAGTAATCATAACCCAACCTTGTTCCGACTTCATCTTGATATACCTACATGTAGATATTTGACACTGTTCATATGGGGTTTGAAAAGGAGTGCAAACATAATGTTAAAGACATCGTATACTGGTAGTTACCTGTTGATTAAAGAGAAACTATCTAGAATGCTGATGGGTTTTTTTTGCATATTAAAAGGAAATCTACTCCAATTTTTTTGAGACAACCATAGGCACAGGAATGTTGAGAACAGACATTGCGGAGGGGGGGGGGGGAGCAGAACATTGTACACTTAACAAATAATGCCCCCTCCCCATGCATCGTCTGCTTTCAGCATTCTAGCATGTCTGTGTACAGCCTCATAGCAGTACATAGCACTGGAGTAAAAACAAATGAAGAGATTAATGAAAAATAATAGCAGAGGCATCAAAAAGGAGAAATTGTTGTGAGTTGAGTAACTTCTTGTCACTATTATTATTATTATTATCATTATTATTATCATTATTATTATCATTATTATTATCATTATTATCATTATTATTAGCATTATTATTAGCATTATTATTAGCATTATTATTATCATTATTATCATTATTGTTATTATTATTGTTATTATCATTATTATTATCATTATTATTATTATTATTATTATTACTCTTATTTTCATGATCTTTGTGATCATACATGTATGTGATTGGAAAGCTAATAAAGCAGATAATTAAAAAAAAAAGAAAAAGAAAATATGTCATTATGATAATGACTTTACTGTATGACAATTGATTCATCGTAATGCACAACTACATACACGGCAATGTGAGTTTGGGGATTTAAAGTAATGGTCGTTAAATTTCATATTTCATAAGTTCACAACCTAGGACTTACGTGAGATGATACCCATAGCAATAATTCCTTTCTTGCTTATTTCCCTTGAAAGCAGTTTTTATAAAAAGCATTTGTCTTAAATTTACATAATGGATGCTGCTCTCTATGAATACCAATGTATTCTTGGTGATATACATTTTTTTATTTGATAATGAATATATGACTTGATAAATATGTGTAATGTGGTCAAGATTGTTGACAAAATAATAGTGATTTGAAATTCAAAGACAATGATCCTTGTGGGAAGGATTGTAGGATACACTGTACGTTGTTGTATACATGCACATTACTGTAGAAAATAAAACATAAACCATATAAATCATCACAGATATAATCATAAATCTAGAAATGTCATTGGCATTCCATGCTGTTGTCATGAGCCATGATGTCACTCTTTAGATCCACTCTTGATATGCTATCAAAATTCAAGCAAGGATCTCTAAGCCTTATTTGCATTCAGGAGAACAGACGAATGTATCCTTGGGTAAAAATATTTTTCTTCTTGAGAAGATATTGTGGCATTTCCCCCCACTGCGTCTTGACTGAAGACATTTTCGCAGAGCGCATCATTGAATGTGCGTTCATTTTACAATCTTTCAGGATAATGATTGATAATTACTTTTCACTTTTATTATGGGCTTTACATACGATCAAGGGAAATATAGGCTATTGACTATAGCTGCTGAGATTGACCGTTATCATAAATTTCAACTAGATTTTCTCAGACGTGTGTATTTGTATACAAAGTAATAAATCTCTTTACACAATGCATGTTATGTTAAATCAGATATACAGCTTGTAATTTGTAAAAGGGAAGAATAGCTGTCTGATGTACTGGCAGGGGAAATGATTTCATAGATCAAGGAGTCATACTCATACTCGTACGTCATACTGATTTCTTTCTGAAGAGATATTTTCCTAAAGAATTATGCTTGATCATATGAAATGTGTCTTGGCCAGTCCATGAGCAAGAAATTTTCAGTGAGGGATATGACAGTTCTTACTTTCATCATAACTAATGTCTGAACGTTTGATTGGTTTAATTGCACATCATGTGATAAAATACAATTTCCTATGACCTCACGTAAATGAGGAAATTGACATTGGAGGAACGTCTTGACATCACGATCCACAATCTGTAATACTATTCATGGCGTATGACGTCACACTCAAAAGAGCGTACTTTATTGTGACATTTTGTATTTGTGCGCACCATTTGTTTTAGGCATTGAGGCATGATGACGTCATCATTTCAGTAAATTCATGATGTGTGGGTATCTGCGCAATGCAATTACTTCATCTATTTCTCAATTGTTTGAATTCATTTATATACATGTAGCTATGGTTTGTGCATTTGCTAAAGATGGCAGATATTGCACTACCTCTGTGTGAGTGTCTGGTTAACTACGGTGCCCTAAGTGACCTGAATGTGACCTGAATGTGACCATTTTAATAGTTGCTTTTACATTATTGCAGGTACGATAGTTTCCAACCAGATACGGATCATGGCCGTATACATTTGTACACCTTCATAGATGCACTGCCATAGTGAATACGAAAATATTACATCTGCTTTAAAAGCTGTGGCAATTATGACGGAGGCTGAAGGATGTTAAATGAGCATGACAATTTGCAAATTAGAACTAAGCTCAAGGTCGTGGGGCAATTATCAGCTCTCTTTGTTTCACTGCTTTGCTTCAGTGCTGATGGGTTGGTGAATAGATTAGATTAAAATGACTTTTAAAGAGTATGCTTTTTTAAATGATTGAATGCATGTGATTTCAGTGTTCGCCTGGTCTAAGTGTATGAAATTGGCCATGCTAATGACCTGAGTTAATAGGTTTGACATTGGATGTAAATCTCCCAGGAACATTGATTTTGTTTTTCTTTGATGGTGGGAGGTATTGTTAAAATTACATCTGAATTACAAATGAAAAAAAAAAGAAAGTATTTTTCTGTATCATTTCAAGTTAAAGTCTTGCATACTAAAAAAGAAAGCTATGTTTCCTCTCTCTCTCTCTCTCTCTCTCTTCCTCTCTGTGATTCTCTACCCTTCTTTCTTTCTCTCTTCCTCTCCCCTCTGTCCATCTCTCCCTCTTTCACAGTCACTGTCTTTCTCCCACTCTCTGTCATCTCTTAAGTACAGATTTTTTATAATTAACAAGGTATTTTTTTGTTTTTGTTTTTATTATTTTTATCATTATTGTTACTATTATTATTATTCTTCTGAATCTACAAGTCATGAAACATACCATTCTTTACAGCACCTTTGAGTTACCATGTCCCCTTCTCTCTGCTTCTTTAGAGAAGCCTTTCTCTATCACGTACATTGAACCTTCTATTTTTCTCCTCTCTTGTCGGTGTACTAGATAATTAAAAGCAGTGGGAGTTAATGTACATTCAAGCAATCTAGCACATTAGTTAATGGACTACGTAAGGTGTCCTTATCCCCTTAGCAAGTGATAAACGAGGGTGATCAGTACAGTCTATTTCAATTCATTAAGCATTGATTTTTGTGCACGCATCTCCTCGGGAGACGTAATGCACTTTCCAGGAATGCAAATGGGGTAATGCATGACACCCACGTCACGCGCAAGACACCCATCGATACTTCCTTATTGCGTAAGAATTTTTTTAGATTTGGGAAGATGAAATAAGTGCCTAAAGTGGGTGGTCAATTTATTGTGTATTTGTCGATTACTAATTGTTGTTTGCAGTGAAGTAGTGCCTCGAGTCTTCTGATTAGACATTGAGGACATTTTAAATTGTGAAATAGAGGAGACATACTTTGATCTACTGAAGACTGGCCATGATGGTTGCTGTCTCAAAAAAGAGCAAGTTGAATTCCAAAAGAAATTTTTATCCCATGGGACATTTGTTGCATGATAAAAGTACACATACAATTAGAGTAATTCTTATTAATCTGTATGAGTGTCCAATCTAATCAATTCACACAGTGACAGAGATGTATACCAGTCCAGGGGGTGTATTCTCTAAACTCAACTAAACTTTTTTGTTTTTAACTTTCCTGTCAATTCCCCAGGTTAATTGAGTGCTAATAGACCTCTGAATTAGTATTCTGATAACTTGCTTAGTGCTCATTTAAATTCTGCATTTAAATAGGCTCCTCTTTAAGTCAGATGCACTGTCATGTAGGAAAAAATATGGTGTATACGCACTGTGACTTCAACATGGTAAAATGTCCGTTGAACCGCCGACTTGCTGTGACATGACATCAAAGGCACTTGCAATAATTTGACTTTGTTGATTTCAAACATCCATCAATGTTTAAAAACTGACATTTAGACAGCTCAGTCACATTGAGATAGATTAAGAAATTCTCTTTTAATGAACATGTCATCCTCATGATTGTATGGCTGTCATATTACATGAAAAATACAATAAAGAAGTGTTGTGTCGGTAATAAACGGAGGAATGAGGACTTACATACATGTAAGAGACTCATGAGATCTTTCATCTTTTCAAGCTTAATTGACTGCTAACAGAGTTTCCTGAATAATACCAGAGTTCTTTTAACTCCTACTGCACGCCCACACCAAGCGTGTATTATATAGCTTGTACATGCAACCCTCCTCTTGCTATCTAAACATTGGAACATAGTGGGCTTTCTGAATGCCAATTTGCTAATTGAGCTATAATTAAGTACTAATTGAGCTTTCAGAATACACACGCAGATTTTACCACCGAAGCATACTGTGTTTCTCTATTTTCTTCACATTCAAATGTCACGACGTACATGTGGAATATTTTGCACTAACAAGTGAAGCGTTGACATGTGGCTGGGAAAATTATTTGTGTTTTTAGATTGTGTTTTCGTAGGAGGGTCCTGTCATATCTCCACCCATTTTCACAAACATTGTGTGCTAGTACTGGGCTAGGATGTCAATCGTTTGGGGGGGGGGACAGGGGGACACCAAATAAAACTTTAGGGTGGGGGACACCGTAGGGTATGTCCCTCAACCACCCACCCCCCCCCCCCCCAAAAAAAAAAAAAAAAAAAAAAATCAAGTCAAGAATATTTTGGTTTTTGCTTGTCAGCGAATTTTTGGTGTATGTCCCCTCCCCCCAAAAAGAAAAAATTAAACTGAGAACCCTTTTTTTTGGGTGGAAGGGATTGTCAGCAAATTTTTCGTATATGCCCCCCCCAAAAAAAAAAAAAAAGATTAATGCCCACCCCCTGAAAAAATAAAACAGACTGATACCTCTGGCACTAGGAGTGAGTATAAAGCCAAGTGTTTTTTATTTGTTTATTTTCTTGGGTGGTTTTTTTTTTTCCAGGTGTCTTTGGTAATGATGCTAATATAGTAGAATACCCACGATCCAATGGCGGTGAGAAGACAGTAAGAAGAAAAGAAAGCAATGAAGATGGCACCTTGCCTGAGGTCATTGGTCTTCAGGTCAGACATGATGAGGACAGTCCGGAAGAAAATGTGAGTTTGAACAGATATCTTTCTTCTTTATCCCCTTCTCTTAAATCTCGGAATTGACCCCTTAAGCAGTTTTGTGTAACAAAGATGTTGAAACGTCACTATTGACAGTCTAAGGCAGCCTGATCTGAAGTAATAGTTTTGAAAAGAAAATGCATTTATGCGATAAAGGAAAATGAAATGAAACAAAAATACAAAGAAATAAACAGGAAATTACTACAATTATGTGTACATTTTTTTGTTTGGGGCTGTTTAATTTTTGTTAAATAACAAGATTTTGATATAATGAATCCAGATTTCCAGTGGATGAATGCAAAGTAGCATAAATTAATCAAGAAAGAAGAAATAAGATTTACCATTTTAATACTAAAAATAGATATATTTTCATATTGTTGATTATCTGCATTATCTTGTTAGTTTGTATGCGGTATGGATGACTACAGGTATGTTAATTATTCGACTAGAAATACTGAAATACCCTTGAATGGTTATCAAACGCTAATATGGATTTTATAAGCCACCTTCAATAATTGAATTGTATAGGAGAGATTGTCAGCCTTGGGTCGTGCAATTCATTATCATATTTTGATAATGCAATGTGTTTCCCCTGCTACGATGTGAATCAAACGTCATAAACGTCATGCCTGGAAGGCGTGTATGTGGAGCTCTCATTCTTTTATTTATTTGATATCAAATATAAAATATATTGTCTTGTGTGTGGCAGGATTTGTCCATCTCTCTCTCCAAAGCAACAATGGACAGAATGGCAAGAAAGCAGATAGAGAAGAAGGAAGAAATGGAGCAGCGGAAGGCGGAACGGAAAGCCGAGAAGGAACGAGCCGATGCCGAGAGGCGAGCGCTGGAGAAGGAACGGGAGGCAGAGAGGAGAGCTCTGGAGAAGGAGATTGAGGTCCAGAGAAAAGAGATGCAGGAACGTGAAAGGGAGCATCAACGGCTTGACTATGAAAAACAACAGAGGGAGAAGGAGAGAATGAAGGTATGTAGACATACTTTATTGGATGAGCAGTCATAAAGCAGAATGGATACAGCCCAAATTGTCTACACTGATGAATGTGAAATTCAGGTATAAAGCTGCAATAAATGTGAAATTGTGTCGAGTTGAACTGACATTACTTTATTCTAGTCATTGTTCAAAATTGAATAGAAATGGGGGGGGGGGATGAAAGAGTGTTTGGTGAATAATTTATTATTCTAAGTTGAATATTTCCTTGGATATGAAGATGTTGCTATAAAATTACATAGAATTTAGAGAGCAAGTGTAAAGGTGGTGTGTTTATTCAGGGAGCACAGGTCTTTTCTAAGACAGACCATGATATTAAAGAAGCATGAATGTTTGTATATTAGGATAATTTTATTGTTATTATTTATATGTGGGAATCAGCGTACAGTCGCTCAGTTGGTCCATCCATTACAAATATTGCGGATCAAACTTCTTCCTCATTGTTCATAAAATTTTGCACACACATTGGTCTTGTGGTGAAGATGTGCAAAACATTTTTTTAATGTGTCTGAAACTGCCTTGCCATAGTAACAGCACATCATGGTAATAAATCGGAAATTTTACTGATCGAACTACTTCATTATTCAGGCAGTGCTCATGGAATGGGCACACACATTGGTCTTGTGGTGAAAATATGCATGATGTTTTTTTTTAACGTGTCGGAAACTGCATTGTATGGTAATGGCATATTATGGCAATAAATTGGAAATATTGGGGATTGAACTACTTCCTTCATGGTAGTGGCATATTATGGTAATAAATCAGGAAAATATTGCAGATGGAGCTACTTCCTCATTTTTCGAGCAATGCTTTGGAAATTTAGCAACATATTAGGACAGGGGTATTGATCACCTTCAGTGATATTTCTAGATTGTACACAGCAAATAATTTCTTGTCATTTGGTTGTTATTGTTTTATGCTTCTAATAGTTTGTTGATAATTGGATGGAATAAGGAATAATTATACCATTCATGGGTTTGTAATCGCAGGAGGAGAGAGATCGTCAGAGAGAAGAGAGGATGAGGGAGAGGGAGGAGCAGAAGAGGGAGCGGGAGGAGAGGTTACGGGAAGACAGGGAGCGTCAGAGGGCGGAACGGGAAGAGAGGGAGCGCCAGAAGGCCGAGAGGGAGAGGATGAAAGAGGAGCAGCAAGCCAGGGCTAGGGAGAGACAGAGGGAGAAACTCAAGCAGTTGGAATTAGAAGGCACCATGGATCAGGATGACGGAGGAGGTAAGTTGGTATTATCAGTTGATTTAAGGGTCAAGACTAGCTTTCAGTCACACACATCCATGTCAGTTTTAAGGCGTAACAGGGTCTGAACTGGAAGACCATGTACACTGGACGCTAATATGTGTTCCTGAGAGTGAAGGTGAGGCAACAAACTCCCTGGTCATCAATGTAGCCAAGTCGGTAGGTGTCGAGATGTCGGAGAATGATCTCAGCACTAGTCATCGGTTGGGGAAGCCGCAGCCAAACAAAACAAGGCCAATTGTTGCTCGATTTATACGTCGAGATCAACGCACCCTCCTACTGCGCAACAAAAAGAAGCTGAAGGATGCATCAGATGAGGTCATGAAGAACGTCATGATTGGTGAACATTTGTCTCCTGGTCGTGCTAAGCTCTTGCAGGTCATCAAAAAAGATGAGTCAATTGATAAGGTGTGGACTATCGATGGCAACATTCACTGCATGACACGAGCTGATGGAAAAAAGCATGTCATCAGTAATCCACATGATCTCTTCAAGCGTCTGGATTGGAGCGAGGATAAGCTGAAAAATTCGGGTCTGTTTGTCGACATCTCAGAATAGGAAAAAACCGGCTCCCTTTCAGCATCAGCAGAACTAGCCATTGTGAGTCTGAACCTTAATGGTTTGAACAGTAAACTGAACTTAGGTATTTTAGATCTATACCTAAAGAACTTTGATGTTATTTGTCTTTCGGAAACTAAAAGTGATATTCCTGACCTATCTCAATCTATTCTACATGATTACGAGTGTTGTAGTATGCAGAAAAATATACACGCTCAATTTAAATATGGGGGCTTTCATGGTATGTGTATACTTATGAAAAAAGAGATTTTTGCATTTTCTGAAAGAATCCAAGGTACAGTGTCTGAATCGATAATTTGGATTAAAATTAATAGCAATGTTCTTGGTTACGATTTCGTTTTGGCTGCAGTTTATTTACCTTGTGAAGGGTCTATACATCACTCTAATGAGGTTTTTGATAATTTTGTCCATGATGTAATTGACATAAGAAGTAGATTTGATTTACCTTTTTGTTTTCTGGGCGACTTTAATGCACGGACTGGTACACTCAATGACTTTTTAGATTCGAAAGACAAGGTTTTGAACTTGACTGGATTTGACTTTTTTGATGATGATGGTGATGATAACGGTATTCTTAAGGCATTGCAGGAATTTGGTATAAATACCAATCGCTATAATTATGATAAGCATGTGAACAATAACGGTAGTAAGCTTATTGATATTTGCCAGAGCTTTGATTTCAAAATAGTAAATGGAAGGTTTGGAGATGACAGGAATTTGGGGAACTACACATGCTTTAATAAAAACGGTGGTTGTAGTACAATTGACTATGCTTTGGTATCTTACCCACTCCTTTATCATGTAAGTGATTTTCGAATTGATACTTTTGATAAATGTTTATCTGATGTGCATTCTCCCATTATGATAACTCTGCAGTCAACTCGTTTTCAGGCTCATTCGTCTGAGAGTGAATTAGAGTCTGTACTTGTAAGTGATGAAGGTGTAAGTATGCCTGCAATGACTTTCAAATGGTCAAAAGATGTCAAAAAAGATTTTTCACAAAATATTAATGATTCAGTAGGTACTATTAAAAAAAGTTTGGACTGCCTTATGGAAAATGTTAACCAAGAGGAACTTGACTTATTTTACTCGCAAGTCTGTAAGGTTTTTACGGATGCTGCTCAAGATGTTGGGGTATCTAAATGGAAACATCTCAAATCTAAAAATCAAAGAAAGAGAAGTGTTGAGAATAAACCGTGGTTTGATGCAGAATGTAATGCAGCAAGGAGTAAGTATTTAAACATTAAGAACCGCATAAGAAGAAGAAGGAAATTGAACCCTGAAATACACACTGATCTTGATAACGCTAGTAGACATTATAAAAGGTTTTTAAGAGGTAAAAAAAGACAATATGAGAAGAACTTAAATGACTCTCTTCGTTCTTTGAAGACAGATGATCCAAAGGCGTACTGGAAAAAGTTGAATGCTAGTGAGAATAAGAAACACTCTGGCATGTCTGGTGACAAAGTTTTGTTATCTGATTTTGCAAATCACTTTCGCTCCTTAGGTAATAGTCTGTCTGAAAACGATATAACTTTAGTAGACCTTGTATCTAATTCAGGTGATACAAATGACGTATTGAATGCACCAATTACAATAAACGAAGTTGAAAAAATGATAATGAACTTGAAGAATGCTAAAGCCTGTGGAAAGGATTTGTTACGAAATGAATTTTTGAAAAGCTGTCCACGAAGCATGCTTAAAATTTTAGTGAAATTTTTCAATGTTGTTTTGAATAGTGGCTATGTCCCCACAGAATGGTGTATTGGAATAATTGTCCCCATCTATAAAAACAAGGGGCAAGATACCAACCCAGATAATTATAGGGGAATCACACTGTTAAGCTGTTTAGGTAAGCTATTTACATCTATTTTGAATCAAAGGATTACGCAGTTCCTCGATGCTGAACAAATAATTGGGGAAGAGCAGGCTGGTTTTCGTTCAGGCTATTCAACGACTGACCATGTGTTTGCTTTGAAGTCCATAATTGATTTTTATGTTAAAAAAAAGAAACGTCTATACTGTGCTTTTATCGATTATAAAAAAGCTTTTGATCTAATTGATAGAACAAGTTTATGGCTTAAACTGTTGAAGTTAGGTGTTAATGGCAAAATATTTACTATTATCAACAACATTTACAAATATGCAAAGTCTTGTGTTACTGTAAATGGTAAATGTTCTGAATTTTTTACATGTAACATTGGCGTTCGCCAGGGGGAAAACCTTTCCCCCTTGTTATTTGCAATATACTTGAATGATTTTCAAGAACATCTTAGCAGATTCTACGGCGGTCTTAGCTCTTTGGTAAATGACATACGTGGCTACCTAGATGATGAAGATGTAGAAAACTTTGTTAAACTACACTGTCTATTGTATGCTGATGATACCATAATTTTAGCAGAAAGTCCAGAAGAATTGCAAAAAGCATTAGACGGAGTAGAAAATTATTGTAATACTTGGCAGTTGACTGTCAATACAAGCAAAACCAAGATTGTTATTTTCTCTAAAGGAAAAGTTAGAAATGTACCTAGTTTCACTCTAAGTGGTGATGTGATTGATGTTGTAGATGATTTTGTATACCTTGGAATTCGATTCAATTATAATGGTAGTTTTAAGAAAGCAATTTCAAAGCAAGTGACACAGGCCAGAAAGGCTTTATATTGTATGCTGGTAAAAACAAAAAGATTACAACTTTCAGTAGATACACAGTGCCACTTATTTGATCATATGGTATTGCCGGTATTACTGTATGGTTGTGAAGTGTGGGGGTTTGAGTGCATAAAGCAGATTGAAATTTTCCATAGGAAATTCTTGAGGACAATGCTACATGTAAATAGATGTACACTAGACTGCATGGTGTACGGTGAAACAGGACGTGGACCGATATTGAACCAAGTCAAATGTAGAATGGTTGGATATTGGTTAAGAACAATTAAGGGAAAACAACAGAAGTATTCAAATATTTTATATAACCTGCTTAATCACATGCACACTGTCAATGAATCATCCTTCACATCACTCTGGCTAAAATGTATCAAAGATATTTTTCAAAATGCAGGGTTAGGTAACATTTGGTTGCATCAGGGTAATGGACATAGCAGTCAATGGATTCTCAATGTTCTGAAAACACGTCTTTCTGACATGTGTCAACAAGATTGGAAATCATCAACCTGGTCTAACCGTATTTGTACGAATTATAGGATGTTTAAAAATGATCCTCATATGGAAACATACTTTTTAGTACTAAGCAAGAAAGATATTGTTACTCTGAGCAAATTTCGTTGTCGGTCACATGCACTACCTGTAAATAATAGTAGGTGTGATTTAAGTTTATTGAAAGATACAAATTGTCCACTTTGTTTATCCTCAAACTCAGGTGATGAATTTCATTACCTTTTTGAATGTCCTTTCTTCGAGAAGGAGAGAAACTTGTATATACCAAGACATATCAATAACATCAGGTCAAGTGCACTTAAAATATCTAAGTTATTTAATTCTGCTGATACTTGCCAGCTTAAAAAAATAGCAAAATTTGCCAGAACTATCATGTTGCAATTCAACCAGTCTCCCAAGTCAAATATTGAGGACGAAGTGCCTAGTAACAAAAGTAATACCAATATAATTGTACGTACTCGTAGCGGTAGGATAATCAAACGGCCAGACAGGCTAGTCTTGTAAAACGTTTTAAAATACAAACAAAAACAAAATCGAAGAAAAAAAATGAAATAAAACTATACAAAAAAAAAATAGCTCAAGTATGATACTAGTTTTTGTCTATTTGATCTATACAATCCATATTAAACTCTTAATGCTCTGTGTTATATCATTCATGTACATTACATGTTGTATTTACTCTGTATTCTATATACTGTAGGCTGAATATTTTTATATACTATTATGTTCACATCTATTATGCTTGTATATCTTTTGTAAATATGTTTTTATGTTTGTACTCTCATACCCCGAGAGGGGGTCGATAGAGTCAATAAATCTTATCTTATCTTATCTTATGCCCTGTACTGTAGACAAAGCAAGGAACTGACACAGTTTGATAGGCTGGGCTCAAGGCTTCTTGAAATCTGGTTTAATTGGCAGTGTGGAATTTGCTCCTGCAGACTAAGTACATTCCATACATGCCTGCCTCATAACGGTTTATACAATGTTACCACTAAAGAACAGAAGTAATTCTTGTTGAAGTTTGAACTAGTTTGTAGTGCAGAGGTATACTTAAAGATAAATAGAGGAAAAAAATTATGAGTGCAGAATTTAAAGTTCATACCGTGAATTTGATAGCAAAGTTTTTCTTTATTTTTAGATATATCTCTGAATGTTTTTTATGTTAGAGGCAAAGTTTAGTTTATGCTTTCTCAGTTGATAACGAATTCCCTTGTTGGCAAGATTGTTTCATAACCAATTTTTCACTTAGCTGATTTTTTACTTAGCTGATGTGCCTGTGATATAAATGTTGCTATGATGCACAGGGCAAATTGGATTAAATGCATTGTTATTGAGAGAAATTAGGTCAGATTAATTTCTTAATTACCTGATGATGTCTCAAGGCTGAAACTAATACATACCCCTTTCACGCTGCTTCCAACGATGAACCACCGCTGAATTCACCTTTGAATTATGCAGTGGTTCATCAGTGAAAATTCTTTTCATACTAGCAAGAATGCTCTGATGAATTAGTGTTTCCTGCTGGCAGAGTGGCTGACCTGTAGCGGAAGTACATGGTGCGCTGAGTAGCAAACCGTGTGTACGACCGGAAACAAAACACAAACTTTGCCATTCAAGTGGCATTTCACCCTTTGTTTCATGCAACAACCTTTCATGCTGGGCTTTCACCGGTGAACCACCACTACTTCATCGGCGTTTACCCTCGACGATTGGAGGGTAAAATCTCAGAAAATTTAATCGGTGTTTTCACCTGCGTTTCATCCAAGTTTCCTTTCACGCTGAGACTGAAAATCTCTCCAGCGTGAAAGGGGTATAAGTATTGTTATATGGTGACATTATACATTGACAAGAGAATCTTCTGTGTCCTCACTTATAAACAGATCTTGCCATCAATGGGTCTCCACTGGATAATAGACCCAGTCCTTCTAACAGAGTCACGTCTAAGCCTCCTGCAGCAGGTACACCTCCTAGGAAGAAGATCAGTGGGTAAGTAAAGTGAAGATGAAGGGTTCTGTATCTTTGATGTTTGTTACTATACTAGGAGAAAAGAAAGAAATTTGTGATAGATGTCTCAGTTTAAGAGTGAAATTTCAAAATTTCATCATCAGTTTAAGAAATGTTCTTTTGCATGTCAGTTTTGGACCACTAGAAACAGATTTTCTTTACTTAATATGCTGGTTAACATACAAGGAGAAAAGAAAGAGAAGAAATTTGCAAAAGAATTTCAGTTTAAGAGTAAGATTTCAAAAGCAATTCAGAAATGTTCTTATGCATGTCAGTTTTGAACCAGCAGGAAAAGATTTCCTTTGCTTTATGTCAGTTAACATACAAGGAGAAAAGAAAGAGAAGAAATTTGCAAAAGACATTTCATTTTAAGAGTAAGATTCCATAATCAGTTCAAAAATGTTTTTATGCATGTTGGTTTTGAACCAGCAGGAACAGATTTTCTTTGCTGATGGGAAAAGATAAGGGCATTACCATAACGGTGAAATAAAACTACAAAAATATAAAAAACAGAAACGAAACTTGATGTGCATAAAAGCTGGAATGTGATTAAAATTTATCCCTCCACATCACAGCATGCTTGACTGTATATCTGAACAGAATTGATACCATGTATGGGAAGTCTTCATGATAATAATATCACTTTGGCAAACTGCACTTCCCTAATTGTAATTTCCTTTAAAATGACTACAATCTGACTTATAAATGTTTTTCAAATGTTGTGCAAATAAAAGTGTTAAAATCAGACCCTTAATGAAAGATAGAATTATGGAGGGAAAAAACGAAATAGAGCTTCCTGACCTTGGAATGTGTTGTTCTATGTGATCAACAGGATCTCAGTGACGAAGAATTCTACTGCACCACCACCTGCCGTCACATCGCCGCCCAGGGACGATGCCCAGAGCAGAGAGATGAAACCGGTCCACAATGTAGATATTGCTATCAAGGATTGTCTGCGATTCCTGGCACATGATGACTGGTACACAAAATCTGCCTTGATATTTATTAGGAAGATAATATAGTATCTTTAGAAAATTTTTGTGATGATTACCGAGTTTTTCCAGTCTATTTGTTGGCATTTTTGTGAGAGTGTGTGCACCTTTTTCTGATTAGTTTACCTCCGCGCACACAGTGGTCTTGAGGTGAAGATGTGCAAAACAAAGCTTTTGAATGTGTCGGAAACTGTGTTGCCATGGTAACGGCATATTATGGCAATAAATTAGGCAAAATATTGTGGATCAAACTGATTCCTCATTTTTAAAGCAGTGCTCATGAAATTTGGCAAACACATTGGGCTTGTGTTGAAGATATGCAAGATATAATTTTTGAATGTGTCGGAAACTGTGTTGTCATGGTAATGTCATTAAATAAGGGGGAAATATTGTGGATCAAACTACTTCTTCAATTTTTTAGCAATAATCAGAAAATTGAGCACACACATTGGGGCAGGGGTATTAATCACCTTCATTGATATTTATAGTTTGTATTATCGGTATGATATTTTTTGTTCTTTTGGGGTATTTCTGTTCGGTTTTTGAAATTTGTATTGGTTTTTTTTTTTCCAGTGGCAATGATATAGAATTCAGTCAAAGTAATAATACTGCAACATGTTTGATCTCTGATGATTGATATATTTGTACATTAAATTAGTTATTAAGTTGTCATATTGAATTCAAAATGCCAGTGAGTTTGGTCGTTAGCTTGATTACACCATTCCACAATTGTCTGGTATCTCCATGGAAGAGTATTAACACTGAACAATATTGAATTGCTTGTTAAGGTTAATATATTCATGAACTATAAGTGACTGATTAGCTAATAATAATTTTCATTTCTTTATTGATAGCCCTCTCACTGTTTTCATCTCTCTCTCTCTCTCATTAGGGAAATCAAACTGGATGGCTTGTTCATTATTCAGAGGCTAGCCAGTTTCCATGGCAATGAATTGGGAGGTCAGCTCCATTCAATGGTGGTGGCTGTTCTTAATGAGGTCAAGAATCTCCGATCGTCTGTCGCCAGGGCAGCCATATCCGCTCTTGGAGAAATGTTCACAGGATTAAAAACCAGTATGGATAAGGTACAAATAATAATTATAATAATAATATTATACTGTACGAGCTGAATTTTTTGCGGTGGTTATATATGTTATTTCGCGAATTTAACAACACATGAAAATATCCGCACGTAAATAGCTCTCGCTCGTCATCGGCGTATTGTTGCCATTGCCATGCATGCACTATATGTGGAAAGTGCCCAGCAGTAGTCCTCCGTGTGTATGTACATGTACATACACAACACACAGAGAAATTTGGCACTCACCACAAGTTCCATAGTCACCTCAAAAACCCCTATAAGAAGCCAAATTCTGCTATCAAAAATGCGGAATCGGTGCTATTTTTCCAAAGTATGCGGGGCCTTAGTGGGGTGGTAAGAAAGAGAGTCGCTGAAAATGCGCTATAAATCAAATCAGGGGTTTTATGACGGCTTTTTGTGTTTATCGCAAGCTATGAGTGTGATGGTATTGGCCAAAAAAAAAATCGAAAAACAAATCCTCCGGATCTGCCGATATGGCTCTTTCATGTACAAATAAGTTTACTGCAAGTCCCGTCTTGCTACCGCTCTTGCGCTCGCGAAATCAACAACTCCCGAAATTGTCTGTGAGCCTGTGATTCGGGAAAAATATCTTTACGCGAAAATATTAGCTTATACAGCAATAATAATAATGGTGAAAACTTATAAGGTGCAACCACCGTCCAAGGACACTCACGGCACTTGCCCAGCTAGCCCAGCAACAGTTCTCTTTTATACAAGTATAAGCTCTTTAATCTTATTTAAGCACTTAAATACAAATATAAACTCCTGCATGCATCATTCATGTTAAATTCTATAAAATTTCTCTCTCTGTCGTAGTATCACTGTCACAAATTTAATTTATTTTATATTTAGACATACGCAGTTTACATGTACATTTAAAAGTAAGTTATTTTCATCCTAACTGCTTTCAAATGATACACAGGTTTTCTCAAAATTCCAAACAAATTTAATGCTTGGATTATGTTAGATTGTAACCCTGGTTGCAGTCTATTTTGCAACAATGACAACCAACTTTGTAATGTTTATACTACTTGATAGTTGTTCTAAATTGCAGATGGCTTCTCTAATGCAATTAGTAGTACGGTATGAGTTAAATTCAAAATGTTTATGGTTTGAGTTCTAAATTGTATTGATGATTTCTCTAGGGCTCAATTAGTCATGTATTATGGCTTGAAAATGATATAGGTATATGTATATATTATTGTGACATTTCATGTGTTAGGAAAAGTCTTTTATTTTACCTCCTTGATAGTTCATTTTTCTGGCAAGTACATATGAAAATATGTGAACCTTGCAACAATTATCTTCAAATTTTATCTTTTAGCGAAATATTTCTCTACATGTTTCTCGTTCAGCTTACTCTCAATGTACTTTTGACTAATTTTGCACATTATCAGTTTAAAGGGAATATTAACCAGTTAAGCATGATTTAATTTCCGTATAGCACACCTTTTCCTTCGACCCTAGCCCAAGTTATCTTGGGCTTAGTATTGAACGGGTTAAGCATCATTAAAGGGGGTACCCAATGTTGAAACAATGTTAGCTCATTTAAAAGAGCATGATTTTATTAGCAGAAAATCATCTGCCTAAAGTTTTCTAAAAAGCCATGTTGCCAAGAAAACCCCCAAATGTGGTAAGATTTCAGGACATTTTGACCCCTCAGCTGTGACCCAGTTTCAACTGGTTACCCACTTTTACGTCAGAATGACGTCAAAGTGGGTACCTTGTCGCGCACTTCTAGCAAAATGCGCGCAAGGTATATTACATATTGTACAGTCTAGCACGCAGCACAACTGCAATGCGCGAAGCTGGGTACCTACTTTTACGTCATACCTTATACTCAAAGTTTTTGGTCAACTCTTCACTTTTTATGAGAAAATTAGACAAAATGCATTGATTTCAATTGAAAATCATCATATTTTCAATGTAATTTTTCTTAGAATTCTATTCTCGAGCATACATCCAAAAAATGTTTACCATTGTGTAATCACTTTAAGACATGCCCTATGAGGAGTGAAATTACATTAGTGCCGCTGCGGCACTAATGCCCTTTGGCAAGATATGAATTTACATTTGCCACTCTCCACCCAGGTGTTAAGTGGGTACTTAGGATGCCAAAGTCATTGTGATTTGTTTAACATTGTGAGTGCCTGTAAAATGGCGCCTGGCTGGAATGCTCCCTCGGGAGTGGAGAAGGTGCATACATTGTGTGCGGGCATACCTGAATCTGATGACCAGGGTGATAATATTTCTGTAAAGCGCTTAGACACATCAAGGAGATGTATTAGGCACCATATAAATGCAGAATATTAAATTATTTTTGATATATTCTTTGAGACAGAGTGAAACAGTACTATGCTTCATCCACATGCTGTAAAGACAGTGTTCTATCTGTTTTGGTCAACGAAGGAGAGGAACTTGTAAATCTTGTTGATCTTGTAAAAAAGGGTATATTTTTGTAATGAGCAATTCCATGGTTACCCACGTTATGTTTGGAGAGATATTGAGTTATCCATTAATCTCCTGGGCCGGTATTCAATTCAGTACTTGGATTAAGTAAAACTTTTACTAAGTATTTTACTTGGATAAGAAATTTGCTTAAGTCATATTCAATTCAGTATTTTGAATTTTACTGTAGTAAGCCAACTTTAATCCAAAATTCTTACTGATAAGCATTGCGACGTCATATTTTCAATACGCAATTAACATGTCGCATCAAATATGCTCGAATACACTGTGATATAATTCTGCGCAGCTCATTATTACTGCGTATAAAAACCTATGCCTGCCAATCAAGGCCTCCAAAATAATTGGCTTAAGTCTCCTAGGTAGGTGTCTTAGATTTAGAGTAAAATACTTAGCCAAATATTGAACTGAATACCAAAATTTGCTAAGTATTTTATCTAAATAAAAAGCCAAGTAAAATACTCATATTTCTGACTTAAGTATTGAATTGAATACCGGCCCAGGTGTTTAAAGTTGAATGACTTTTATTCACAACACTGCACATACATGTGTATATATTCGAGTAGTAAATGCAGCATCAAAACTTCAGAAGTTCCTTACTCACATTACACTATCCTGTGTAATTACCCTAATGTTGTTTTCATCAGGACTTGGATCAGATCTGTCGAATCCTCTTACCCAAGGCCGGTGAAAGCAACGGTTTCATTCGGGAGGATGTTGATAAGACATTAGAGGCCATGGTGAAGAATGCTAACCCACAAAGAGTATTGGGAGCTTTAATCATAGCTGGAGCAAGGTATGAACAAACCTGAGAATCTTCTTCAAATAGTTTCACTGTGGGGGGGGGGGGGGGGGTTCCATGAATGTTGTATGGAACATGAGCTTACATTGTAGACTGTGCAACACATAACAGACAAATAGTGATACCATAGATTACCATTCATAAGTGGTCATATCAAGAGTATTTTTTTTCTCTTTTTTTCTACTTTTTAGATAATAGACAGTATACCTTTTTCTTTAATAGGGGATGCATATTAACTGCTCGTTCCATAATTACTATTATATTTCCATTTTTCCCATTAGAATTCATGTATATCAGTGTAATTGTATTCTTCATTATAAATTGTTTTGGGGGGACTAAGGAAATTGAAAATATGTTAACATTATCATTATTATCGTGGGGGGGGGGTTCTTTTAGGTATCTGAAAGAATGACACAAAAATAGGTACATATTAAAGAGCATAATGTATCAATTAGATATGCTAGTGTGTTGACTTGAAATAATTGTGATCAAAGTAAGTTATTGCATTGTGTGTATACTCTTCCACTTCTGTATTAAAACCCATACTTTAGTGACATTACAAATGGAACCGTTAAAGAAATCAATACATTGTGGGTCGATACTAATTCATCCCCCTTATAGCCACAAGAACTCGATGGTGCGTAAGACGACCAGCGTGTTCCTGGATGCTGTTGTTGAACGTATGGGACCAGGAAGGATACTCAGTGGAGTCAAGGATGTCACTGATAAGATCTTACCCGTCACAGCTCAGCTGGCTTTGGATAACGGACAAGAAACAAGGTCAGAAAATTGGAATATTTGGCTTTTTCTTTGAAATTCTGCAAAAGGATTGGTCTGTAGTGGACTCTTTTATGACTTTACGATCTGCTGTACCAAGTACTGCCGATGGTGTCCTCGGTGTTTATTCCGTCTCATGTCTGGCCAATTTGAGTTGTGGTGTCCAGCCCCACAGGTCTCTAGTACTGTAAAAGTGGAAATTTTCGCACTGTTAGTTTCTCATCTTTTATTTGCGCGGACAGTTAGGATAACTCTATTCACATGCAAAATAAGCAAAATATTTCGCATGGTTTTATTTTTGCGCAAATGTTGTGCCACGCGAAATGTGCAAAAATTTCCACACAGCAAAATATTCCACATTTACAGTAATCATCCTTTGCAAACTTTTGGTATTTTTTCTACATTATAACCACTATCTCTTCTATCATTTATGTCATCAAGAGCTTTTTGGAAGTCCCATCATTAACTATAGAAAAGATATTTGATTTATTGAATATTGTATTGATTCTAAAATCCATGATGTATGTTTTTTTTTCTTTCTCTTTTTTTTCATGTAAATGAACAACAGAAATTTGCAATGTAGTATTTGACAAGATGTCCATGTTGCAAGTAGATGAGAAGGATTTAATGCTGTAGCTTAGCTCTTGATCCCATCTTGCAGATATAACCATGCATCAATGTTCATATGATGTCAAATAATTCCTTTGCAAATACCCATTACTGCTGGAAGTCATAAGACTCCAAATTGCTTGAAGTCATGGTGACTCCAAATTGCTTTTAAATCCAGATGTAATGCCAGAAAGATATATTCCAGTATGTTTCATGAGGATTTTGACCCTCCTTCTTTTAAACTGTAATCCTCTCATTGCCTTTGAATGCAAGGAACTGTGCCCTGAAATGTTGTATTTGATTTGTCGCATGATGAGGATTTTCACTTATTCAGTCCATTGTTGGTTCATTCCAAATCAACTATTAACTTATAATTCCTTTATTGTTTTTGAAAATTCAGGTACTATGCCAGAAAGATCTTCTTTAATTTGATGCATCATGAGGACTTTGATCGACTGATTGAGAAACATGTCCCAGCTAAGAATATCAAGAGCATTAGAGACATCCTGGAAAACCTCAAAAATAAGGTCAGTGCATGCAAGAATCTTGCAGATCACATATCTCAATGTGATCAAATATTCTCATTTCATCAGTGCAGTCCCACCTCGCTTATGCCGCCTTCATTTATCCGGACTCCTCTATTAACAGGCTGTGTCTCCCAGCCAGCTTCCCTCTTTTATTCTTCATCCAATTCACCTAAAAGCCAGGGAGACAAACATTGTGGGAAATTTTCAGTTTTATTTTACTTTTTATTTTTCATCTTGTACAAATAGTTTATGCAAATGAAATTTGCATAAACCATGGTCTAAATTAAACAACCTTTGTTAATTCCGGCCAGAAATTATGCAAAATTTGCATGGATGAGAGATGTGACGTGTGTAAAGTTTCCCATGGTTCGACTCCAGCAGAAGGCTTAGAAAAATCTTCTTTGCAGGAAGGCTTTGAACTGAGAGAACTTCGCGAATTTGTTCAGGTATTTTGATAAGAATGCAATTCAAGATGGCTTCCTATGGCAATTGATTATGATCTTGATACATAATGTTCAAAGTTGACATTTATGCTATGTGACATTTATTCCCTGCACTGAACACAAATGCAAGTGCAGGAAAAATTATGCATTATTGATTTTGTTTTACTTGATTGTATTCTGTAGGGTCTTGGTGATGTACCATCCGATACCTCATCTGCCAAAGCTCGTCGTAGCAATCCCAGTAGCAGGGCCAACTCTGGATCTCAGTCCTATTCTAGGGATAGAAATGACTACAGGTAGGGCTACTTTCTTTTCCTCTTGTTACATTAATCTCTAATCACTCTTATAGAAAACTCTTGGAAATTCGATTCCAGGCAATTTGGTTCTTGAAGTTTGCCACTGTACAGGCACATTTTTTGAAATCCGAAAAGTGAACTTTTCATAACTTTTCCCATTAAATCATGAAAATTTGATTTTGTCCATTTTGATTTCTATGAATTTTCCAATTATGACTCTACTTTGTGAAGTTTCTCCCATGATTGAGGCTTCTTCTCCCCTTTAAACCCATAGCAGTACAGAGCTTTCTTGAGGTCTAAATTAATCATCTTCAATCCTCAAATTGGCAACAACTATTATTTTTTTCCACTCTTACATAGCTTGAAAAAATAAATATGGTTATAGCATGAACCAAAATTAATTGTAACTGTAAAATTTAATCGGAAATTGCTAATTTGAACACCAAAATAGTGATTGTATGTCATTCACTGTGTTGCCAATTAAAAGAACTTAATGATTAGTTACAATTAAATTGCTCTAATTTGAGAATGCCACACCATACTGCATTGGGAATGGACTCAAATTTTTTGGTGAATATTTCTCTTTCTACTCATGTACAATATTTAATGTCCAGCATTCTGGACCTACAGATACTGCAAAAGTGTCTCCTAAAGGAGACGCTGTACCTCTGTGGGTTAAGTGTGTGAAGGGCTCATAAGTACATGTGGTTCCTGTGACATTTGATCATGCACAGTAGCAATGCACATTCCTGAAGTTAAAACAACAGTTACATTAAAGCTGTTTTGTATAGCATACACCTAAAGCTATGTGATTTTTCCAGGAGTAAGATTTGTTGGAAGATTTTCAGTGTACCTTCTGTGAGTTTTGTAGATGTCTTACATAGGTGAAAATATTCTGCAAAATTATATCAGTTGTGCAAAGCTAGCAGTCACTGTCAGATGTTAGCTTAAAAAGATTATGAGCTTAAATCTCTACATTATAAGAATTAGAGGAAAATGGAATACAGTCAGAGAACTTAAATGGAATGGGCAAAAGTGCACTCACTTCTAAAAATGCGATTGGTGCACTTTTTTGCATAACCACCCATAAAAATTAATTGCCTCAATAAAATTTGCATTTTGACTGGTAAGGTAGTTCATAAAGAAATATTAGTCTTGGTAAGCATAAATTTACTACATGTATATGTTTTGCCCTCACATTGTGCACTTTGTATCAATCATCTCAATTTAACCCCTTCTTGGCCATATTTTTTTGCATCAACTTGATGACATCAAGTTGTCATCAAGGAATATATTGAAATGTGACATTTTAAATATTCTGTTGTGTTGAATCAATTCGGCTTGAAATACACTGCATTGATAATCCATTTCATGATAGAAGTAATGTAGATTTTAGTCCAGACACATTATTTCACAGTTCATTGTTTAGATGGAATTTACTACCCATCGTGCATCGTGCATCGTGCACGATTGTGCACTAAAACAAAATTTTTGCAAGTCACGTGATGCAAATGTAACCAATCACAGTGCATATTTTACATACACTATTTACTATCACTGTTTATATATTAAACACTTTGACATAATTTTAGTACTGTTCTATGAATTATTCACCCTCCATCAATGATTGTGACCTTATGTGTTGTTTGTCAATCCAGTGAGATGGATGGCACCCCACCCGGCTCGGTCAAGAAAGGGAAACGTTCTAGCGGAGGAGTCCGAGGTGACGAGAACGAGACTGTCAAGGGTCTCTGTGAAGAATTAGGAGCGTCCGATTGGATGACCAGGTTACAAGCCATAGAGAAACTTCAAGCCATGTGTGAAACAAATCAAGAACTAGTGAACGGTAGCTTAGTCAAGGTAAGCTTAGCTGTAGACAGTGTGAAATAACTAAAAAACTAACTCTGCCCATGGTCCCACCCAGGACATAGGCCGTTGACGAGAGATCTCCAGGCATCCCGATCCCGGACCAGTCTCTCCAACTGTCCCCTGGCATATATCCCATCCCCTTGGTTTCTGCCTCCATGTCCCGGTGCCAGGTGTTTTTTGGTCGGCCTCTTTGTAAAATAGCTGGGGGAAATTTGCCCCCTTCACTTCACTTGAAAAAGCCATCATGAAATCATATGAGAATAACCATCCAATCAAATTATCAAGTTTCTTTCAATGGATTTTAATGTAGGAAATTTTTTATCTAAATAGTTTGATGTGAGATCAGCTCTTGTAAAGAAAATTGTATTTTTTTAAATTCACCCTCGTGAGTTCCTTTGGTAGCAGAATTACACAGATTGGTGACAAGAGAAAGTTGTTTTGGTAATTTCAATTCAATTCAATTCAATTCTTTATTTCCATTCTCAATAAAACATAAACATGAAATATAAATACAACAAGACATTGGTACAAAACATAGTATTATACTACAACAAAACAGATTTACGAGAATGAGGGGTCAACAAAAAAGAGCAAATAGCCTTATAGTACGTTGCCCCCAAAATCAGGGGGTAGGGCTTTGTGGGCTATCTCTTTCTTTATATTCATATTTGGAAGAATATTATGCAGTATTATAAAAAGACTGATTCTCAAAATGCCCTAACATAAGTTAAAATAGAACTTACATCAGTTTAAGACTTTGAACCAAATTTGATGTCATGTGAATGTATTTAAGTGTACAAAACTCTGTGTTCAGTTCTGCTTTGCTCATTGTACATGGGGCTTTCAGTAACAATGGGATATTTGATCACCATATTGATGAATCTGAAACTTCACAGTACATTATCATTCTTTTATACGCTATATTCCGTTTGTCCTGGGGAACTTTCCATGAAGTGTCTTGTCAGTAATTTTTACCATCAACTGTTGTAAGCTACTGAAATCCTTGCATCTGATTGGCTGGCAGCAAATTTGTCAGTAAAAATCACTGACAAGACACTTGATGAAACGTCCACCTGATAACCTCAAGACAGGTTCGTACACAGTGCAATGGTATGACCTGACCCTGTTTCATTAAACTTGTTATCAATAACAAGTTGCAATAACCATTATAATAATAACCATTATATTGCAACACACCCTGTTATTATGTGTACTTATTGACACCAATCCTCTGTAGTTTCAGCCCCAGCTCTATGGAATTCTCTTCCCTTATCTATTAGGAATGTAACTTTCCTTAATGACTTTCAGAGAGTTTTAAAAACGTACCTTTTCCAACAATAGTGTAATGTAATTTATTGTTTGTGCTTGTCCTCTTAGATAATTATGTAACCATACTTTTTTCTTTCTAGTATAAAGCGCATAGAGAATCAAGGTTTAATTATTATGTGCTAAATAAATCTAAAGTTATTATTATTATTATTATAAGCTACTGAAATGTTTGCATCTGATTGGCTGAGAGCAAATTTGTCATAGAAATGTGTCGGTTGTTATTGATAACAAGTTTTGTGAAATGGGGCCCAGTAGTCCACTTAATTCTCCTGGTAATAATGAATTTAATGAGGTCATGTGATACTTATGTTGTTGTGTGATAAAATCATAATGCAGAGGCACCTCATGACCAAAAGAATGTTGGTAATGAAATTACATTACAGATCGAATTCCTACTGTAGACGGATTCTTGTTAATATCTAACATAATCAGCCTATTAATTATTTTGAAAGATTGCTACTAGTTGGGGTTTGTGTAATTAGTTACTGTTATGCATTGAATTTTTTTTTATTTTAATAATTTAATGCAAATTTGCCCTTGTGCTGCAATAACTAATTCATTATTTGATTATGTATCATTGCATGCACTTGTATTCCAATTTTAGTAAGGTGATGTTTTGGAAAAGTGAGAAAATTTGAGAATAACTGCAATGAAAGAATGGGATTTATTACCAGTATGTGTTCTTTCGCTTTTTTCTTTTCTCAGATCTTTGATAAATTTACATCAAGGTTATCCGACTCCAACAGTAAAGTGAACATAGCTGCATTGACCACCATGAAAGACCTTGTACCTCGGCTTGGTGAATCCTTGCAGGCTGTTGTCAATAACCTCATCCCAACCTTAGTCCAGAACCTTGCAGCTAAGAACCCTAGCATCAGTCAGACCAGTAATGATATCTTAGATCTCATCCTGGAACATGTTGGTAAGTGTCACTGCTGCTGGTGATCAAAGTGCACTCCAGCGATGTTTGCTCTTGCCTTTGTTTCATCAAAGATAATGGCCTAAGGGTAGGGTTGAGATTAGAGTCTTGTTTGAGGTTAGGTTTAGGGTTAGGTTTAGGGTTAAGGTTAGGCATGGTGTTTGGTTGAGAGTTGAAGTTAGGAACCCAGTTTTTGTAGGAAATTGATTTCTGAGCATGCAATGCTAGAGTGATGTGTGTTTACAAACCCTGTAAATGTATCATCCATTTCATTACAACTTGTAATGTTTAAACTTTTCTTCTGTTCCTTCTTTGAACCCATAAATTTCATGGACTAAAATTATTAACTCGTTGTACAATAGATTGTATTTTGTTTGACATGGTTTCCGAAAAATAAAAATCTGAAATGTTACGAATGTAAATCAATGCAAACCATCCTTTGGAATAAGTCAGAGACTTCTACCCATTAGATATTTACCCATCTAGGATAATAACCATGAAGACTATATCCCTCCAATCTCCTCCAATCCCCCCCTCCCAATCAAAGACACCCATCTATTAAACATCCGAGCACTACTTGAATAACTTCCCTCAGACAATTCCTTACATTTGGTAATAACTCTCTTGAGGGTTGTCTAAGGGAGCTTAGCAAAATTTTATGGCAAGAAAAGATGCATTTGGGCCCTCTTGCATAAAAAGTTGCGATTAAACACAACTCAAAAAATTAAAAAGTCCCAAATGTTCAATTCTGATTGGTTGAAAATCAAGTTACGTTGAATTTTTTGAGTTAAGGTGCTTTCACACATGATGCGACAGTGTAGTAACACACTGTGGTGCCACACTGTTTTGTCTTCACACATGGTAGGACTTTGTGTCACCAAATATGCTAATGAACGCGCATTAACGCGTCAACTCTCAATAAGAGAGCATATTGTTAAAACTTGTGTAAGCAATCTCATGGTAACAATTTTTGCGCTAACTTTTTAGAAATTTGATTGGTGCACATTTTTTGTGTATCTAGGCAGCCTGTGCGACATTTTTTTGTCGCCCTATACCCCATAGGCTTGTACACAAAAAAGTGTGGTGACACAGCTTGTTACTACACTGTCGCATCATGTGTGAAAGCACCTTAATGTTTAATCGCAACTTTTATGCAAGAGGGCCCTGGGCCCCATTTCATAGAACTTGTTACCAGTAAACAACAGCCACATTTCTATTGACAAATTCTCTCTCAGCCAATCAGATGCAAGGATTTCAGTAGCTTATAACAGTTATTGCAACTTGTTATTGATAACAAGTTTTATGAAACGGGGCGCTGGAATGTAAAGTGCACACGTGTCATTTGTACTGTTTGAACTATTTTTTGTGCCATTCCGTTGCACTTAGCTACCTCACTTCCAGACAATGAGTAAGATGGTCAGGAGGGGAGGGAATAAGTGGCTGGATGTAAAAATACCATGATAAATGTCAATGACTGACCTTGTCATGGAAAAGGGAACATGAATGTACTTCTTTCTTTCTTTCTTACATGAGACATTTCATGATGTAATAATAGCCACTCATAAGCAGTTACATGGTAATACTATTGATAGTCGGTCAGGAGACATTACATCATGTAGACGTAATCACTCCTGAAAATGCGCCCGGGAATAATTCACCCTCTACTTCAAGAAAGATACGGGTACTGAAAGAAAAAGAAACTTTCATGACATTAAACGTTCAGAAATTATACGAGTGGTTCAGCTTTGCAATAATTTTTGCCGTGAAAGATATGACTCGCAACTGATGCAACAATGAATTTTCGCTATTCACAAAGGTTTCTTGCTCTGAAAATGGCTGTTGTTTATAATTCTGATTGTTAGTAGACATTAGTTGAAATGGATCTGAATAGTCTTGGTAACAGAGGCCGAAAGATGATTTTTACTTTCTGTCGATTACTCTGTTCATGATATCAGTTTCAAATGATACTGCTGTTATGAGATACTTCAAGTTGTGAACACTCTGAATAAAGGTCGGGACTGATGAGAAGACTGAAGGATGTACTCAATTGTAGACATTCATGAATGTAGGTGCTTCCATTACTCTTAACAGCATATATTTTATTTTTCAAAGAAATTAGAGTTATAAGACACAGGAGAGTAATGCACTGCTGTGGGTGCAATAACTCTGCCTGTGTTTACCACAATTTATTGTCATCTGTAATGATGCTAGCATATTAATTCTTTAACATTGCATTTTCATAGAACTGTTCATTTTTATTAGTTTATATGTAGACAGAATATATGTTGTTCTTCATGCAGAAAAACATTAATATCAGGCAGGGTGAATAAACTTCAGGTTTTATGATTATGTATATAAGACGGAGCTTGCGTGTTATGATCAGAATGTACTGGTACATTTGAATTCAATGTAAAAACTCATAGCTTTCTTTAACAAGAGTAATTTGATAATGGGGTGTTCCATCTGGTTATGTTCTTGCAGATATGCTGGTATTAGTTCAGCCTTTCTCCAATGCTACACAGTATGGCAATGTCAGAGCTCGGCCTGCAATGGTAGAAAAGTTGTCATGTAAGTATTCTCGGTGACCACATAGAATGACATCCTGATTTCCATCCATCCTGGTCCCCATTTCATAAAACTTGTTATCATTAACAACTGCCACATTTCTATGACAAATATGCTCTCAGCCAATCAGATGCAGGGATTTCAGTAGCTTATAACATTTATTGCAACTTGTTATTGATAACAAGTTTTATGAAATGAGGCCCTGTACCTGTAGGTTTTGTCACAATGTCTTGTCCACTATTTAGTATATCTTACAAAATTCCCTGTATCAATCTCGAAAGAGCCTCTTAAAGAGTGGCTAAACTCTGTCAAAGGATATGAGAGTCACTGTCCTTCTGATGGTTGTCCAAAACATTTGTTAATTCCAGTGTGCATGCCAGTGATTGTGCATCTGCCTCCAAATTAGACATACTAGAAGGCGTTGGGGGGGGGGGGGGTAGGAAGACAGGGATTTGGAAAGTACAAATATGAATGAAATAATACCAGACTGTTCATTTAACGGTGATGTATATTTCCTTTATTGTAGGGAATCATGGGAGAATTCTGGATGAAATAATACATTTATTTAATGCCAATTTTGAAAAAAGAAATTGTCATATTGTTGACATATCTTGTAATTGGATCAGAAAAAAGAAGTGTCATTTAAGAAATGAGGAGAGAGGAAATGAATTGTTCATGAAATGCAGCGCTTAGAAACATTTGTATTAAGCGCTATATAAATGTTGCATATTATTATTATTATTCATTTGTTTTTTTTTTCTTTTGTGGGTAGGGTTTTTTGTTTTGTTTTGTTTTGTTTGGGGTTTTTTTCTTAGTTTTCAGGCATCTGTGGAACATAATATGTCCTGCAGTTAACTGACACATCACCAAGTGTCGTTGATTTGTTGGTACAGATTGTTGTCAGTTGTAACACGTTACACAGGGTCTGAACCGTAAGACTTAACTTTAGTCCTCTGCACTCCATAGGTCATATACAGTTAAGCCCCCCCCCCCCCCCCCAAAAAAAAAGCTTACAGCCTACATGCAATATTGTGAGGCCCTACGTAATCATACATAGTATTAGTATTAGTATTAGTAGTATTAGTATTATTACTAAGCCCTAGAAATCATTCCAAATACATGAGTAGAAAGAGCAAAAATTTCTACACAAACTGTGCCCATTTTGGTTGCGTCAATATTTTCTGTTCGATGTTGAAAAGTTTTTTTAATGAAAATAAGCATTAAAATCCTTAAATTGGCAATTAGTATTTAGTATTAGTAGTATTATTACTAAATACTAAATACTAAAAGCTTACAGCCTACATGCAATATTGTGAGGCCCTACGTAATCATATATAGGCCCATTAGAATTTCATGTAGGCTGTAAGCTTTTCTTTGGGGCTTAACTGTACTACAGATGATACATCCAGAGACTTGCAATGTCAGGCAAGGCTCAAGGCTTCATGGAAGTGTTGAAATAGGGTCTGTGCAAATTATTTCGTCAGTGTGGCATAAATGTAGAGTAATAATAATAATAATAATAATAATAATAATAATAATGTAACATTTGTAAAGCCCCAAAACTATACAACTATATATTCTATTGCACTGCAAGGGCTCCCATTATGCTTAAAACCACTACATGTATAGACTGTTACTGGGGGCTTGACCATTTGAAAGCCTTACACACAATCATCAGAATTTTGAATGATATTCTTTGGTGCACTGGTAGCCAGTGGAGATCTCTTTTAAAAAAGGTGATCTGTGAGAAATCAACCTTGCACAGGTATTTTAAACATGCTGCCGTCGCCCTGTATCTTCAGTATGATTATCAACTTTGATATGTTTTTCCAACAGACTTGGTCACCAAGGTATACCCACGCAAGCAGCAGACGGTCGTCAGGAATGTCCTCCCTGTCCTCTGGTACCTCCTGGGCAATATGACAGGGAGTGGGGCAGTACCGGGGGGTTCGGGCAACCTACGTAGTGCCACGGCGATCCTTGCAAATAGCCTCTATGAACAGATGGGGGAAGTCTTACTCCAACATGCCCAAAACCTCCCCCCAAGAAGCGTAAAGACACTCAAAGAACTGATCGATGAAGAGGCCACGTGACAAGAGTAGTTCACTGTAGCTTCAATAAAGATAACATTTTGATGATGACCTTAATTGTACTGTTATCTCCTTTTGCATATGGAGGTCTTATAAGAGGTAAGGAACAAATCGTTTTATAGGGATATTTTTTACTGAACATTTTAAAAAGAAGTAGCTGTTTTCAATTACCTGTTTTAGATGGAAACAGAGTCCATTTATAGTACAGATGCTGTGTCCTTGGTATAGGAATTCAAAATTGCAGGCTTGAAAGTCATCATATATTTATTTATAAACTCATGACCGTAGAGTATTTTAAGTTGATAATATTGCTTTAAATGTTTCAAAAGGGTTCTCAGCCATTTAAGGGTAGGGTAATGTTCAATATCATCACTTTAAGTGTTAGACAGTACCCGGGAACTCTTTATCTGAAAACAATGATTTAGTGCTAAATTGAAGAACTTTTTCTGGTTATAGACGGGCATGGACAGGAATTGTATGTGAGAAAGACCTAATAAATTCTGTCTATGATAGAGAAAACTTCTCCACCTGTTACGGTGTTTACCCATGTATGATGCTTGAAACCTGATATGATCAGCTTTTTTTCTTCAAATTGGCACTACCGGAATTCTATTGTATTGCCACATTTTCTTTAAAAAGTTGTATTTCTGAAATGGATAGAAATTGACAGAAAGTATGTTGAGAAGTTTACTGGAAAGACAGTGATTTTCAACTTTGCATTGCCAATTTAAGGATTTTAGTGCTTAGTTTACTTTTAAATATTTTCAGCATTAAACAACAAAATCTGACACCACCAAAATGGACATAGTACGTGTGGAATTTCCCCCCCCCCCTTTTTTTTTACTCATGTAGTTTGTAATATTTATAGGACTCTGCATCAGAAGTTGTAGGCCAAACCACAAAATGGAATTCTATCACGATTGGGTCAAGATAGAGAGCCCACTTCCCTTTGCCCTTGTGATGTGTGCTATGTAGCTAGAATAAAAAGTAGAATCTAAAAGTGATTCTATCATGATGAATGCTTGTGTTCAAAAGTGCAAAATTTAACTTAAGTATTTATTGCCCATGTCCGTCCAGTATGTTAATCAGACAGTCTCATGTTTTGCAATCTAACTGCTTTTCACACAGGCCAGTAAATCCCTTATAAGTCAGGAGGTGAATTATTGTAATTTTTTTTACCATTTTTGTAAAGGGGAGTCTAATATTTCAGAGAAAAGGAGGAATATATGTTTGCTACAAACCTCTAACCGTGCAAAATATCCTTTTTTTGAAACTGTAATTCAAGTGATAGTTGCCAAATGTCATTGACAAGCTGAGATTTATCTCTTGTGTAATATATCTAATTAGGCATGTAGTTAATATTGGTATTATTTTAGATATTTATAATTCATGTCATGTATAGTAAAAGATTTGACTTATGCTGATGTGATACATGTTTGTTGTTAGTAGTGTTCTCTCTGGTACAGATTGAAGTATATGGAGGGGAAATCTATGGTAAGCAAAAAAACAGAATTCTCACATTTCACAATTCTTGCGCCCTCATTCGGTTCAGTTGTGACAGTTACTCTAGAGCATTAATTCAGGAAAATGGGTCGACAACAGTACCATCGGTGTCTTGCGCTAGTCGCCTTTTCCGCTCCTATTCTAAGTGATTACAGACTTCATAACACTTCATATTTTCCCTCTCATTGCTAGTTCTACTAACTCCTCTTTCTTCTTCCCTGCACTTGGAATCCTTCGGTCAGTTAAATCTTTGATTTGTCAACTCTGGCTCGCGGCGTCTGCTATCTTGGAAATAGTTGTCGACCCGAGAGTGGGAAAATAGGCCACTCATGGTACGGATGTTGGTGGCGCGTGGACTGTAAATGCAAGAATTGTGGCATGGTGCAAGAATTGTGGCATGGTACAAGCAAGACTTGCCTTTTTTTTCATCTGAAACCAAAGTTAAGAATTAATTCAGGGACAGCCGTCGTGATTTGTACTCATCGCTTTTCTTGAAGTACTGCTTTAGCCATTCCTCAAGCTTATCAGTGAGTTCAGTAGAAGCTTATGGATGGATTTTATACGTATTCAACCTATGTGGACTGGCCAATTTGTATCGCGTGTTCTTATTTTGCTTCTGAAGCACTATTAAAATTGAAGCCTTTATTGTAATGATTCAGTCAATTCCTGTATGCTTCTTTCAACTTGATTTTGTCCTAAAGATATAATTTTTTTTTCCTGTTTAAAAAGATCTTTATATTTTAGTATTTTCTTGCATGTTAGCTATATTTAACTTTTGTTGGAATTAGCTGTGCATATTATCTTAGTAGAATGTCTTGAGGAATAGGTAGGATTTAGCTTGTACCATTTAGTGTGCAACAGAAATGGAGAAGACAGTATTAAAAGACATCTTGATTTTGATTATTTATATGAATTGCCTTTAGCTATTAGCACCTTGAGGGATCATATCGAGGAGAATCAAAGAGCTTGCTGAAGAAAGCAATTTTCCCTTTAGACAATAGCCTTTTGACTTACATTTATGCGTATTGCTGTGGTCTTTTAACTGAAATTAATAATTTGTAAATAGAAAGTGTATTCTCGAATGTAAATAAGAGGTTATATCTCAATCGCAAGAAAACATATTCTGAATGCGTACTATAGTTGTGTACCGTCCATTTACAGATTGTGATCGCGGTATGTGTTTGACAATTGAAAACGTACTATAGCTGCAAAATATAGTATTGTGTTTGTGATATTGTGTAGTTATTGATTAGTGAATACAAGTTATAATCTTCTAGAAGTGTTGAATGAACAATAAACATTTTATTGTCAACAAGATATGATTTTGTATGGCAATCAAGAAAGAATTTGAGTTTTTCCGCAGAGCCTGTAAGTCAGAGGAAAAATTATGTCGGTACAGGGAATGTGCCATTTCCAGAACTTATAGATGAGAATGATTTCTTTTAAAGATGCTATGTAAAAGTGGCCAGGCAAAGGGTGAGTTGATAGTAACACTGTTTTTTATCAGACGTACTTAATTGCTGCACTCCATATTGCAATATGATATGAGGAACAAATGCCTTGTCAGATTACGCTGTCTGTTAAGGTGTCAAGAGATAGAGTAGCTTATGACAACCATTGCCTGATATCAGAAATTCTAGTAGTGCAGAATACTGAATCATTTGTAATTCTTGTTAACCCATTCGTGACAGGAATTATTTAAAGCCTAATTTGATCAGCTTTTATTCTTCAAATTGGCAATACCAACATTTTTATTTTATTGCTATATTTTTCTTAAAAAACGTCATGTATCTGAAATGAATATCAATTGATAGAAATTAGGATGAGAAGTCAAAAAGTTGCCAATTTGCAGGGGAAAACGGTGATTTTAAACTTTCTATCACATTGCCAATTTAAGGATTTTAATGCTTATTTTCCTTCAAAAATTTTTCAGCATCAAACAACGAATATTGACGTAACCAAAATGGGCACAGTTTGTGCAGAATTTTTTGCTCTTTCTGCTCATGTATTTGGTATGATTTTTAGGGCTTTGCATCAAAAGATATTAGGCCAAACCACATAATGTGGACCCTCTGTCATGAATGGGTTAAAGAGTAGTCAAGATAGGTGTTTGTTTGTTATTTTCTGGTAATGTATATGTTACAGAGAATTTTAAACATATCAGCCACTGGTAATGTAATGTACTAGCTTGCATTTTGTAATCGCTTTATTGAATTACTGGGTGTAATCTTACAGGAAATAGGATGTGTTCTATAATTTGATTGTACTTCATTACTGCCCATAATGAACATGTCACTGTGTAGTGATAAATTGACAAAACCTTACAGAACAGCTATTCTCAGTAACGATAAATAATTTATGACATAACATACCTATCAGTACTAGGTGTAAAATGGATTCTTAAAACCAGACACCAAGGGGCCTGTTCAGTGTGACACACAGATTGAGTAAGAATTTACTTATCATACGTGGCTAGGTTAAGTAGCTTATCTTGTACTCATATTATATGTAAGCATTTTACTTTAGCAAGCCGACTTTAAGGCAAAATACTTCCTGATAACTATTGTGATGTCATGAAGTCCCACCTCAGTAATGCACAATAAAGGTGCCGCAATGTATGCACAGTTATTAAATTTACCTTGTGCACAGCAAATTATGACTGCATGTATACATGCAAACTACATGGCAGCCAACCAGACTTCCAAAGTAATTTGCTAGGTGGTGGTTTACTTGAGGCAGAAAAGTAAAAATACCTAAAATTCTGATTTAAGTATCCTTCATCCTTTAGGGCATGCCACCCATCAATTTCTGTGCTAATCTAGCAAAATAGGTAGGTGCATTGATTTATTGCAATTTATAATTGAATACCAGGCCAGATGGATTAGTCATAGAGACTCTGCTCTACAGATATGCAACCATGTCCCTTATTATTCCATATATTTATAATTTCAACGATTAGAATGGCTAATAACAGTAGCAGACATATCATGGATGCTTACAACCCAATGCTAAAGATTCTCATTGTGAAGGGTATTTGATAGCAGTGTCTAAGCAATATGCCCGGTGTGTATGTTCATGATGATACTGGTTCTATTGTTGGGAGATACCAAATGTATTGTCTGGTCCTATAGCTACATGTATGTCACCTCAGTTTTGACTTGGGCAATATGGATATAGGTAGGATTTGACACTTACAGGACACATGCCCCCCCCCCCAAAAAAAAAAAAAGAGAGAGAGAGAGAGAGAGAAAAAAATTAAGCAACACAGCTCAGTACATAGAGCCAAGCATTTTGTTTCAGGCCCCCTACCAAAAAACTCAGCTTGGAGCCCTGATATAGGGTTGACATTTCAGGTAATATACTGCTGAAGGCTTGTTAGCATTATAAAAGTATGCTGATTTCTATTAATGTGAATTAGTGACTATTTCATCTATACCCGTTACTCTCCCTGTATGCATATGTATGTTCCAGCATTCATGTAGGTACACAAATGTTTGAATAATCCTTAGACTAAATAAAATACAAGTAGCAAAGACTTATATCCAATTGCCAAAGGGAGCTCAGATTGCTTTTCATTTCATTAGGTCTGAAAGACTAAGCACTCTCGAAAGTGAGGGGTTAAAATATGAACTAGTATGCACTTTTTGAGCAAGTAATTGATTGATTTGAGTATTATGCACAAATGATTTTAATAGATATTGCAATTTGTAGATGTCATTTCAATTAGAGATGATAATATTT
>CM057152.1:21716279-21820279 GCA_029962745.1 Echinometra lucunter
AGTAATTATCATTTATCAATAAATAAAATCTACTGACAATTATGAAGAGATGTACAGACAAAACTAGGATAAGATCCTGCATAAGAAACCTTGCCTGGGACCCAAACTGGAATACCTCCTTGAGTCAAGTAAACAAAGAAATGGTACTTAGTATTGAGCATGCTCTTAGGTACATCTCTACACTAACAAATTCCAATTTCCATCGTCATAGCCTCTGGATCTTAATCTGACCCGACAATGTAGGAGAGGACAAGAACTTGTAGAGGTCATGAATCATGGTTATGACTGTAATATAAAATCTTGCAATAATGTTTGAACGAAGGACTTCAAAACAATGCGTGTTTACATACTTTTACAGTCTCCATCAGGTATCATATTTCACTTTCTGGCGTCAAAATTGGCCTACCTGCTGAAGTTATGAAGGATGAGTTGAATGTGACTGTATCTCAAATACGCCTCTACCTTAAAGTGGCACCTAATCTGCACAAAAGTTTTACTTTAGATTGCTTTAAGCCACAGAAAAAGCACTCGTAAAGTTTCAGATCCCCGTACATTCCCGTTTAGGATTGAGAAGGAAATATTCAACACAAATTTTCTTTTATTTTCTTTGTTTTGTAAAGGCATCTTCCTGACACTTTCAGCGTAAAGCCATTCATTTCTCACTTATTCTTTGAAATATTGTAATTTTGATAACCTAATAGTTTTACATAAGTATCTGTCATTTAAAATAGAAACTGTCTTATTTCTCTTCATATTCTGAAACAATGTTGTACAAATGTGGGCTACTACCTTTAAAGAGTACCAATTACATGAAAAAGTAAAATTTGTGTAAAGCTTGTACATGTGAAAGAAATTCACAAAAACTCTACTCGACATTCAAAGGATTCATGGTTCAGGAGTTCAAAGAAATTTAGGGATAACATAAGACCAGAGTCCCATTTCATAAAACTTGTTATCAGTAACAACTGCCATATTTCTATGACAAATTTGCTCTCAGCCAATCAGATACAAGAATTTCAGTAGCTTTTAACAGTTACTGAAACTTGTTATTGATAACAAGTTTTATGAAACGGGGCCCAGGACTTGCTGAATCAAATCGTTGCTCGCTTCTGTAAATACCCTAATCCATACACTTAAGACAACTAGTCTGCTGCTCACCATTAGCTTTCAATTATTGAGTATATTCTAACTCGCAATATTTTTTTTTACAGAAGTAATATTTGAAGCTCATATTTCAAATACATTACAGTGACACTAAAACCCTTACATACAGGGAATACTGTATTTTAATGATTAGTGCACTTCAAATTTATGAATTTCAAACACCATTTTCTGGTATTTGTATGCAACACATGATTCAAAACACAGTGAATTTCAAGTCATTTTCAAACTGACCTACGTGTAACATCTCTACAGTCTAAGCACTACTCATTTCTATGGTGATGCACATATTCTTGAAATCGATTACAAACTTTCAAGACCAGTGCACCTTTTAAGAAATGACCTCCTCTGTATAAACCCCTGACCTACCTTTTCCCAAAAGTAATAATTCATTGCAGTGATTGTGCACATCACTGGAAATAACTCAAAATAGTTCTCGAGGTATAAACATGATGATAAAAACATAAGATTTTCAAATGTAGTGACCTTAACTTGGATATTTTTTATTATAGAAGGCATGATACATATGTACCACTGCTTCAAATGGTTCTTGAGACAAGCTGACACAAAAAAGGTGGGATAGACTGAGGATGGGAAAACATAGCTCACCCCTCCTCCCCCCCCAACCCCCCCCCCCCCCAAAAAAAAAAAAAACAACCAACCACTCATCAGGCAACTATATTCAGTGGAGAGTACATATAGAAATTATCCAGCACAATACACTGGGGAGCCCCACTGAAAGACTGTAACAATACAGTTATGCTTCCATCCCATCTCAAATAACGCACTTGGCAATGCATGCAAAAGAAGTAAAAACTGGCATACCTGCATAATTTATGAACACATGAATATCACCCTATCAAAAGATGATACATGCAAGCTCTCACGTCTCCAATAACATAACTTTCTACCGCCCGGAGGCTCAAACTGGCATACATGTACAAGTAAAGAAACAATAAAGGACTCTACATAACATAGCATGAGCTAGATGACTGATACATGCATCTTATGCAGTCTTGCTTGCTGACTTATCATTGGTCAATATTTCAGCTGCTTTTGTTTGACAAGTCAAAGGACATAACATTATAATCCTGAGAAATACAAAATATCTCAAAGCAAAAAACCACAACTTGAAGTCAAAAGAATACTACTAATTCCTGAGGCAACAGACTTGAAATGAAAGCTCACTGCGATCTTCTTAGGCAATGTCCAATTTGCAACATATGTCACGTTTGAGATAGCATTGGCATATTAAAATGCTCCTCTTTTCTTGAGATGTAGAACATCTCTGTGTCTGCATTCTCACTGCTTTCGCTCATCTTGACCCGATAAAAGGTCAGTCGGGTTGAGGGTAAGAGGTCAATCAAACGGTATTTGATCATGTCATATGTTCCCATCTTACGTTTCTTCTCTTTCCCCCTCTTAATTCCTCTCTCCTGACTTTTTTTAACTCCTGCTGGAGAAGCTTCTTCATTCTCTTGGTCATCATCCTGCAATTTGCTTGACCACGCACCCTGGTGTTTGCCTGACGATGCACCAGACCATTCCTCACTTGTTCCTTCATCACCGGTCACACCTGCCTCCCATCTCTCTTCCTCATCATCGCCGCCAAGGAGGAAACGATTATACCGGTCCCAGTCCGTATCAATGAAATCCTCCTCCTTCTTTTGTTCTTCGTTGTGACAGAACCTTGAGAAGTGTGTTTCCAGTCTCTTATCAGCAAGCCAATCATAATTGTACCGACCACAAATGCTCTTCTCAAGAATGCCCACAGTGATAGATGGTAGATGCTCCAGGCCACAAAATATAGATGAATACACAACAGCAAACTGAAAGAAACAAACAGAATTGGAAGGAACATCATAGATTTTGAAGGTAATTATGAATAAAACAGATCTATCCCTACTTAAATGTCCAAGTTTCTTGCAAGATATGATTGTAACTGTTTCTTGAAGCTATGTTGACCAAGTCCAAGGTATTTTGGTAATCCAATATGTCTCATTTGTTCCAAAGGACTGAGAGGAGTTCTGAACAACATACATGTAAATAGCATCAAATATGCAATATTACTTCATATTTCAACAAATTTCCTCATACTGGGGCTTTCAACTGCAATTATTATACTAAAAATAGCTTGAACTTGCCCTGTTATAAAAATATACAAATATGTATTTTTTTATCAGCAAATAAATGGGAATGTCTTTCTTGCCAAATTATACATTTTCTTTCCACAGGTTTCAGGCAAAAATAAAAGAATATCTATTAAAAATAATTTTTCCTCACCTGAGGAGGTACATGTATGTTCTTTTATTTGCTATATATTAAACAATTCATCAAAATTTTGCAATAACTGTGAAATGCTAATATTACGAGAATCTCGCGTTTATAATATAACCCACCACTATAACACAGAAACCTATGTATTTCAGGTGGGGTATACGGCCCTGATTTCATTTTCCTCGTTTAAAGTCTTATCAGTGCCTTGCATCTTCGCAGGAGAGGTGGTGGTTTTGGATTACCCCTGTACTCCTCATCATCTTATGTAATAGTGTAAACAAAATCTTACCATAGCACTGCCTGAAAGGAAATGAGAAGTAGGAAGTTTATATTTCACTTGTTTTAAGATATTGCCATGTCCAAAAGTCACTCATAATTTAGATGAAAACCAAAATTAAACTTTGAACGAAGCAAAATGACCCAGAATTGGTGATTATAGCAACATTTGTAACTCCATAAGCTAGTCCGTTGCGTCGAAATATCGTAGCACTAGGTAGTTCTGTAGCCCCTGCGTGTTTCTCTTTCTCCTTTCCCCTCTCTCCCTCTCTATCACCCTGCCAAGGTCGCTTCTCCGGCAGGGGGATTATGCTGCTCAGCGCTTTTGTTTATTTAGGCTTACTGCAATCTCAGGTATCTAGAAGTTGCAAAAGTCAAATCGGGGTTTCAGTTTTGAACGACGGGTTTTCGTCAAGAAAAGCACAGGTGGAGAATCTTACCCGCTCCCGATCCTGGTCTTCACCAAGAGGAATGAATACATTGTCCAAATAGGGCCAGATCTCGAAGCTCTTCAGTTCTGGTAATTCTTGAAGAAACCCGGCCAGATCTTCTGGTATGCAACACATGATCAGTGTCAACTTCCTTAGCCTGATAGATTTAAATTATTAAAAAACATCATTAATGCCTTTTGACATGAGGCAGTGATTTGCATAATCAAAATATTCACATGTAATCAAAGTACAAATTGATCAGTGTCAACTTCCTTAGTCTGATAGGGATTTATATCATTAAAAACAAACAAACAACACTGTTAATGTCTTTTGACACAAGGCAGTAATTTGCCTAATTAAAATATTCACATGCAATCAAAGTAAAAATAACATAAAAATATTCATAAAAAATATTTAAACCACAGCACACATTACAAAGCTAATATAGATATTCATATTTCATCACAGCACATGTAAATCAACATGAGATTTGCTTAGAATTCATACTTTAAATTTTGCTGTAGTCCCCCGCCCCCCACCCCCACAATCTTCCTAAAATCAATTGCATTTGGTAGATAATGTAGCTAACACAGTAAATTCAAGGATATATCATAAATTCATTCCTTCGGGGGAACATAAGCAATATCAGCATGTAAAATTATCAACACACAATGAAAAAAATACTGATGAATGAAAAAAAAATAACCTAAACAAACAAACATTTTATTCATTCATGTTTAGTTGGGAGGTAATAATGATCGCTTTTATCCAGCCACAATCCCACCCCTAAACAAAACAACAAGAAAAAACTGAGACTAGCTGTCATGCATTTGCTCAGAATTGTTAAACAAATCTACAGCCATAATGTGTCTCGCCAGGTTCGTGTGCAACCATTCTTGCAGGCAAACTTAACGTGACCTAATTTGACCTATGACCTACACATGACCTCTGACCCTAAATAACATCGAGGTCCCTGTAAAGCATCTACTAACCAAGTTTGGTTACAAATGGGTTAGTGGTTCAAAAGTTACTAACCCCAGTAGAAACTTGCAGGTTAATTTTAACATTTGACCTCATTGGACCTTTGACCTACATACATGACCTTTGACCCCCAAATGACACTGAGGTCCCTATAGAGCATCTACCATCCAAGTTTGGTTATAAATGAGCAAATAATCACAAAGCTATTCAAGTTTCATCAGCACTACAGACAGTCGACTGACGGATGCCACTAAGGATCCATTAGTCTCGCACTCCACCTCAGTGGCTCGACAAAAATAAAGTCAGTCAGCTTTTGATCTGAGCTTTTTATGGTTTCACATGCATATTTATCACATTGTACTAATTTTGTGATAAAGATTTCGTCATACATCCATTGATTTCTCTATTAGAATATTTTTGTTTAAAGAATACTTGAAAAATATCCTTGGCTCATGAATATGCATGATGTCATGACCTTCACAAACCATTTACAGAAAGTTTGACCTTATGATGATATATGTTCTTATATCTTAAAAGTTGACTTTGTCTAAATTCCAACTCTTTATTTATTCATTCTTTTCAATACCTTCCAGTTTGCATTTACATAGATTAGAATCATATACACATGTATTGGCCAGCCATATATCCATATATCTATTCACTTTTATTCGGTCTGGTGTCAATTTGCTATATCTTGCTCTGCAAAACAGAATAGCTTTGCTTATTTCATGCAACTTTTCATATTACAACTCTTGTTCAATATTCTAGGGATAGATTTTGTACATAGCATTTTTTAATCAAATTTTAAATCAATTTTTAATAATTAATCTTAATTTATCTATTTATTGACATGACTTTCTTCATTATGTGCAATATTCTATGTACGAAATTTTTATCATGTATGTCTTGGGAGTAGCAGGTGTGGGGGCACATGCCTCTGGGCAACAGTGATGTACTTCACTTTTGTACACCCTGACCCATTTGCTGCTCCCTGATCTTTTTTTACATGTTCTTTCATTCTCATTATGTATTTGTCTGCTGCTGTTGATATGCTGTACCTGTGCTTTTTTTTAATCTGGTCAAATAAATAATAATAATAATAATAACAATTCATAAACATTGGAGCAGTAGTCTACCTGCAGCTATTGAATTAGAAAAAAACAACAACAAATAAACAAAGAAAAATTATTCAAGTACTGTAAATGCAGTAATATTCGTGGTACATTTGCCGCTATTTTTGGCAAGCGTGAAATCTAGAACTCGCGAAAATTTTAGCACAATATCTTACGCTTGTTTTGAACATATGTAGAATTGCGCTTCAGCTGATTAAATGCAGATTTAGAGTAGGTTTGTGTAGGTGTGTCTGCTGCAAGCATTTGAATGGACAGCATGGATGTGGAATAATAATTGGAGCCACGCTGGTTATTCATGACCAAACGTGACCATTTTGAGCTATACAGTGTGTATCAAAAAAAAGGTAATCCATTTTTAGAGGGCACATATTCAGAGCTTATTTAATTTAAATTTACCCTAGTATGATAGAAGAACTCCTCAGTTTTTCATTGATACCTTAATTGTACCTCTGATGCCACGAACGACCGAATAAATTGATCTGGAAAACAGCAGGTATAGATTCCATTTTTTGCAAGTTTGGGTAAAATGGGTGAAATGAATGGTAACTGATGCCTCACAGTCAGTCAGTCAGGGAAAGCAACCTTTTCAGCCTTACATTCATCAACAAAGCCTACAGAAGGGCTTTTCAAAATGGCCATGTTCACTTACAAAGAAATCAGCCAACCGAGGGATCAGTGAGAGTAATCATCTCAGCCTTACTTGCAAAAACTTACAAAAAATGGAATTCGTACCTGTTGTCTTTAACATGAATTTATTCAGTCATGCATGGCATCAGAGGTATCAATGAAAAGCTGAGGAGTTCTTCTATCGTACTAGGGTAAATTTATATTGTTAAATTAAATAAGCAATGAATATAAGCCCTCTAAAAATGGATTCCCTTTTTTTGATACGCACTGTACATCTAAGGCAGAAAAATGACTGTCAAGTCATAAATAGAAATATCAAATCAAACCTCGCACTTTTGCCAGTGAGTAATTGTGCAAAGCGAATCTAAGAACCCGCGAATATGTTCTTGGGTCGCTCAGCGCTAAAAATTAATCGCGCAAAAATAACAGCGTTTCAAGTAACCCCTATCAAACGAGTGCGGAAGACGGTTAAAAATGTACTTACTTTTTTAATTGCTTAAGATACATCCCAATGCAAGAACAAGGAACCTCATCACACAGACAACTAGCCTGAGTGAGACTGAGGGACTTGAGGTTTTCCATCTCTCTTAGATACACAAGTGACTAGAAAGATACATGTGGAGAAATGGGAATAAACCATACGAAGATTACATGTACAATTGTACATAAAATACTTCATTTCAAATTTTGGAAATGACCCCTACAGTCTTTGACCTTTATATTATGTACCCTAAAATTTGATCAGATTTTCTTTCTATAGTGATACACAGTGGATCAAAGTTTGAAGTCCATTTCTTCACTGGTTCTAGAGATACAGACAGACGGATTGGACAATCTGAAAAATAACACCTCTCTGGTGGATGGAGGCATAAAAAGAAGAATACCTGAATGTATTTGTGCACTTCAGACAGGGTCTTGGTCTTTGATTGTCTTTAAATTCAAACAGAAGTTGGTTCACAATCAGTGCATACTAAAAATATAAGAAGTAGAAAATATCTTTCAAGATAAATTAACATACTTTTAAAAAAAAGTTTACACAAGACCAAGAGAAAATCAACTACAAGTACAATCAAGCTTACTTACATAAATTGAGAAGCTTGAGCAATTACCCAGCTCCAAGTGCTCTAGATGTGGAAGGTTCCTCAAGAAACACAAATCATCTCCTGCTATCCCTTCAAAGTTAGACAGCACCTGTAAGTATCAAATTTACTGTGGAATAAAATCTTGAGCTTGATTTAATTTTGAAATACCATTTTTAGGGTCACTACACACTCACAGCTTTTGAACTATTGTGATTCAGAACATTCAGGCCGGAATTTTAAAAAGGTGATTTAGCTTTAGACCATGGTTTATGCAGATTTCATGGCATAATGGCGCTTGATTTAGCACGTACACTTAGAAAGGTCCAACAATGAATGCGCGTGTTTGGTAAAGGGTGCTCAATTCATGCTCCTTGCAGTGGTTTAGCACACACTTAAAATGATTTAAATAAACTGAACAAATTCAAATAATCCGTGGTCTAAACCATACCAACAAGCATGAATTTAGCGCCCTTTGCCAAACACGCATGTTCATTAGTGGACCTTTTTAGTGTACATGCTAAATCAAATCTGCATATACTGTGGTCTAAATCTAACCCACCTTTGTGAATTCCAGCCTCAGTGTCAACATGACACAAAGGCTCTATTGGAATCATTCCATGACCATATACAATCAAATACACTGATTCTGATTTAGAGACAGTAATCAACATCTAGGAATACATATTGTATTTGAAAAACTTTGAAGAGATCAAAGATTGCAAACATGTATGGTGCTAGTAATAGTATACCCAGTACCTAATTATTTTAAATTTACAATATGGGGTTCACACACAAGGGAAAAGTGAGATTAAAATATTGATTTTCTAATTGCGATCTGAATTTCGATTTTTTTCTGTGTGTGTGGACAGAAAAATCTCACTAATAAGCATGATTCTATTTGCGATCCAATTCGCAGTAAGCAGTGTGATTTTTCAGAATAATCGCTATTATTTGCCATGCGTGGTGTGTGTGAATGGAATCGAGATTTGAAAAACCTTTTTTAAAAAAATCCCATCATTCTTAGAATGTGAACATTGAACATACGGTTTGCTCGCTGCTACATTCATTCCCATCTTGTTCACCGTGTATTCATGGCATCGTAGATCTTTCATAGTAAACAAATACATGTGTCTTCTTCCTATCAGAATCTCTCTCATATAAAGACATAATAATTGCTTTCCTTCTTCACAAGCAGTAACGACTGCTTTGCTTTTGTTTTCTTTTCCATCCATGCATTGTTCCTTCCTCGCTTGAAGTGCGATTTTCCCTGAGTGTACGGTCACAAACAAAAATAAAAATTTGAATCGCGATTCAAATTTCAATTCCTCTTGTGCGTGAATACACCTAATAAACTTTCCACAGAACCTCTCTTTCCCCAGAACTCTCTTTGTGCCTATTTATAATCAATGTTCTTTTTCTTCTCTCTATGTGAAGTAGCTTTTTGAAATCAAGTTCTTGAAAAATGTCTGTTCCCTTTCTTGTAATTATTTGTGTGCCATGGTAGATCAAAAACAGAAAAAATGTACTATTGCATGCAGTGAACAGAAAAGATCCAGGATATAACTGGAAACAGATGATATAACTTACTCCACAGTTTACTCTATTTTGTAAATAACAAACAATATTAGAAAAAAAAACACCTTAAGAATGACAGTAAGTACAAACCACAATAAAAGCAAATAAACAAATACATTCCATAATAACACATTGTGAGCCACAAGAATCAATAAGCACGGAACAGAGACTGAAAATAAAACGAGATCGATACTTGTAACATTAACAACTATGTGATCTTGAGATATGCTCACAAAAATTGAGTTAAAAATCCAAAAATGAAAATGAAAATAAATAAAAATTCGTACAAAATGAAAAAATGATCTGTCGATCTACAACAGATCACCTAGTAACAGATGATGTTTGAAGGTTTGCATGGTGGTACGGGTATTCGTGGAAAGGGTTTACGGTTCACCATGTGGTAAGTCCTGAGGGACTATAGATAAAGTGGATAGAGATGGAGGTGAAATAGAGAGGCGAGAAAGTAGGAAAATTGGAGGGCAGAGTATCTTTCGAAATCTGGGTGGAGTCCTAAAAAGGACTGTAAACCAGAAGAGGTGAGAGGATTGAGTAGGTGAAGAGATGAGTAGGCTTGAGTCGGCGAGAGGTGAGAAGACTTGAAGAGAAGACTCGACGTTTCGGGCAGCTTGACTGTCCGTCTTCAGGAGTGAGTGTTCGCTAGGCGTGTCGGAGTACTTAAGACGGGTATGCGGACGTAGAGGAGTGAGTACTCCGAGTACTCCGACACGCCTAGCGAACACTCACTCCTGAAGACGGACAGTCAAGCTGCCCGAAACGTCGAGTCTTCTCTTCAAGTCTTCTCACCTCTCGCCGACTCAAGCCTACTCATCTCTTCACCTACTCAATCCTCTCACCTCTTCTGGTTTACAGTCCTTTTTAGGACTCCACCCAGATTTCGAAAGATACTCTGCCCTCCAATTTTCCTACTTTCTCGCCTCTCTATTTCACCTCCATCTCTATCCACTTTATCTATAGTCCCTCAGGACTTACCACATGGTGAACCGTAAACCCTTTCCACGAACACCTAGTAACAGTACAAGTCAGTGTTCAAAGTCTGAAAACAATTTGAGAAAATTGATATGAATCAATATTTATTGGTTCAAAATCAAAACAAAAAAGCACAGCCAATGGAACCGAAGAAGGCTGGTAGTGAATTTAGACAGAGAAAACACTGATCTGACCTGCAGAATGGTTTTCACAATTACCAGCTTCTTGAGTTTCTTGAGTTCTTCCAGTGCTTCCATCCCTCCAGAGAAAGAAATAGTTGGCACGCACAGACTGTACACAGAGCTCAGCTTCAGTTCCTCAAGGTCTTTCAGGACGCTCAACTTACCTACATCATACAGCAGAGACCCATCCCTTCCAACCATGCTCTCGGAGCTCCTGGACAGGGAGATTGTGCACATCAATTCAGTGAAGTTCAACCATTATACTGTAAATATAACTGTTTCCTCTTTTTAATAATCCTTTTACAGGTAAATGACAGACAAGCTTATATCTTATCTCTTTTTAAAGTAGGCAAATATGAATGTGGATTGATAATGTTTAAGCCAAAGACTTTTCCCTTAATTTTTTGATACAAGCAACTTCACAGGCAACATGTGCATGTGGAACAGAAATTCATAACTCTCGAGATATCAAAATTTAAAAATCTTAAGATGTTGACTAGTGAATTTGCCCATTACAAAGCCTTATAGTGCAGCGACCATTGGCTTTTGTTAGGCACATTATTAAAGCTCTACTTGTGATGCAATTATATACTGAACCTTGACAGTGGTGGTAGAAGGCATATCACGTGCAGGATTTTGAGTTGAGGCATATTCTCAACGATCGTCAAGAGGTCCGCTTTCTCGATGACGCCCAGGTAGAGTGCCCTGACGTTGGTCAGCTTGATGATAGAGTGTATAGCCTTCCTAGGAGCAGACGTCACTGGGTTGACACAGGCATGAAGATCCTGGTGACATGTCAAACAAAGAAACACTATGACTGTGGTAACATGGATGTTGGGTTTAAGGTTCTACAAGGGTTAAGGGGAATTGCTTAACTGATCTGTTTTATTCTGAAATGCGGAAAATAATTTCTGTAATAACCTTGCCGATAGCCTCGAATTCTATGAATGAAATGAACATAATCCATTGATCTGACTCCATACACTAAGCATTGATATTTTTACAGGAATATTACAAGAAATATGTTTACAAATATTAATTATAATAACAACAGTAATAACTGTGACAACAATGATAATGATAACAATAATAATAACAATAATTCTTATAGTAATAAAAATTATAACAAAAATATTACTGATATCAATAAAAATCATGATACTACTACTACTACAACTACTACTACTACTACTACTACTACTACTACTACTACTACTACTACTACTACTACTACTACTACTACTAGTACTACTACTACTACAACTACTACTACTACTACTACTACTACTACTACTACTACTACTACTACTACTACTACTACTACTACTAGTACTACTACTACTACTACAACTACTACTACTACTACTACTACTACTACTACTACTACTACTACTACTACTACTACTACTACTACTACTACTGATAATAATAAAAATAATCAGAATAATCATAATAACAAATACAATTTTGTGGGAATCACAGCCCAACCCTCAACAACCCGCCCACTAGCCTTGACACAGTCAAGTTGTCCAGGGTGGAGTGCTGCACTGTACAGCCCACCACACTTTTTCATGGACTGAATTCCCTCATGTTAGGATAAATTGTCATGATTAAACAAATATAGCCATGAGAGGAAACATGGCAATTCGCAAAATGGTAATTTATCCTAAAATGTGAATGGGAATCCAGCCAAATAAATGATGGGTAAAAGGCACACTCTTGACAAAGGCCACACCATACCCGATTACCCTAAAACCCTAATCCTAAAACCTTAATCCTAACCCAAATCCTAAACCTAACTTTAAAACTTAACCCCAACCCCTAAAAAAAAACTTAGAATTTTTTATTGGGCCTATTTCATGATAGTGGCCCCTCCCCCCAAAAAATGTGTGGTAAGCTGTCCGCCGCAGTACCCCACAATGGCAGCCTAGTGCTTGTTCCATTAAGGTGCTTTCACACATGATGCGACAGTGTGGTAACACGCTGTGTCACCACACTTTTTTTGTGTACAAGCCTATGGGGTATAGGGCAACAAAAAAATGTCGCCGAGGCAGGACACACTTTTTTTTGCTGCCTAGATACACAAAAAATGTGCACCAATCAAATTTCTAAAAAGTTAGCGCAAAAATTGTTGCCATGAGATTGCTTGCGCAAGTTTTGACAATATGCTCTCTTATTGAGAGTTGACGCGTTAGTGCGCGTTCATTAGCATATGTGGTGACACAAAGTCCCATCATGTGTGAAAGCACCTTTAGTCGACAAAAGCTGTTAATGGGTTTTTCATCCAAGCAATCATATTGTTTACTTTGACATATTATCTTATCTGACACTACTCACCAAGCAAGTAGTACCAAGTTTTTCAAGCCTCTTCCAGAAATTCCATTGAAGTCTGTCAACTTCAGTGCCCTCAAATGACACACATTTCCACTGCAATTGATAACAAATACCAAAAACATTACAATAAGCTCTTACTTTAAAGAACTGTAAAGAACATGAAATGACCCCCTCCATAAATAAATATCAAAATGAAATCTAAAAAAGAAGAAAAGAATTAATACACAAAAAGATAAGCTTGCTCAAGTTGGCACAAAGATACATATGTTTGCTTAAGTTGGCACAAAGATACATATTAATGAATGTTATAAAATGGGTTCAAGTATGTAGCCAATAGCGAGTGCAAATGCATGTCACGTGTTCATGCTGTAATTCTATGCAACCTTCCAGCTGTCCATTTTCTGCGCAGCACCGTGCATTTTGGATGCATCACTTTACCTCTAGCCCGTAAAAACTGAGACGCCATGAAATACGCGTTTTTCCAAAGAGAAGTCAAAAAGGATTTTGATGCGCTTACTCAGGGGTGCATCACACTGGCTACGCTTGTGATGTCATAACAGAAAGTAGATGTTGCCTCTTTGTCTGTGCGATCTGAGGAAATTTGGAGGGGTTTTAACAAATTTCCCACTACAAAGTCATACTGCCGACCTGTTTTATAAAACAAATAATTTAAATTCTTGATGTTAGTGGCGATCGCGGGTATTCACAATGTTATGCAAAAGCACTCGGCGCAAGCGCCTCGTGCTTGTCGCACAGTGTAAATACTCTCGAGTGCGCTGCATTGCCACTAACACACTTACATCTGTGCATTATTTGTATAGTAATAATGATTTCTGCAAAATTTATGTTCCACAACTCTGAACATCCAGACCAGAGTACAATTATTTATCTTATTCTGCATCACAATACAATAGCCAGGGCTCACAACATTTTTGTAGGGGGTCCAGATCGAAATTCTGGGATCTGAATTTATTGAGCCCTGTGTTAAAATTGTTCAAGTTTGAGGGTTCTGGACCCAAATTTTGGGGACCCATGGGATGGGTCCCGGGCACGTTTTGTTGTCGAGCTCTGCTATAGTATTAATTCTCAATCAACATATTCACCATTGATGAGTCCTTGCACAGTTTCCTCCATTTCTTACAGACACAACTAGCTGCAACGAGGCCCTTGATGGGTAAATATTTCAGGACTTGAAGAATTATTTCTGCAGGGAGCTCATGGAATCCTGAAGTCTGTTCTTCCCGAGGGTGATAAATTGGACTGTTCACAGCATCTTCTGTCAACAGGCACTTCCTGCTTCTCTTTGGAGCCATAGGTAATTGCTGGTAGGACAATACAACAAAAATGAATACTTCTTGCTTAATAAAAGATCATTTTAACCTGTTCACACCAAGGACCAAATTATTTTAGGTCTTAGGATTAACTCAAATTTCCAAATTTTGCAACAAAACACTCCATCCTTTATTTCTAGGACCTTTGCCCAATTTAATATGAATACTGCTACAATAAGTTGTGATATGATGTGATTAATAATCACACATCCACAGAAAGGGTGGCAGGCCCCTAGTGTACATCATGTACATTTAAAGGGGCTGACACATCAAATATATTACCAGGGTACAATTTCATGTATTCCAAAGATTGACAGGCATCTAGTTTAGCAAATCTGTGAAGTGACATGAGTACAAAATCTGCTCAGGATACCATCATGGCAATGGTTCTACAAAAGGTATGATCTACCCAATGGTAGATGGACAAGTAAATTGCATAAAAATCACTTTATCATAAGTATCATTGTTAAATATGAGAGCAAATTTTCAAGAATGTTCTTACATAGACAAAGTCCGGTGAGTGCTTGGGATGCCTCACTCTCCTGCTTCTCGGAAGTGCAGCAGCCTTCATGACCAGCAGGTGAAATTCTTGAAGACAAGAGTACAGGTGAATGAGAAAGATATGCCACGGCACTACCTGCAGAGCTTTGGTGTGGGAAAAAAGTCAGTGTGACAAGAAAGAAGACATTCAACAGTAATCCGGAAAGATTTGTATGTATCCCCACGGAACTCCCAGCAATTAAAGTGGTGTTCAATGTTGTACTTCCTGGTGATGAGCTGGGATATTTGACATACCTTACCTTCTCTATGTCTTGGCTTTGCAGCCCAAACATTGCTTGTTCGGGTGCAGTAATGGCTACAGCTATAGGCTAATTAAGAGTTTGAGATGTAAAAGGCCAAGATTAGTAAATTGTGTTGTTCACATATAGAATCTTATCACTTTTTAATTGATCAAATTCTATCACTTTTTAATTGATCAAATTCTGAACTCTTATAAGACAACAGTAAAGTCACAAGTGAAGGATTTAATAGAAAACAAACTTTAATTCACTGTCACAATAAAACAGTGAGATAATACAGTAGGTCTAACACACTTATGTACACGAATGCAAGGTTACCTTAGATAACTCTGCACACATGTAGGCCTATACAGAAAAATTGCTGACAATATGAAAGTAGTGTTCCCTGTCAGAGGAGACAGAGGAGCAAGAGCAGTGATTTAAAAAAAAAATTCCAAGAATTTCACATGATCAAGATAATTCAGATCCAACACCTATTCAGTTGAAGGAATGTGATGGAAATAACATATTCTATCATCCTATGGTGAAAAAGCAAATAGTTTCCAAGATTTTATCGATTATTGTAGTTTTTTTTTTCTATCCTCAACTATAGAGGTCAGCAGCCACATAAATTTGCATAGCTCACCAGGCCTGGTATTCTGAAAATTGTGCTATCTGTTATCTCATTTTAATTGTCATAGCAATCAGAAATAGGGTATGCCATTGGCTTACACCGTGCATTTTGACTTGCATGCTCGTCCATATATGGGCGCAGTTCAGTTCAAACCAATCACAAGTTCGCCCTCAAAATTTATGACAATTGAAAGAGTGAAGAGAAGATAAAACATACAACAATTTTCAGAATACCAGCCCTGCTCACCACACACCTGACACCACTTATACTTGTACAAGCTTATCTGAGATAAGCTTGTCCATAGTAGTCATTGCGGTGGAAAAGCTTCATTAGCTTAAATCTTGCTTAGGACAAATTTGTTGTCTGTTTTTGACTGCTGCAACGGTGAATGTTCGCTACAGTATAATTTTAGCCCTGGGACACTGCCACGGAGTGGCAGCGTCCTGAGTGGAACCACTGCTTCTCGGTGAAGCTCTCATCTGCCACAAAGAAAACTACTAATAACATTTTCTGAAGCTTTTCGCAAGGAGATCAGCGAATTCGCGACTCCTCGCAGGCCGTATTCAAACGATCGAAACCAGCAATTGGCTGATGATCTCCGACTCTAACGGAGGAAGAAGAAGAAGAAGAAGGTTTGGGCATATACGAACGAACGATGTTTTTATTGTTGTGTTGTTTCGTGTTGGCCAATCGTTTTAATATGGTTGAAATGCAAGAGTCGCAAATTCGCTGATCTCCCTGCGAAAAGCACGGAGGCGAACAGAGATAGAGGTTGGCTGCTGCAAGATTTTCAACTGAGAGGACCTTACGTTAGGACCCTGGATTTACTTGAAAATGGAGAGTTGAAAGGAATAAATCATAAAATCGGTAAGCTATATACTCTATAGTCTGTAATGATATTTTTATAATATATTCATGAATAAGGGGGAAAATGGATGATTTGAGGTAGTTTTCTCGTTGTGCTGCCCAGCACAATGAGATTGCACGCACAACGCTTCGGGACGCTTCTGTCTCTATAAAGGAGGAGTGCCGACCCTACCAGAATACGAGGCTAACGACGACTGTTAGAGACAGAACACTTCGGTCTAGGGTGAACTTATGACTGTGTAACTGTAACTGTTAAGTGTGTTGTCACATTTCCTCACCGATAGACTAGACTCTATCACAAGATATTTAGCTAGTATGCTCTTCGTGAAACGGTTTAGCAAGATTAGAGTCATCTCCGCAATTGGCAGACAAAGATATGACTAACTTGGCGTTGATTTTCAGAAAAAGGCCTGAGGTCCCACAGTTCAGCTCAGCTAACTCAGTCTCATGCTGCGGCGGGCTACGCGGCTAGCCTCGCCGGCATGGGCATGGCCGGTGGACGGAATTAGCTCGCTGCTCAGGCTGCTGCTGCTCCCCAGCCTCGCGTCAAACAGACTGGTTCCTGATCTACCTGTAAATATAATTATTTGAATATTAATGACTCACCATACTCACTATGTTCTACAGATTGGATACATGGGTATCTAACTGACGATCAGTGGAAATTAATATCTTTATCCAAGATTTTGTTTATTTCAAATTCGAGTCTCGCGCTGGCTGATTCTGCTGGCAAGATAACTACCGGCCCTCTAAATAGACAATTTAAAGGGGAAAAATTACTTAGCTGCCGCTTGGAGCTCCATGGAGAGACCGAAGTTACAGGAATACCTTATTAAAGGAAAGGATTCTCCTCCAGAGAGTCAAAATCAAAGTCATATTGAAAGAAGATTCGAAAGCCGGTCCGATCTAGCTATTAGCCTATTCAAAACTGATCTCTATAATAATTTTTTTTTTAAATATCAGGAAATAAATAAAATCTTTTTGTATAATATCACTGGACACAGTGGATCAAAAGCAATGACTTCACAGAAGTTCTATAGTAACACTTTTTCTCTTCGTAATTGAAGTAAATATTTATTTTTCAAGACGTAAAGAATAAATGAATAAATGAATTGATAACCACAGAGAGTTTGTTCTAACAGGTTAAGTTTTGTTTGTTGTTATTGCCTCTGCTGTTGTCGTTTTGGACATCGTCGTCATTGTTATATGATTTGCTTTTAATTTTTTTTTTTGTGTGTGTGGGTTCTTTTCAATCTCGCCCGCCCGCCCACTTTTCAAATATTTGAAAGGCTTGGTATGCGTCAATAATTAAGGGTCCCTTTTAAAGGCAACATTTCGAAGGGGTATGGATTCACCCCCTTACTTGCAGATTTCCAACTGAGAAAAGGAAGATTTGTGTATAGTCTGCGAGTACGTCGTCATGTGCGGAATTGATGTGCGGAATTGATATTTCCTTGTCTGTGTTTGTTTGTTTGTTTTTTGCTTGTCAGAGAATTTTTCGAGTGAAAAGAGACACCCGAAGAGGCCGATGACTTTTCTGTCATCGAATTTTTGGGGTAAAAGGAGACACCCGTCTGAAAATGTCCCCCTCACCTTTCAAGACACACTTCCGCCCAAAAGTTAATGTGTAACATGATGTATTTCCTTTTGATTTTTTTATTAAGTCAGAATAATAGGGTATAATTATAACTGTGCCTCATTCATTCAGGGTATGGGTAAACAGGGACGGCGCCGGGGTATTTCGATACTGGGGAGGGGGGGGGGGGGGTGGAGATGACCCATAGGTGAGTTTTTACGTTTTAAATGAACAAAAAAAAGTGGTACTGTATAGTTACATGCCCCAGTCCTCTCTTTCTCCATTCTATTCTTTCTTCTTTCTCCCCTTTTCTCCTTTTTTCTTTTTTCTTTTCTTTTTTGATCACTTGAAAAATCATGGGGGGGGGGGGGCGGTCGCCCCTTCCCCCTGTAGCGCCGCCCCTATGGGTATAGATATTCACTACTGCTTTTCCCGCCGGGCCGTGAGATTATTATTATTATTAAACCTTGGTTTGGAGGGACAATCCTGTGTACACGGTCAGGACCCGTAGAGAGAATCGGAAGCATGGGACCTCTTGCATGAGAGTCAATTAAGAAGTAAGCTGGACATACCACTCACTTTTTCTTAACTAAATGTCACGTTTTACAGTGAAAACTGTTTATAAGACCACTCAAGGGAGACAATTAGAAAAACGGTCTTTGTTTTATGAGCAGGTTGTGTCTTTATGCCCAAATACAATACATATACTTTTCAATTATACAGGTGCATGGGGTCGCTAGAGCAGGTTTTATATGCATGGAAACGAGACACGTCACAAACTGGCTGATTAACTTTGAGAGGAAGAGAGAGAGAGAGAGAGAGAGAGAGAGAGAGAGAGAGAGAGAGAGAGAGAGAGAGAGAGAGGAGAGAGAGAGGGAGAGAGAGGGGGGGGGTGGGGGGGGGGTTGACTCCGATAGCCTCTCATCTTTGAAATAGATGTTGACATACAAGGTTAAATGAAACACTTCCCTTTAAATTTTGTCCGCGCATAAGGAGTTTGTACTTTTCTTTGATGCAAGTTCCTAAATGTTTTCAGCTTCATTTAGGCGATTGTTAATACTGATCAAATCCCCACTTTTGCAGCTTTTCGTCTGTATGTTCCCATAAGGATAATTCATTAAAACTATAGGCCACATGTTTATGTTCAGAATGACCCTGCCTAATAGGCCTGTAATAGGCTATATAGGAGGTCGCTTGGGGGCCAAGGGGCCAACCGCGGTAAACTTGGTCAGGAAATAAGAATTGCATGGCCCCGGCCTTTTCAAGCACAATCTCCTTATTTACTGGCCTTTCGCGACTGAGAAAGTTCCGGTACAACTTGAGAAACTGGTGAGAAACTGCCCTTCTGTGACTTGCCTCATGTGCCCTAAACGTGCATGTTACTTCCTACCAATCTCGATGGCTAGCATGGTGGGGAAAGCTGTCGAAAGGCAGTGATAGAAAAAAAAAAATACACAGCACTAATTCATCATCACTAGGCACAGAAAAAGACATGAACTGAATGTTTCATAAGTGAATTTAAATTAAGGGTAGGCTTAGGCTAAGGTCACACAGGCCAACAGGGACCGACCGATTAGCAGTCTGCTCGGGCGCCGCTGGAATTTAGGCATCGCCCAACAGTTTTTGGAGAAGTCCTGGGGGGGGGGGGGGTCACTTCCATTGAAGAGTGGACAGCATCCGCGAGAATCGTCCTAAAAAAACACCCTAAAAGAGGATTCAAGGGCAGGCCGCTAGGACACCCTAAAAACGGATTTTGTGCAGATGTCCCTGATTTGCACACCCTAAACAGGGATTTCATTAATTGTTGGGATATTCATACATAAACGAGGATATTCCCATTTTCATACCTTGAGAGTGATAGTGGGTTCCATTGAAAGTTTGGAGCCGTTTTTATCTCGAGATAATTAATAAATAATAAATACAGGCCCCACCCGGACGCTATAATCTATTTTGAACTAGCCGACCGGTGACCGACTGATCTTCTAGCGATACACAGCCGGCAACCGCTCGGCAGGCTTTTCATCTAGCGTCTTCGATTTTTAAGACAAATCGCTCGACGGCGACCGCTCGATTAGGTCGGTCTCCGGCAACTCTATGGTCTCCGGGCAGTGACCGCTAGGGCACCGAGCGTATTTTGGGCGGCGAGTGAAAAGTCAGCAGCCGCCGCCGAAATTTTAACTCCGCGCTAACTGACTTTAGCGGCGACCGAGCGAGGCCCAAAATAACGCAGTGTCCGGGCGGCCGCTGCTCGGTGCCCTGGCGAAATTGACTAAAAACTCGCCGCCCGGCCATCAAGCAGGTCGATTTTGGGCTTTGTGACCATAGCCTTACATTTAAGATTAAACAGATGCATTTTCAACTTACGGGGGGGGGGGGGGGGGGGGGGGGCAGGCATTCGTCTTGTCTATTTCGGAGCACTTTTGTGGCAAGAAGACCGTGAGCATTCGTCAAACAAAAGCCATAAGCATATTTGGATTGGTCAAAATTGGGAAACTGGGAAAATGCAGCCGGGTTAGAAATGTAGGTCTGCTGAGGATGAAAGTATTTTTGCTTTGTCGTAGGCGGGCCAAATTGAGACTTCATAGATCATGAGGGGACCGGGTCAGGGGAATCCCGGAGGGGAATCCCCCAGTTTTGTCGATGGGCATTTCTTTATTCTCAGCCAGAGTCAGTGTGTATTATTCTCTTCCGATTACTGCCTTGTTTAAAAGGGAAATTGTGAAGAATAAAGAAAGGCATAATGTACTATTACAAAACATCGTGGAACTTGAACATGAACATTCAAGAATCGCGCGCTCCGCGAATTTGACCTCACGGTGGAATTACGTCATCCGAATCGCCATCTTGCTCATTCATTGCGCTCTTCGCGGTCTGCACCAATGCTGATGAACTCGAACAGTTGCATGTTTTCAGCTGGTAAGGCTAGATTGTGAATGATATCACCCTAATTCATACATCAGAATAGTCGGCAGCTATCACTATGGCGAACTTTGACCAATTCCAGCCGGATTCCACCCAGGGATTTGATGGAGAGTACGACAACGATAACGATTTCGAGAGGGTAGATGCAGACAGACCCCTCGCAATGAGCGACAACCCGGAGGAAGATCGCTACGCATCCGAGCAACCGGAGGCACAGTCGCAGCATGTTCCCACAGCGGATTTGTTGGGTTCCTTTGGCTCCAATCCACTGGACTTGAGTGATAGTAGTCCCGCAGCAGCAGAGGAGAATCCTCTCGGTTTCACCCTCGATAACGGTGAGGATCGGAATGTTCCAGATACAACCGCTTCAGGATCTCTTGGAGAGTTTGATCACCTTCAAGAGATCAAACCTAAAGAGAAGGTTGAAGATCCAAAGCCAGTTTCACAAACACCCAAACCAGCTGCTGCTCCCACACCAACTCCGGCTTCAATTGCAGAGAAGCCAACACCCAGCCCAAGATCACAGGCATCACAGTCAGTAGGTAAGATAAAAGTTGTGGCTAAGTAATGGAAGTCTAACGTTCATGACGTTAGGATCTAGATCTAGATCTAGTAAAAATTTCAACTTAAGGATGAAACAGAAATATCTAGAGTCTAACAACATTCCTTTGGCTTACATGTAGACTTACAGTGTATGTTCTGCAGAAATCCAAATTGAACAATAACTAACTTTGTATGATTTAGTTAGATACATTTAGATCTGACATTATGTTGGGAAAATGTGTTGTTTACGTTCTAACGTTAATGTTAGACCCGGGGGGGGGGGGGGGGGGGGGGGGTCACTTCCATTGAAGAGTGGATAGCATCCGTGAGAATCGTCCTAAAAAAAGCACCCTAAACGAGGATTCAAGGGCAGGCCGCTAGGACACCCTAAGCATGGATTTTGTGCAGATGTCCCAGATTTGCATATCCTAAACAGGGATTTCATTAATTGTTGGGATAATTCATAGCCTAAACCAGGATATTTCCATTTTCATACCTTGAGAGTTATAGTGGGGTCCATTGAAAGTTTTGGAGCCGTTTTTATCTCGAGATAATTGACTGTCTCTTTATGTTTTACACAGGCGTCGCACAAAGGGTTATATAGGAATAGATCTGTCCCCGGAAAGGAACATACCGTTTTCTTCAGAAGAAGGAGTGGGGAGTTGTGTGTATGTCATGTCACCTCAGATCGGTTTTCTCCAATATCCCTTAATTGCCTTGATTAATGATGTCGTAATCACAGCCCGGAATCACAATTTGCCCCCTACACATTGCATGGTTTCATACAGCGATCATGAGAGCTATACAATAAACACAGGATGTAAACACACACACATGTGCTAGCATTCAGCTGAACATTTTCATTGGATAAAAAGTTTTCTGTATGTGCACGGGGGTCTCACTCTCATGCAATGACTGGGCATGGGAGCCGCAACCTTGGCCGCAACTGCTAGTGCTAGGCCTTATGCGCTGTACATAGCTGGGGTACATATAGTATTCGGGATTTGGGTTCGGGTTTGAAATGCGGGGTTAGGGATTACATTTCGAATTTGGACTTTTTATCGTGGTGGCTTCGAATTCTCTTTATAGGATTTTCCGTCCACGGGTCTTGTTACAGTCGCTCCCGCAGTCGATGCAAATTACATACCCTTTTCATGTTTTAGATTATTGTGATTTAGATACCCTTTTTTCATTTTTTGGCGTTTTTGACACCCTATTCGCGTTCTGCGCCTACCCCTGAAAAAATACCCTTTTTCCGCTTTTTTTTGTTCGCGGATGCTGTCCACTCTTCAGTGGAAGTGACCCCCCCCCCCCCCCCCCCGGGATGTTAGACCGAGTATCGTGCAATGATGACCTACGAGTGTTCAAGTGCTCAGAGCGAACTGTACCGTACCACGCCAAAGCCCCCCACTCCAAAAAGCCTTCTGCAGCCCCCGTGGAGAAAGTGACCTCAATGGGCACCCTTGAGCAATTTGTGCCTCATTCATCTTTCTATTTCGTACTTTACTTGTGATGCACAAACTCTGCTGATTTACCACACTCTGCTGCTAAATACTAGCACTAACCTAAAATTTGGTGCGTTAGTACATCCACTGTAATTCAGGCACGGTACGCTTGTGGACCAGTTTGAGCGCTTGTTAGGCATGGGCACAGGTACGGTACGGTATGCTTTTCAAGCAAGAGCACTAGAACACACCCATAGACTGGTATGTTGGAAAAGACCTGTTAACTAATTTTATACATGTACTTATTGAACAAAATTTTTCCCTTGACAGCTAAGAAGCTTGCAGGGCTTGCCCAACATGGCAACAACTAATATGCAAACTGGATTCCATCTACTCAGATGCCATTAAAGGGAAAGTCCACCCAAGAAGTTTCACCGTTTCAATAAAAGGAGATAAATTTGAACAGCATTTTAAAAAAAAGAAATGAGCAAAATCGGTCAAAGAATAAGAAAATTACACTCATTTACATTTTCTAGTAAATTACTCCTGGCTCTGCAAATTGGCAACACTGATGCCATCATATGCGAGCAGCTCTCCATTCACTTTGTACATGAAATATCACATTTTCTCAATTTTCTTGGAAGGTACACATTTTCTCACCCCATAGTCAAAGTATGTTATGTAAAAAGCAATTCTTCTGAACATACATTGACTATGGGGGTTAGAAAATGTGTAACTTCCAAGAAAATCGAGAAAATATGACATTTCATGTGCAAAGTGAATGGAGAGCTGCTCGCATGTGATGTCATCAGTGTTGCCAATTTGCAGAGCCGAGAGTAATTTACTAGAAAACGTAAATGAGTGTAATTTTCTTATTCTTTGACCGCTTTTGCTCATTTCTTTTTTAAAATGCTTGCTGTTCAAATTTAACTCCTTTTATTGAAACAGTGAAACTTCTGGGGTGGACTTTGCCTTTAATGCATAATAGGTGAACTGAATAGTTAGTAACCATAGGTATTAGGTTCTGATGAGTAATTTGTGTAAATTTATACATTAGTATGAGGTCTAATACATGTGTAACTAAAAGTAATATGCAGAGTGAAAAAAACAAAAACAAAAACAAAATTCCCTCTAAATTGGTCTTGTGTAGATCTAACTGTTGTATCTAACAATATAATCCCAGTTTAACTTGGAAAGAGTTGCTTCAGGGATTATCTCGCGAAGGATAACCCTGTACTAGTAATAAGTACAGTACGTTAAATGGGAATGACTGAAGAAGTCTACAACCAAGTACATGTAGATCTTGAGTGCCGCATAACATTTAATGAATTAAAGGTGAATTTGCAGAACTGTTAAATCTAACTGGGCTCTTTTTTGCCGGATCTGTTACACCCTTTTCTATGCCCGTAAATTGTAAAAAAATCGCTTTATTAAAGAACTTGGAAAAACAGGTCATTCACTTGCTTTTTTATATTAGACATCTACCAGTTGACCCCATTCTTGATTCCCAAATAATTGTAAAAATGTACAATTATCGTAATTTTATGTTTGGTATATTGTTGCCAATGATGGCCTCTTCAAGTTAAGGCAAGAATCAAAGAAAAGTTGAAATTAGCCAGATAAACATGGAAGGAAAAGGTGTGTTTATTCTAATTTACATTTTGAAAAAAAAGTACCCGGTATTGTACATGAAGGATTACGCTCTAGTTGTCTGGACTGAGTTTGGCCCTCTTCTACAGTGCTATACTGTAGCTTGGCCTCTGGGAAACTACTCTTGCCTCCAGGGAGAGAGACTGCAAGACTGCATCAGCATGACTCAACTTGTCATATATGGTTTGATGCTGTGTAATCTTGCCCATTGTCACCTTATGACACTTTGCAGAAAATAGAATATGAAAACATGAATTAATTTTGTGAACACTTTGACATCTTTTAAAAGAAAGTTTAAGACATAAAACATGCCTGGCTGCATCTTTCTCAGCTTTAAATGTAGTAGCCCACATTTGCAAGTGGCACCCAATCTGCACAAAAGTTTTACTTTAGATTGCTTTAAGCCACAGAAAAAACACTTGTAAAGTTTTAGATCCCAGTACATTCCTGTTTAGGATTGAGAAGGAAATATTCAACACAAATTTCCTTTTATTTTCTTTGTTTTGTAAAGGTGTCTTCCTGATGTTTTAAGATTAAAACCATTCACTTTTCACTTATTCTTTGGAATATTGTTGTAAATTTGATAACGTGGTAGTTTTCGATAGATATCTGTCATTTAAAATTGAAATTGGCTTATTTCTCTTCAAATTTTGTAACAATGTTGTGCAAATGTGGGCTACTACATGTGTAGTAACTTTAAAGGTGACCAAATCTGACACAGTCTTTGTTTTAGTAATAATTCAAAAAAAAAAAAAAAAAAACCAAGATATCTTTCCTATTTCTTTCTAGAAGTTCTTTTTTTTCTTCAGAAGTATGTTGTGAAATGTTTTGCATTACTTGACTAAACTAAAGGCTTCAGAGACTCACCGGAAAAAGGAAAATACTGATTGAATAATGTATGTTAGATAGTGAGGCTGAATCCTCCAACTCTATATTTGTGTCGTATTTCATTTCATTGTTGTATTTGTATTGTACTCATTGTAACTAAACAATTCTAACTCTACAATCTCATGCACAGCTTTCCTTTTTCATTCACTTGATATATTTGCTTGCTTCTATCTAATCTGAAATGTTTAGAATTTGTTAAAATCTGAATTTGTGAACACTGAATTTTCTATTACTCTTCTTATTATGGTAAACTTTTATTGTCTGTCCTTGTCATAGCTTTTAAAAATATCCCTGATTATAAAAGAAAACTATTTAAATTTTATTTTTTTATTGCAATTGTTGAACATGGAAAAAAAGAATTGTGTGTCTATATTTTGGTGCAAAAAATAATAACATATAGTTTATCTTGTTCTTGAATGCTATATCAAGCGTAAGATTGCATATACATGTGTGCACTTGCTACCTACAGGTACTACATGACCTACATTGTAAAGTGTGCATTTTACCATTAGGTTTTGGTGTTCCAATTCTACATGTACATGTGTCATGATATTCAAATGTGAAGTGAGGAAGAGTGAACAGATGTGTAAGATTGATTAAGAGATAAAAGGCATTATCTGTTATTCTATTTTTTCTGCATGAAATGCAATATCATTTCCCTTTTTGCCTGCACATGTTTCTCATTTTATCAACAGGTTCTTTGATTGACCTCTCCAAGCTCGACCCAAGAGGTAGATTTACTGTAAATTCTCTCTGTATCTAACTATCCTTCGTGATTAGTTCTTCATGTTAGTTGGTGCTTCGGAATCATTAATTTCTTGTTGTTTCACCTGTTCTACAGCATGCTTCAATCTTTGTTTCATTCATTGCCAAGTTTTTCTTGTCTCTGTTTTTGACTCGATGTTTTTGTATCAACTTTTAAAGTGAAACTGCAGTTTCGGTAGTGCTGTAAAAAGTCACCACTCGCCAAGCATCAGAAGTAGAGTCTAATACGTGTCATTCTTTTGAAAGATTGTGAAGAAATGTAATATTCAATTTTGACTTTTCATATTGTTAGCCTACAATAATATACGACTGAATCTTAAGATTATGGTTGTTTCTTCTAGGCTGTTTAGAGACTGAATTTGATTCAGTGGATTTTTTGTGGTCTTTGATATGCTGATACATCAATAGAAATTTGAAAAAAAAAATGGCACTGACTAATCACTGTGGTTTCCTTTTAAAGTTAATCATTTTTTAAACAAAATATTTTATTTTATGTCTATAATTTAAGTGTACATGATTTGTTTCGATCATTCTTGCACATGTCTGTCCTTGAGCCTACAGTAGTATTGTACATGCTGTTGTTCTTCATATGTGTACATTGTAGTGTTCATTTTCAACTGTAAGTTTGTATTGTGTGTTATTCTGTTTCATAATTACTTTGTACATTCTGGACAATGTAGCCCTACAAATAGTAGCATCATGTATCCCTATAAAACGTAAAACCAAATCTGTATCTATATAATTGTTTATTTCCATGATTGTAATACTACCACACTCAGAGCAACCTCACAGTCACTTAAATGTGTAAAGTTAGTAATTTCAAATGCAATAGAATATCTATTTCATTCAATTAAAGTTTCATGAATAGCCCACAATTCACATCTCCAGTTCGTAATCAGACATCAGCCATCTCTTGAGCATCTCTTGAGCATATTACGAAATATGAATATCTTCTTTTGCAGCATAGACCATATGTGTAGTCACTTCCAGTTGGTCACAGATATGCCATTCATTATGTGTGCCGTGTTTTCATTCTGTTCCTCTGTTTACATGCAGGAGAAGATTTGAAAGTATTAATATTCACTTAATTCTGTGTTTCATACTGTTATTACTTTTTTTTTTTGGGGGGGGGGGAGCTGGACTCTAGACTCTAGAGTGACACTTTGTAGTCAACCAGCTCGTCATGCATTTTGATCCTATTTATGGCACTGGACACTCAGCCTGGAGCCCTTTTGTTGAGTCTGCCTTGGAAAAATTGTTTCCTAGAACACTTTGGCTGATGCCATACGCACATTTTCCAGAATATAGAGTAATCATAATGCATGTCTTCCACACTATCCATCCCAATGGATGTCAAAGGTGCCTGCAAGTGCAGAAGGACTACTGGGGAGAGTTTCATGAAGTGTCTTGTCAGTAATTTTTTCACTGACAGCTGTTATAAGCTACTGAAATCCTCGCATCTGATTGACTGAGAGCAAATTTGTCAGTAGACATCACTGACAAGACACTTCATGAAATACTCCTTGGGTATCATGTCTCTGCTTAACAGCTGCCTTAAGATACAAGAGTCTGTCTGTTTGGATTGACACTCTGGTGTTCAGATTCTGGACCTGACATCTAGTTTATATAATATAGGTTAATAAGTTTAAAATGCATTTTGTATCAGATAGTAAAATGGGATTAATGATGATAATCTTTGTTTTACTTTAAGAGTTTCATGGTACAACATGCAAATATTTTGATGAAGAAAATATGTGTACATGTACATGCCTATTATTAGAGCTCATGATTGCTTTTTGGTAGCATTTCATTTAGAGACTGCAAGTCATTTATGTCTTGCCACACTCTGCCCATGCCTTCATGAATGTACTTGCCATTAACAGCTTTTCTTAATACCATTGAACTCTTAACTTTAACTTCTACTTCTGATACAAAATTGCAATACTTCAAGCATTCTTGCTATTTCTAGTTCATTTTCATCAACTTATCTTTTTCATGTTTTTATACAAGTACTGTTTTTAAAAGTGGGTAGGACCTGGGACAAAACCCAGAAGTAGCTGTAAGTGGGATATGAATGTGGTCAGCCAAATATTGTACACTACAGGGAGCAAAACTGAAAGAAATGCAGCAGGAAAGGAGAAGTGAAAACGGACAATGTAGCTTTGTCAACCTAAAATATTACCCATAAGGAAGTCCTGGTAGTTGTTTCTTTGTATTCTGCAGAGGATCCCTTTGTAGCTAAACCTTGAACAAGGGCTTCAATATCATCAAAATGCACTAGTAAACATGCATGTTTAACATAAATGCCAGTACCCGAAGGCGGCAAACTGCTGCACAACTTGTTTGACATGTTTGAATACAGATACTTTTCTGTTGATGAGAATTATTTGTATTCCCTTCTGTCCAGCACAGCTGTATCAGGCAAGATTTAATCAATTTTTGAACAGGAACCTCGGAATGCTCACATTTCGGCATGCACATGTGCACAGGGTAGTGATACACCCATGTTTGCATCTCGTTATTCAGCAGTTTATATTGAAACGGCAAAGCCTGTCTTTTGGCTGTGTGATGTCCTTGGTTGCCACATTGGCTAAAACAGTGAACTCGAATTTGCACCTCTCTTTTTTAAATTTATGAACTAAAATTTCAACATGAACCAATTTCTAGTTCTGATATTTTTGTTGAATTATAATAGCAAAATTTTGAAATGAAATCATGCCAAAATTTGCACCTAATTTAATTGACATAAGTGTGCAATGATGAATATTCATGAAACCGTTTCCCCATTCGGGGGTGTATATTTAGAGAAAGTTTTGTTGATGAAAAGTCTTTCTTTGCAGAGTTATTACTCCTTTTGCACAGGATATCTTGCTATGATTTTAAGCAGCAAATTGTGCACAGTGATGTTAAATTTAACAATCTGCCCACAATTTCGTTAACTGTGTCAATTGCATTTAACATTATTTTTCAGGTTACATTTGTAAACATTTTTACAAGATCGTGAGGAAATTTAAGAATTTGTTAGGTCAAAGGGGTCATACATGTAGATGATGGCTCACTCGGTATTTACATACCATGTACGGTACGGCTAACTTAGCCAGGGCTGTTTATAACTGTGTGTGCATGTCATCACAATTGCACTCAAAGCTCCTTTATGGTTTGAGTCCAAGCAATTGTCCAAAGTAATTTAAATCCTGGCCATGATGCAATTTCTTTTCCCTCTCATTTGAAGGGAGTGAAAATGTTAGGGTAACTTGGGAATGTTCGTGTCTTGCTACTGACCAAAAAAAAAAAAAGAGTTTGGTTCTTTAATACCGAATCACATGGGCTGTAGTAAGATAGTTTCACCCTAAAATGTTTTAGAAATAATTTGAAAATAACAAGCAAAGTGAAGTGATTTAAAGAAAGTATTTCATGTTTCCCCCTTCCATATAGCAAGCACACAAAGGCCATGTGGCATAAAATTCAAATTCTGTATATATGTATTTTTTTCAATGAGTGATTTATTTTCACTTAGTATTTGTTTCATGGTTATCTTGGATTCTTGGCTGACCTTTGTCTGTGTTGAACTGAATAAATGTGCATGATGTCATTTTATGTAGGTTAAATAGTACCTAAGGCATATTTGAGTAAGTTTCAAGTCCCTGTAATTACCGGTAACCTGCCTTGCTTCTAGTGTGAAATCTCTTAGCAGGTGCAACCGATTCAGGGCTCTGTTCACATTTGTACAATCTGAATTACATCATTACAGGAACATTTGAAAATCATTTGCTCAAGTTAGACTAAAATCATAATGGTTGATTGTCAGTATGATGTTTATTCCATCAGGTGCAATGCCTTGCAGTTCCCCTAAATCATCTCTTCTGATTATTCTTGTATAATTTCGGGGTATTCAGTTTGTAAATGTCAACTAAGAAGCTGCATTCAGGGTTACCTCAACTTAACCCATAGAGGTACAGTGTAACCTTTAGGAGACGCTTTTGCAGTATCCGTTGGTCCAGAATGTTGGGCAGTATATATCATACACTAGCAGAAAGAGAAAAATGCACTGAAAATTTTGAGCCCGTTCTAATCGCCGCATGGTGTGGCATTCTCGAATTAGAGCAGTTTAACTGTTACTAATCATTAAACTCTTTAAATTGGCAATGCAGTGAATAATACATAATCACTATTTCTGTGTTCAAATTGGCAATTTCTGATTAAATTTTACAATTATATTTCATTTTGGTTTATGTTATATCCATATTTATTTTTTTCAAGTTATGTAAGTGTGGAAAAAAAAAATTTGTTGCCAATTTGAGGATTGAAGATGATTAATTTAGACCTCAAGAAAGCTCTGTACTGCTTAGTGTACCATTCTCCAAAAGGCATTTTGCTTTGTTTTTTAAGGGTTCACTTACTATGCTGTATTCAAAATATGGGCCTCGAATATCTTCTATAAAAAGTTATTGAGAGTGAGTTCAAATATACTCTCAATTAACAAAAACAACGACTACAAAAAGTGACAAGATGAGTAGACTAGTGGATTTACGAGTACACTCGCGCATTAATTGGGGCGTTCACGTATTCAGATTGTCATTTGAATCCGTGCATTCCGGTCTTTCGTTATCATCTATTTGATTTAAACTCCTATTAACCTATATACTCCTGGAATGCCACGTAAAGTAATGCTTTATTTTTTTGTTTTTAAAATTTATTTATCTATTTATTTGTTTATTTATTTAATTATTTTTTTTTTTTGGGGGGGAGGGGTTATTTCACATGTACTAGCTGTACACAAGTTGATTAAAGCACATTAGAATTGAATCATGGTATTTGAGAAGTGTAAGTTTATTCATCATTTGTCTAGACTAGACTATAATGTTTAATTGTGCAGGTAAATGAGATGTGTTGATCTCAAAGCCTACATCTTACAGTGCAGATCATATTAGTCTGGTTTATGCAGACCTTGCTCAAGTAACAGTTATGCCCAATCTGACTGCACCATCTGTTGTAAATGTTTCCTGCCAATTCTTTTGCTCGTAATGTAAAAGGGCTGGTCACATATCCTCAATATCATTTAATTTAGCACAATTTACCTATTATTGGTTCTGAACCATTCTAAGAAAATTGAGGCTGAAGGCTCGATAAGCACATAAATGTGGAAGCTCCAATGCTGTTAACTGCACAGGGTGAGTTTATTAAAATATGTGATCTGCCTGCCTGTGTTTATTACAGATTATTTGCAACTTTTTCGGTAACCCTGGAAATTCTATAATTTAGGAGCATTTGAAAATTGGCATACAGTGCATGCCTATACATGTATGTATCACAGTGTTTCCTTAATCTTGCTTTGCAGCCTATCTCTAGCATGCAGACATAATAGTAGGTCACGCAGGTCATTGCATAGATACTGTGAGGAAATTGAAGTGATGTCTGTTCAGTGTGTGAGACATTAAAGGCATTGGCTAACATTGTTATGATTTTAAAAAAATCTCATTTTGTTACTTAAAAATGGGATAAACATTAGGGTTATAGTGTAAAAATACCAGTGTGAAAGTTTCAGAGCATAATATCCATGGGAAGTATTTTTAAATATTAGAAATGTGAACCAATGTTTGAAAAATATACTAGGGTCGGTTGCATAGACCCAACGTAAGGAGTGCGCATGCGCACATGACTCAACGGACCGCACTGTGTGTATTGACGTATCACGCGGCGGAAGGCAAGTAACGGTATTTTTTAATTCGCGCAAACGGTTCTCTTAGTTCACTGTCTCTCGAGACGAAAGCTAATAAAATCGCGGTTTGCGTCTAACTTACAGTTTTTCCTTCCAAATTATGGTTGGTTTCAGGGTTTTTGAGTATAAATACAAGTACTCATACTCATGTTTCATCTTAGTTTGAGAATTTTTTAAATCAGCTGCTCACAAAGTTAGCCAATGCCTTTAATTCTTGGTACTGTACACCCCGCCAAAGGAAAGGACGTGCATTGATTTCAAAGGTAACAGAAAATTGGGGCACATAATGGAGAGTCTATTTTCAGATACTGTACATGTGCACTCACAATTTTTTTCTCTGCACCTAAAAAAAGCAATATATTTGTGTGATGTATTTATCATTACAACAACAACAAAAAAAAAAGAAGAAAAAAATACTATTAGAGACTTAATACAATAGTTTTAGGTAGAGTATAGCCTATTTGATTGCATATCAACTATTGTTTAACAGACAGTGAGACTGCATATATATTTCTTCCAAAATCTTTTTACTGTTGAAGAGAAACCTTAAGGAGATAAGTTTTAGGATTTTATATGCACATTTTTGCTTGGTTCTACTTGACCCTTTCTTCAAATAAAATAAGTCTCGGGCATAATTATTTCGATCGATTAGAAACCTGATCGCCATTGGTATCTAGTAATTCAGCAGATACATTTTCTATCTTAAATTCAATATATTTGCATTGTTTTGAGTTAGAGAGGTTTAGAAGTAATTTCTGCTGCCATCACCCTGAAGCATTCATTAGCATGATTTTCAATCAGGCAAGAGGGTGCAGGATTTCCCTTGTGTGTTGGAACTGGAATTGCTACTGTAGTGCTGTTCCCATAAGTTAAGAAATCTCTGTCAGATTAAGCAACATTTAAAAAGATGATGTTTATTACTTGTTTAATTTTGGTTGGAATATTACAGTTATAGTGGAATGTAGCCAAACTTGGTGCCTGAAGCCATCGAAGAGAGTTTCTCAGAGCTTCTCGTTGTGTGCTAGTATTGGAAATAAGTGTGCAAAGTCAAATGAGTTGCGCTTGTGCTTACATACTAGTCATGCTGGCAGTGGGAATGATACTTGAAATTTGATGTCCATAGTCATTGTGTCTCAACAACAAAATTTGTGAAATTGTGTTGTGTTGGCAGTGGGAACAGTGCTTCATTGGATGCGTGAAGTCTGCAGTGAGTGTCTCTAAGCATTTCTCATACTTGTACTCTATTGCTGGCCATGAGAATGACTTGCTGGGGTGCTTTTATTTTGAAGCAATTGTTTGTCTGGGAACTTGTCATGTAGACTAACTTATTTCAGGCAGTGGGAATAATACCCAACTGGGTGCCTCATGGTCAATGCGATGAGTTTTCCTGGAGCTTTCTAGATGCTGTTCCGCTGACTATGTGCACAACACATAGTCGGGTGTCTAAAGTCATTGCATTGGTTTTTCTGTAGCAGTGGTAATGATACCCAACTGGGTGCCTCAAAGTTAGTGCGATGAGTTTTCCCAGAACTTTCGAGATGCTGGGGTTGTGCTGGCAATGTGAACAATACGTAAACGGGTGTCTGAAGTCATTGCATTGGTTTTTTTCTGTGGCAGTGGGAATAATACCCAACTGGGTGCCTGAAGTCATGAGTCATGAAGTTCTATGTGGCACTGACCCAGAAAATGAATTGCTGCACTTGTTTATTACCCTGCAAGTGATGGCTAATATGATACTGGTGTCACAAATAGGGATATTCACATCATATTCAGGAATGCCAGTACAGTACAATTACTATTGGTTAATTCTTTGAGTCTGAGACTAATTCTATCTATTTAGCTTTGTTCCAATGAAAGGAGGGCAAGTCATCTTTACCAATATCACAAATAAGTTATTGTACAAAAGAAAAAAGTTAAGAGGGGTATGTACCTGTATTGTCATGCCAGTTTAATTAAGTTGTAGCTACAATCAATAAGCTTCGTTCAAGATATCCAGCGGAAAACCCCCGCAGCAAATCCCTGCATTTTTTGTTTTTGTTTTAGTGTTCACATATGACTCCGCTTATGCTGATGAGATGTGCAGTAACATGTTATTTCCATATAAAAGAAAGTTTTAACACAAGTTGCACAGAGAAACTCGTTATGTAAAATTTTGCGCTATTAGACTTGATAAGAATTTGATGGTCCACGACTTTTTGTTGCTACTTGCTAGGAAGCCAAAAATATGTCTTTTGCCTTGGCATTTTTTTTTTCAGTCTTATGTTTCATTTATTTGTTTTAAAAAATGCAAACAAATGCAAAGATTTTGTGTGGGGGTTTTCTGCTTCATACATGAGCAAGCCCAGTACCATTTTTCTTATTTTTGTATGATCTCATTTCTCTCATGTGGTAATTAGTGGTCGTGGGATGAGATTCGAACGATTGGGTATTTGATCACCCTGACGACGCCTTGCTTGTCACAAAGCATGAGTCATTTCATCGCAATTTCATTCAATAACTATTCACTTTTTTTTTTTCAGCATTCTAAAAATAGTTCCTAGTAGAGCATACGAGTCAATATTGCCTATACACAGAATTAGTATTTCTCTTGTGTCTGATTGTTCCTTGCATTGACAGGATGCCATATTTACATAGCTGTAATGCAATGTTTACATCCGTGCACAAAGTCATTTGCATAAAGTGCATGCACGATAGCTCTAAACAGGGGATGGGTTTTCAGGAATGCTTGTGTTGTTCTTTGTTATTTTTGTAAAAAATAATTCTGTCTAGAGTACATGTCAATATCACCTGCACAGAGGAGCATTTCTGTTTTTGATCAGCCATAACATTGTTTTCCACTCTGGCACTGTCAGCAAGCAATATTTGCATAGCTGTCATCCGATGTACACCAGCATACATAGTCATTTGCATAAAGTGCATGCATGATAGCTGCTAAACTGGATGAGGGATGAGTTTGGGAATGCTCAGGGGTTTTTCTGCGGGTACACCATGCACACTCATAGCAGATCAATACCCTGGAAGTCGTAGACATAGTCATCAATAATGGATGCTCAGTCAGAGCCTACTGTAGTGCGGTCCGTATGGTGTTCAGCTGAAGTGGGCTAAAAAGAAATGTTTACTTTTGTAATGACTTCTGTAGAAATGGTAGGGAGGTAGAACAGATAGGATTAATATGTTGTATTTATATAAAATGCTTTCTAAACATTGCAGATTTTTTTATGGATTATGATGTACTTACATGTAATATATTTCTGACATGGTATGATTACAATAGATATACATGTACCAGCGGTGTTAGTGATGTAAAAAAAAAAAAAAAAACAAGGGGGGGGGGGAGAGTGTCTTGTCATCATGGTTCTCACCAATACATAACACCCATGGTTCCAGTACCGTGCCTAAAGGGTTTCAGACAAGGAAGAACCATGTGTGAAATTACTGCACCATGCATGGCAACAAGGGTAAAACAATATTGGAGTATTTATTCCTAACAATAATGATAAATGTCACAGATTGTTTTGCTTTTTGGAAATGTATTTTTACTTTTATGCCATTAGTAGACAACTCCTGCTTACCAAGAAGTATTTTTCATCTTTTTACTACAGCATATACTGCCGCCACACCCAATTTTATGTGCTATTCTGTAAAAATTCTGAAACTTCCATGCTTTGCGCAGAGTGGGAACCGTGTGTGGATTTTTTCTAGTGAGAACCCTGCTTGTCATATGTAAGATTCAGTTTTGTTTTGAACTTTTAGTTTACAAGGGAATGACCTTGAACATGTTTCTATGTAACCAGCCTTTTCCTTTTCTTGAAATTCTTGAAATGCCTGCATACCATGTCAACATCTAATGTAGATAGAGTCAGGCACAAGTATTATTATCATGTTCTGTAAAAAACAAAGAATTTAGAAAAACGTGGGACAGATCAGAGAGTTAATACCAAACCTTCAAATATTTTTTTTTCATTCATCACTTTGTATAAGTAGATTATTTTTAGTGTCAGCTTATGTCCCTTTTATATTACAATACTGCTGATCTGCACCTAAATTATGTTTTACTATTTGCCATCTCTGGAATGTTTTTTTTAAAAAAAAAAATTGAATTAAACATCCCATTATCACAGTATTTTCAGTGTTCGGCAGACATGTCAGATAATCATTATAATACAAAATATTCTGTTCCACTCTCCAGAAGGCCCTATTCATATTTTGTGCATTTGTACTCGGTACATTATATATATATTTCAGATTCAATTTACAATTTTTGCTTTTGTAATGGAAGTAGCAAATCTGTACGTTCTCTGCTCCAAATGAAATCAAATGAAATACATGAATTCATGGTCAGAATGAATCTGGCGATACGGATGAAGGGGAACGAGTGTGTATTGCATTCATGCTGCGGGGGAAAAAAAGATCTACAATTGGGCAGTGTGACAGTGGCATGGAAGGATAGGTAATGTAAATGCTAGTAAAATGAGCCTCCTGTTGACAAGCTCTCGGGGACGTCACACATCCATCTGTAAGGAAGCCTAATCTACCTCCTAGTCTAATGCACCATGCATGAATCATACATGAAGAACAAACAGGCTTTACAGCAGCTTGGTCAACGATAACAACTTACCAGATCTGCAGGAAATGGTGGGCTGGTTGTTAAAACAGATCGATTGCCTCATTTGCCTGTTACTAAGCTTGAAAGCTACATTGTTGAATTTTTTTGGATGCAAAATGCAGATGAAATATCAGGACTCCAGGCTAACTTTTTTTAATGGGGGTCCAGATTTAAATTTTAGGATCTGTTCACATTGAACCTTATACTGTTAGATTCTGGGAGCCTGGACCAACATTTTAGGGGCCTAAGTGTCTCTGGTGCCTGTTAGTGTTGGACCCTGAAATAAACTTATTTTGTATCATGAATGCCATTTAAGAAAATACAATATGCCGCTCTGTACTTTCCACATTAAGTTCTTTGGCTGGGGGGGGGGGGGGGGTATGTAGCCTCTACTTACATGTAATATTTTATTTTGCAGATCTGAATGTATTACTAGGTGATTATCATAAAATTGATATACATTGTGGAGATAACCGTCTCCATCACCACGAGTTCAGTCTGGTTGGTTAGTCTAGCTGTATGTGCGTTATGATTACCAGGGGAGTGCCTCTATCCTGTACATGTAGCATCTCTTGACTGGGGAGAGAGAGAGAGAGAGAGAGAAAGAGAGACAGAGACAGAGACAGAGAGAAGGAAGGGGAGATTCGCATAATGGAGTGTGGCTAATGAGTTCTACTATGGCCTGTAAGCCTTGGTCACCTGCTGTAGACTGTAGCATAGTTAATGGATGCCTGGGTGTGTGATGGAGTTCATATTACAGGCCGATGAAGGCCAAAAATATGTCTTCTAGATTACTGTATTTACAAATGTGTAGTTTGTATGAAATGGATTTAACATTGAAAGAAATTGATGTACCTACATGTATAGTAAGGAAATACAGGATTACTGATTTTGAAAAAAACAAAACAAAAACAAATTTTAAACATGATAATTACTTGTCATATTTATGTTTGTTTGTATGTGATTGATTTCTATGTCTCCACCCCCCGAAGGTGGAGCTGGAAGAATTATGTTTTGGGGTTGTCTGTCCTTCCATCCGTCCATCCGTCCATCCTGCTTTTTCATTAACGCAATATCTCAAGAACTGTTTGAGGTATGAACTTCAAACTTTGTCCTAATATGAAGCACTGTGGTTAGACAATCTGATTAGATTTTGGGGTCTAAAGTCGAAGGTCACAGAGGTCAATATATGAAATTTTAGGTGTTAGCCTCATAAACACAATATCTCAAGAACCATTTGAGGTATTCAACCTCCGACTTGGTCCTAGTATGTATCATCCTCGATAGACAATCTGATTAGATTTGGGGTACATAGGTCAGAGGTCACAGAGGTCAATTCCAAAATTCAGATTTTAGCCTTGTTAAGGCTAGGGTTCTCACTAGAAAAAAATCCACACACGGTTCCCCCTCTGTGCAAAGCACAAAAGTTTCGGAAGTGCTACGGAATAACAGCTAAAAGTTAGATGTAGTGGCAGTAAGTGATATAGCAAAAGGCTGAAAAATACTTCGTGGTGTGCAGGAGTTGTCAACTAATGGCATAATAGCAAAAATAGATTGCCAAAAAGCAAAACAATCTGTTGCATTTATCATTATTGTCAGGAATATAATTAAATATATACTCCAGTATGTTTTTTACCCTCGTCGCCACGCATGGTGCAGCCATTTCACACATGGTTCTTCCTTGTTTGAAATCCTGCACGCATGGTATTGGAACCATGGGTGTTATGTACTGCAGAGAACCATGGTTAACGCGGTATCATAAAAGCCTTTTGAGGTATGTACTTCAAACCTTTGTCGTATATTTTTTACATGATAACCTGAATTGCATTGAATTGAATTGAATTGAATTAAAATGAATTTAAATTTAGGGGACAGAATATTCAATTTAGTTTGCTTTCAGTGGTTTTGAATGTGAGGCGTAGGATTTCACAGGAGAAAAATGAAACTACAAGAATTTTTGACATTCACTATTCATACGAAAATGAAAGCTTATGCTCAACAAATGCATCGGCCGTGAGCATTCATCAGCCTCAGGAATGAATGTATAAAGAGTTCAGCTAATGGCTGCCTTCAAGGTATTTAGATTGCTAATTTAACCTGTAGCCCGAGTGTCACTTTGTAGCAGCTAGCCTAATTACCTATTGATCGAATGCAGGCATTTACGGTGGTAGACGATGCGGACAGAAATAATGCGGATGTTTCGACTCACAGAACTTGCTCCTGATGAGTAATCAAGCTGTTTCGCCATCAAGAATAGTTATTAACTCAACACTTTTACTTTCACTTGCCCTAAGTGAAGTAGAATTATACATGATTTCAAGAGCCAAAGGAATATTTTGTGAAGCATTCATAGAATAATAGAGTAGTATCATTTACAGATTATGTTTGAGCGATTCTTTGAATGTTGATGGAAGATTACTTTTTTTTCATTCCATGTTTTTGAAATGTAGTGTTCATTGTTTTTGTGGTATATGAGAAAAAAATAGGTAGATATATTGAAGGATACTTCTTCTTGAACTTTTCAAGGGCATGAGCAATTGCTCGTTGAATTTCTTGATCTTCAGTTCCTCTTTCCTTCCTGTGTTGTATGCTCCATTGAGACAATGGCTTACGAGGCCTCTTCCTTGTCATATCCTTTCCCATAGCCATAGGGACTTATCATTGACTTTGAAACAACATTCCTTGGAGGGATATTTTTTTTGTTGGGGGGGGGGGGGGGGAGAGAAGGGGAGGCAGGCTACTCTCATATTTGTTTTCTTGTGATTTGATCTGAAACTGTTATTTACACTTCATAATTCACGAGCAGGTGCATTGTGATTATTAACCCCTGAAAGATGAAGGGTTTTCTAAAACAAGATTGAATAATGAACAAATTCATTTGTTATTTTTTATTATTTTGTTATGATGCTGTAGAGAAGTATGGAAATGGTTGAACATATGTGTTTGATCATGAATCTACCGATAAGAGTTTAAATCACCCTGACACTCAATATTCTAGTTTTAGAATGAGAATTGTCTAGTCATGTATCTGTATTAAAGATAGTTTAGTTTCTCAAGAACTGAATATTTTACAGTGCTGGGTATTGCAGATTTTAGTTTCAATATATGCAGTATCATCCATATTGTTATTTCTTTTTGAAGATCATATTTCACTTTTTTGTTGTTGTGGAAAACCAAATAGTTTCAAAACCGTTCTTCATATTTTGTTGCATCATTCAAACATTGACTAAAATCAGTGAGATCATGGATACTGCATGAACTAACATTGCCATACAAGTTATTGGATTGTACTTCTTTATTGCACACCCTGGCATATAATTGAAGATATGAACAGGGTCCTTGTTATGTATGGAGCCAGAGGCTGAAGCCGAGTGTTCAGACATTTATATGACATTTCATCAAAGTGAACTGAACCTGTATGATATTCATCAAGGTAGATGCTTTGTTTCTATGGTAGCTGTGAAATTTTGCCTCTACCCTGTCTCTGAAATGTGAACGTGGTCTTTATTATTGTGTGTGTTTGTATGTCTGTAGCTCAAGGCTGAAGCATGGGGTGTTCAGGCTTTGTGAATATTTTGACCAAGTAAACCTATCTGACACTCATCAAGGTAGATGCTATATTTCCACGTTCAGTTTAGAATGCCTACCTGATATTCCATACAGATGATAGAGCTTTATCTCTCACTGCATTGTGAACAGGGCCTCTGTGTGTATGGATTCCAAAGGCTGATAGTCTGAACATAGAATGTTCAGGCCTCATGACATTTCATGGAAGTAAGCTTCTATGGCACTCATACAGCTCGGTGTTGTATTTCCATGCTCCCCTTTAAAAATGCTTACCCTTTACCCAATAGCATGCACATTATCGAGCGTATATCTAACATGTGAATGGGGGTCTCTATCATGCATGTCGCCCAAGGCTGAGGCATGGGGTGTTCAGGCCCGGTGACATTTCATCTAAATAAACATGTATGACACTCATCAAGGTAGATGCTGTGTTTCCATTTTCCCTTTAGAATACCTGATGTAACATGGGTGAATGACACATTCAGCTTAAAGGAAGTACATGCAGTTGATCTTGAAATTTCATTAGCATGTCTGGTTAAACCCCCCCCCTCCCCAAAGAAGAAAGAAAAAAAAATGAAAAGGCATTGAGTAGTTTTTCTGTACGTATGATGGTTGGGTCTCTACAATTTCTGTATTAGATTATTGATTTCAGAAAGGTTGTAGAGTTCTTCAGATAATCTTTGTCTTGGATATGTTACAAAAAAGTCCTGGCCAGAGATCTTCTTCCTGCATCATTACATGGAAAATCAAGCATAACATACGCTTCAAAAAAAAATTTTCAGCTAGCATCTGTTCAAACCCCTTCTATTTTACACATATGTACTCATTAGTCATTACCAAGATGAGGGTAGGTACCAAAATAAATACATGACTCTCAGTGATGTAAGTTTCGAAATTCAACTTACAATATTTGTCAAACTGCAGTGCTAAATTAAAAAAGATATATCTTCATGTAAAAGAAAAACATAAACAAAACTGTTCATTTTGCATTTTGTAGAAAACTTCTATAGCATAGCTGTCCTTGAATGTGTATGCAGTGACAATTGAACTGTAACAGAGCTCCCGTGATAAATAAGCTTTACACACACAAGCTATAATTGAAAGAGAGGATTCCAATGAGTAGGATATAGAATCAATCACATTTATCATTTGGTCATGTATACATTTCCTGGAGACAGCACTGAAAGGTCATCCATAGATTGAAGCTACCTGAATACAGGGGCGTCCATCCATTTTTTTTTGGGGGGGGGAGGGGGAAAGAGGGACATTAATTGAAAAAAAAGGTCCTCTGCTTAGATTTTTTTTTCTTGGGGGGGGGAGGGCATACACTGAAAATTTGCTAATGAGCAAGAGGGGAATAAAGGTCCTCAGCTTCAAATTTTGATGGGGGACACGTGTACTATCTCCCTCCCCCCCCCCCCTACGATTGACGCCCTTTCCTGAATAGAACATTAGTATGATGGGAAGAGATGTACAAAGGATTTGCATGCCTTAATACAAATAATGTCTTTCTCACATGAAGGCAGGTATGTGGTAGATAATATACAGCAGCTGCGGTTTGTTTACGTCTCTTTCTCACTCTCAGACATGATATGATCAGATCCTTCTTCTTTTGATAGAGAGACAATGATAGTCTTTTAGGAGCATCTGCCGGGATGCTGTTTGCCCAGACTGCTGCAGAGGAGGAGGTATTCTGAGAACAGGCAATGCTGATGAAAGGCTATTATTAGCCGACACATGAAACCGAACAGCCATTTTGAAAGAGCATTAGATTGAGCTGTGATTTCACAACATTTGATCTTGTTATTGTAACATGTTACTAGATTGTGAGCAAGATTAGACTTTTATGACTGCAGACTTTATACATGTACATGGAGGTACAGAATAGCTGTACTCATTACAATCTTAAAGGGGGTACCCAATGCTGAAACAGTGTTGGCTCATTTAAAAGAGCATGATTTTATTACCAGAAAATCATCTGCCTAAAGTTTTTTAAAAAGTTGTGTTGCCAAGGAAACCCCCAAATGTGGTAAGATTTCAGGATTTTTTTGACCCCTCAGCTGTGACCCAGTTTCAACTGGGTACCCATTTTGACATCAAAATGACGTCAAAGTGGGTACCTTGTCGCACACTTCTAGCAAAATGCGCGCAAGGTATAATACACATTGTACAGTCTAGCGCGTAGCACAACTGCAATGCGCGAAGCTGGGTACCGACTTTTACGTCATACCTCATACTCAAATTTTTTGGTCAGCTCTTGACTTTTTATGAGAAAATTAGCCAAAATGCATCGATTTCGATTGAAAAATCATCATATTTTTAATGTAATTTTTCTTAGAATTCTATTCTCGATCATTACCAAAAAAAAAATTACCATTGTGTAGTCACTTTAAATGTTATGTACAGTTTTGGAAACATGTCCAAAACTTTCCATTGCTTTAAAATGATAATTGGAAAGATACCAGCAAACTTATCGTCTATTGCCCAGCAGAAGGAAACGAGCGCCCTTGACTGGCAAAAGGGAATGAAGAGACAAGCGGTCAAATATTGAGATGTTTAAGAATCTTAATCTATGAATAATTTACTTCAAGAAACTTATACCAGATCTATTCTGGAATGTTTATGAAGTAATTATGCATAGATTTCTTAAAATATCTCAATATTTGCTCCCTTTTGCTGGTCAAGGGCGCTCGCTCCCTTCTGCCATGCCACCGACGTTGTTATAGATTCTGTGATATTTTTTCTTAAGTTCAATGAAAGGCAAAAATTAGTTTAGATACAAGGACATGGATATAACCTACTCCCAACACAGCCGATGGGTCCTACATACTGATTACATACGTGTATTACCTATGAGGGTTTTGTGTATACATGTGACATACTCACAATCTCTAAATGAAACGGTCAGGTTATTATCAGGGGAGCTGTTGATGTGGAAGTATATATTGTTCTTTTCAGATAGCTAAACAAAAATTCACTGAAAATCATGGATTGATTTTCAGATGAACATGTTCATGTATCCTTTGGAAGAGGGGGAACAAAATTCGTGACTATATCAATATGTTTTATGCCAGGTTTTTTTTGCTACTAATTGTTGCTGTTGGGGCATTCTTATTAGCAAAAGAACAAAAACAAACAAACAAACAAACCTCAAAATGAAATTTGTTCTGCAATTTTTGGTAAAGAATGAAGATATTTACATGTAGCCACCATTCATCATAGCACTTTTGTTTGTGATGTTCACGTCATAATTCCCTGTTTTCTGAAAGTGCATTTAAGTTGTAAACAGTGTAAATTGCAATTTCCTTTTCATATGCAAAGTTTGATATTGAGCCTTTGATTTTTGGTAGTCTGAATAATATTCATGTCAAATCTGCTTGAAGCACTCCTCTCCCGGAAGTGTTCCTTCTCTCAACTCTTCAATGTGAATGAACCAGACTGCTTTACGTGTATATGCATAATCCACATCAAAATGAATCATTGAATAGTTCATAGCTCTGCAGAAACCATCTGTTTCAATGGCTCCATGCATGAAATATATACGTCTGTAATGGTGTTGCATTATGGGCATACGGTAGATTAAGCACCTGATTGCAATGGAGATTTTGAGTTTATGGCATACCCATTGAAAATAATTGGATATGGACTCGTACATGACAGATGAACATACATGTAGCTTGAATGGAATAGTTTTCATTTGGCAGTATCGAATTGAAACTGAGAGCTAAAAAAAGGGGCTTGTAAAGGTCTTGAGTGTTATGAAATGTTAAAAGTATACTCATTACCTGGGGGAAAAAAAATCTGTTAAGAGCTAGTATGTATGAAATAAACTTCAGAAAACTTGATGAACATTCTAGGGCTTAAAGGTAAAGGAGTTTAAAATTGCAAAATTGCCCATTTTATCCCTCTGCTACTACACACTTGCCTTTACTATATTATAGGGGATGAGTATGTAGAAGAGACGAAGTGCACTGCCATAATTACTTGTTAATTACTTGTTAATTACTTGTAGATATGCTGTATTGTTTCCGATGTATACTAATAATGTGTAATGCTGCTTTATTTCATTTCCTTTTTTCCTTTTTTTTTTCTTTTTCTTTTTTAAATTGTTTGTTTTGAGTTACCTGTGATTTGTTATCAGAAAATCAGGAAAACCCAATAAAACTTGAAAAAAAAAGAAAAAAAGGAGTTCCAAGAAAATCAAGGATAGCATAAAATCACCATGTGCAGAAAGGAATGGTGGTTTTATTCTGGATATTCCCCAAATCATGGACACATGTTCCACTAGTGCAGCGCTTCTCAACCGGTGGTCCTCGGCCCACTGGTGGGCCGCGAAGCCTTCTGAGGTGGGCCGTGAGATCAGTCCACAATATATTGGAAATACTCTCGAATTCGGCTTTATTAACATCAAATTGAATTGAATTTATTAAACATATTAGAATAAAATCAACAGTTGTGGATTATCGTCAGTGTAATGTGCTAAAATTTTGAAGATTTCTCACAGTGAAGGGGGGGGGGGTGTATTAAATCAATCTTTCATTATTTTATTGTAACCATACATGTAGGTTGGTTTTTGTAATGTAATGTAGGTAACGTAGTGGTCCAGATAATTACCACAGAATTCGTTCTCTATTTCCTTTTGTCATTTTAATTTTTTTTTCTCATTGAGATTCTGTGAGGTGGGCCTCAAAATACTATCACGAATGAAGGTGGGCCTCGAAACATTTTTGATAGCCAAAGTGGGCCTTGAGATAAAAAAGGTTGAGAAGCACTGCACTAGTGCTTTTATGTCAGTTGAGAGTATAATTGAAATTGCGATGATATTTTTGAAGCTCATACTTTTTATATTGCAAAGTGACATGGAATTGCTAATGTACAGAGCAAAATGTCCTTTGATTTTTGATACATTTTTGATGTGGATCACTAAAATATTGTCCTGCACATACTCTGCATATATGACAGTTGCCTGTTATTATATACATGTAGCTATGTTGACCTACATGTACATGTAGTGCTGTTTTTTTTTTGTGCAAATGTAATATTCATAGCAAGAATCTCAGTCATGTCATGTTATCAATCATATCATTCCCATTATCCCATAAACATAACTATTTTACAGTCAATATGAGTACATGTTTATTATATGTAGTACATATTTATCATTGTTTGGTTTGTTGGATAATATGCAGCAGAAAACTGAGACAGTAATCGGTGGAAACATCCATAATATTTACTCAACTTAATTAATGTGACAATATCATACATCAGTGATGTAAATCTATGTAGATCTCTGATTTTGCTATGAAAGATGAACAGACAATTTTGATAGCTGCATTCGGTGTGTCTTGCAGAAAGTCTTATTTCCCTCGATGAGATCCTTTTTCCAGCTCTCATTCAAATGTGTAGTATTGTATACCATTGATGGTTACATACCTACCCGTCTCCCAGCACTAACTACTGCTTGCTCGCCTTAAACCTGCCTATTCAGTGTTTGCATGGCAATAATGTTTGGTATGCATCACGTTCGCCAGGGCAGAATTCATAACGTACCCAGCGGTGCATTTTTATTGAATTCTGAAGGAGGACGAGATTAACCCATCTCCGTGACGGAGTCTCGAGTGGATGGGAAGAAGAGAGCATCAATGGACGAGGATGGAAGGGAGTTAATTTTCCAAGCAAATTGTGTTTATTAGTTTTTATTTCAGGTCGGGTAAGACCTTCGGGCAACAGCGGGAAGAAGAAAGAATTTGAGGAAAAGTATATACTTGGGTCAGACAATTAAGAAGATATAAAGTTCATTTTCATTATTAAGTATTTAGATATTTGTAAGGAGAGAGAGAGTTAGACAGAGAGAGAGAGAGAGTGAAATAGGAAGATAACTTTGAAGAAAGATAAAATAAAACAATGTTTCTTGTAAGTTGTGCTTCTAATTCTATTTCTTCATGATAACCATTTAAACATGAAATTTGCACATGTGAGATTGCTGTCTTCTTGCTATAGCCTGCATTAACATCGGCTTCTTCTACATGTTTTCTCTTTTCACTCTTTTTAATTTTCTCTATGAAAATTAAAGTTTACCATATGTAGGAATTCCTGTAACATTGAATTTATCAAATTTTGTTGATGACACTCAGGAATATTTTCGCACTGAACCATTTCTTTCCACAAAAGTCATCAATTTTCATGAACATTTACATGCTGTTTTTTTTTTTCCAGAGAATGGCTCTCGTGGGAAAAATAGTATTTTTTACCGTTCCATGCACTTATTCACCTAAGCAGTGTCTCCTTTAACTCTTTGCATACTAAATTAATTCTGTGGGGATAATAATGACAATTGTTTGTTTGATATTTTCTTTTAAACTGGCTTTCCTCATTGCATCTATGATACTGATAACTATTCTATGGATGCTACTTGAGCATTATAGTTATTTGTTAGTCCTGTAGTACAAAGGTGACAGAGAAAACAAATTATTACGATTGTTGAATTTAATTGCATGAATGTGCAAAATTGCACCTTTTGCGTGCAAAGGGTTAAGTGACACTTCTCCGCTATCTTCAGATCCATAATGCTGGGAAAAACGCATTTGTAAACGGCATTTAGTGTATTTCTAATGGGGTACATTTTACAGTTTGGGAATAAGATCGCTTTGATTGGAGTTTATCATTATACTCTCTAAAACCATGTAGAATTTATAATCACTATTTGCATGTGCAGATTTATAATTTTCCTGTTAAATTTTGCAATTTTGTTCATATTATGTACAATTTTGATACTTTTTCACTTTCTAAAACTATGTCCAAGTGGAAGATCAAAATAATTGTTGCCAATTTTGAGAAGGGAAAGCTGAATAAATTAGACCTTCAAAAATCTCTTCACTGCTACGTGTTAACATAATGGTAATATTTCAAAAAGGCTGTGATAAGGATTTTATCATTGAGAGCTTGTAATATTATACACAAATCATACTGTAATATGGAAACTTTGAAAGTGATATTTCATACACCCCTTCAGCTAAATTTTTGTTTATTCTAACTGCGACAGGTTCATATCTACCCCTGATCAAAGACTTTATGTAGATTGTGAAAAAAAACCCCCCAAAACCCAACAAAAAACAAAACAAAAACATTACATTGCTATTTCCAATATATCTTATAGTGTTTACACCCAATCCAGACAACATTGTGCTCATTTCAAAGACAACGGTTGTATGAGGTTTGTCTGACATTGCATCATGTACAAACAGTACAATTATGCATACAAAATGTATGTTAACCAAAGAAAGCACTTTTTGGAACAGCTGAATGTTATGTCTCATCATTAGTTTTGAGAGGGAAAAACATCTATTTACCAGAGTGTATAAAAATGGCAATTTTGTTTTTCATCAGGGGTAAGGAATAAATTTGCGTAATGGTTTATAGAAACGGCAAAGATCTTCCTTCATTTTTGTTATGGCTTGGAAGAATATGTGAATTCTTTTTTCTTTTTGAAAACTCGTTTGATGAATTGTTATAATGGATATTTATATATTCATATATAATGGACATTTTTAGTTTGATATACACACATATATTTTAAGTGACTGTTATTTTGATCAGCTGTTCATTAAAATTCCCACATCCAGTTATATTTACTCTATTTAGCACTATCCCAATCAACTCCTGAGTTGCAATTGTCTGGAGTAGGGCATTAATTGAATTCACCAGTGGTAATGATATTCTCTGTAGACGGTAAAGCCATAGTACCTGTTACTGATTACTCTACTGTAGTTAATGATTCACCCACTATCCGATATGAATATGCTTCTCAAAGGTTCTCCCCTGCGTTTAGCAACCTAGGCAATCATCAACCCACTTAATAGATGCACCAGTCAGGTGTAATATTACTTGCTGCAAATGCTCAGGCCCCGTGCATTTTATATCAACTTTTCTCATGCATTTATGCAGTTTTCTGAAGTAATCATAAGTGCCATGTTATCACCTGTTGCAGACTCATGTATAAACTGTTAAGTTCTTGTTGTGGAGAGTTGCATTGAAGAGATTCATCTAGGAGTATGATTCCGGGAGAGATGTTGATGTGATGAGGGTGTTTGAGCAGAGCGACATATTTTCTTCATCACTCATCCCATGAATGCAATACGTAGCGGTGTTAGCCTTGTGTACCGCATCTATTCAGCCTGACGTTTCTGTCTAGGGTCGTGCATCTAAATGGATCTGTCAGTTGGAAGGGGGGCACAGGCCACTAGACATTATAGGTGTGTGTGTGTGGATAGCTAGCTGTGTAAGAATCTTGTTTGCCTTGTACATGGCGGTGGCATGGATTGCATGTTAATGGAGGAGGGATGGGACCAGAACAGACTGAAATATGTTGATTGGAAATTGTGATTGGAAATAGACGCTCATGTTGTCATGCACAAGGACGTTTTTCATCCAGTATATGCCTTGGTCAAATAATCTGACCCCCATCGTGGAATTCTTCGAAGGATTCTTCCCCCCATTCGTAGCCTGCAGGGCATCGCTTCCGTATCTTCTTGTCCAGGGAAGGATGCATTGTACGTTGTTGATGTGACCAAAAACTTCCCCCATCTCAAGGAACCTTTTATTAGATCAAAATGACTAAATGTAAGCCTCACTTGGTGTGAATAATTGATGTAATTTATGCATTGGTTGAGTGTGCTGGCGTGAGTGGCGGATACAAAACGTCATCTGGATTGCACCTCGATTGCATATATTGACGGCAACTGGTGTGCGTGCATCAGGTCTGCAACATGTAGCATTGAGGAGATCCAACATGTCTGCCATACATGTGTTTAATGCTCATGTCCTTATCTTCTCCATTCCTCTTGTCTTACTAGTATACTCCATGCAGTAAACATGTTTGTTATTATTCTGTCGTGAAGTAACATATGGCAGGCTTGCTTGAGCTACTAAATTCTCAAATTTGGCAAATTGCCGGTTTATAGTGTTAATACCTGGATATACGTTAGATAATACAAACATGAAACTTATTGTTCGATATAATTTACATTTTATGTATATGTACAGTATTTCCTGTCAGTCTTCTCTTAGGCCTATGCGACAGTCATTGGTAATCTTGAAAAAAATCCCAGAACACAAAAATAACCCAAACATTTTAGGGTTCATTACAATTCACCCTTTTGCTTGAAATAACAATTTTAAGATTAACATAGGTAAATTATCTTTTCCTTCTGAGTAATTGATGAAAATTAAACATGGCAGCTGTATAGGTTTACATGTCCACAAAGAGATTAGACAAAAGTTCACTTTGATTTATTCGTGAAAAAAAAAAGAAATGACCAAAAATCTCAATAAGGCTCTTTCATGATTCATTATGAGCAAGTCATCTTCATTTTTATATTGCAGTAAGGTAGATTTATTCACACTCAAATTATTTGACAACCTGTACATGTATACAGTATGGAAGTACATGAAAATGTAAATGAAATATTCATATTGGTGATTGAAAAGATACAGAATGGATGAAATTCTACTAGAAATAAACTAAATGGGAAGGGATGGGGTGGGGATGGAAAGGCTTAACTACTTTGGATCATGAATAATTTATGCTTGCTCATTATTCTAGGTTTAATTAGACAGAGAAGTGAGAATATGATGTATGACTCATTCCCTGGAGATGGAATATGATATAGTGTGTGTTTATCTGTAGAGTCCATGGCTCCCCAATACATCATGAATTAGATGTGTCATACATGAATACAAACATATCAACTATGGCAGCATGTCATGGGCAGGTTGTAAGGCACAAGTGAGAGAGAGAGAGAGCATCAATACTAAATAAACTTTTTGTCTTTTCCTCAGAATATTTGTTTTACATTACTAGATGTATTACATCTTTCAATGCTGCATTAAAAACTGCTCTTTCATCTTCTCATCTTTGCTGAATAATGTTCTGGAAAAAATAGTTTGCTGCTATGTAGTTGCAACAAAGAAAATATTCACAACTTTTTATTTAGGCAATTAAGAAAGTGAAATAAATCGTTAAAATGTATTTCACTTGCTTTTGATAAAAGCTTGATTGAGCTGCTAAATAACAGAAATCATTTCACAGTTCATGCAGGTTTTTTTTTTTTCTATTTTTTAGAAATTTGATTGTGTGATAAGGACTTGTCTGAATTTATTTCTGAAGAGATAGAGACCAATAGATTATTTTTAGTATTGTATTATATTAGAATCTCTGAAATATGGTGGCAAAACCATCACCCATGGTAAAATTAAAGGTTATATATTGATTTTTTTAGTAATTTCTGTGCAAATAAGGGACTGATTTGAGGAATGGTAGCTAAAAAAATACATGTACTCCAATCGACTGGAGAACTTTATGAGTAGTCTTGCGTAAACAATTGCATCATGCCCAGAGATGCTTTCTCTCTCTTTCTCAGAATTGATCTGTACACCAGTTTTTTTAATTTCTTCCTTCGTGGTCCATGCTTCAATCAATAGTATGTATGTGAATGATTAACACGAAGGCAGTAAAAGTAAAAATCTCTGCTACCTTTCTGTCCTCTCACCTTGGGAGGAATGAATCATCCTTGTAATGGTACAGTCAAGTGATGAGGAATGCATGAGTGCTCTAAAGGCAACTAAATCCATGATTCTTTATCTCTCTCTCTCTCTCTCCCCTTATGAGATAATGAAGAGAAGAGTTTATTAGCTAAAACCGATAAACGTCATTTTTACAAATTTTAAAGTGAGGGCACCATCATATAGTAGGAAATAATACTTTTCAAATGTTGAAGTTATGGTCAAATTTAACAATATTTTATTATTTTCTTTATTTTCTTGATCTTTAATTGCAAATATCTCAGTTTGACAAAAATGGATGTATCGATTTTTGCATTTAAACTCTTCAAGAGAAGACATCTGACTGTAGGATTTGTTACATCAAAATTGTTCTGGAAGCATGTTATTTTCCTCATTAGGTGGACATATTATTGAAAAAATTAATTGACAGAACATATTCATGATCTCGCTTTTTTGTGTGGCCTACCAGATATCTGTTTACACTGTAAATGTTGATGCTGTCATAAAGTCTGGTCTGTATTTTTAGTGTAAATTCTTGATAAAAGTTGTCTTCTTTGTTTAGCTGATGTACTGTACAGTACAGGGGATATGAATTTGAGTTGACATAAGATCCTCATCTATACTTGTCAAAGTAATATGAACTATACTGAAATTGTTGTTCAAATTACTGTTAAAAAGGGTGAGATGAACATGTTTCCCAGATGAGCTGACTCTATTTTTAAAATGGAATGTCCACCGAATATAGAATCCAATGTTGTTTATACACATAAATACATTGGTATGATTCATCCATGGTGTGCAGTGCATTAGAAGCCTAACAGTAGGTATTGCCACTCTGCATAGCTTTCATTCAGTTGGTGTCATGACATGCTACAGGCAGGATTCCACTATATCAGGGTCATATCTACATGTAACAGTGCTAGCAGCGTGCAGGCTTATGGGTCTTCTTTCTCCTCATGCTTCTCTTGGCCATGTACCTACTATGGTTCGAGCATGGAAGTTGTACATGGACCTTAAAATGAGGTTAATGGCAATGAGAATCGGCAGAGTTGAAGGGACAATAAGGGCAGTTCTACATGGCAGATAATGATAAATTATGATGTAATGCGAAGGATGTGCCTAACACTGGCCTATTCTTAAAATGAGATCTGATGGGTCGCAACTTCACTGCTTTGGCTTATGAAAATAGAAGCGTTCTGTAATCAAATGTATAGGGCTCGATCTTTGCCCATGGCATTTGTTTAGCTTGATGCTCTGACAGATGCACTGGTAGCAACTGCTCTAGGTTTTATTTTGTCAGAGTTACATGCTTTAGTAGGGTAAGGGTTGCGGTTGGGTTTTTGGTTAGGTTTAGGTATAGGGTTAGGATTTGGTTTCGGATTAAGCACAGTATTTGGTCCATAGTTGAAGTTTAGAATTCATTTAAGGATTGTTCAGATATGGTGCGACAAATTCTCGCCACACTTTTAGTGTTCAGACTTTGCATGACAAACCACCCCACTTATATTAATGAACGTGCATTAACGCCTCAACTCTCAAATAAAAGAGAGTTTTGGCAAAAGTTGACAAAACTCAGAACAAACTCATGACAACATATTTTGCACTAACTTTTTTAAGAATTTGATTGATCCACAGCTTTTTGCAGCCAGGTGACAAAGAAAGATTTCTTCCGCCTTGGGAGAAATTTTTTTTTTTACCGCCTCATATCTTATAGACTTGTACGCTAAAAATGTTGTGGGGATTTGATGCAGGGGTTCATCACACCATATCTGAACAAGCCTTAAGTGTACTAAATCGATGTGAATCAGTTGTCACTGGAGCACGTACAACTGTCAAGCTTACATCACATGAAAGTAGTGAGATGTTTGGTTAGCACATTTTAGTGGATTGGTCTGTCTGAAGAAAAGTCACTGTGCAAGTGATGTCAGCATTCTAGGAAAATAAGTGCTGGAAGGAAACTCATCATTGTAAATCAGTGAGATGAGTTCTGGAATAATGTCAAAGACCTTTTTCATTGGGAAATTTAGAAGACCGTTCTGATGAACTGCATCACATTGGAAAATTATTGTTATTGGTCATGCGGGACTGGCCCTTAAGGATGTCATTAAAGCAGAGGTGATTATTTGAATGCTTGGTTTGGGAATAAAAGAATTCAGACTGAATACGTGATTATGACATGTGAGTGGTTTTGGATACAATGTACATGTTTATTCTGTATATTTCAGTTGCTTTTATTGAGGTATAGTGGTATCTGTTCATAAAATGCATGCAGTGTCAGAAACATTGTTTTGTTTATAAAATATGGAGTTGGGTATTTTTGTTATATGTTTGCATGCCTTTGGCGGCAAATTTTATTTATCTTATTCAGTGGTAATACATGTAACTATAGATAGAGGTTTTATTGTTGTTTTTTTTCTTATTTTTCTCCATTTTAATAATTGTTTTTTTTCTGTTGAAGTGAACTCCTTCATTAAAGAATGAGATAAAGCTATAGTTTCATATAGTTTGCCAGGTAACAGGTATATTTTAAACGTATAATTTGGTTACTTTATTTTTTTTAGTGATAGTGGTTGTGTAGTATACTGGTACTGTTAAATATGAGTTGAATGTGACAGAGTTGAATGTGTGATGAATATTAAAACTAAAAGTGTTATAATTTGCTTTCATTTTCATTAATGTGTTTAATGAATGAAGTAGGATAGTTTGATTTCTAAAGTGTTGATACTTTTACACAATGGACACAAAGGATAAAGCAAGAAAACGTAAGTTGATCGATATAGTGTCGAGGAGCAATCAGTTGATATGATTCATATCTATTCATTTTCATTCTGTGGTATTTAGTTTTGTCCATGATGCTGACAGACATATTAGTGCTTCTCTTCAAATTTACTCTCAATCAAAACTACTGTAAAAAAAAAAAAAAAAACACATTGCACAATTAGACATGTATAAAGTTGTATTACAAGTTCTTTTGAAGTGTATTTCATAGTATCCAAACTCTACCCTTTTCAGAAAATATAACATCTCATCTGTCCTTCCTCCTAAAAAGTGCTCACAATTGTACATCCGCTTGCTGATTCATTCATTTTCTGAAGGAAAAGCAGTCACTAAAATTCATATTTTCATTTTCAGCAAGCCTGAATGAATAGTGGCATACTACAGCATCAGCACACAGCAGCTTTCAACTGTAAATGTTGCATTTGACAGGATGTATTCTAAATTTTAAAGCTCATTTCATAACTTGGATATTTTTTTCCATATTCCCCTCCTATGTTTAGTTGTTGACTTGGTGTATTGGCGGGACCTCAAGAAGTCAGGTGTGGTCTTTGGCAGTATTCTCTTCGTGTTGATTGCCCTGAGTCTCTTCTCCTTCATCAGTGTGGTGGCCTACCTACTCCTAGCTGCGCTCACCGTCACCATCAGTTTCCGAGTCTACAAGACTGTCCTAGCCGCCGTGCAGAAGAGTGATGAAGGAAGCCCATTCAAGTAAGCAAATAAGCTACTGACTTTTACTTTCATGTCTTGATCAACATTTCATCAACAGTATTAAGGAAGATAAAGATTAGTTGATTATTGTTGGCCAGTGATATTGATTCTCCCTGTTGCATTTGTTTTAGGAAAATATATATGTGCCATGTTTGGAGTAGATATTTATCACTTCAGGAAAAGCATGTATGATTTCGTCCTGGCATTCATTCCTATGTCCCGAAAGCTCCATATGGATCATAAGGCGCTTTCACACCTACCCGATCAGGAAAATACCAGGTATTTTCAGATCGGGTATTTCTACCCCGATCAGAAAATACCAGGTATTTTGCCAGTGTGAAACCAAATTACGCGTAATATCCCCGAAAGAAAATACCCGTAAACTAGTAGGTACTTTCTCAAAATTACGAGTACTTTCTCCAAGGTCGCGGGGATTTTTGTAATGTGAAAGCAAATTACGAGAACTTATTCCATCAAGCACTAACGTTAGCGCACGAACCGTGTACTGTACTGTACTGTACTGTGTGTACGTATTGGACGTCGTTATCGTTTGTGTACCCGCACATTCTGGATTTGAGATTTGTATTGTCTATTTCTAGCTACGTCGTTGTTTTAGTAAAGTTTTGATCCCCTTTTCTTGTTTTTTATTTATGATTTATTCTGATATATCGATACAGTAGTATGTCATCCTCTGATCATCGCTGATAGCGATGTGGAGGGGGGAGGAGGTGTACACGGCAGTGTCCTCCTCCAGCCAAAGAAATAGGACTATCTACGATATGCTTGCTGCAAGACTTGCCAGCCTCTGGTTAGAGGATACCTCTCGAAATAAAAAATAAACCGAAAGTTCTGAAGAGAGATTACCAGACTGCAAATGTATATCAATATGTAGAGACGTATCGATGATTGCATCGAGCTAACTAGCTAGCGCTATCATAGCAAGAGCTGAGCTAGCTGAGCGAATTTAAGCGCGAGCCTCGTCTCCAAAATAAATCGTTCTGCGCATGCTCGTAACTTCGAGAACTTACCCCGAAGAGGTCTGGCTTCGGGTAGGTGTGAAAGCGCGGAACAATTATCGGGTATTTTGGGGCCTTAACAAGTTCTCGTAATTTACGGGTATTTTTCCTGATCGGGTAGGTGTGAAAGCGCCTATAGTGTATCAAACATCAAATATAGACATTATCTTTAATATGAAAGTAATTTGGGATATATACACTACTGTTTGAAACCCGATGAATTTAAGTGGATTATGATGCTTTATCAGCATGTCTTTGATAAGATAAATTGACACTAGTCAGGCCTTTCTATGAAGGGATAAGCCATCTTAAAGGAATCTTAAAGCAAACTGCATTTAGCAGAATAAAAACCACTATACTTGTTTGGGTGATATTAAATTAACTGTGGTAGACCACCTTACCCTTTTTAGGACTGTTTCCGAAAATGTTGAAAACACACACTGTGATGTGGTTGTGTTTTTGTTTGTGTTTGTGGTCAACCATCACTATTCCACAAAGACCTGGAGATTTTCCAACCCTGCTGAAGACAGATGTAATCTATACCGCCTTTGGGAGGAAGCTGTATATTATGAATTTTCCTCTGTCATATCATGTTGACTTTACACTCTGCAAGTTTTCACTTGAATGGGTTAAAGATGGAACCCATTCTAACTCAGTTTAACTGATTGCCATCAGTTGGCAAAGACTGGACTTTCATCTGTATACTTTCATCTGTCTGCAGCATATCCAGTGCAATCCAATATTTCCATATCACTGAGGGCCTTTTTGGAAAGAAGTGGTGAAAAGAAATGTGTCAGTGAGAAAAAAAATATTTTGGATCATTCATCATCATTATCATTGCTATTATCCATCATCAACTTACATGTAATCATCATCAACTTAATCATCATCATCTTAACTTTGTCCTCTCCTCCACCTCCTCCTCTTCCTCTTCCTTTTCCACCATCTCATCCCGCTCCATGTTTTTCACCTCCGCGATGCTCTTATTCCTCATCTTTCTCTTCCACTGTAGTCAGAGTGTAGTCATGGTGATACCCAATTATTATATTTCTGATTACCGGATATTTAAATCAGTATTGTGATTGATTGTGCCCCACAGGCCCTACCTTGAGGTAGATGTGACTCTCTCAGAAGACCAGATTGAGACCTACAGCAAGAAAGCTGTCCAGAAGATCAATGTTTGCATCACGACACTCCGACACCTGCTCCTGGTGGAAGATCTGGTAGACTCCATTAAGGTAAGACACCCCTGATACCTTTAGAAAATGTCAGGAGGGGGATGATGATGGCTTCTCGTATACAGCTCCAGCTTCCAATTCTGGGCCCTGTTTCATAAAACTTGTTATCAATAACAAGTTTGCAATAACTAGCTTCAGAGTAAGAAATGGAAAAAACAAAAAACAAAACAAAACTGTATATTGTAAAACTTGATATTCATATTGTTCAAAGGCTTGCAAACCCCCCAAACCCCAAGGGCTTCAGGGGGCTCTGCCTCCAGATCTAAACCTGTTTGGGTGTCAGCCCCTCCCCACTTCCACTCCAAAAAATATTCTGTATTTGCCGTTAAAATTTGTATTTCTAACAGCATGAGTATTGATTTTTATTTTGTTTTGTTTTGTTTTTTGTTTTGTTTTTTGTTTGTTTGTTTTTTAATTCTCAAAAATTCACTTGTCTTTTCCCATCCAGTTTGCTGTTGCTTTGTGGCTTCTCACCTATGTAGGAGCTTGGTTCAATGGGCTCACACTCATCATCTTGGGTAAGTCTGTCTTATATGTACTGCAGTATCCTGGGAGAAGAATAACATCCAATCTTGCTCCCATAATACTATTTTTTTTAATTTTTATAATTGAAACGGTTTTTATTTATTATCAAATTTCGCAGCCCAATGGCTGAATTGTGTCTGATTTACAATGATAAAAAAATAAGATAACAGAGAAAATACACTTTACATTGAAAACATGTTAAGGAACAGAATAAAAAAAAAAAGAAGATAATTAACATGCATAAAATGAAAATTACAATGAAATGATCTATACATGTAAATCTCAAGAAAAAAATGGTAATATGCAAAATGTGTGAAATTGAAGAAAAAAATGAAAAAAAAAATGAAAAAATGAAAACAAAAATTGGTTTGTTGATCATGAAAATATTGGATTAAATGCATTATACATGATGTGATTTTACAAGTTTGCCATGTAGTGTTTATTGGAAACAGATGCTCATATTTAAATACCAGAATGTTAAAACGCATGATTTGTCTCAGAGCTTAATGGTGAATTCTTATACTGAAACTCTCCATAGAGATAAATGTGAACAGTTAAAAGAGGAGCCTCTTAAAAAGGATTTTGCTTGATTGGAGAGGCTAGCATGTTCATTAATTTCTTGTACACCATAATTGGCTATGGAAATAGCATGGAGGCATCATCTGTATTCTCCCAGATACAGTATATATCCACTTTAAAACCTGTCTTTGCTGTAAGAGTCAGTCTTGAACTTTTTATGAACTGTCTTCAAATGACATGTCATGATTGTAAATCCCCGAAGAGATAATGACTCTTCACTCATGCCAATTTATGATTTGAGACACGGGATCATTTATAAACTTTTAGGGGAATAAATCTCTGGTCAAAAAAGCCCATTCTGTAAGTGATTTATGTCATGAAAATGTCAGCAATCGTATCATTGGACATGCACACTTCTAAAAAGTATATATGCCCTGTTTTGAGTATTCTTTGTGTTGTCATTATTGTCTTTTGAATGAAATGAATCTTGTAGGATTCATTTCGTAGGAAACAATATTATAAGTTAAGATGTTCACTACAAATGAAATGTCAGTGCGTGAATATTCATGGTAATATTTTATAAATTCCATGCAGATGGAATCACCCTTTACAGCTATTTTCTTTTATCAACATCCTTTGATCTGGACAAGATATGATTGTTTTAATAGTATTCTACTTCTACTCTGGTGGGAAAGATTCCATGACGGTTTGTCAAAGGTTGTTTGTTTATTAAGAGAGAAATCAACTGTAAACTTTACATTTCTCATGCTTTATGAAACACGATATTAATGCGAGTTTGTCACGTATGTGGTTTATAAAATTCAATACTCCTTTCAGGGTAACTAGGGAATGTGATTCCATTCCATCCCACCCACACTGTACATTAGTCCTGAAAGTACATTGATAGTGTCTGTAGGGCCTGATTATCTGTGTCCTATAATTGCTGTTCCAAAGTGTATCTCTGTTTTACATCAAGCCGTGATGTTACAATGCTAGATGTTATAAGAGCTATTAGGGTTACATATTTTCCAGTTGTTTCTGCATGCTTCATAATTTGGTTGGATCAGCAGTCAATTTCCAATTTCAAAGAAGCAACCTGAAAGATGAATCCATGTGACAGTAATGCAGTCAGATTGTAGTGAATACAGAAGAATCATAGAGTGTATTTCGTCGCCTTCCCTCAGAAAGGCTGTTGACACAAATTTCGGATAGAAATTTCAATTTTCACATTTTTTCTAAGAACGACTGAGAAATGTTTGCTCTTTCTTCTGATACCATTCTCGAACCTCATTTTGATGTCATTATGATGTAATAAGCCAAAACACAAAATGACGTGGGCACATGAATTCCAAACTGCTTCCTCGCTCAATGTGCTTACATGCATAGACTGATTCCGGTTAGCGTCCTTTCTCTGGAAACTGGATTTTACGTATTGCGCATTTTTGTTCCCGGAAGAAAGACGCTTCCTCACTCAGCGTGCTTCTGCGCATAGACCAATTTCGGTTAGCGTCCTTTCTCCGGGAACTGGATTTACGTACTCGCACATTTTTTTTCCTGGAAGAAAGGCATTAAGGATAAAATGAAATGCTTATGATTAGAAAACATTTTGAGTGTTTTAAATAAAATCACAAAAATATCATTGAAGAAAAAATCTTGTTCTGTCAGAAATTTTGACAGTTAGGATGGAGAAATAATACACTAGCTGCTAAAAGCTCAAAGTAAAATCAAAACATAGAGTAACTTCATTCGCGTTTTTTCCTGAAAACGTACATTTCGCGCACGTGGGTGCATAGTGGCCTTTCTCCGGGAAGGCGAAGATTTCAGCTTTGTTTCATTATTTTCAAAACATCCCGCTCCACCCATATTGAACTTGTTACACCTATATTCTTTTTTAAATGCTTTTCATACAATTATTCACTTTGAATTATCTTTTTATGCAGCCTACATTGGACTCTTTTCTATGCCTGTCGTCTATGAGAAGTACCAGGTATGTGCACGTGTGTTTTCTTACCTGAAATTCTTCTATATGGTCTCGCATTTGTTTTCACATCTTACAAACTGTTGTAAAATCGTTAAATGGATAATTACTATGTAGGTGATTTTAGAGAAAGTGGGAAATAAAGAAAAATGTAAGGTTATTAAGTTGTAAGAATTGGCGAATACATGCTCTACAAGTAGAAGTTTTGTAGTTGTTTATTTATAAGTTTGTCTCCCATGTTTAATGAGTTCATTCTCTTGTAATTTTTGGCACTTTTATGGAAGACAGTTGTGATGATCCTCTCCTTGTAACTCTATCTTGTAATGTAGCTTCCAGTTCTTGTTTTTGTCTTTTGTATGGTGGCCCTGAAGTACGTTCGACAACAGGTCATGTGCGACATGAATTTCGCATCCCGGGTCCTGAACTGTGCATCCCACGACCCGCGTTGCAAAATTCAGGACCCGTGGCGCGAACTTTGCTTCCCAGTCCTGAATTTCACATGCACCGCGGGTCATGAATTTCACGACTTGGGATGCAAAGTTTGCGCCAAGGGTCATGAATTTCATGACCTCGGATGCGAAGTTCAGAACCTGGGATGCGAAATTCACGTCGCACATGACCTGTTGTTGAGCGTACTTCAGGGCCACCATACTTTGGCCTCCTTGATATCCCTCATCTTGTACTATATTCTTCATCATCCAGGCTCAGATTGATGAAGCTGTAGGAAAGGCACAGGAGCAGATCAACACAGCTCTTAACAAGTAAGATTTTGTTCTTCATCAATCCATACTGTGTCAGCTGCATAATGCATATCCCCCCCCCCTCGTAAAATGTTTATTGCAAGTGTAGTGAAGAGTGCATGAGTAAGCATTCGACTATACCTATATTTTGCAACTCCACAACAGATCTCTGTCCAGGCTATTGGCAGCTTAAGGATTAACAAAAGAAAATGTAACTTCATGTTTTGTAATTTTTGCTTTGCCTTTTGATTTTGACATTTCATTCTTTTTAAGTTATGTTTGTAATAGAAAAGAAAAATAAATAACTTACATGTTAAAAAAAATTTATCTTGTCAGACAAATGAACACATATTAACCCATTCGTGACGGGAATTATTTAAAGCCTAATTTAATCAGTTTTTATTCTTCAAATTGGCAACACCAACATTTTTATTTTATTGCTACATTTTTCTTATAAAACGTCATGTATCTGAAATGAATATAAATTGACAGATATTATGATGAGAAGTCAAAAAGTTGCCAATTTGCAGGAGAAAATGGTGATTTTATACTTTCTATCACATTGCCAATTTAAGGATTTTAATGCTTATTTTCCTTTAAAAAAATTTCAGCATCAAACAACAAATATTGACGCAACCAAAATGGGCACAGTTTGTGTAGAATTTTTTGCTCTTTCTGCTCAAGTATTTGGTATGATTTTTAGGGCTTTGCATTAAAAGATATTAGGCCAAACCACAAAATGTGGACCTCTGTCACGAATGGGTTAAGAATTCCGTTGTTCACTCAGACAATTCTGTGTTATGAAAAAAGCACTTAATCCTTTGAATGCAAGATAGAATTTCTTACTTTTATACTAGATAATTCAATATATTGTTGAATTCATATAAAATTTCATACTTAGTTTTGATTGCACTAATATGGTTCATTAGCAGAGAAATGGAAAAAGTGGACAGGTTTCTCAGGATTTGTTGATAAGAGTATCATTTGTGATTTTAGTCTTATTATGGTTTATAATATCTAATATCAAATTGGTCTGATATATTTTTTACTCACTCTCATCACTTACAAAATCTTGCAATACCTTCTGGTAATAATCTACATTTCCTTTATCCTTTATATTATTAATCGTTACATTTTACAACCATTCTTGGGATGTATTTTATGATTTCTTTTTTGCAGCATCAAGACCAAGATTCCCTGGCTCAAGAAGAAAGAGGACTAAAAAATACTGTCTGTTTGATGGAGAAACATGTTTGGCAGAGGAGAGCTAACATAGCGACGCAACACCATATAACAAGAAGTCATTATGTCACCACATGCTGTTGTCCCATATACAAAGGAAATCCTCGACAATCTATCACAAACATCACCTGCCTGTTGTCCGCATTGAATCATATTGTAAGGCACTTCAAAGCAAAGCTATTTCAAGCTAAGCCCAATTTGTGAAGAAGCAGATTATATTAATCATCGTATATATGTGAATTACATTATCAAGTTATTGGAAAATACAATACAATTCTCATTTTCACCAAATGAACAGTTCTGTTCTTTCATTTTAAAGGCATATGTTAAGCATATGAATAAAGGATAAATGAAACTGGGTTGCAGTGATTTAATTAAAAGGGCACATGCTTAAATGTTTGTACATATTCAATATGGCAAGCAGGTGATCAACTGCAAATTTAATGTTCTATTTGCCTAAAACTGGTCATGTCTAGTGCAGTGCACTTCCTGCACCAAACACATACAAACTAATATTCTTCTGGCTTTATTCTTTCTAAAATGCCAATTTTTCCTAAGACTAAAAAGTGGTGTAAACTGGTATTTTTATAAAAAAAACATGGGACTGTGCCAGACTATAGGGGAACAATTCTCATTGCAGATATGTAACCTTATTTTATGTTTGTGCCTGTACGGTTTGTTGGTGAAAGGCTAAGATCTTTCATGTTTCCAAATTATGGCTCCTTGTTAGTAGATAATGCTATTTAGATATAGGGGGGGGGGGGGGGCTTTTAAAAAACTGATATTAGCTCCAGCCCATGAAAGATGGGACTTTCTACTTATTATAACAAACTAACCAACAGGATTTGTTGGATGATGTACATGTATACATTTTTCGAATTGATTTTTGCTGGGTTTACATTTTTACAATTACTAATTTGATTTTGAACTTTAGGTCAAGTTTATCAAGTCAGTCTGTAATCAAAGCATGTTGTAAGCAACAAGTTTCAAGCAGGTTTGGATGACCAAGAGAGAGAGAGAGAAAAAAAGATAAACGCTTGAGCTCTATTTGAAAAGCGAGTCTGTTTTTTAGGAGGCAGTCCATTAATACCTATATTAATGATTGGATCATTCAGTCTGTTGTATGGTTTAGAATGAGTCGGATGAAAAAATCTTCTGACCACCAATCTCTTTATGATTATGAATGTTGTTGAAAATATATAGGATGCGATTGGCAGATGTGTTGCCTTTCAAAGTTAGTTTGTCCTTTATGAATGTGCCATTGACCTACCGTTAATCCTGAAATTTCCTCAAAGAAATATAGCTAATTATGGCAAAACAGTGTCTGTCATTTTATGTCGATATGAAGAAAAGGACGGGAGAACATTGGTATTAAGATATCCCTTTTCGGATGGTTTTCCATGATCTGTGTCTGAGGAAGGTTGTACTTAATATTTCTTTTATCTTTCTTGAAGGTAATCTAGGGTACTCTGCTGTGAATTGCTTTTCATGCATATATGTAGATTATTCAGAGGTATGTTTGATCATGTCATGTGTCAGATTATTAGGACCCAAGTATTTTTTGTGGTCGTCGAGACCAGCAAAATTGCAAAAAAAAAAATTGATACATGTTGTCAATTACATACACTGAAAGTTACAGACATATTGTGAAGAATACATGTCCCCAAGTGTTCAACATTTAGAGCTGTGGTCACATATGATTACAAGCCAGCTCAAATTTCAAAATTCCAGGTTTATTTTTGCTAGCTTATTTTCTTGACATTTTCAAAATTTTGTTACGGATTTTTTTGGCAGATATTATTTTTACCTCAAATATTTTGTTGAAATATTTTGTTGGAATATGTTGGAAATGTAACTATAACTCTAGATTACCTTTAAGTTAGCAGCTACATGGTAGATGATTCACAGTATTGTTTGTTATATCGTGTACAGTGCAATGCAAAACCTTCAGTCAACATGTAAATTAGTCTTCAATGTAAATTAAGATACCTAGCTTTTCACTTCGATTCAAATAGATGTGTATGCATAGAATGAAATTCATGTAGTTCAGTTGACATGTAGTGTATAGTGTATGATATGCATTTAGCATGAGTGATCTAGAGCTGAATTCATCATTAAGGAACTTCACAGACTTATTGTAAAATTGACGATGTACATTGTATCAAAAGTGAATGGATGAAATACTCTATATCTGCTGTAAATTGTATTCCCTTGTGTTGAAATCGTTTGGTTATCGAGTGTTTATTGTGTGATTCCAGTCAAACTGTACAATGCTCAAAAAGGTTTTGTGTAAGTAATGAATCGACATTTGCAGTCTTATTGTTGTCACAAGAATTGAATTATCACGATAATTACAGTTCCAGCACAAGATGTTAAGATGAGATTATAAAAGATAACAGCACATTTGGGAGGGGGTGGGGGATAAATTTCACATCATGTAAATTTAGAAATTGAATTTTTTTTTTTTTTTCAAAAATTGAAGATCTGTGTCATTCAGTGCTTTGTCAACTTCCATTTTGCTTGTTCAAAATCATCTTTCATATGGTCTTGTCCTGATGTAACGATAATTAATTTTGCAAAAATAATGGGGAATAAAAGTGTAATTATGTTTGTGTGGAGTGTCATTTTTAGTGATTTGTTCAAAATTTCAGATGATTCTAATATAGCCTAAGTATGTATTTAAGCTTTTTTCGTACCATTTTTACAAGTAATTGATTTTTTCAAAAGTAGCCTTTTCGTGCCATATGTTGGACAATCTTAAAATGTTCAGATGTGGCCCAAGTAGCATATAGTATTTAATTTTCTTAAGTGTAATAGACTTTTGTTTCTTGCTGATAATTGCCAGTAGATTAGGAATGATCACATAGATAACATGATGTGACAGTGTAAATTTCTTTACCAATGCATATTTTGTTTCTATCTTTGCTGAAATGATACTTTTTGTTTTTAATTTTGCTGTAAAAACTGAGGTATTTCTCTTGCCCCATAGATTACTCTCTTTTTTCTGGATCCTTACAATTTTCGAAAGAAATTCCTGTTCTTTTTGGAAAAAAGAAGCTTTCATTGCAATGTGCTTAAAATGTATTAAAGGCATTGCAAATTGGAATCTATTAAAAGAAAAATGCATTGTTCGTTCAATGTGCCCTCAATTGCACGATTCCTGTTTGTCTTATTTGTGTATATTGTGAAGTACTGGTAATGTAGTTAAAATTTATTGCACTGTTAATTTACATGAGCACTGGGTAGAAATTGAATTTACCACTGAATTTAAATTCTCGCGTTTCACAATGCATGTGCCACCAGCATCCGTACCATGAAAGCCTATTTTCCCACTTGCGGGTTGATAACTACTTCCAAGAAAGCAGACGCCACGAGTGAGAGTTGACCAATTGAAGAAATATTTAATTGACCGAGGGATCCCAAGGGCAGGGAAGAAGAAGGACGAGTTAGTAGAATAAGCAGTGAGAGCCCAGGGAAAATTTGAAGTGTAAGAAGTCTTTTAATGACTTAGTATAGGAGCGAAAAAGATGGCTAGTGCAAGGTGTTGATGGTACTGTTGTCGACCCACCTACCAGAAATAACGCGCTAGAGTGACTGTCACAACTGAACCGAATGAGGGCGCAAGGATTGCGAAATACGAGAATTACGGGAATGCATTCCTTGTAGAACTGAAGTAAAAGGGTCATTCATTACATTCAAGTGTATGCAAATGCCCTTGGTAATGCTTTGGTAATGACTAGTCTCCCTAACCCCATATGATTAAGGGAGAAAATATTTGTATGAATGACAGCCAATACAAATTAATCATTTCATTTGTATTTTATTCTATAGATCAAGCATAATTGTCCATACAATAGAAAATTTAAAGTCTTGAATGTAAAAATGTCCTTTTACAAATTAAATTCATTTTATAAGAAATTTTTTATACAATCTGTGAAAATTTACACTAACAGTACACATGAGAGAATTATCGTTTTCAAAAAATGAGGTAAAATTATGATTATTTCACTGGATTTTATCAAATCTTTCTTTCCTCATATTCTAGGTACAGTGTATTTGTGTTTCTGTTCTGGCACTGTCACACCAATTTTCTTATTTCCCCCAATACATCAAAGACCAAATCTAACACATCTATATCTGTTACAAGAAAGACAGCCAGATGGTATCATAATTAATATCAAATTGCTCTGAAAATTTGGTATTGTGTCTTTAAAATATTTACATGGACATCACATCAAAAGAAAAATCATCCGTCATTACAGTGATTTACTAATGATCTAATGCAGACAATTTCAGAAGCTGCACTTTCGAATTAAATTAAATTTTTTAATCTTTGAAGGCGTAACTTTGAACTTGAATCGCGATTGCTTCTGCAAAATAGTGTCACATATCAAACACACAAAAACTAAAACCCACACAATTGCTAATACACCACTGCATGAAGAGAAAATTTGGTAAAACGTAATGTACATATAACATATATACTTATTTTCGTCACACTAAAGAAAAAATGATAAGTCAAAATTGTGAAATTGCGATAACTCAGATCTTGTCCTATTTTTCAATCAATTTAAAAAAAATGATGCTCCTTGTCAGTAGGAAATGACAGTACCTTTTTTTTTGGGGGGGGGGGGGTTAATGATAAAATATCTGCAGCAAAGGCTTCAGAGCATATGAACCCCCCCCCCCCCCCCCAAAAAAAAAAAAAAAAAAAAAAAAAAAATTGCATGGCTCACCTCTAGAGCAGCTATGGAAATTGGCCTATGGCAATCATGAAATAAATCCCCTCTAATTTAGTGTGTATACACACTCTCACGTGTAAAAGTCTGTGAGGTGGAAAGATGTACCCAGAAGTACCCCTATCACTGACGCACTAAACCACTACTGTGCAAAGTGGAGGTGGGGGGGGGGGGAATTTTACTTTTTGAGTCAATGATAATCATGTTGGCTATTACATGTACAAAAACAGATATAGAAACAAAATATGAAGCATTAATAAAAGGCACATAATACTGTCTGATTAAGTGATATTTACTTGTAGATTCTCTGCGATGTACACTATGAATTCCTAAGTTACACTAAAAAATAATTACATCTGTGAAGATTAAGTGCATTAACATATAAAGCACTGACTCCATTAAAGCAGATGATGATCACCTTTACAATAGCATCACTTCACAAGACATTCACATTCCAAAATTGAGAGCAATATATTGGCAAAATTGCAGATTATGTACAAGTAAAAGGTAAAGTAATTATGATTTGCAATTTGAATTATAGCACACATTTACAGCATAATCATCAATTTGGCAGTTGCTTTGAATTAAATATCTTTTATCATGCACAAAGTCAGCTTTAGCAGCGGAATGCTTGGGTGTTTAAATAAAAAATACCTGCAACCATGTAAAAAAAAAAAAAAAAAAACCAGAGCTCCAAAACTCTGTGATTTGGCCAGTTAAAGTTTATCTAACAATTGTACAAGATGCAATGGAAAGGACATAAATTTCTGCGTAACTACTGCATAATTTTGCTGCGTATAGAAAATCCCAATGTCGCTTGGTGCTAGCAATTAAAAAACCAAAATCCTCAAATTTGGCATCACACTAAAAAATTCAAAGCTAATGCTTTTCCATGAAATCAAGAAATCGAAGCTGTTTGAACTCCTTTCTATTTACCGGTATGTATCTTCAATGATATAAAGATGAAAGTGCTACTAATTAAAAGAAACTCAGTATATGATTTAACATTTTCATTATCCTAGAATAAAACACAGTAACCATGGCTGTGTAATCTTAGTTTGCAGGCACAAACCCTGGTCTTATAGAGGTCTAAGTAAGAGACTAAAGGAGGTCAATGGGATCATGTACTAAAGCTGCTCCAGATAGACACAGCCAGTAGGCAGTCTTGCCAGGCTTCTCTCAAGACGCAATGCATAGTGCATTTTAATAAGTGTCAATTAGGATCTGTGCCCGCAGACTGGTGTAATCTAGGCAGAGATCATATATATATATACTGAAGAAAATCTTGTGCCTCATTCTTCCTTTGGACTAGTTTCTCTCTACCACACAGAGATACATATCGTCATCGGGTTTGATGCTCATTTTGGCAAACTTTGGTGGGATCTGAGCGGGAGATAGAAGAAAGGATGACATACAAAAGAATATAATCATGAACTACAGTGTGATGGGGTGACCAAACTACGTCTACATTATAATTTCTAAAGAATGCAATATCTAATCCATAATTTCTCAAATTTTCAGAGTTTGGACAGACCGCCATACTACCCATATGATGGGATAGTCTTCAGTGATTGCAACCTAATATGCAGTGTTATTGTTTTTAATTTACTGAACTGACAGAGAACTGCAGTCTCCTTCATTTGCCCTTACTGCCGGGGATAGCTTTGTTTATGAGTGAATGTACTCAAGAAAATATATAAGGTCTTATCCATAACAACAAGATTTTAAATGCTTTAGTACTTTATACGCCAATATTTTCGCGTACAGATATTTTCGCGAATCACAGGCTCACAGACATTTTCGCGAGTTGTTAATTTCGCGGGCGCAAGAGCAGGACTTGCAGTAAACTTATCTTTACATGAAAGAGCCATATCAGCAGATCCGGAGGATTTGTTTTTGATTATTTTTTGCCAATACCATCACACTCATAGCTTGCGATAGACAAAAAAAAACGTCATAAAACCCCTGATTTCTTAATTTATGGTGCGTTTTCGGCGACTCTCTTTCTTACCACCCTACTAAAGCCCGCACGCTTTGGAAGAATGGCACCGATTCCGCATTTTTGGTTGCAGAATTGGGCTTCTTACAAGGGTTTTGGGGGTAACCATGTACGGAGCTAACTTGTGTGAGTGACAATTTCTCTGTGTGTTATTATATGCTACACACGGAGAGGACTGCTGCACTTGCATGGCAATGGCAACAATGTGTCGATGATGCCGAGAGGTAAAGCAAATTTACGTGCGGATATTTTTGAGTGTTGCTAGTTCGCGATAGGTGAGTGATTCGTGAAATTCACGAAAATAAAACCACCGCGAAAATTTTAGCTCACACAGTACTCTACACCTGATTTACTATTACTATACACAAGCAGACTCACATATACACACAAGATAGTAGGGTGTATCTGGAACTGAAAATCTTATTATCATATCTTCAGTGTTATGGACGAGTTCTGATCAGCCTTTCATTTTAAGGGATATCTACGTTAACACTTTCCCTACTGAATTAATTTTTAGGGAAAAATAATGACTACTGTTCTTTTGATTGAATCTCTTTAAATTCTAGGATTGGTCAGTCATTGATGGTGAAAATTATTTTGTAGAAATCGCTCAAGTATCCTAGCCATTTTCAGGTTCCCTGGTATACTTTTAAAGGACAGCAGTTGGGGAAAGGGTTCATGACTGAAGGTAAATGTACTCAAGACAAGTTCTATCTTACCTGGGTCTCTGGACACGTCTCAAAGCGGTACTTCTGGAGGAGACGAACAACAGCCATCTTGACCTCCATCAGAGCAAAGCGCATCCCGATACAGTTCCTAGGACCAGAACCGAAAGGCATCCAGGCCAACGGGTGGCGCCCCTCCCGATTCTTCTTGGTAAACCTACCGCAGAGAGATGAATCAATGAGTATCAGACATCTGCTTGACACCGAACGATGACTATGGTACATGCGTAGGTTTATAGCCACTTGGTCTCATACCAGTTGGTCTAATTCCCAGATAGTCGAACACCACTATGGTTAAACCGTTTTAGTCTACTCTCAATTTGGTCTAATTACTGTTTGGTCCAATCATCACTTGGTCGAATACTCTCTTGGGCTAACTGGAATTTTGTCTAATGATCAAATGGTCCAATTGCCACTTCATCTACTTAGTTTTCTTCATTTCGTCTAATGACCAATTTAGTCTATTACCAGTTCATCTAGTCAGATAGACTAAGAGGTATTAGAGCAAGTGGGCATTAGACGAAATAGGTATAGCCTAACTGGAAATTAGACGAAATGGTAAATGGGCTAAATGGTAATTTGACCAAATGGTTATTAGACAAACTGATTGTAGACGAAATAGGATTAGATCATGTGGGATGAGACCAAACAGGTATTAGACAAAGTGGGATTAGACCGAGTGATATTTCACCATGCGTACAACTAAATGCCATAAATGAATGCATTTATCTCACGCTATCTCAGTCTCCAGTTATTTCAGGTCATTCATGCACTAAATGGCCTAAACTGGAAAAAAAAATCAAAGCCTGTTTAGGCAGAAGTTCTATCTGCTAATCATAATCCTGTGCTATAGCTAGCATACACAAATGAGACTCAGGATCTGGGCAGAAACTCTAGAATGAAATCAAAAGAGGATGCCCTCAAAGTCTTCTTCAACAGAGTCGACTCTCCTGGGCCCTGATTTGCAGCTTGAGTCAGACCGATCCCAGCTGGTGCATTATACATCAGGCGATTTCATGGACAAAAAATTGCTACTACCCAAATCTTTCATAATCTCTCCCCCCCCCCCAATGAAACTTTATCAATAATACACCCTCCACCTTATCTCTCTAGTCTTACCTATCAGGATCAAATTTCAATGGATCAGGCCAGATTGCAGGGTCATGGTGGATGGCATAGATAGGAATGAAGACTTGACTCTCCTTAGGAAAGGTGATGCCTTTGCAGACATGGGTTTCGTTACACTCTCGTTCAGTTCTAAGAAAAAAGCCCCAAACAATAATAATGATAATTAGATAAATTCATATAGCGAAGTTACTATATCAATATTCTCTACTGGGCTGTCATGTAACAGAGCTCCCAACAATGCTACTGCATATATAGACAAACAATAAAAACTACTGGTAATCAAAAACTTCTGAAAAAAAGGTGAGTCTTCAACAAAGCTCTGAAGAACGTAACAGATAGGGCTTTTCTTATTTCCAGTGGCAGTTTATTCCAAAGTTTTGGTGCAGCACAACTGAAGGCACAATCCCCAAGAATTACTTTTGTTTTGAAGTGAGGTAGCTTCAGAAGCAGCTTGTCCTGCGTACTTCGTAAGTTATGTGTATATAAATGTGATTTAACTGATATAAATTCAGAATATTCAGAATATTCAGAATATTCAGAATATTTAGATGATATTGGATGGCCTTGAGAGGGATACATGAAAATATTTTTCCACAAGCGAGTACCAATATTTTCACGTATTCCACGAAAAATGGTCATCCAATATTATAATTATTATTTAGATATAGATCTAGATCTAGAATAGATTAGATCTAGACCTACTCCACAAGAAAATGTAAAATTTGATATAGGTTCTTCTCATCATTTTGTAGAAATCTTGTAAACTGCATCATGGCAATTGAAGCTTGTAAATAAACAAGTGCAAATTGGAAGTTCCTCTCCATGACAACAGGAAAAGTTAATTAACAATGTTTAAATCCAAGAACACAGAACCAGTAACTCCCAACATATACATGTAGGTCAACATGTAGATCTACAGTCTGGTAACTCCAACATATTTACAGGTACAAAGTTGAACTTGCAGTTTCATTGTGACGTCACGCCAGCTGCAGCTAGCGCGTATCGTCTGCATATCCAGGTCATATAGGTGTGGCTTAAGGTTACAAATGCAGTGCAATTTCATTGTGACGACACACTAGCTGCATGCACAATCATTTATTGACCAATTATAATTTTATGGGTGGGGCAAAATATACATATCGTCCAATATTTTTGTAAAACCGTCCAATATTTTTTTGATGACGAAATCTCCATACCCACACGTAAAGAAATCAGATTCAATATTTTTGCTTTCTGAGATGACCGCGATGGACCTCCAAAAATATGGTTGCCTCTAAAACCTTACATCTAAATAATAATGTGGATTAATAGAGCACTTAATATCAATGTTTTCATAAGCTTTGTAGATATCACAAAAATATCTTTTAAATATTTTCATCCTGGTCACCAGATTGATTCCCCCCTATTCTGTTGCATCAGCTGCATGGGCTATTGAAAATTTAAGCAGAGCTAGTCCTCAACTCGACGGATTTAATCAGAATCCATCAAAGTTGCATGTGCTATATACTAGGACTCACACAGCAGCAGCAGGATAGAGCCGAAGAGTCTCACAAACGACACTGTCCAGATAAGACATCTTAGCAATGGACGAGTAACTGACATCGTCCCTAGTTGGGGTTTGGTTGTCGATCTCCTCAATGAGCTTGTCTTGAATCTCAGGATTGGTAGCCAGGCAATAGGTCAGGAAACCAAGCGTGATGTTGGTTGTTTCATACCCGGCAATAAAGAAGATCATAGCCTACCAAATGAAGAGTGAAGAGAGAAGAGAAATAAACAGTTTAATTTTCACATCAACCCTTGTACAAAAGTATCACGGGAATTAGATGGCAATTTGATAGTGTACTGTCAAATTACAGTGTTATACCATCAAAGTACTCTAATAAGAGTTACTAGGAAGAGGTAACTGGAAGGACAATATGGCAGATATCCCTGCAATTTCAAACAAACAAAAGCTACAATGCCTCCCAAATGAAGAGAGAAGAGAGCTAAGCAGTGTTATTTTGTATCAGAAGGCAATTGTATGGACAATCTGACAGGTATCTCTGAACTCTCAGAGGCGAAAATAAAAACCATATTATGATGGCACACATTATTCTAACAAGCAACTGAAAATGTACTGCAATATATAAGTAACAATTTGGAAAAGAAAAGGGAACAAATTTTTTCTTAATTACATTTCGTATTCACAATACATGGAGAGAAAGCAATCCTACCTGTCCATATATCTCGTCCCTTGTCAGAGTTGTCTTTTGGCTTTTTTTCAAATCAAAGTAACTCTTGTTGTCCTGTTCATCGATCAAGGCATGGAGATCGTCTTCCACTTTCTTCTGGGATTTCTCTTCTTTCTCTGCTTTGATTGCCTTGACATCTTCCTCTGCATTCACCATCAGCTGAAGAAAATCTTTTTTCTGGTAGGACAGAGCATGTACAAAAACACTGGTTATTTAACCTATTTGTGACAGAATTCCACATTGCATGGTTTGGCAAAATAATTTTTTGCCAATATGTTTTTTTTTATTTTTCAAATTGTGTTGTTGCCATCTGTTGGCACGGATATTCAATGCTTTTTGGATCATAGCCCGAATAAAGCCCTGTTGCAACTTTACTCCTGTCTAGAAGTCACTTGGTGTTTGCCTCATTTAATGGCATGGTGGCAGCGGTGGGATACAAACCCACGCCACTGAAATGACTGGTGGCAAATAGAACAGCCGAAAGAGCAAATATTCTTCATTTTAAAAAGATAGATGAGTACTAAAATCCTTCAATTGGCTATGTGATAGGAAGTTCAAAATCACTGCTTTTCCATGCAAATTGGCACCTTTACAACTTCTCAAAATATGTTAAGTCAATTCATATCCATTTCAGATACATTATTTTAAATAAGAAAAATATAGCGATAATAGAAAAATGTTGGTGTTCCCAATTTGAAGAACTAGATGAATCCTCGACTGAGCACAGCTGGAATTTATGTCTCCGCCTATGGCAGATCAGAAATATATAACTTTTAATTATGGGAAATGTATTAGGATACCCAGTACATTTAGTTTACAAAAATGGAAAAAATGGTTCTATTTAAATGGCATTGTGTCAGCCTGATTTGAAGTTGATCCATCAAATGGTTCTTAAGTTATTGCAAGAACAAGCAATTTTTGTGATTACATGACATCTATGACCTTCACCCTTGCGACCCCCAAATCTATTAAGATCACTATCCCTCCCATATGCATACACGACTCACGTTTGAAGTTGATCCGTCAAATGGTTAAATTATCGCAAGAACGAGTCATTTTCATGGATATAATGACCTTATGACCTTTGACCTTTGACCTTCTGACCCCAAATTCTACTCAAATCATTGTCCCTCACATTGTCCCTACATCACCCAAGTTTGAAGTTGATTCGTCATATGGGTCTTAACTTATTGCAAGAACGAGCCATTTTCATGAATATAATGACCTCTATGACCTTTGAACTTTGACCTTGTGACCCCCAAAACCAACCAGATTAGTTTCCCTCCCATATGCATATACATATATGAGCCAAGTTTGAAGTTGATCCTTCAAATGGTTTTTAAGTTATCGCAAGAACGAGTCATTTTCATGTATATAATGACCTCTATGACATTTGACCTTTGACCTTGTGACCCTGAAATCTACTCAGATCATTGTCCCTCCCATATGCATACATGAGCCAAGTTTGAAGCTGATCCGTCAAACGGTTCTTAACTTATTGCGAGAACGAAAATGGGACGGATGGATGGACAGACAACCCAAAAATATAATGCCTCCGGCACCGCATAAAAACTGATCAAATAAGGCTTTGAATAATGGGTCAACTGACAGACGATATACCTGGGTGCAATTGCATTAAACTTGCTATCATAGTAACTTTGCCATCAATTGATCGATGACTTTCATGGAATACTGGATTTTGATTGGCTATTGAGCAATGTTACCATGGTAGTTACCATTGATGGCAAAGTTACTATAATAGCAAGTTTTTATGCGACGGCACCAGAACTACATCATTAATATAGGCTTAAAACAGAAACTACTTGGTTCCAGAAAGCAATGAGTTTAATAGAACAGTTGAAGGTTAGGAATGGTGCAAATAAAGAGAAAGAGAAAAGGAAAAACTTGGGGCAGAGAGAGAGAGAGAGAGGGAGTGGAACACTTGAAAGATAAATGAAGAAAAGGAAAATCCCACATGTCTTGTGATACCTTGGAGTTCCCACTTTCTTTGCGAACAACAATTGCTTGATCGATGACAGATATGAAAAAGCTCTGAATTTTAGGCGACAGAGTGCTGACTCTAAAGTAATCCATGATTTTGCCAATGCGTGGGAATGCTCCTGTAATGAAAATAAATAAACATGAAGGATTCATAATCATGTGTAAAACTCTCTTTTATTTGAGCGTGAACTATTATTGATGCGTTGATGCATACCTCATTATCGCAAGTGGTGGGGTAAAAAAAATACAGCAGAGGTTTCTACTGGAGTATGACACTGGATATCTAAATGAGCCTTCACAGCTCTGCAGTTCTCTATCCTGTCGCAAAGTACATAAAAATGAAGTCTAAATTCAGTGTGTGGACTGTTACTCTGCTAAATCAAATATCCTTAAACAGCGTCGGATCCAGAAATTTTCAAAGTGGGGGGGTGGCTTTTTCTGCTGTCAAATTTGCTGACAAGCAAAAGAAAAAAAAAAGGCCCTCAGCATTTTTACATGCAGGTATCCATTCTACCTTCAAAATTTGCTGATAAGCAAAAAAAAAAAGCCACAGCCTATTTGGCACTCCCCCCCCCAAAAAAAAAAAAAAAAAAAAAAAAAAAATCTGCCCTTGCTTAAATCATGATGAATTTCTACTTACCAGCAATCATTAAGGTCAAAGATATTCTGTTTTTCATCAATGTCCTGGCATTGGAAACAAATGGTTCATTAGGGTTGTTCTGTGAATCCACCTGGAGTCCAAATGCACACTTTGCAATAGCATCCATTGTGAAGGCTTCAAAAACCCTACATGAGGATTCAAATGGAAAAATGGGACAGTGAGCTCCATACATTATATCATAACTATGAACAAATCTTTATATCAGACTATAATTCTCCCTATCGCATATAGCTCTCCGAACCTGAACGCATGCGGTGCTCTAATTTTGGATGTGTAACTGTTGGGAACTGAGGTACTGGTTCCAGCCAGTATACAAGTTTGAGCGTCATTGACAATGTTTATAGTAGACGTGGTCAGCCTAGCACAAACTCTGTTTTTCCTAATCTAGCAAATAATCGCGTTTTCATACAGCTGATATTCAAATGGGATTCTTCTGTGAAGCCGCCCAGTGCCAATGATGCCAAACATGATTTCAGCAGAACAATCAGGCACAAAAAAAAGCTAGGCAATATCAATGTACACGTGCTATAGCTATAGATCGGAACCAGAAGTTTATGCCCCAACTCGTTGTCCCTGATATCGAGAGCTGGTAACTGGCTGCATGCGATAGGGAGAATTGGCCGTTTAGAGTCAAACGTTTACACAAAGATGAATTGTCATCATATTATTAGTTTCATAACTACATTTTTTTAAATAATATCAGATTATAAATTGGACAATTAAAATCAATAATTTATAGAAAGCTGCACTGTCATTGTGTACAAGTAAATAAATATCTGGAATATGGGAATATGAATGTATCCATGAAACCTGTCTATCCCTTCCAATTTATACATACAACAAATTTTAACACTTAAATCTTAATAAAAACATGGCATACTGGTACATCACAAACTTCTCCCTACATGTTAATGTCTGCATAGTTATTATCTGCTATGTAATTCAAGTTTTACACAACAAATATAACAATAAAAATGCTAAGAAAATGATAAAGTACACAACTATTCTACATGTTTATTTGCACCATTATAACCAAATGCAGAAGTAATCATTCATTCTAAATGAAGAATTTAAGGTTATCATTAGAAATAAAAGTATATATTTTTTAAACAGCAGACCTTTGGTTTCCAGCCTATCACAGTGACATATCATGAAGAAAAAATTATTTATCATTAACTTACAATGAAAAATCATGAACTTAAAGTGACACATCTTGAATTTACAGTGGTTTATCAGGAGCTCACAATAACTCACAATGTACTTGCAGTGACTTATCATGCACTTGAAATAACTAATCAAGAACTAACACTGACCTATGAAGAACTTACAGTGAATTATCATGACCTTACATCGACTTGTCATAAGCTCACCTGAAGACTGACACCTTGCCATCTTTCTCCTGGATCGCTCCAAAGTTCTTCACCAAAGTGTCACTGGATTCATTCATCAATGCAGACAGCTTTCAGTGGGATTGAAAGAGAGATATAAAGATTTCCAAGGGTTTAAAGAGTTTTTTTGTTGAAGTCTGCAGCAATCTGCCAAAGTCCTACAAATAATTTCCCGAGGAAATGAATTTTGAGTGAGAGTAACAAGCAACATCTGAAAATACTGGATAACCAACTACATGTATTATCATGAGGGAGGGGGATTATGAAGTGCTGTGTGCTTCACATCCGAGCATGTATAGGTCGACCTTTTTTGCTGCATGCTATCTTTCTTCATCCCAACCTGCCATTCATTTAACTCTTTAAACAAAGACCTGCCATGGTTTATCACCGCATTATGAACAAGCCTAGCAACAATGGCTAGATTTTTTAAAACAAAGAATAAAACAGAAACTGATACTTAAAAGTCTGTTCCATTTATGGATATTTCTACCCAATGTATGCTCACCATTAAGCACTGTATGTCAAACATTAATCCCCCGAAGTTTTTCAATGATAAATGTTACAAATCTTGGTGGAACGGAAATGATGATCTCTACTGGATCCTTGCATCTTCATTCATGTAGAACTTGTCAGAATTAAAAACTTAACAACAGGCTGTTGCGTTGGTTTGCAGGTACAATCCCTGGTCTGACGAAACACGTTATAGAGGTCTGAGTAGAAGACTACAGGAGGTCAATGGGGATCATGTACTGCAGCTGCTCCAGACCTATATTGACACAGCTAGTATGCAGTCTCGCTAGGCTTCTCTCAAGATGTAATGCATTTAAATAAAGTGTCAATTAGGGTCTGTGCATACAGACTACTGTTGTGTTAAATTTGTAGAGGCATTAAACACCATTATAATGCACCACATCTGCTGCAAAATAAAAAGATACCTGTTTCATCTTCATTGCACTGAAGGTTGGCGTAATCACATTCCTTACGTCTTTCCAGTGTTGATCCCTCAGTGTTGATATTGCCTTGTCAAATGGCCGAGACTTCAACACAAATTGCTGAGGAATACGAAAATCATGAGATGAAAGCATTTTATCAGTTCAATCTACTGACAACATCATGCAAAAATGAACAGTAGTTCAGAACAAATATCTACTGCCAATATGTATTCATAGTTGGTCGGCTATGTTCAGCATTGTTTTCCAATAAAGACGAAACCTTCTCTTGCAAAGTTATCTAATGTGTTAAATTCCACTTTATGGCATGGTGGCAGATATGAATCTATGCCAGTGAAATATCATTGAAATAAATGGCTTGTAGAAACACTTCTCAATCAACCATCACTCTGCTCCCTTTTTCGAATCACAAGATACGTGGTACGGGCACCATGTGGACTTTGTCCCTTGTATAGTGTTCATAAAAGCGTATTATTGAATGTTGGTGAACAATGTTAAAGGTAGTAGCCCACATTTGCACAACACTGTTTCAGAATTTGAAGAGAAATAAGCCAATTTCAATTTTGAATGACAGATATTCAATGTTAAACCATCATGTTATCAAATTTACAACAATATTCCAAAGAATAAGTGAAAAATGAAACTGCATCAGCTAAAGGTGAAATATGCTGACGTAAATTAACATTACTACTGTTCACAAACATTTACCACAATCTAATTGAGATTACGGGAAATGCAGTCAAACTTCATTCAAATGTCAGGAAGAACTCTGGGCATCCCATTTCGCACTTCATGTTCAAGTCGTTCATAAAGTCATGCATAATTTTATGAACCGTTTTGTGAAACACCCCCAGGACCAATTAATGTACCTAACCCAGGTTCAGCCCTCAACCCTTACATTTGACACACTAAGTCCACAGCAGTTGTTGCCAAAGCAGAAGTTGGACTTGGATTATTGTATAGATTCTGTGGTCATACACATACCTTGTGGTTCATGAACTTGCTGAAGTTCTTCACTGTGATGTCCTTCACCATGTCAAGGTCACTCACGAAAATCACAGGCTGAGAGAAAAAGAAGAGGCTAGAAACATAGAAGAAAAGTAAAATCTCCTGATCATTACTTTGAATTTGCTAGTTTACAAAAAAGAAGTATAACACAAACACTGAACTAGCCAACACTGGCAATGAAATTTGACAGATGAACACTATTGGAAAAACAAAACACATTGAGGAAAAATCATTTCTAGTTATATAATGGTAATTTTTTTGCTATCTTTGAAACTTTGAAAATTGTCTATCACATAGTATGAATAAGATAAATAGATATTTTTTATCAAGTGTTTATGCTCAATGGAACAAATACTTTGTGCACAATTTCTATTATAATATGAGAAACAATCATCATGCTATTTAATGTTTACATGATCAATAAGTAGATGTAGTACCACAACGAAATCACAATAGCCTAGGCCTGCACCGATAACAAACAAATTTTTGTAGCTATGTAGAAAAGAGAAATTCCTGCTCATGAAGTGAAGTCTAGATTAATCAAAAATTACATATCATGAAATGTAATTAAATAGGCATACAATGCCTACGGCAAATCAGGTATGCTTATGTTGCACTGGAACTCCAATACATACCCAAAGACATTTCCATACTTGTTGACATAGTCTTGAGTCTTTGTGTGGAATCCCTGCAATATGAAATAGAATCAAATGAATGGCTTACACATCAAAATATTCAAATGATATATCTTTCATCTCATCCTCTTTCATACTGATATGGTAACCTGATATGTGTTTCAGCAAAACTTGCTACGGGCTTTATTTTGTAAGTAATTCATGGTTACAGGGTCAGGTTGCAACAGGGTTTTAGGTTAGAGTTAGGGTTAGGGTTAGTAATGTATAGTGTTTGATACAGCTTAAAAGTACAGTATTTGCTTTATAGTGTATGAAACAGATGCTGAGCAATTATCGCTGGGGGGGGGGGGGTATGTCTTATTGAGACCTGTACATCATCCGTGTAAATCACTCTCTGAAAAGCATCCTAAATGGGGATTAAGGTAGCAGTGATTTTAAAGGGAAAATCCACCCTAGAAGTTTCTATTTCAATAAAAGGAGATAAATCTGAACAGAATTTTAAAAAAGAAATAAGCAAAATCAGTCAAAGAATAAGAAAATTACACTCATTTACATTTTCTAGTAAACTACTTTCGGCTCTGCAAATTGGCAACACTGATGACATCATATGCGAGCAGGTCTCCATTCACTTTGTACATGAAATTTCACATTTTCTCAATTTTCTTGGAAGTTACACATTTTCTTACCCCATAGTCAACGTATGCAATATAAAAAGCAATTCTTCTTGCATCATTACCTCTGATTTCCTAATATCCCTTAACGGGATATTAGGGTTCTCCACCTACATGTAGTGCTGAAGAAACTACCCTTTTCCCACTTTTTCATGACACCCCAGGAATGTGAATTAAAGTAGGACTGGTTTTGATTCCCTAACCAGGGAATCATGTCCAACATCTCCACTGTTTATACCCTTAATGGGGAATTTATTCAAGGATTGCCGCATCATTCCTCTGAAATTTCCTAGATTTTCCTGTTTTTTGATACCCTTAACGGGATCCCCGGGTTCCCCACCTGCTGCTGAAAAACAACCCTTTTTCTACGTTTTCATTTACGCGGATGATGTACAGGCCTCAACGAGGCAGGTTGAAATGAGAGCTCAAGTGAGATGGGGGGGGGGGGTACATTGAGCAGTGTTCCGAATTTAGGGGGTCTAGCTCCAAGGCACGAAAAGCCTGTGAAAAAGCCCGCGAAAAAGCCCACGAAAGGGGGGGGGCGGGTTCAGAAATTTTGGCTGTCCGGAGATAGGGGGGTGCTTGCAGTTGGAAACAAGCATATGCGTACCCTAAATAACACTGAGTGGGGGGGGGGGGGCAGGCCTTGGGTAGCCACATAGTTTTGACTATGTATACTTTTTACAGGTAAAATTCATATTAAAGGTATTTGGTAGCTTTGCAAAATTGACGAAAATGAGCTTGAAAATGGGTGAATTGTATGTAAATCTCTTTCAATAATTAGGGTTCATTTATTGTCTATAAAATAAATGGAAATTTGTTACATTCACAAGGTATAGTTTAAAACATAAACATAAATACATTTGTACAAAAAAAATATACAAATCCAAAGCACTTACTGCTGAAAATAAAACAAACAAACCAATTCAAACAAGTAAACAAACAAAAACATACAAATCTTGCATCGATAATAATTTCATTTTAAAACTCATAGAAATAAACCCCCCAAAGAGAATTATCATGTGCGAAATGCTAAATGGTTTCATATTTTTAATATCATTATTATATCATTGTCATTATCATTTTACCATCATTATTACATTGTATAGTATTACTGCCATTATTATTATCATGATATGATCATGCCTCCATGTTTTAAATACTACATCTACTGCCCAGGTTTACATTAAGTTTCAAACATTAATGCATTAAATAATCATGTCCAATCAAATTGTTTCTATAAACACTTACCTGAAATATTCCGATATTCCCCACAAGAGGAAGAGGAATAGGCCCCTTGATTCCTTTACGCTTGAAAAATGTCATACGCCATATTTCACGCCTGGATATTGAGAGACAAAGAGGAGATTTATGTCTCCTACAAACATATCTAATTTGTTACAAATCTGTGGATTGCATACCAGCAGGAAATACTGAGCAAAAATATACCTGTTTTGGAAACTTATTGGTGATCCATGACAGGCATTGGCTAACTCTGTGAGCAGCTGATTTAAAAAATTCTCAAACTAAGATGAAACATGTGTATGAAAACTTGTATTTGTACTCAAAAACCCTGAAACCAACCATAATTTGAAATGAAAAACTGTAAGTAAGACGCGAACGACGATTTTATCATTTTTGGTCTCAGAGACAAATAAATAAGAGGAGCATTTTCCACCAGTTAAGAAAAAACATTGGCTGCACCTCTCTCCCTGTACTATACATGATATGCATACACACACATACACATCACTGTTCAGTGTGAACTGTGTGCACATGCACTCTCCTTATGACCAGTCTGTGCAACTGACCATTATATTTTCTTCAGACATTGGTTTACATTTTTAATATTCAAAAATACTTTCCGTCGATATACTCTGAAACTTTCAGACTGGTATTTTTAAACTATAAGTCTTGTGTTTATACCACTGTCAAGTAGCAAAATGAGATTTAAAAAAAATTCTCACAATGCTAGCCTTTTACTTTAAGCTGACTGCTAAAAAAACCCCCAATAAACCTGTGACTACGTAACCAAGAATTACTTAATTATCTTAGACTTGCATTTGCTAATAAACTTGTTTTAGAATGTCATTCCTTTTATTCCTCCTCTGGCTCTCTGACCATCCTCTCTCTCTCTCTCTCTCCCCCTCTCTTCTTTTTTAATATTTTCTCTTCATCATCCCTCTACCAATCATATTTGCCATCTCCCTTCATCTCTCCCCTTCTACGCTTGTCTTTCTTTGTCATGATATTACGTTGTATGATGCACATGTATGCAGTTCTTTGCTTGGGATGACACTTGGCATGTATTCAAGGGTTCTTGATGATGTTGCATATTTCAGACATTGGTTAGCATTGTTCTGATTTTAAAAAATCTTGTTTTGTTACTTGAAAATGGGATAAACATAAGGGTTATATTGTAAAAAAACCAGTCTGAAAGTTTCAAAGTATAATATCCACAGGAAGTATTTTTAAATATCAAAAATGTGAACCAATGTTTGAAAAAAAAACGAGGGTCGGTTGCACAGAATAGACATAAGGAGTGCGCATGCGCGTATGACTCACCTTACCGTACTGTGTGTATTGGCGTATCACGCGGAGGGAGGCAGATAACGGCATTTTCAAATTCAAGCAAAGTGGTCCTCTTAGTGATTGTCTCGTGAGACAAAGAATAATAAAATCCCTGTTTGCGTCTAACTTACTCTTTTTCATTCCAAATTATGGTTGGTTTCAGGGTTTTTGAGTACAAATACAAGTACTCATACACATGTTTCATCCTAGTTTGAGAATTTTTTAAATCAGCTACTCACAAAGTTAGCCAATGCCTTTAAACTGTAAATAACACTCTACACAGATGTGTCCATATCTTCATTATGTGGCGACATAAAAGGGTTCATTAATCCAAACATCTGTGGCGTTATGCTGAAGGTTTCTTGATCCGAAAATGAATAAGGTTTGTTATTTTGAAGGTTCGATATTCCGAAAATGAAATAAGGTTTGTTAGTCCGAAAATAACTAACGCACTAACAAACCTTTTTTTCATTTTCGGACTAATGAACCTGTGGCATTAAGAACCTTATTTCATTTTTGGACTAAAGAACCTTCGAAATAACGAACCTTTGGAATAAACAAACCTTCGAAATAACGAACTGTAACCGGAATTAGTGCCATAAACCTGAACATTCATAAAAAATAGTGATTTCGATAAGGCCTGCCCTTTTCTTATACATGTATCTTTATTATTATTCTGACACAGTCTCTTTTCACTTACAACTGAAGAATTCTTACTTTAACCCATAGAAGTACAAGGCTTTTTAGAGGTCTAAATTAATCATCTTCATTCCTCAAATTGGCAACAACTATTATTTTTTTCCACTCTTACATAGTTTGAAAAAAATATAGATATAACATGAACCAAAATGGATTTTGATTGTAAAATTTAAGTGGAAACTGCCAATTTGAATCTGAAATAGGGATTATAGAATATTCACTGTGTTGCCAATTTAAAGACTTTAATGATTAGTTACATTTAAACTGCTCTAATTCGAAAATGCAACATCATACTGCATTGAAAATGGACTCAAAATTTTTTAGTGAATTTTTCTCTTTCTACTCATGTATAATGTGTGATGCCCAGCATTCCGGATCAGCAGATACTGCCAAAGCGTCTCCTAAAGGAGACACTGTACGTCTATGGGTTAAAAGAAAGAATCTTGCATAAAAATAATGATATGAGTTCAATTGTAATTATTTTACCAATATGGCTCTTACTTCGATTCTCCTTCAACCCTCCCCCTCCAATTATCTTTAATTTAATTGTAGGCAGCTGTCAATATTTCAACAAGTTCTAGAGTTCAGGGCCTCAATTGCATAAAATTTACCATTAATAGTAATTTTGCCATCAATGGTAACTTTCATGGAAACCTTGAATTTGATTGGTTGTTGAGCAATACCATTTACCATTGATAGCAGAGTTACCATCAGAGGTAAATTTTATGCAACAGGAGTCAGGACCCTGGACATCATCCTCAAGAAGCAGTTAGTGTGTATAAATATTGTTTTATAGTAGGTACTTTAAAAAGGAAAGTAATTCATCTTACAAATCTGGACTTTTGCAGTGTATAAGCATTCTTAGAATTTTACTCAATTGTAGTACATTGCAACCATTAATTTTGTCAGTGTTATGCTATCCTCTCAATCCACCGAAGAGATATTAGTGATTGCATAACATTATTATACAAATAATGCACAGATGTGAGTGTGTTAGTGACGATGCAGTGCACTCGAGGGTGTTAACAATGTGTGAATAGCACGAGGTGCTTGCGCCGAGTGCTTTTGCATAATATTGTAAATACCCAAGATGCCTGCATCGCCACTAACATCACGAATTTAAATCTGTGCATTATTTGTTTTATAAAATGGGTTGGCAGTATAACTTTGTAGTGGAAAATTTGTTAAAACTGCTCCAAATTTCCTCAGATCGCACAGACAAGGAGGCAACATGCTTTCTCTTATGACATCACAAGCGTAGCCAGTGTGATGCGCCCCGGGTGTGCTCCTGAGTAAGCGCATCAAAATCCTTGTGATAGACTTCAAGAAAGACCGCGTATTTCATGGCGCGCGTGCCAGTTTTTACGCGCTAGAGGTAAAGTGATGCATCCAAAATGCACAGTGCTGCACAAAAAATGCACGGCTGGAAGGTTGCATAGAATTAAAGCATGAACACATGACATGCATATGCACTCGCTATTGGCTACATCCTTGAACCCTTTTTATAAAATATATTATCATCATGGCAATTACAATATTACTTCATCAACATCACTTATCATTTCCACTCATTATTATTACGATTATTAATATATCATTATTATCATTATTATCATCATTATTATCATTATTATCATTATTATCATTATCATTATCATCATCATCATCATCATCATTACTGTTATTAATCTTATCATCACCATCATCATCACATAATAGCAGAAGTATAGACCTTCTAGTCTACATGGTCTACAAGTAGTGGTGGTAGTAGTAGTACAGGCCTTGTTGCCTTTACTGTCACTACTTATTACATTCATTCCTGAGGTCCACTCTTAGCATTTAGCTCGTACAATATAATGCCATGGATTACATGGAGATGGGAGTTGACTCCCTGCATGTACAGCATGTATTTGTAATGCGCTCCACAGCTCCTGAGAGCACTGACAGTACGTACGTGCGGGCATACAACTGTAACAATACAATAGTAATGCTGTGGGAAAAAACGAAGTGAGGAATCTATCTACTATACTTACGCAATAAGGATTGCTCCCAATGTACCAATCAAAGGCCATGAAACAGTGAAGCCGAAGACAGTGAACGCCATGATGAAGTTCTTGCAAATGAAGGAGGCAATTTGACTGACTCGAATTAATATATCGCCAGGTCGTATGAGAACATAACCAAATACGGTAACGAACGATAGCAATGTAAACACTGTATTACGCAATAGTGCCAACATGCAGCCACGACGATGGCCACGTCGCGATGTATGACAAAGTCCCGGGACAAAGTCCGCTATGATCGATGATTCAGTTTAAGAGAGTGGTGCAACATGAAACGTGATATCAATGCAAGGAGTTCTAAAAACTTAATAAATGATGACATTCTAGTCTTTATTTCATCTCATTTTCTCAGATGTACCGGTAATCGCAAAAATATGTCAGATGAAGTCGTAGATTTTGGAGGGGGGGGGGGGATCCCGGGGGATCTAGTCTCCCTCCTTTTTCATCACCAGAGTGTCATTTTCCTTCAAAACGTTTTTTAAAAAGAGCTCTGGGGTTTTAGAGATTGTAAAGTTTGATGGGTACGCGATATAAAAATGCGATTTTCCTCCTAGCTAAGACTCGGGGGGGGGGGGGGGGGGCGGGGGGATCATAATAGCACGAGAATTCTGAATGTAAGCGTAATTCAGTTCATTTATTTTTAAGCTGGAGCACCGCATGATACACCTCCAAAGATGAGAGATACTATTTCTGTTTTCGTTTGTTACTGTTTTCTAAATGAGAGTATTTCATGTTTGTTCTGTGTTGTGTTTGTATCTGTCTTCTTGCCTGAATATCTCCATTTTTCCTTTCTTCAGATGCTTGCTAAGATGCTGCTTAAGAAGTGCTGGATTATTCCATCTTCCTCACAATTTATTCATGTTTTATGCTTCTCCTGTTTTGATAAATTTTTAAATGGCTGATACAAATAACTCATCTTTCAATTTTTATGATAATGATTCATCTGATAGAGAATCCAGTGACATTGATACCTCTTCTGCCTCATATGGTAATAATTTTGCAGATAACCTTAATCTATCATCTGAGGAGTTAAATTATGCCAATGATTCTAATCAATGTTCACTTCCAATTCCCTCCTCGAAATATATTACCCAATTACAATTAAAAGAAGTAACAAAAACATTTCTAAAAACTCATTTTCCTTACTGCATATGAATATCAGAAGCATAAGTAAACATTTTGAAGACCTTCAGATTCTTTTAGACAACCAAAATAACATTCTTTTTCAGTTATTGGCTTGACCGAAACTTGGCTTTCCACTGACACAAATTTACCTTATGCAATAGATGGATATGATTTTATTGTTAATAACAGATCAAAAAAGTTGGGTGGGGGCGTAGCACTTTATCTTTCCATTAATTTTGAATTCACTGTCCTAAACGAACTTAATTTTATGAATGAGTTTATTGAGTCACTATTTATTGAAATTTCTATTCCTCATAGCAAAAATATAATAGTTGGAATTATTTATAGACCCCCAAACTCAAATAATAATGATTTCTTTCAATTTATAACATCTATTCTGAGTAATGCTAATTTTGTCAACAAAGATGTATTTGTAATGGGCGATTTTAATATCGATCTATTAAAACATGCTAACAACAATTTCTCACATGAGTTTCTTGAAACACTTTACTCAGCCTCGTTCTTGCCATTAATTTCTAAACCTACGCGTGTTAGTAATCACTCAGCCACTCTCCTTGACAATATTCTATGTAACTCATTACCACCCCCAGAATCCTTAATAGTCCTTTCCGATATTACTGATCATTATCCAATTATGTCATTTTTTAATCTTAAATGTTCCTTAAATAAAGTATATCCCCTACCAGCTAGACGTAGGGCCACCCCAGAAAAATTAGCTAGTCTTGGTGTCAGTTTAGATAGAGTTGACTGGTCTAGCGTTTATAACACTGACGATGTTGATTTATCTTTAGGCAATTTTTTAAGTATATTTAAAAAACATCTAGATGATCATATTCCTAAAAAGAATGATAATCGAGTTAATTATAAAACATCACCCAGACTTCCCTGGATTTCTAACTCCCTCTTGCGCTCAATTAATAAAAAAAACCGACTGTACTATAAATTCAAAATGAAGAAGAATGAACATTCAAAAATTAAGTATACTTCTTATAAAAATACATTAATAAAAGTCTTGCGTGCAGAAAAAAAGAAATATTACTCGATTCAATTAGAACAATATAAACATGATATGAAAAACACATGGAAAGTTATTAAGCAAGCTTTGAATATTTCAAAAAAGAAATCAAATATTACTAAAATAAGATTTAATAATCGGAATATAGAAGATCCCACAGAAATCGCCAATGTTTTAAATTCTTACTTTTCTACGATAGGGGAAAATTTGGCACAAAAAATTCGACAATCCAATAAGCATTTTTCTAAATTCCTGGGACAACCTAATGCCAATTCCATTTTCTTCTATCCGACTACTATTTATGAAGTGACCGATATTGTTTCCTCCTTAAATAATAAACACAGTGCTGGTCATGATGACATAAGTAATTTTATATTAAAAGGAACCATATCGTCTATTGTTGTGCCCTTGACACATATATTAAATAAATCTATATTAAGTGGTATTTTTCCTAAACAAATGAAAATTGCGAAAGTTATTCCCTTATTTAAAAAGGGAGACGAGCTTGATGCTGGTAATTACCGTCCTATATCCTTACTCTCTTCTCTTTCTAAGATTTTAGAAAGATTAATTTTTATTAGAACAACTAAATTTCTTAAAATCAATAATATATTCACTAACTTCCAATTTGGTTTTAGACAAAAACATAGCACTATCCACGCTCTTTTAAATTTTGTGCATAAAGTAGCCCATTCTTTAGATGATCATTCGCATCTAATTGGTATATTCCTGGACTTCTCCAAGGCATTTGACACTATTAACCACGACATTTTACTTTTCAAGCTTTCGCATTATGGAATACGTGGAATTGCCTTGGAGTGGTTCAGGAATTACCTTAAAAATAGAAAACAATATGTTTATTTAAATAATCACATCTCTGATCAACATGACATTAATTGTGGTGTCCCACAAGGTAGTATATTAGGGCCTCTTTTATTCATTATTTACATTAACGATTTTCATAGATCATCTGACATTCTTTCTTTCATTCTTTTTGCAGATGATTCCAATGTATTTTTTGCTCACAAAAACCCTCAAACTCTAGTTCAGATCATGAATTTGGAACTGCTAAATTTGACTCAATGGATACGCGCCAATAAACTATCTCTTAATTTAAACAAAACCAAATATATGATATTTAGTAATTCTATTGAATCTTTACCTTCTGACATTATAATTGATGATACACCTTTACAATGTGTTTCCCAAATAAAATTTTTAGGAATTATAGTTGATAATAAGCTTTCTTGGAAACCCCACGTTCTTCATGTGAGCAAAATATTATCTCGTAATATTGGTATAATTAATAAGTTAAAACACTATTTTCCTCCGGTCACATTACTCATGTTATATTCCTCCTTAATTTTACCGTACCTTAATTATGGAATATTAGCATGGGGAAATACCCATAATTCTTTATTGGACAAAATATTAATTTTACAAAAGAAAACACTCCGAATTATATGTAATGCACCAGTTCGTTCTCATACAGATCAATTGTTCCTGGAACATAAAATCATGAAAATAAAAAATTTATATTTATTTCAATTAGGTCAATTCATGTATAGATACAAAAATAAGTCGTTGCCACGCATATTTGACTCTATGTTTCACCAAAACCAATCCCTCCATAACTATCCCACCAGGCAGTCAAATGAATATCACTTGCCCCTCCTCAGAACGCATCTAGCACAAAATACTTATTTATATACAGGTCCAAGATTTTGGAACTCCCTTGGCGATGAGATTAAAGATGCCCGTTCTTTACTGTCCTTTAAAAACAAATTAAAATTTATGCTCCTTATTTCCTAATGAATTATATTCACTATTTAAACTAAAATTTTGTATCATTTTTTGCTAATCTATGTTTATACAGAACATAAAGCCTTATTATTATTTTTTATTTTATTTTTTTTCCAGTTAGACATAAAATTTGAAATATAAAAGTTATAGCTTGTCTATACATTATATTGTACCTTTTATATTGTATGTGTGTATGTCCGAGTGTGTGTGTGTATGTGTGCGTGTGTAATGGTGTATTTGTATGTGTGTGTATGGATGTATGTGTGTGTGTATGTATATGTGTAATGTGTATATGTATGTATGTGTGTGTGTATGTATATGTGTATGTGTATGTATGTATGTGTGTGTATATATGTATATATATATATGTATATATATATATGTATGTATATGTGTATGTATTTGTGTGTATGTATGTGTATATATGTATATATGTATATGTGTGTGTGTGTGCGTGTATTGATGTGTATGTATGTGTAGACATAATATATATGCAGCAAATTAGCTTTGCATCCCTCTCCCTATCTCTATTTTCTTTCTAGATTCTAGGCAGTTGTTATCGTACTATTGTCCACCTCATGTTCATGTGTTGTGTTGTTTCGTGTTATTTACTATTATTACTTGCCTTTTCGTTATCTTCATGTATTACTTTACGTATATTTCTATATTCCTTGTATCTATTTTTTGAGGGGTCCACATTATACAAGCTTGCTTTTCAGTGGACCCCTCCATTCTTCTTATGATATATAATTGCATTGATTCAGTTATATCTAATGATATTGATTATATTGATTTGATTTAACTTGACATGTATATTAATTTATATTTAAATTACTTTCAAATATGTATTTTTTTTCTTCCAATATTGAATTTTGTTCATGCTATTGTTTATTTAAATTGAATCAATCTATCTTGTACTTATTTGTATCATTTTGAAGAATGAAAATAAATTTGAATTGAATTGAATTGAATGGAATGCCCGGCCCCTCTCGAAGTCTCGATCTTCACTCAGTTACAAATTCCTGTAACCCCTTCTTAATCTGTAAAGCTTAATTAACTTGATAGCGCGCCTTGTGTCAACATGTTAATCTTATTTATATTTACATTTTGACATCATCTTGTAGAAATAGAGTCCTGTTCGGCCTTATACACGGGTATTCTAGAAGACGAGTCCAAGACCTGTCAACCGTCGGAAAGGAAGGCCCAGCATTAAATGTAGTTGTGTAGTTTTGGGCAAGGGCAGATCCAGAATTTTGCACAAGAGGGGCACACATCTCATAACAATCAGCCGGCCTATAGTAGGCCCTAGGATCCCCTAGCTGACTGAGGCTCTACATTCCCTGCTCCGAAAGTCAATTAAGGCAGGGGCGGCGCCAGGGTATTTTGATAGAGGGGGCAAAGTGACTTTATATGGTTTTAAATGAAAGAATATGGGTATTATAATAGTTTCATGACTCGGTCCTCTCTTTCCCCAGGCTCTTCTTTCCTCTCCCCCCCCCCCCCTTATCCTTCTTTTTCACCTTTTTTTTTAAGTTGAAAAATCATAGGGGGTGCGGTCACCCCCTGCCCCCTCCTGTAGCGCCACCTCTGAGTCAAGGTCAAAACCAGGACCTCCTTGCTATAGCGTTGCACTCGGTCCTATATACTTTTCCTTTTTTTAAGGGATAGTTATATGGTTATAGGCCCCTAAATAGTTGTCACTGCAGCAGTATCGCAGTGAAGATCTCACAGGATTTTAAGCACAAATTTATTCAAGTTCAGGTTTTATTTCCAATATAACATAAGACATAATCTTTTTTTTTTTTCTTCTTCTTTTAAGCAGAAATATCGTAAATAAACATAGAACATTTTTTCCTCTTATTAACATCAACACAAATTATTAAATCTGCATATTAGTATGTATTAGTGTGATAATATGTATATATTCTTCCCTGTATTCTATCTGCCCCTCAGGCAGCTATTGTCTGTATTCTGGCCAGTGGACTTTTAATCTTAGATGTAAACTTGGCTGTAGTAAGAACATAACAAAGACCCCTTTCAGAATGTGCAGTGCTCTAGCTACCTGTAGAAGTTGAATACTAGCAAACATGCATAGGCGCCGGAAGCGGGGGGGGGGGGGGGGGGGGGGGGCAGGGGGCAATTGCCCCCTATCATTTGAAGGGGAATTTCAAAATGTCTGTGTCATTGTGATCAAGGCTATGTGTTGTCACATTTCCTCACCGATAATATCACGTGATATTTAGCTAGACGTATGCTCTTCGTGAAACGGTTAAGCAAGATTAGAGTCATCTCCGTAGTTGGCAGACAAAGATACTACTGGGACCCCGGACTGGGACTACTTGGCGTCGATTTTCAGAAACAGGCCCCTGAGAGTTAAAGCTTTCAAATTATTCATTAGTTTCTTGATTTCTTCTCCTCCTCCTTCTAAGTATCTCTCCCTCCCAGGGGCGTCGATAGACCTTTTGCAGTGGGAGGGGGGGGGGGTGCATGTAGAGGCCACTGATTACCGACAAAAAATGCCACCGATTACCGACGACCAACGTCTATAAATTCAACCGTATAAAGCCCACTAAGGCATGTTTAATATTGTGCCTCTATATCATATTTTCCTTCGTCTTTCTTACACATTTCAGTCAATTTGAACCAGATTTGGTGACTGTTATATGAGCGAGCGCAGGGAGCTATGCAGGAAAAATATATACTCCTTTTCATTTTAGAAGTGATATTTCTTCATCAAAATACCTGGTGGGCATATACGATATCTAAATTATATATTTGATCACTTCGCTTGCGGAATTCGTTTGCTTTCACAAACCATCTTGTATCTAAATATCACATCAGCGAGAACAGCGAGCGAGAAAAAATTGGTCCTTTTCATGGTAGAAGTGATAATTCTTCATCGAAATACACGACGGGCCTATATAAGATTTTTAAATTATACATGTATATTTGGTTAATTCGATTGCCGAAAAAAATACTCTTTTTCATGGTAGAAGTGATAATTCTTCATCAAAATACACGCTGGAACTATAAGATATCTGATTTATACAAATGTCATGTACATCGGTCACCTCGCTTGCCGAATTCGTTACTTTCCCAAATCCATCTTGTATCTGAATATTACACGAGTGAGCGTAGCGAGCGAGGAAAATAACTTTATACTCCTTTTCATGTTAGGAGTAATAATTCATCAAAATACGCGAAGGGCCTTTAAGATATCTATTGTTTTAATATATTTGGTTACCTCTCTTGCCTAATTCATTCCCTTTCAAAGACCATCCTGTATCTAAATATACGAGCGAGGAAATATATATACTCTTTTTCATGGCAGAAGTGATAATTCTTCATTAAAATACACGATGGGCCTGAAGATATCTAAATTATATATTTGGTCACCTCACTTGCCGAATGTGTTTGCTTTCCGAAAACATCCTATATCTAAATATTATACGAGCGAGCGCAGTGAGGAAAACTATACACTCTCTTTCGTGGTAGCAGTGTTATTTCGTCATCAAATTACACGAGCAAATAAGTCGAATATGACACTATTCGGGCACCTAACTTCTCTTTTCTTTTCTTCTTCCCTCCTTCCTCTTTCCTCTCGATCCTTTTTTCTCTCTCTCTCTCTCTTTCTCTCTCTTTCTCTCTCTTTTTTTTTTTGCCGACAGCGATCGCGAATTTGCCGACAAGAATTTTTGAGTGGGGGGGGGGGGGTGTCACACCCCACACCCCCAATAGCGACGTCCCAGCTCCCTCCCTCCCTCTCTCAATCTCCCTCCTTGTTTTCTTCTCTTCTCTCTCCTTCTATCTGTCCTTTTTTTCGAAATCATCATTCTTTGTGCAGGTACGTATACCCACTTTTTATGAATGTGCGCTTTTGAAGGGTCTGGAAAAGTGAGGACAAAATAACTCCTTTTTAATCTTATTCAGGACAGATCCCAGACTAACGACACTGTACATAGCCACACTTCAAAAATTGCTCTGTGGGGGGGGGGGGGGGGGGGGGCTGTATAGTCTGCAGGCACCCTAATTGACACTTTACACTTTATTAAAATGCAATTGGGTCTTGATAGAAGCCGACAGACCAGGGTTTGAGCCGTCAAACTGGGGGGGGGGGGGTCGGCAGTTTATCTGCAAGAAGGAAAAGTATACTTCCGACTATGGGATCTGTTCCCCATCTGATAAATAATATTTTGATTTGTTTTAAACATTCTCTCTCTCTCTCTAAAAATACAGGAGGGGTCTCGTCCAATTAAAGCACAATAATTCACATCACACCTCTCAAAGCACTATTGGTTGCCCTTACGGGTTTTCAAAAATGTGTTGCTATTAACTACTTTACTGTATACAAGGCTCTCTTCAGTACAACACTTGGCTTGATAAATCAGTTTAGATTGCTACGTTCTCAAAACTCTAGAAATTTCCTTTACAAACTTGACACAAATTGCGGGGGGGGGGGGGCGCCAGTGTGAATTGCTCATGCTGGGCCTTCAATATGGGATACCCTCACTCAAGTGATTAGAAATAGCAGTTAGTTGAAGTGTTCACACTCAGATCTGAAAACGTATGTTTAATTTGGCATATATAATTGATAGCCATTACTTTGATGTATTATTCTCTCCTATTGCACCTTTGTCTATTAGTTATGTAATGTGATTTCATCTGTCGGACAATTTGCGCCTTGAGCATTTTGATTATCAAGTGAATTTGGCGCCTTACAAAATTAAATATTATGCCTTTTATTATTAAAATCCTTTAAAAAAATTGGCATGTAAATGTACTGAGATATTCCTTCAGTTTTCTTTTTAATTTCCTTTCTTTGATTTGGAGTGCCGAGGAAACAAGAATGTGTTCAATATTGTCAATGACTGATTATTATCATAACTGGAATGATTTTCTTTTTCATATTATTGTAGAGACAAATTCTCGAGGTCACCGTCCACCCCGGCCGCGGCCCATGTGGCTTTCCATACACATCACACATGCGGGCGTGTTTCACCAGCTAAATTTATGTAATGGAATCTTGATTTTCCAGACATCAGTTAGTTCTTTCCTAAATCAAACAATCATCATGAGTTTTATAGGATATGAGGACGTAGTTCGTCCCAATGACACAGTGATAATATTCCTCGGACATGATTCAATGATGCCGTTAAAGATGGTCATGGGCTGCACAACTCAAACCCGCTACGGAGCCCTACGCCACTCGCAAATCATCGGGAAACGTTACGGGTCGAAACTGTCGACGCTCGGTGGGAAAGGATGGGTGTACGTGCTCCATCCAACGCCGGAGTTGTGGACTGTCAACCTTCCTCATAGGACTCAAGTGTTGTATTTCCCAGATATCAGCTTATTGACAATGGAGTTAGAATTGAAACCAGGCAGTATTGTGGTTGAAGCAGGTATAGATGAGTGGAAAGTGGAAACACATGCATGACATGTGCTTTAATTAAGTTTAACATTGTTAAATTAAAGGTAAAGTAAGTAGCTTACAGCTACATTCATCTACAAGTACAAGTGGCACCCAATCTGCACAAAAGGTTTACTTTAGATTGCTTTAACTTGCCACAGAAAACACTTGTAAAGTTTTAGATCCCAGTACATTCCCGTTTAGGATTGAGAAAGAAATATTCAACACAAATTTTCTTTTATTTTCTTTGTTTTGTAAAGGTGTCTTCCTGATGCTTTAAGAGTAAAACCATTCATTTTTCACTTATTCTTTGGAATATTGTTGTAAATTTGATAACACAATAGTTTTACATAAAATTATCTGTCATTTAAAATTGAAATTGGCTTATTTCTCTTCAAATTCTGAAAACAATGTTTTGCAAATATGGGCTACTATCTTAGATTAAACATGTTGGATTGTTGACTGTCATGACTGTTGTTGCCAATCTTAATCATTAATGTAATTAATCTAGATATTAATACTGTAGCTGTTATAACCTTATTGGGTTGCTACTTTCAGTGTTTACAGATTTTCATTCCAAATTGCGTTTTTGCAAGATTTTTCTCCTTGCAGTAAGTTGTATTTTCCATCAAATAAATTATGATTAGTTAGCATCTAGGCATACTTTGACAGTTTAGTGCAATATTTTTTGAGCTAGACAACCAGAATGAGATGAAATCTTGAGATGTTTCAGGTTGGGAGTTTCCCTTATTTAGTGTGGACTGTGCACACTACCCTGTGTACCCGTGTTACACTCCCTGTGGCACCAGGGGAATTTGTCTTACTAAATCTAGCCACCTTTTCTGTTAGTTTTCGTGGCCTTGGCCCATGGGAAAACTCAGCATTGGTAGTCTATTTTTAACTTGTGCCTTTAAAAATCTCCAGGGTTATGTTATTTTTTAATTAAGAAATCAGTTATTTTTCCAGCTATTTCACAAACTTCATATCTATTATTTATTTTACATCCCAATGATACAGTTTAAAACAACCTAATTTCAGGGAAAATCTTTTGTATACAAGGTTTACAAATTTATGCTTGTTGCACAGATCTTTTCACCATGTACTTTAGTACATGTATGTTCACAATCTGTATTCTACAAAATTCAAATAAAGGACAAAATAAACATCAGAAAAGTTTACTGCATACTGTGCTGATAATTGCAAGTATTGCTCAACCCCTTTTTTTTGTGATTTTCTCAATATTCTGTAAAAGTGTGAATGTTACAAAGACGGACAAATATTTCCAAACTTGTATCTCATTCTGTTTCATCAGGTACTGGTAGTGGATCTGTCTCTCATGCACTGATCAGAACTATAGCTCCTACTGGTCATCTCTACACTTTTGAGTTTCATGAGCAGAGGGCACAGATAGCTGCAGATGAGTTTAAAGAACATGGACTTTCTGACATTGTGACTGCAACACACAGGGATGTTATTCAGGTACCTAATCCAATATAAAAACTTGAAAACTGCTTGTCAGGTAAACAGAAACACAACACTTTTAATACTACGAGGGTGGGCATCCAAGCATATCCACACATGTAAGGAACTTCATGGTACATACACCTTATGTCAGTGTAGATCTCTATGTACTTCACCTGTGTCAAGAGGGATTATTTCTTGCAAAGAGAAATTCCTTTTCAAGATCATGCAGTTTTGGTAATCTGTTATGCAATTCCCATCAGATTTCTTTGCTTTGAGATGAAAAGTAGCGAGGTACTAGCAAAACTAAGGTGCTTCATTTTTTTCTCCTCAAGTGGAATATTAAACAAGAGGCAAAATAATGAAAAAGCAGAAATTTTCTACCAAAAGCGGGATGGTTGGGAGGTCCGTTTAGATACTGGGTTAAACTGCAGCACTGTCGATGTGCCCTACGCAGCAACTGCACACATGTGACCCTATGAGGGTTCATTGTGTGTGACAGACTTCTCCGAATGAAGTGCTGAGGTTATTGTATGCAGAGCTGTCGGGTAAAAGGACCAAGTGTAGGGCAGTGTATAGCTGTGATCTAGCGCACCTTTCATATCTGTACCATGATTAACCGGAAATCATGGATGGAATATCAAATGATCTCGCACTTTTGTCTTGTGGTATGTGGAGAATAATGTCGTGCTATATTTACAAAGTAAAAACTACTACGTATTCACCGAGTCATCTCACAGGAAAACTATTACCCTCATATGTTGTTTTCCTCGGTCAATTTCCAGCTGGGATATGTGCTTGCTGCAAGATTTGTACTCGCGGAGCCTATGTGATACGTCACCAAAATCCAGTGTATACTCTCTGGCTATATTCATGGAGACTGCCTATAGTTTGTCCTTAACTGTAAAACTTAAAAAGAAAAGTATTAGACCATTTCCTGTAGAGACAATAAAATATATATCATTGTATGTTTTCCTTTCATTCAAAAAATCTTGCAGCACGGATTTCAGTTAGAGAATGACTATGTTGCTGATGCTGTCTTTCTTGATCTCCCGTCTCCATGGAGTGCCATTCCTCATGCCAAGAAGGTCCTCAAGTCATCAGGTATGTCAAATTTTGTAATTTAGTTTGTGAATTCACCAGTTTTTTGTAAAGTACAGTGACTTCATAGAAATTGTCTAATATTACACACATTGCTTACATGTACTCCACACTCAAGTATTTTCCTCCCTTGCAGCGATTGCAAAATAGCAAAACCAATGACCCTGCAGTGATGGAAAACTTAAAGGCATTGGCTAACTTTGTGAGTAGCTGATTTCAAAAATTCTCAAACTAAGATGAAACATGTGTATGAGTACTTGTATTTGTACTCAAAAACCCTGAAACCAAGCATAATTTGGAATGAAAAAGTGTAAGTTAGACGCAAACGGCGATTTTATTATCCTTCGTCTCACGAGACAATCACTAAGAGGACCACTTTGCTTGAATTTGAAAATGCCGTTATGTGCCTCCCACAGCGTGATACGCCAATACACACAGTACGGTAAGGTGAGTCATACGCGCATGCGCACTCCTTATGTCTATTCTGGGCAACCGACCCTCGTATATTTTTCAAACATTGGCTCACATTTTTAATATTTAAAAATACTTCCTGTGGATATTATACTTTGAAGCTCTCAGACTGGTATTTTTACACTATAATCCTAATGTTTATCCCATTTTCAAGTAACAAAACAAGATTTTTAAAAAATCATAACAATGTTAGCCAATGCCTTTAAAGAAATATTGATTTCTAATTCTGTGTCTTCATGTACACGTATATAATCTTGACCATAACATTTTAAAAAAAAAATCTCCCTTTCCTTTTTATGTTTCATTCATGCATCTGTGTCTCTCTTTCTCTTTCTCTTTCTCCATCTCTTTCCACCTTTTGCCTTGTCTTTCCGCTGTCTTCAGGTGGTAGGTTATGTTCCTTTTCACCCTGCATTGAGCAAGTCCAGCGAGTGTGCCTTGAGCTCGACCAGCTAGGGTTCTCTGATGTCAAGACCGTTGAGTGCCTAATGCGCACACACGAAGTAAGGACAATAAACTTCACCATTCCCAACCTAGGACAGCCTAGTGATACACCAAGCAAGACCGACCAGAAAACAGAAAGGGACACTTTCGAAAAGGCAGATGGTGGTGCGCGTCTCAAAGACCTTGGATCAAACTATTCGTATGAAGAACCAGGGTCACAGAACGCCACTGGAGATAGCACATACCCTAAGAAGTGTGCTGTAGCTCCGAGAGAGACACCAGGACATACTGGATACCTTACCTTTGCATCACTTTACTCCTACCACGAGTGAGAGAGCTTCACTCTTTTCTGGTTATACATAGCATTTACCCCTTATCTGTTATTGCAGTGACATTGGCTTGGTTTTATCTACAATGTGATACACTCCATTCCGCATGAGACTGATCCATGGGTATTCACTGAGCCATTTTCATGAGTTTTGTTGGGGACTGTGACACAATTCTTCTAGTTACTTGATAGATTGGCCTTCAATTCTACGACTGACATGCCTTATATGATCTGTTTTCCTACATCGACTTCCAAAGGACTGTCCCATAGAAGAATGCAGTCATCATGTATTCTGCAAAACCGGTGATCGACAGATGGCTAAACATTTTACAAAAGTCTCCTGCACCAATTTCCACCTGGGACATGTGTTTGTGACAAGATTCGTACTCACAGAGCCAAAGTGGTACATCACCAAATCCAGTGTATACTCTCTGGCTAGTTATCTCTGGCATTGCTTATGAAGACTGCCTACAGTTTGTCCTTAACTATAGAAGAAAATAAAGAGAATAAATCTCACAAGTGAAGGGAGAGGGTATTTATTGCAAAACAACCTGATCCAAACAGGAAATTTAGATAGAAGCATTTAGATGATTGATATGAAACGATTAGATGAAATGATGGCACTACCCAAATATTTTGAATTTTATGTACATTTGTTCCTGTGGAGCTTTTCCCGTACATGTGCTAATCTGTCAGTGAAACTTAATCTAGAGTCAACAAGACTAATTATTATTTTATTCTTTGTAGATGCTACACTGAATCCACTCTCAGACAAGGGTCGATCAAAATGTTCACATAAGCAAGAGCTTTTTTCTCTTTTCTACTTGTGTATTATGAGTCTGTCTTAATGTTGTTTTTTCTTTTTGAATTGTCATAAACATAAATATATATTCATAAATGCCACAAAATGTCTTTCTTTTGTTTTTAAGTGTTTGTGAGGAAGCACAGGATATGGAGGAAAATCTAAGTGAAGACAAAGGAAAATTTAGTCTGATGAAGGGTGTATTGGCTTAGTTGGTAGAGCAACTGCCTGTTGAACCAAAGATTATTGGTTCAAATCCACCCCAGATGGATGACTAAAGCCTGCATTGTGTGTTAACTTGTTCCCCCCCTATTTCATAGGTGCACGGCGGTATTTCATAAAGCTGATTGTAAAGTTACGCATGACTTTACGAACGACTTGAATATGAAGTGCCACATGAGATGCCCAAAGTTTTTCTTGATGCGTTAACAAGGTGTGACTGCATTTCCCATAATCTCGATAAATTATGGCAAAAAAATATACTTCGCAATAGAAATGTGTGTAAATGGTAGTAATGTTGATCTACGTCTGCATGTTTCACCTTTAACTGATGCTATTTATAATGATTGAGAATCCCATTTGGTTTGCCATATTCAAGTCGTTCATAGAGTCATTCGTAACTTTGCGAACAGCTTATGAGACGCCCCTCTGGTTATGTTGCAGTGAAAAACACTCCGTCCTTTGGATGGAGTATTAAGAGAGGCCCCTTGTAGAGTCAACACACTTGTGCATCAAGAGCTCACTGAATTATTAGAAGAAAAAAAAGTAGGGGCATCATGACGTAGTGGTACACCTGCACATCCCATTCAGCAGTTTAACGGAGAAGAGAGACTTGAGGGTCACAGTGATTAAGTTCAGGGCAGTTCCATGCATTACGGACATTACACTTTTGCAAATTCAAAAGGTCATAAAGATAAAACCAGTCTTTTATTCGGAACTCTTATGATGGAATCATGCACAAAACACCCTTGATTATAAATAGTGAAAGTTTCAGTCCATTTCAGTAGAGCATGTAGTAGTTATGGCATGTTATGTTTCGTTACGGACATTACATTTCTTGTCCAACAAATGTTATATCCATAACGAAAGCATAACATGCCGTAACTACCACAGAATGTGCTGAAATGGACTGAAACTTTCACTGCTAATAATCAAGGATTTTTTTGTGTATGATTGCACTGTATCAGTCCTGCATAATAAAGTGGTTTTATCTTCATGACCTTCTGAAGTTGCAAAAATCGTCCAAATGTAATGTCCGTAACGCTGGAACTGCCCTTCCCTTTTCTCCTCCCAGGGGTAGGTGATACAAAATACTACCACTACTACTGCTGCTACTACTTCTACTACAACTACTACTACTACTACTACTACTACTACTACTACTACTACTACTACTACTACTTTACTACTACTACTACTACTACTACTACTACTACTACTAATACTACATCTACTACTACATATACTACTACTAATGATAATTAATGATAGCAGTGAATTGGTAAGGGTCAAATAAATGAGTGGGAAAAACAGGAAAGGAAGGAAGGAAGAGGGACAGGAAATGAGAGAGAGAGGGAGGGATAGAGAGAGAGAGTGTGTGTGTGTGTGTGTGTGTTACCTTAAATTGTTAGCAGTAGATGTAATGGTGTTGATGAAATAAATGAAATCATAGAAACCTCATTCAAATCGAGTCATTTATGTCTTTATATAAAACCAAAAAATGACAATTCATGAATCTCTAACTCAAGTAATTTTTGAAAAACAAGCCCAAAGGTTTATAGACTGGATGGTGAAAATCCTATCAAGTTTTATCTAATACATGAACTACTCATTCTCTTTTGATATCTGTAATTATACAGCATTTTTTGACCCAGTACAGTTCTTATGATATCGGTTATTTCTGTTTTTTTTTTTTAATCACTCATATCAGTACCTGAAGTTGCACAACCATATCAAGTTTTAAAAAAAAAATGAAGAGAGAGAGAGAGAAAGAGAGCGAGGTAGAGAGAGAGAGAGAGAGGGGGGGGGGAGGGGGGGGGGGGGGCGGGGGCAGTTGAAATGGATGCCATTCTTTTTCAAAGTGGGGGAGGCGGGACCTAGGTTTCCACGAGTGATTGTTTTTTATGATTCCCTCGCCACGAAAACTTTGAAAACACTGCATTTTTCTTTGATGAATGGGAACGAATACTCAGTTTGCCCAATTACGTTTTGTTTTTGTTTGTTTGTTTTTTATTTTCCAGATCTTTGTTAGTCTGACTCCGCCCTTAGCCGAGAGACAGCAGAAGTACTTGCTCCTTACCGTTTGTATTTCATTGGTCATGGCGTTGGACCCAAATTGCCAATTTCACTAACTAGAAAATAGGATAATTAGCAAAAATGAGCTGAAAAGAAATCATAGAAAACATAACAAAGCAAAGCAAGACAAAAAAAGCAAACAAAAGTGACCTTTCTGGTACAATAATGTATGGATTCGAACGTACGAATGAGGTTTCGATGACGTGGACTACATTCGACGTCAAATTTGTCGCGGTTCATCCTTGCGAGTGTAAGGTTTCTGTTTTCATGCCATGTCTTCGACTGCCATACTGCTGACTGCGATATGGGAATCTTGACTTTAAACTTTCAGCTACTGAAAGTGATTGTGAATGATTTGAGATCACGATAACAGTGGTAGTAATAGCAGTGCAACATCAACAGCAATAAACAACAGCAACAACACTGATGATGATGACGACGATGACAACCACCACAACAAAAAATAATACTGATAAAAATAATGATGTGACGATGATAATGATAATAATGATAATAATGATAATAATGATAATAATGATAATGATAATAATGATGATGATAATGATAATGAAAAAAAGATAAGGAGGGGTCCAGCTGTTGACAAGCAAAGAAAAAAAAATAATAAATTGAAAAAAAAAATGGTCCTCAAGGGAAATGAAGAAAAACAATAAAATATGCTGAAATCGACTAGATATTTAAGAAAATTCTATGCAATGACAATGTTGAAGAGATACAAACAATTATTGAAAAAACCTTTGGTCGTGAAAATTGAGCCCAAACCTCCCCAGTACCCCAGCGCCCATGAACCACCCCCCCCCCCCCAAGTTACAGGCATGGTGACAGAGAAATAGGGAGGAGTGGGATATTGCAAAAGAAGAGGATTATTTTATTGGTAGCAGGGAGAGCCGCTGAGATGTAAACAAATTAAAATGTCTCCTGTCTAAGCTCAACAAGAAAAGATATCATCCAGTCGTGCATACTATAGTGCTTCATTTAAATACCCGAAACACTACCCAGAACTAAGTCAAAACTCAGCCTGCTTTCCAGACAAAAAAGTAATAATAATAGTAATGATGATGATGATGATAATAATGATAATAATAATGACAATAAAAGGCGTTATTTGCCAGACATATAAGACGGTGGTAGTGACTAATGATCGGTCTTTAACGTGCCATGACAGAGGGATATCTTACAAAAAATAATTGCAAGAGCAGTAAACAATATCCTTTTAATAACCGATTTATTCCCTAATCGATGACGATGACGATGGGCATCATCATAATCATCATCATCATCGCTTCTTGTATTGCGCGGGGATTGAGAAAGCTAATATTTTATTTCATTTCATTTTCAATTTTTTTTTTGCTAGCATTGTCATTCTTTTCTTCACAACCTTGATTAGTGCATGCATGTATCGGAAACAAGACAATGCAGCATAATAATGTGTATAATTTGCATAAAATTTAAAAAGAAACTCAGAAGAAAGGAGTAAAATCTCAATCAGCCTGCTTTGCACAAAATTAAAAAAATAACAATATGAGACTCACTCAGGATTGCCTGACCTAGTGACAACCCATATAACTTATCCTCACTGCTTTCGTACAAATACAATTTAATAATATATGATTGTAATTATAATTATAATTATATAATAAGAAACATGACATAGTGCAGTAATTCACTGTGAAATGGTCAGTTTTCAAGCATTTTCTGGTGCGTTTTGAAAAATTTTCTTCTCCCCACCCCCCAATAGAACCATTTTGGTAATGAATTTGCCGAGCAAAAAATGAAAATATCGTCTTATGCAAAGAACAGAATAATAAATCATCTTATACAATGAATGGTACAGTAGTACCTCACTCAAACTCCAGCAGCAACAATTATAGTTGCAGCTGAAAATGGGCTACCAGCCGTATTTTCTTTCTGTATATTTACTTATGCATGTATCTTTAACTGATTTTATTATACCGAAATAAAAACAAACAAACGAAACAAACCCAAACTCCATGGTCATTAATCTTAAATTGTAACTCTGCCACAGTCGATAATCTTATATAATGACCAACAACAATTAAGTGTATCTCTCTGAAGTTTTTTAACTCATGAATACTCACTATCTATATCATCTAATATAAAGTACTACAGTAAAACTGAGTCGTATACTTCAAAAGCATTTACGATATGTTCTCATTTTAAGTGACAATTTTCCATATGGTATAATATTTGTAAAAAATCTCCTATGGTAATCAAGATCCTAAACATGCACACTGCACTAAAGCCATGTATAGTCTAAAAAGCTTTTCAGGGTTTAAAAGTGAACTAAATACTTGTCGGCCGAACTGTGAAAGTGCAGTGATATTGGCAATTGTTTAAAACGTTGATTGGGCCTATAGCCATGATGGCAGCGATTTCGTCTTGATATTTGTTATGAATTGTGATTCAAACTTCCATATACTTACATTCATGTCTCCACTCAACTTTACATGCCCTGAAGTACATTAACCCGATGACTACTGAATTCTCATCTTCCCCATAGGTTCATGCAGGGGCCACACGGTTCCAGTAGGTAAAGGGTTAAGACCCTTATTTTGAAAAGAAGAAAAACCGTGC
>CM057152.1:21820779-21890779 GCA_029962745.1 Echinometra lucunter
GCCAAAATGTTTGAGAACTCACTCCAGCCCTCAGTTGCACTCTTGAAAAAACGAATAATTCAAATTAGACAGAAATGGAATTTCAAAATCTGAGCTACATTACACTGGTGGAAAAAATGTAAGTTCTATGCAGGGGCGGCGCCAGGGTATTTTGATAGGGGCAAGATGAGGTGGGTTTATTTACGTTTTCGATGAAAAAAATAGGGATATTATATAGTTACATGACCAAACCATCTCTTTTCCCATACTGTTCTTTCTTCTTTCTCCTCCTTTTCTTCTCTCTTTTTTTAGGGGGGGTCAACTTGAAAAATCATGGGGGGGGGGGGGGTCCCCCCGCCCCTGTAACGCCTCCCCTGGTTCTATGAGTTCTTTAAATGGAATGAACTTTAATGATCTCTGCTAAAATGTACATTGTAGATACAATTACATCGAAAAGAACAGGCCATGAAATCGAGGAAATATCAGTAACAGCCATAACAGATATAGGACAAAACAGGTAAATACTGGATAGAAGCAAATATCCCATACTTGATATATTTCATATAGAGAAGAATCCATGAACATTAAATGCATATAGGTCATGAATTTGTTCTCTTTCTTTTAGCATGGATGGTTGGAAATGGTTCCGATGTCGAGATGGCGAGGTCATCCGATCAAACATCACTACTGGCGACAGTCGAGATAACTCAGGTAATAATTTATATATGATATACACTGTTGCTTATAAAGTTGGAATAAGATTGTTTACATCCATTAATGAAATGATTTTGACAACGATTTCTTCCTAGCAGATAAATATATACATTCCCAGATTAAACTGGAATATCATGAGTGAGTATTTTTGTTTCGTTTTGCGTGACTCCCAATGCATATGAATGCTTGCGCAGTAAATAAGAAATAACGGGACCTACGGACGAATAATTCTCTACAAAAGGGCACTATTTTGTAGGTCATCGATATGGTTTTGAACCAGGGATCCTGGTAACGATTGTTTCAGTACTGACTCATGTCCGTGCAACGCTGGGGGTGGGGTAGGGGGCAGTCCCCAGAAATTTCGTGAAAAACAAAGAAAATTTTATGAAAATTTTCAGTGCTCATTGCATTTGCCCCCGACTGAAAAATCCCTTTGTATATACGGCCATGCATTGGACCACACTACCTCTGTACTCCTCCTCGAAAGATCTAAGCTTCATTGATCATGAATAAACCATACTGTCACAATCAATTGGTGAGTGGAATATTATTCCAACTTTATGAGCAACGGTGTATAATTCAAATATTTCATTGGATATGACAGATAATCTGGAACGTTTCTGAAAAGTATTTAAATTATTGTATGATATTCAATAATCTTATTCTGTATGCAGAATGTAGAATGGTTGGTTTCACTGTGTGTCTCAGGAATTTTCCAATATTTGTTTAGAATCATTGGGATGCCATTTTTAGACAACCACCGATCAAGCTATGAAAACTCATTTCACGATTTCCAACATTATAAACCCATTTTTGTGACGAAGATGGCAGCTCGCGCGTAAAATGACTTTCAAATCTGCGTACGATAGCAGAGCACTCTTAATCCGCTCCATGGGGATTAGATCGTCCCGTTGTGAGATTAAGCTAATCCATATGCCTAAAAAAAGGTGTGTATGACACGTAAAGAATCATGTTTGTGTTAAATTTGCAGAGATCATTCATCTTATGATGTTGTTTGGCCATGTTTTCTGCAGAGTTGAAGAGCAATAGATTCTGAAAATTGACAAGACTTTGTTAGCACAGGCGGAAGGATTGTGAAATAATGAAAAGTAAACTAAGTGGAAATCTAAACAACAATTCTCTCCTCATTTTATTATTTCATTAAGGTTTGTCATTACTCATTGTTATTGTAATAAACTGCTATTTCCTTTACCTATGTCTAGAGTATTCTGTTGTTATTTTTACGGCGGGGGGGGGGGGGGGGGGTAAGATAGTTGTCTTATTTTTGTGTTGAAACATTTTGATATTATGAAATTTAGAAATGTATGCCGGTTTGAAAAAACACCAAAAGGACGCACAGACATAATATGCATGCTTTACGATTTTTGTTTATCTACATGCAGTGTTAGATATTCATTATGATATCATTGTCATTATTGTCCTCATCATTATTATCATTATTGTTGTTATTATTACTATTGTTATTATTGTTGTTGTTGTTATTGTTTTATTATCAGTATCATTATTATCATTATTATCATCATCATCATCATCATCATCATCATCATTATCATCATCACCATGACAATTACCATGATAACCTCACGATAGTCTAGTACCCATTTAGTACATCTCACGTATATGTTCCTTAATTACACGACCAGAGGGCGCTTCGTGAGCGGTGACATTTTCTACTGAGGGACGCGTATTGCTGTTCAAAGGAGTTAATTTTTTACCACGACATGATTAATTTCAGAGAGACGGAGGAGGCAAAAATTCGAATGAATCTGTGTCTGTCAATCAATCTTTATACAAAAAATACCCCGTTGGCAGGTTACAATATGTTATTTCAAATTTCATGCCTCATGCAAAAACATTGCCAATCTCAAATGCTAGAGGTAACACCCCTGACGTTTCACTCATCAATGCCCTTACATAATTGGGGACGATGCTGGCTCGACATTGGGGCGGACTCGGCAATACGCGGGAAAGTGCGAGCTTCATTTAAGACTTTAAAATAGCCTTACATTTCATGTTTTGCAGAATTATACGTCATGAAATTTCACCATGGTGTCTTCAGTAATACTTTACACTTTACTATCAAATCATTGGACAAAAGTATTGTTTTTATGGTTACTCAACGCATAAATTTACACAAGTAATTGCCATCAAGTGAGTAATTGAATATTTTATTGATTGCTATAGATATTTCTTTTTAAAGAGTTTTGACCATTAAGCTGGTATACTTTGGATTTCAGGGCAAAAAAAGGAATATCACCTCGCATGGTCTAGATCAAGCAAACAATCAATAATCAGTTAGTCAGCATTTCAATCTGTCCAACTGATCAATCAGAAAAGCAAGCAACCAATCAATCACAGATGAAATCTGCAATTCGACGTGTAAGTTTCATGATCATTCCTGTTTACTTTTGTGATCGAAATGATAAAATTTATGCCATATCTTTCTTCCAGCTGCAACACAAAACAATAAGATAAAATATATAGAACACTCAAAGAAATATTTAGCTTTTAATCATGAAACGTACAAGCTGTGGTAGATAGCAGTTATTCAACTTTGTCATCTCACTTGTCTATTGGATCGATTTGGCGTATGATTATTTCGTTGGTGTTTTTCTGATTGATTGAATGACCGATTGATTGATTGATTGACTTGTTGATTGAAATTGACTGACTAATTGAGAGGTTTTTGATTGCTTGATCTATGTGAATGACTATGCGTGGTGATACTCTTTTTCTGACATCTGAAGTATGCCAGCTTAACACAAGTAAGTTACTTTTGCTCAGTCGAGGATAAAATGTTTTGAGATTTTTTTTTGTTGTCATTTGATATAAGAGACCCTGGGCTATCTACAGGTGTGAACATTTCCTTTAGATGTTTTGAATTATTTAGTTGGGGGGGGGGGGAACTTTCCGACTGCAAACATATTTGGGGGACACATTGTGTTCCCACTGTAATTAATCAAAGAAAATCATATTTCATTCCTCCGCATTTCTCTCTTCCTCCCCCCCCCCCCCCTCCATCACTCTGACTGACAGGCTTTACCGGGATTTCTTTTATTAATACGACCATCTGGGAAGATTCTTCACGTATCTGAAAACGTCATCGATCATCTAGGACATTCAATGGTAAGGCATATAGCTTCATTGTTCTATAAGACAGTGTAGAAAGAAAGCAGAGAAGAGGGAAAAAAAAAACATGCATGGAAATTTTTCCTGACCCGCTTGCATGACACGTCACGTATTTTTACATGACCTTTCACTAAATTTCCTAGCTTGTTTTTTTTTTTTTTTTGTCATTTCATACTATGCTTTCTGTGACGTCAACCAATACAACGTCTAATATCTCATTACTGTTCTGTGTTGTATGTCTTTATAACCAGCCATCATAACAACATCTAATGAACCTCACTGCATCGTATTACACTCTTATGTTTTCATAACAAAGCTTCATGATATACAAAAACATTTTCTTGAGACCGGAGGAAGGCTTAGGAAGGCTTGTCAGTTGCTTCTTACCAAGGGCGTCAATCCGTTTTATACTGGAGGGGATACTCTAAAAATGGCCCTAAGTCGTTATTATTTTATTATTATTATTATTATTATTATTATTATTATTATTATTATTATTATTATTATTATTATTATTATTTTGGGGGGACATAAACTTGGGGGCATACACCTAAAATTTGCTGACAAGCAAGAAAGAGTCTTCAGCGTATTTTTTTTTTTTGGGGGGGGGCGGTTGCGGACACATACCCTATCGTGTCCCCCACACTTATAAATTTGGGGGATGTGTCCTCCTCCCTCTCCCGATTGATGCCTACGCTTCTAACGATACTTTCTTTACCATGAGGTAAACCGACACGGCTTAGTTTTCGTAAATGTGGATATACATGTACATTATTTTAGCATGCGTACGTGGTTACCTATTTGTTGACATTTCCCTATAGCTGTGTTTCAAACATGAAATAAAAACGGGTATGAAAATAATTTTCTACATCACATTGATTGCTTGATTAGCTATATCTTTCCTAATTCATCAGAAGACTTGGACATGTTGGAGGACTCGTAACAAACATTCCTCCACGGCTTGGAGTATACAGTGAAAAGTTAACGCGAGAAATGGAAACCTCTGCTGTTTAGGTTAGGCGAGTTCTTTTCTTTCAAAATTATGACTAATCCGAAAATATGATTTGCAAGCATCTCAAATCTTACATACTCGAAACGTTTTTATCCTTGTCCTACTTTGTTCAAACTTTCACCGGCGACGAACCTGTTTCTTTCTGTTTTCACACGATAATTCATCATGCTTGCTGCGAATGTTTGATTCCAAAACAAAATACCATGCATTTGCCCCCCCCCCGGCCCCCCTTCTTTCTCTCTCAATTTCTCGTTCTCTTATAAAGGTAGAGATATTATCTGGTGGAGGCGACGTGTATGATTTGGTCGATGTAAGTGATCACGTGACCCTTCAATCACACCTAGAAACTGCAAGTGACAAATGCACATGCTCGTTGCGTAAGTAGAACTAAAATGAACTCTGCAACAACTCTGTTTCAATAAAATGCGAGGATAAAGAGAAGCATTATAAATAGTTGCATCAAAATCGCGGAAAGTTATGAAAGTTTGAAAAGTCTCAGTTTATTTTCTGTGGCGATCCTCAAATTGGCAATGTTGATTCAAAACGGCAAATTTAGAAGGACAACTCTCAGTATGATTTGTACACAAAATTTCATACTTTCTCCATTATCTCTAAGACTCTAAAGATGTTGCTTGTATATCTTTGAACTCAACACCGTGTCAGATACAATTTCCCATGATATATCTTGAGGTAAGGAGACAGTCTGCACCTTGAGAGATAATGAGGAAATATGAAATTTTGTGTACAAAAGATATGGAGCGTTGTCCTAAATCTGTCATTTTGAAGCAACATTGCCAATTGGAGGATCGCCAAAGAAAGTAAATTGAGACTTTTCAAATTTTCATAACTTTCTCATTTCGTAATAGATTTTGATTGAACATTTTTTTACATTGCTTCTCTCTGTCCTCTCTTTCATTATAAAATTGATTTTCCCCGAGGGTTTCATTCTCCTTTAAAACATCGAATGTAGGCCTTCAAGATGTTATCTGTTCTGTTGTTAGGGTTGTTATCTTTAGTTATCTAATCAGTTTTTTCAGCATTATGAGACAAACATGTAAGAGTCAACAATGAATCATCACACTTCACAATATTTTTTTTATGTCATCACCATCATTTTCCTCAATCCTCAGGTTTTTCATGGTTAGAATTTAACCCTTTGGAAATCAATCATGAGACTTCATTTTGTATCATTTTTTTTTTTTTTTACTTTCTTGCAATTGTTTCTTCAAAGGTTCATCAAGACATTCGTTCGTATGCCAGATGATTATGTCCAGGTCTCTTCGCAGAAGAATGCCCTTTCAAGGAACAGAATGCAAGGTGATATTTGTGGAAGTTTAAGTTTGAATTCACTTCATTCTCATAGTTCTCACTAGAAAATAGGCCGAGTAGACGCAGATTAAAAAAAAAACAACAACAATATTCGTTAAAGTTTAAGAAATTGACATACATATGGAATAGAATAATAAATAAATAAATTCTTCTGAAGCTGCGTTAAGGGGAATATGACACGGACAGATCCCCTGTGGTGTGCATGTACAAACATGCAAAAACGAAATATTCCACTTTTAAAAACATAGATCGAAGCCAGGGCCCCGTTTCATAAAACTTGTTATCAATAAAAAGTTGAAATAACTGTTATAGGCTACTGAAATCCTTACATCTGATTGGCTGAATGCAAATTTGTCACAGAAATGTGGAAATGTGGCAGTTGTTACTGATAACAAGTTTATGAAACGAGGCCCATTACCTCTCGTCTGAGAAGTGAGAACCTTCACCAATATACAACGGTGCTCCCGCAACTTTTGTAACTTTTTTTTTGAATAAATATGATGGATGATGAGGCGTTGACAAAATACGATATAATTATTTCTTTCTTTCTTTCTTATAAGAAAGGATTATTTGGTATTTTGTAATATTTTTATTAGTATGATTGCCCGAATGCTATGTAATTCTTTCTTATAAGAAAAAATTGTATAGTATTTTGTAAATTCTTTTCATCAATATGATTGCCAAAACAATATATATATTCTTTTCATAAGGCCTTCCGCATAGACGGTCGGTTCCATTATTCTGAAGGGAATGTTGACTTGGGAGGAGAGGGGGTATTCCTTGCCATTTGTACACCTGCAGACATGGATTCTGGTCCTTCTTACTCGGACAACATCATGCGTTACTCACCCACGAGCTTTACGACCAAGCATACACTAGACATGAGAATCGTCTACTCTTGTAACAGGTAAATATCGATTTTAAAATTTGATAATATAGAGAATGAGACCTTCTATACTCAGGGGCGGCCCGATGGTATTTTGATGGGTGGGGGGGGGGGGGCAAGATGACCCACGGTGGTTTTATTTACGTTTTTAATGAACGAATAGGTCTGTTATAGTTGCATGACCCTGCCTCTCTTCCCCCATAATCTTCCTTCTTTTTCTTCTTCTTCTTCTTCTCTTTCTCCTCCTCCTTCTTTTTTTTCCTTTTTGATCACTTGAAAAATCATAGGGGCGGTCGCCCCTGCCCTATGCAGTGCCGCCCCTGCTTCTACTTAATCTAGAGTTCCTTTTTGTTAATGAGTTGAGATTAGTAAATGAATTCGTCAGGAATCAAACCAAAATGTACCATTGTGGAAGAAAATCGACTGAAGTGAAAGCATCGGTAGCCCACTGGGACTTATATTCTTGCCCTAATAAGTTTATAAGAGCACATTCCCATCAGAGATATACATGTGTAAACAAACGAATATCATAATATTACGTCAGTGCATATCATGCACTGACGTACAGTTGTTTTGTTTCCTCCCAAGGCGAGGGAGCAAAGCGACCGAGCGGGGGGAGGATAACCCCCCCCCCCCTCCCACGGTCGGGAGATTTTTGAAAATTCGTTCGTGAAAATGGCATTTTATGCACACTAAAATTCAGTATTGTGGGTAACTTATATGAGAAGTGGCATATAGGGGGGGGGGGCAAGGCAAGGGAGCGAAGCGATCGAGCACGGGGGCGGGGGAGGGTGTGGGAGGGGGGAATATCCCCTACCACAGTAGGGAAATTTTTGAAAATTCGTGCATGAAAATGGCATAATCTGCATACTAAAATTCAGTATTATGGGTAACTTATATCAGAAGTGGCATATTTATGTTTTACTTTCATTTCGCATTGTAGGGTTAGGGTAAGTTATGTGAAGTGGACTCGTGAAAGTTTTTCTTTTCAATACTTTTTTATACTTTTAAATTTTTTTCATTTTATTGTTGTTTTTTTTTGCTCGCCGATCAACAGGGTGGCCATGGCCCCCTTGTGCGCCCCCCCCCCCCTTAGCTACGCCAGTGATTGTTGTATATCAGGGTCATCATTGCTCGGTACTAGTATACTGATTTCAACATTCTTTCGCATAGTTTTTATGTCAACATTCTTCTGTATGTTTTAGTTGCGTTTTCTACAAATTGTGCTGGTTATTTTCAAATTCCTTTATACTTTGCAATTGCCTGAATAATTATGTTTATCAAATCAAAGATATATTATCTCTCTTATCATTTTTTTCCTTTTTAGAGCACCTTTATTGCTTGGATACTCCACTGAAGAATTACATGGATACGCATGGTACCGCCTTATTCGTCCTGAATACATATTCGTTGCCCAAAATTTTCATCAACAAAGTACGTGAATTCTTTTGATTTTTTTTTTAGAAATTATCTTTTGTTTTGATATAACTCAAATCTTGACATACCTGAAATTCAAGGTCATTTTCATTTACATCAAAATAAATACATAGAAAAAAAAATCATACGTTCTCCAAATGAAATTACAAGGAATATCAAAATCCCACCCACTCCCTCCGTCCCTCATTTTCAATCTCCTATTTCCCTTTTTCATTCTCCCTCTACATTTTTCGTCTCTCCACATCCCATCTTTTCTTCTTTATCTCTGTCTCTCTACATTTCTCTCACTGGATCTTTCCACAATTTTCCATCATGATGGAAGATGCAGTTTATTTAAGTTATGTAATCGGCTTTCCATTTATTCTTAAACTGATTTCTCCAGTTCTGGCCCAAACTGGTACCAGTGATACTCAATGTTCTTCAAAACTTCAACTCGTTACCAAGGACAACCAAACGATAACCACTCAAATCACAGCCCGTCTTACCCGTCAAAGTTCATGTCCAGTGCTGTACACTATCTCCTGCGAGTATCTGGTGATTAGGTTCGTTTTTAAATGTCAACCTTTCTTTGATTTCTCTCTCTTTCGCTCTCTCTCTCTCTCTCTCTCTCTCTCTCTTTCTCTCTTTCCGGAACGTTTACTGTGACCGTTAAAAAAAAAAACCAACATCTGAACTTGTTTACTGAAGTGAATTTTCATTGATTGTTAAAAAACCATGACCGTACGCAGCGGGGGCAATTTTTTTTTCTCGTCAGTACTTACACAGCCGACACGAGAGGGCAGTACTTTTGAGGCGACTTTCACGTGAGGGGAAAAATACTATGTCTGAGAAGTTAAGACTAGAAATGAATCCGGGTATAAATGAATAAAGTGCACTTCACCTGCTGCTCGTGGCGCAGTGGTTAAAGCAACTGTCAGAGCTCGATATATTACTTGTCATGCTAGTCAAGGGTTCGAATCCATGGAATCCATGTGACGCTGCTAATTTTTTGTCGTTATGAAATTGTTGACAATGGTGTTTAGTCCGTTGACAAAGTCGCTGATAGACGATCTCCATTGTCACTCTTACTTCAGAGTCGTCTCAAAAGTACTGCCCTCTTGCGTCCCCCAGAAATTTTGAAAACTTAAATTTTTTACTGACAATTTTCACAAAATCCACGAAAAGTGTGTACCAAATCCTTCAATTTCACCTTTAAAAATGCAAAAGTGCCCTCATAACCAGCTTGGTTGCTTTGCTCCCTCGCTTTTGAGCTTCTTCGAATTTCTCTTTTTGCGTCTTGCCCCCCCCCCCCCCCCCCCCCCACGAAAAAATGTCTGTGTACGGCCCTGAAACACACTGAGGGTAGTAGCAAAATATTCTTTCCCAGTATATTCCTATTCATGAATGTTTCCAGAAAAAATTCATGAAGAAGCCTTTATCTTTGTTATGGAAAACAATAAGAAAATCAAATCATGACAATATATATATATATATATATATATATACCACAAACCACCTCGAGCGGTTTATGATTTCTTTTCAACTCAAAGAACCATATCCGAGCCAAAATTATCAAGAAAATTGTGCAATTTCATTTTCAGTGAACTTTTTAATGCAAAAATAATTATAAACCACTGATAACCTGTCTCTTATCACAGTTGTTGATGAAATATTTCACTTTATCTCGAAGAAAAAAAAATAGACCATAGTAACTTGTTCTTAGACCTAAAAAGAGGGAACCCGGTTTGTAGAACCTAAGATAAATTTGGTGATGTTTAGATGCTTGACACAAACATTTTTTGTTCTTTTTACTAGATGTGATATCGGAAATGGCTATCTTTATCAGAATACATATTCGTCTGATCAACGAGTGAGTGAAGCCAAGATCCCCAGCAGCGATACCGATCCATGGTCCGATTACAAAGATGAAAACGAAGATGATATTGAGGATGGAAGACATTACATCTCATCAGGTAGACAGAGGAACAGTTATCAACACAACGAAGAGCTTCCATTCCCATTGGCAACCGGGATGTTAGGCAGATTGCCCCAGCGTAGATATGCCACCTCCAACTTGGACTCAGAATGTATCAAGGAAAGAAGGTCACATGGGCAAGCTTCGACACCCATCCAGCACATCAAATCTGAGTTCACTGGTGACTTTTCAACAAGAGAGCTGTGTCAACGCCTTGATGATCCGTCCACTGTTGATGCACGGTTTGCCCACCCGCCATCATATACCAAAGGAAAGATGAGGAAGAAAGATTACAGAACTGCACGACCTTACCCAAGTATGGTATCCAGTCAAACTATGGACAGTCAGTATGGGGGTTATCTTGAGCGTCTTCAAGGAACTCTTGACTTGACTTATGTGTTTGGTCAACAGGACACCTACAGGGCACATGGAACCATATGCCTTCTGTCTTCACGTTGTTCACTGACGGAGTTACGACACAGGCCTGACAGAGGTATGACTGGCTTTCGCAACGCGACAGAAACTGCCAAAGGTCAACATCCAAGTTTAGTGACCCCTGAGGTATCTGATGGTGTCTTTGACACCTCTTGTTCTCGTACTTACCGTACACAGTTATCAAGTCAAAAGAACTACGATGAACACAGGATGCGCAATAACTCTGATTCTTCCCGCCAATGTGCTGAACCAGTTGACCTGCGCTGGATTGCAGTGGAACCAGAACATAGTTTTTCAAGTGGGAAGCCCTCTGGTAGCGTTTGGCCATCTAACGGGTTCCGGTCTAACCGTTTGTTATGGAGGCAACGCAGTCGGAGTGCTGCCGACACGAAGTCTTCTCCGGTGGAAATTGGCAACTTTCCGACAGGTGAAAGCGGGGATCGAAACGAAAGATGCCTCTCTCGACCCGGTTCTTTTGGCATGCGATCAGTGGAAGAGAGTGTGACAGCGGCCCTGAAGTGTTTGTCCAATGATCAGATCAAGCTACTGGACCAGGCAACATGGGAACTGTCAGAAACGGTGCCATGTTTATCAGTTTTAGATGAAAGCAGAACTCTTTGACATGTAATTTATTTGGTAAACTGTGATCATATCATATCTGTGATGATAACTTTGTCAGACTCCTATCGAACACTGATTTGATCAGTACTTGTGAACCATGTTCAGTATATAGACATTTAATCATTTGAAGATGTATCTTACTATATGTATACCCAGCATCCTAATATTTCCTTCTTAAAAACAATGAAGGAAAAAGTCGGAGTGCAATTCAAAGTGAGCGGAAACGGAATTAGATTACGTTATGATTTTACATATATTTTATGAAATGATTACAATTTTTACAATTATCATACATGCAGGATTAGTAATAAGGTTGTAGGTTTTCACTGATTATTAACCTTTTAAAATATCAGATGTAAACCCACTCCATAATGAAAACTATTTCATAAAATTATACTTCTACGTTGAAGACATTAGGATAACAAAAATATGGCCGTACAAAAGCCTACTATTTTCTCTCCATGCACGAAGATAAGTTCCTTATACACAAAAGTCTTTTCTCCAAGAAGTTTACCTTTTTTCTTCGTTCCCCCTCCCCCCCCCCCCCCTAATTGAGAACCTCATGCATGGTTTTAATTGCAGTTTTTACATGCAGTATATAAAGATGCATTGTGCATACTAAAATATTCATGGTTGAGAGGATTATGGCACCGAATCAGCGTGAAATTTGTTCTTGGAAAAATCAACATTGATTTTGACAGTATATTGTAATCGGTAATTATCTTTTCTTTTCTGGGGAAATCGATTGGGCCTCATTTGTGCTAACGGTATGACATACATTTCAAAGCGTTTTTATTTTAAACGAATCCAAGATTTTCTTTATACCCAAATTGATTCTACTTTTCCTCTTGTATGCATGCGAAATGTTCTTGTTTCCCGGGCTTGTTTCTTGTTTTCTCATCACCAAAGTCAGGCACTGTATAAATATGTGCTTTTTGTAAACAACGTGGATTTCAATAAAGACCTCTTTTATTGATAAAATGAATTGTCTCGAAATATCCGTGTATCAAATTTAAGAAAATATTGCGTGGCATAATAATGCTCATGAATCGCAGTTTTTCGAGCAACAGGCATGCACCTTTCATTCATTTTACCTTTTGTTGATAATCATTTCAGCGCGACTTTCGAAAAACTGCTTTATTGTCAATATTTGTATGAAGGTCAGTACTGCGGGGAGCTTATTCATATACAACACGCGAAAAATGCGCTTTATTCATTTTACCCTTTCTTTGCACGGGGAAAGGAAGTGTGCCGTTGAACCGGATCTTTGGTTTGGTTTGGTATACCTGGCCTGTGGATCAAGTTCGACTTCGTCAATAGGATCGAGTTGTACTCTTCTCCGCAGCAACCATGTCGAACTATGAAGAAGCCCTGGGATATTTTGCCACCTACGCAGGACTGGCCACTGTCAAGATGATAGTACTTGGTCCTCTAACTGCCTTCTTTCGGTTAAAAGACGAGGTAAAAATTTGTTTACCAATATTTCAATTTATTGATACCAGACAACATAATGAGCATCTCATGTAGGCATGGGTTGATAAGACTTGTGGTTTTGCACATGCAGTGTAAATCATGATGAACACCTATAGTTTCAAAAGGGAACGTTGGGCTGAAATACACTGAGTTTTGAAGGTTGGGTATTCAATTTTTTGGCAAACTCTGGGATTAAAGACTTATTATCGACACAAAAGGTCACAAACTTCCATTTTGAAGCCTTTGGAAAGCGCAAAATACTTTCAGGCGAAGACCTTTGATGATGTGCTGGTCATTCGGGACGCATAGCGCTTCAGTGAACATACTAAATAGTACACTCAGGGAATTCCCTGGTAATTTCATGTTAATGAATGTAATGTAATTAATGTAATAAACCGTAAATTGACCATATACCATCAAAATATCTCTTTCCAGGTTTTTTTTTCATTGGTAAAGACCAGGTAAGAACTTGCATTAATTTCACAACCACAATGACTGTCAAGAGATGACTTGGAATATTGTGTGTATCAGTACATGTCGTCATATATGCATTATTATTTTGTAATGATATCTTTACCTGTAATTATTTAATATGTATGACTGTACTTTCAGTTATGATATTTCTATTTTTGCATTATGTGTGTCTTATAATGATGATATCTTTTCTGTCTCGGTATTGGCCTAAGCAGCAACAGAGTGGAGGTGCCGTGGTCGAGTGGTCTAAGGCGCTTGACTGGAGACGCGAAGGTCGGGGGTTCGATCCCCGCGGTACGGCACTTATGCCCTTGAGCAAGGCATTTTATCTACATTGCTCTTTTATCGTACATCAAATAAATGAAAATGCTATAGGCATTATTGATACCAACGTGTGCACGTGTTAAAAAAACAAAAAACAAAAACAGGGGCTGACGTTAGACGAGGAAGTCGACGTTGGGACACTCCAAGCACAAGCACAAGAACACAAGAATAAGCAATTGATATCATCCATTGAATCGTTTGTTATCTCTTAAATCTCATATCTTTGTAAATTTTGTAATATCTTCTGTAACCCTTGTTTATCAGAATAGTTATATCAATAAAGGTTTCTTAAAGCTAATTAACTGTGTGCATTAGTAGTCTGTTGAAGTTACCAATTTAAGTCTGTAGTGGTAGTACCAACAATGCATTAAAAGATCCCAGTCACAAGGTTAAGCTCGATCCCAGCCTTGTGACAATGACAATATTGCGTGTTTGTCAAAGCACTCCGAATTTGCTTTTCAACTCAGTCCTCTGGAGAGCATTATTCTTTGTCTCGGCAATTATTTTTTATATTCATTTTACCCTTTGTTGATATTCAAGCGCGAGTTTCGAAAAACTGCATGCTTTAATAATATTTGTATAATGGTCAGTTCTGCATGTGGGGAGCTTATTCATAGTACAAGTGACGCGAAAAGTGCGCTGGCCCTTTGCCCTGGGGCGGCCCTGGGGATCCTTACGAACAGGTATACGTGTGTAGTTCAAGTTCGACTCCAATACATGAAGGGATCTAGTTGCACTTCTCTATACAGCAACCATGTCGAACTATGAAGAAGCACTGAGATATTTTGCCACCTACGCAGGACTGGCCTCTGTCAAGATGATGGTACTTGGTCCTCTAACTTCTGTCTTTCGGATAAAAGACGAGGTAAAAAATTGCATACCAATATTTCAATTTGGATACCAGACAGCATTATTAGTATCACGAAACAGGTTGTAAGCCCTGCATGGGAGTATACGCGTATTCGCGCTTCAGTTTGGCACACTGTGTTCATGATGAACACCTTAGTTTCAAAGCAAACTTTGAGCTGACTCTGAATTACGAAGGGTGGGTATTCTAGTTTTTGTGCAGACACTGGATTAGACTGTGTCGAAACAAACGCTCAAATTTTCCTCCATTTTGAAACCTTTGTATATAGAGCAAAGAAAATACTTGTATCAGGCAAAGACCTTTGATCCCATAATGTGCTGCGTCACTATTCGGTCCCGGGGAGCGTTTCATGAAAGGACTTGTCGGATGTTTTATCCGACAAAGTCTGTTTTATCCGACAGTTGCCATAGTTTTGCCATAATTTCTCAAACTATAATATGTCAAGAAATGCAATTTTCTTGGGAAGGCGAACAAATCTCATTATGCATGTTGCAATCAGTATCTTTATAGGTACACTGTTGACGTACAATGGTCCAACTTTAGTCACGTGATGAAGATTGTTTACCTTGGTTTAACTGGTTTTTAAACCAGTTTTACATATGAATATATTTCTTATACCCTGTAAATTTATTGTACACAATTTGGCGGCGAAGCACCCACGTAGCTGGGGGGCGGTGGGGGCGATCGCCCCCTCCAAAATGCCAACGAAAAAGAAAAAAGAAAGAAAAAAGAAGGGAAAAAAGCGCGAGTGAGAAAAGAAAAAAAAATAAGAGAACGTAAGAAGAGCGGGAGCAGACAAAGGGCAATTCAAATAAACATCAGAGCTTCAGCGCTTCGCGCTGGGGGGGGGGGGGGGGGGGGGGAGGGAACTCCCCCTCCCTGCACCCTCCCCCTAGGGAGCGCGCCTCGCGCGCTCAGTAAGTGATTCGCACGCTTCGCGTGCTCACTACCGCCCCCCTAAAATGAAATCCTAGCTAAGCCGCTGCTGCGAAGTGCAATATAAATAAAACCTTTTCAATTTCAATATAAATTTTACTATCTCCCCTCGAACAGACTGAAGTTTGCGTAATGTCATAGATCATTCACCCTTCTTAAACTTTTCATTGATATGTTTCTCTGCCTCAGAGGCGGCGCTACCGGGGGGGGGGGGGAGAGGGAGCGGTCGCCCTATCATTTTCAAGTGATCAAAGGAAGAGGAAGAAAGAAAGAAAGAATAAGAACGAAAGAAGAGTATGGGGAAGAGAGGGCATGCAGGGTCATATTATTAACCCTATTACATTGTTCATTCGCTTATAATACACGACGTGCGAAGTTGCGCCATATACGTGTCATCTTTGCCCCTGTCAAAATACCCTGGCGCCGCCCCTGCTAAGACAATAACAAAGACAGTAATGAAAGTAAGAGGTATGATGGGGGAAAAAAAATCTTTCCCCGAATCTTGAAAGAGAACATAATACATGTAAGTACATTTATCTTTTAAACATGCGCTTTCACAAAGTGCCTTGTTATGAATTGACTGTGAAGTGCATGTATACCTCAATTAGTAATAAAAATTATTTTATGTTCTTTGCATTCATATTCATTTATATATAGACATTTGCAAACGAGGAGGATTATGCTCTATCCACTAAGAAAGGTCATCGGCCAGTTTTCAATCATCCTACGATAGAGAGGATTAGAAGGTAAAAAAGCAATGAACCACTTGAATAGTAACTTACTGATACTGTTATTGTTACTGATTTTGCTATATGCCTCTACATTCATTAGAGACATTCTTCTCTTGGTGTCTTATTCCTAAATGTTGATTTATTGTTCATTTATCTTATTATCATTTTCTGATAGCAAAATATCGATAGTGGTACACTGTGTACTATTGAAAAAATCATTTACCCCTAAGGCAAAATAAAAAAATATACGTGTTTAGCGTCCCCGCCCGCTTCCTTGTAGGAGGCCGCCTCCTTTTTGTGTGTGTGTGTGTGTGTGTGTAAAACCCGAAAAAATGTAAATTTTATAATTTTTTTTTCAGGGAAAAATGATTAAAATGATTGCATCTAGTCTATGTAAAAGCTGGCGTCATTTCCTAAGTCCAACTGGTGATTTAAAAGAAAACCTGTCGACCAGTTTGGAAAAATAGCCCGGCCGGTTGTTTTGAATAAATGGGTCGGTCGGCCATTTTGAAAAAAAAGGGGGGGGGGGCCTCCTCCTTCCTCTTTTCAAAAAAGGCAGGACGCTAAACACGTTTTTTGTTTTTTTTTTCTTGCCTAATATTATACAGGAACCTTTTATCATACGTCTAAATCAAATACCTTGTGTTTGAAAATCATATAAAACTTTCCCTAGATTTTTAAATTGTTTTCGGAAGTTTCTTTTTCATCCAAAGAGCCTTACAATCATCGGCATAAATCCCGGGGGTGGGGGATATATCCCCCCACTTTTTAGAGAGGGGGAATGGCGTGTACAAATATCCCCCATTTTAAAGGAAGAAATGATATTTGACATAATTAGTAACAATTTTAATAATCTGTCATAAACAATCACTCTTATTTCCACGGTGTCAAATTGACTCGGAAACGGCGTCAGCTGGAAGTCAACTGTATTCCGAGTTAAAGTGACTCGTTTTCCTAGTTATTTTGACTCGGAATTGAGTCGATTCTCAGCTAATGCCACACCATTCCGAGTCAAATTAATACGGAATCCGATTCACTTCAACTCGGAATAGAGTTGACTCCCAGCTGACGCTGTTTCCGAGTCAATTTGACACGGTGGAAATAAGAGGGAATCATATTTCAGAATTTCTATTTGAAAATGCGATTGAAAACAAGAAAAGTGGTTATTTTTGGCTCGCTCGCTTATCATATTTTAGAATTTCTATTTGAAAATGCGATTAAAAACCAGAAAAGTGATTATTTTTGGCTCGCTCGCTTCGCTCGCTCGCAAGATAAAAATTGAAATATGTGTAAGGGCGTCTATGCGGGTGGATGAGGGCGTGTGTTTATATTGTGAGTTCGACAGAAAAAAAAAATCAGCAAAAAGGCGATCATCCCCCCCCCCCCCCCACTCCTCAAAGTGGATTTACGCCTGTGCTTACAATTACACCATTGACTTTAATAAATCCTATTCCGCCTCAGCTTTTGTAATCTTATGTGACTGAAAAATTGATAAAACACATAAATAGAAAAAAAAGAAGAAGATTAAAATACATTTCTGCGAGTTGTCGACATATAGAATGTAACAAGAATCGTGCCCATTTCAAATCGGCCTTGCCCTACTGCAGCAGAAGCCAGAAGGACTTTGCTGTTTTTTATGAAAATGGTTAACAGTTAACGTCTCTCGCCCCCACCCAAATAGTCTCTTTTTCAATCCACTATTTTTTATCTGTTAATACCTTTTTACCTGAACCACAAGGTACGGGGTTCGAATCCCTGCCGCAGCACTAATGCCCTTTGGCAAGACATTAATCTACATGTGCCACACTCGACCCGGGTGAGGTAAATGGGTACCTGGCAGGAATTAATTCCCTGAAATACTTGTGCGCTGTAAAAAAAAAAAAAAAAAAAAAAAAAGGCTGCCGGGCTAAAGCCAGGGTAATAATATCCAAAGTCCTTTGGAAGCGCATAGAGACGTTAGAGAATAACGTAATATGCGTTATACAAGAACGGAATATTATTATTATCATCATTATTATTATTATCATCATCATTATTATTATTATTATTATCATTATTATCATTATCATCATCATTATTATCATTATTATCATCATCATTATTATTATTATCATTATCATTCTTCTTCTTCTTATTATTATTATTATTATATCAGGTTTCTCCCATTTTGCGTGTCAGAGATTTATGGGTGTAAATCAACACCCCAAACTCTGACTACCGTTTGGGTCCACGTTTTACAAAATTCTGCATGGATCCGTCCCTATAGTTCTCTTATTCATCATCTTCCCTATATTTTTCGATCCCCTCAGATGCAACCTGAATGACCTTGAGAACATCGTGCCCTTCGTCATCATCGGGGGTCTCTTCGCCGTCTTCTCTGGCTCTTCTCTCCAGACCATAATCTGGCATTACCGAATCTTCGTCGCTTCCAGATTTTTGCACACCGTAGCGTACCTGTTGCCGTTGCCCCAACCATGCAGGGCTTTGTGCTATGGGGTTGGGTTTTCCACCAACATGTCTATGGCTATCCGACTTCTGAGGAACACCTGGCTTCTCTAAGATGCAAGAGAACTAGAAAGAATGGCAAATTTCTGTATCATTTTCCATTATGTTAAAAAAGAATAAATTGAAAAAAAATACACCGTAACATATATACTGCCCCTGCCTCAGCCGGGTTTTGTCTGGGGTTGGTGGGTTTTTCACCAACATGTCCATGACCGTCCGATTTCTTGGGAACACTTAGCTCCTCTCAGATACAAGAAAACTAGAAAAGAAAGTAAAATTTCCTAATTTTGACTTAATGGGAGCAATGTGTAATTATAGCCTACTTTCTCACAAAAGTATTCCCGCTGCATATGCCTCGTCAGATGTGCAAATATCATGGGGTGGGGTTTTTCACCAACAAAAATTATCTGTGGCCATCTGACTCCTGAGGAATTGCCTGGCTTATGATGGAAAAAAGAAATTATAAGACAGTCACAATAGAAGACGTAGAAACAAAATCATAAATTTTGCAGTGCATGTGCATGTCGAGCGAAGGTAATGATTTTCACACGATATAGAACCATAATTATAGTTCAAATCATTTCATCAAGAAATCGTGATGTGGAAGATATGGAAACAGTAGGCCCGTCATTTTGCAGAATGTCTGTCGATATGTCAGCGTGCATAATGTTTTTCTTTGTAATGTTGACCATAGTATACTATGAGTAAACCAAACTGATTGTTAACTGATAATGTAAGCAGGGATAGCCCCTGTCATATACTATAAGCATGATAGTAATTATGCATCTACTTCCAATTTAATCAAGGGAATGGAAGGCGTAACACGGTGCATAATATTTGGTTGTTATATCTTATGGCTTCCCAAACTATCCAAGTGACGCATTGATTTGCCTGTTTGTTGACGTATTTTATTTAAATTAATAAAATATGATACGTAAGAACTGAAGCCACGATACAATCTGATCTATAACTTTATGACGCAGGAAGTTGTTTTCTTTCGTTGAATCTGTCAAATCCCATGATGCTATACTAGTTCACTTCCTTGATCGAAGCACGTCTTTATCTTTGTTTTTTATTTTATTATGCTGAGTGCATGTTGCTTGTGATATCTCGAAAATAATTATTGGGAACTTATTAGGTCTAGATTCTAGAAGTACACCCATGCATTCATTCACATTTAGCGCGATAGACTAATTTCTGTAAAGTTACATGCATGCGAACAATGGTTTAAAGAATACCAAATGAACAAAATAAACATATAAAGAAGATTATGAACTTAAGAGAATCGATCTGTGTCAATTACTGAACGGTGCAGAGGATGGTTTTAACCCATTGACTGCTTAATTCTCATATTCCTACATGTAGTCTTAATACAGGGGCCACTCGTTCCGGGGAGATGGGGGGAAGCTGGCAGAGGGAAGGAAGGTAGAGATCGAGTGAGAATTATGAGGAGGAAGATGGGTACATGAGATCGACAGTCGAAGGGAATAAAGAGTAAATTGAGGGAGTAGGACAGAGAGATGAGAGAGAGAGAGAGAGAGAGAGAGAGAGAGAGAGAGAGAGAGAGAGAGAGAGAAAGGAAAGGAGAAAAAGATGGAATAAAGAGGAAGAGAGAGAGTGAGAAGAAGAGAGGCGGGAATAAATAGGAATAGAGAGAGATGGAGAGAGAGAGAGAGTGTGTGTGTGAGAGAGAGAGAGAGAGAGAGGGGGGGGGGCGGCGTTGTCCTTACTTCCTTACATGATCAGCCTATATACCAATTCTGCCCTTCTTTGACAAAAGGAAGCAACTTACATAGGCCTACCAAGTAAATCTGAGTTATTAATATTTCCATAATTATTTTATCCAATGTGCTCTTCTCCCAGGCATATTTTATGCATAAACACTCATCCTGCTATCCTGTTGAGAGATGTTAGGTATCCACTGACGTCACGTCAGTACAAATGACACATTCTGCTCTTTTACAGAAAATGTCACTTTTGTCACTTAAATGCTTCCTTTTGTCAAAGTAGGGCAGAATTTATCCTGATAATAAGGGCATATATGGTAACGCCTTTCCCTCTTGATTAATAATAACTGCATTAACGCTGAGTGAAGATGAAGATATAATTTGGCAAGAAAACACAAAATATATGAAAATGAATAAAAAAAAAAACGGTGTTAAAATTGCCACCCTTATTGCCATTTCTATTTTTTGAAAAACAAACAAAAAATTAACACAGTAAATCACACACACAAATATTATTTCAGAAAAAAGCTGGATACCTCTCTGTATAAACTTTATGAAGAGTGAAAACGTTCAGAGGCGGCGCTAGGGTATTTTGATAGGGGGGCCAAGATGACCCATAAGTAAATTTATTTACGTTTTAAATGAAAATATAGGGGTATTATATATAGTTGCATATTATGTGTTAGCCCTCTCTTCTCCCATACTCGTCTTTCTTCCTCTCCTTTTTGTCTTCTTTTAATCCTCTTTCCCCCCTTTTTTTGATCACTTGAAAAAAATTATGGGGGGGGGGGGGCGGTCGCCATCCCTGTTTCTACAAGAGCATAATACAAAGGGTAAATGACGAAAGCGTAAATTTCAGTGACTTGATTATTGCGTAACAATCAAATGACGATATGCAGCGCAAACAACGGAATAGAGCAACGCAGATACCGACGGACAGAGGTTCATACTTCTTCTAGATCTAGTATTTGTAAGTTTTCTCTAGTAATTGGTTGTATATGAACTAATAATCTATTATCATGGATAACTTTCAATTCTTTTTTGTATTAGAATTTAGTAGAAAGGGTTTTTAGTTTCAATAGAAATTCATATTACATCTCCAACGACATTGTCAAATAGATCAATTTAGTGTCCCAGACATTGACTTTTGTGTACCGGTACCGCACTAAAAAAGCTCAATCAAATAGATGATCAAGTGATGCACGCATGCACTGCTGCTGATGTGCGCACCTCAGCAGTGCAGGGAGCTGGGAGAGAGCGGCACAAACCACAACCTTGTTTGTCGTTGTCAAAATGGTATTTTGTCGTGTTAACCACTAGGGCCTTACAATGCAGGAACCTGTCGGATGTATTAATGAAGGAGTAGAAAATCAAAAAATATTAAAAATTACTCATAGACTCTATGCCTGGAATTGGAAAGGCTCCTGGAGTGGTATCTGAAAATTGTCTTAGTATTAGTAGGCCTATTAACTTTTGTCTTATCTTACAAACTGTACCTCGCTAAAATTGTAATTTTGTGTTCTAAAAATTGTCTTATCTCTGTAATGTAACATGTGTAAGGACCACCCATATTTATCTTTTGTCATGCCAATTGGTTGGCTTTCTACCAATCAAGTAGGGTCTTATACAGGTAAGTGTAGCCCTGAAGGACGTTCAGTGGTGCTATTCTGTTATTTCACTGAACGCCCTGACCCGAGTGCATTTGCCCCTGTATAGATCGGCTTGTCAACAAAAGAAATATGTTCCCAAATCACACTTTCTCCTGCCCAGTTAGCCATGAAAACTACCTTCCAAGTTCGCCATCGGGCCGATAGATCTAACTGCAAACTTTGATTCTAAATTCTCAGCCTAGAAATAAAGAAATAGACTTTTAATTGCTTCGGGACCCTACCTTCCTGTCGATTCTGTCGCGTGGCTAATTTTCATTTCAATAGTGCGACCTCCAACATCGTCAGTTAATTTACGTCCGTTAGCCTAGGTCACAGCCGCAGGCGAAAGAGCGGTGCGCATGCGGCATTGCACTCTCGCACCTATGTATACGGGCCGCACGTACTCTACAGTGTGAGACAATGTCATTTTAAAAATGTCATTTTAAAAATTTGCTACTTTCGCGACTGAAATCATATGAGATCAAGGGAAAAACCTTCCACCTGACGGCATTCCATAGAAACGGCTCGCTGCCTGAATAATCTCCACGCTTTGAAAGGAAAATCAACCATGCGTTTATTCAGGCAAGGAGCAGTTTCTGTTGAATGCTGTCGGGTGAAGGATTTCCTTTTAAGCAACAGGAATTCGGTCGCTAAAGTAGCAAATTTTGAAAATGACATTACCTCGTGAAATGAGCCCTAACATCTGAACGCATTAGCCACAGTTAATGATTTTGGTGTCATTTTCACGGAAAAGAAATTCTCTTTCAAACCAAATTAAGGATTACAGGTGTTCTGTTCTTTCTGGGCCACCCTGTATATATCTATCTAAGAATTTCACATGATCAAGATGATTTAGATCCAGTTGAAGGAATGGGATAGAAATAGGATGTTTTATCATCTTAGGGTGTAAAAAGTAAATAGTTTCCTAGAATTTGTTGACTACTGTAGTGTTTTCTATCCCCAACTACTGTATAGAGGTCAGCATCTACATACATGTAACTTTGCACAGCTCACTGTACCAATGCTCCCCTGTGTGTATCACTGGTTAGAAATCAGGGTAAAATTCACACCAGGTACATGTAGTTACAAAATCAAGATTTGCATTCATATTACATGTGAACAGCTTTAGGACCCCTTAATTTTACCTAACAAAATTTGACACTGGCAGTGATACTGACTTTGAAATGAGCGTTGACATTTTGTCAATCGTAATTTTCACAGATTGATTGAAATTTGAATGAATATTGGTGACTTTTGTGCCTTAACCCTTTTCTAAGGTCCAATTTTGCATAGAATATGAATGGAAGAAGGAGGAGGAGCCTTAGGAGGAGGAGGTGAAGGAAAAGAAGAAGAGGAAGAAGAAGGAGAAGAAGAAGAAAGAAGAAGAGGAATAAGAAGAAGGAGAAGAAGAATAAGGAGGAGGAGAAAGAGAAGAAAGAAAGAAGGAGAAAGAGGAAAGGATAAAAGAAAGAAAAGTATGATGGGGGGACCAAGCTATGCATTTTGTCATTTCAATTATTGGTTGGTGTGAATTTCTGTGTCTTAAGTTATATAATTGAGAAAATTATTACCGATGAATGTCAAATGCTCATACATGTACATGTATTTCCAAGTCAATATCAATGTCAATGTATTTTTTTTTCAACAAATTTGAAGGACCCTTGGTAATGACCCTTTTAAAAAAAAAAGAATCATGAACGCAAATGCCTTGACATGTATTTCCAAGAGTTAGATGTTATTCGTGGTTGAATATTTTCCTAGGGGGCAAGAATATGTTCAATATTTAAGGGAATATGTAAGCGAAGGAGTGAAGCAATGGACCTGGAGATTTTGCACTTTTAGAATTGAAATTGAATGATCTGGTGCACACTTGGGTGTAATTTTTTTTAGAAATTTTCAATAAAAAAGTAAGAAAAAAATATATAAGGTTTTTTTTTTTTTTTTTTTTTTTAAATTTCCAGGGGGGCAACTGCCCCCTGCCCCCCTATATGAATATGGCCATGATGATATTTTACTCTAAGTGCTTAGAATTTAATGTGGACCATAGTATCACAGAAATTGAATTTGCTGCTATTTGTAAATCTAGGAATGTTGATGAAAAGACAAGGCCACCTTTAGCTTATGTAGTCCCAACAGTTAGTGAATACATATAAGCTCCACAGCTACACAATTTGTGGCAGTACATGTACATGTAGGACATTAAACATATGATGTTGCATGTATGCAAGTCCAACTCACCAGTCCCCCTCTTTTTTTTTGATGATCATTTGAACTATAAATTCAGGAAATTATGTGGTGTTTGGTACCCTGGGGTTAAAATTCACAGTTTTGCTTGATTATGTAATATTTTTTGTAGAGCACTGTATCCGGGGTACCAAACGCGTGTGAAAGAAAAATGTTTTATTCAAGAAGACTTTAATGAATCTAAGAAATTTGTTGTTTTAAAAGAAGGAAAACTGGCTTTGGGATCGTTATAGCCGATTGTGACATAAAAGTCGCCTAACAACATTGCATCATAGGCCTAACTGTATTCTGAAGGATGCGAGATGGCGCTTAAAGGCATTGGCTAACTTTGTGAGCAGCTGATTTAAAAAATTCTCAAACTAAGATGAAACATGTGTATGAGTACTTTTATTTATACTCAAAAACCCTGAAACCAACCATAATTTGGAAGGAAAAACTGTAAGTTAGACGCAAACCGCGATTTTATTAGCTTTCGTCTCGAGAGACACTGAACTAAGAGGACCGTTTGCGCGAATTCAAAAATACCGTTACTTGCCTTCCGCCGCGTGATACGTCAATACACACAGTGCGGTCCGTTGAGTCATGTGCGCATGCGCATTCCTTACGTTGGGTCTATGCAACCGACCCTCGTATATTTTTCAAACAGTGGTTCACATTTCTAATATTTAAAAATACTTCCCCTGGATATTATGCTCTGAAACTTTCACACTGGTATTTTTACACTATAACCCTAATGTTTATCCCATTTTTAAGTAACAAAATGAGATTTTTTTTAAATCATCACAATGTTAGCCAATGCCTTTAAGCTGCACTACACAACATCGTACCCCGGGTTATGACGGTACCCCGGGTTCGTGCTGAATCAAATATGGAATTTGAAGCATTTAATTGATATCTTTTGTTGAAAGCTGAATGCTACATGTGTGCTGTACTTTCTCTGTGGAAAGGGGAAATCTACTATTTGTTATGTAACTATGTAGTAGTTACATGTAGCAGTAGAGGACAGCATATACGTGTATGTGTTTTAACCTTAACCATATTCATTTCGGAGTACAAGGTATTGCTATAACATTGTACATGTATATTGTATGAATGGAGATAGATTACCAATGTGGTACACAGTGATATTCGTTAGCATTTTGAATATTAGTACACTGCAATATATTTTTACGTTATTGTTCCTGCTGCTCTCGAAATGTTGCTTAAAACTTCCTCATTCGGTTGTGCCGTTGAGGTTCTCTACCATTATACACATGTTTAGTAGTTCTTCAAATGCTATGATACATTCATTTTTACAGAATCTGGGCCCCATTTCATAAAACTTTTTATCAGTAACAACTGCCACATTTCTATGACAAATTTGCTCTCAGCCAATCAGGTGCAAGAATTTTTTCAATTCAATTCAATTTAATTTTTTCAATTCACTAGTTTATAACAGTTATAACAGTTATTGCTACTTGTTATTGATAACAAGTTTTATGAAACGGGGCCCAAGTTACCCTGAGATATAGTATGCGAAGAGGGTCAAGGTAGTGAGTGTGGGTGACATTTAAGATTTACATGTGTGCGTTTTTTTTTTTAGTACAAATTCATGTTTGGAATTGTCACTTTAATAATAATAATGATGATTATAATAATTTGTTCCTTTATAGCGCATATCACAGTATTATCTAACATCACTATGCCCTTTCAAAGGACTTTGGATATTATTACCCTGGCATTAGTCTGGCAGCCATTACAGTGCTCGAGCATTTCAAGGAATTTATTCCTGTTGGGCTCCCATTCACCTTACCTGGGTGGAGTGTGGCAAATGTAGATTAATGTCTTGCCAAAGTACATTAGTGGTGCGCTAGGGATTCGAACCCCGTACCTTGTGGTTCACAGTCTGGAGACTTATCCACTAGACCACAAAATTTCTACAAATTTTATTGTTTTATTTATTTTGTCTGCACAAATTATTACAAGAATGTCGTGGATTGAAATTTAGATTTTCAATAGATGGCTTCTAGGAAAAGACCAGGGCCCCGTTGCATAAAACTTACCATAATGGTAACTCTGCCATCAGTGGTGATTATCATGGTAACATTGCTCAACAGCTAATTAAATTCAAGGGTACCATTGATGGCAAAGTTACCATCTTTGTAGTTTTATGCGATGGGGCTCTGTTTATGTTATGTGAAAAACCGTTTTGTGGAAGATTGACATTTAAAAAAAAAAAAATTAAAATTGAATGAAAACATAAGCTGCCTTATTTAAGGAGCCAGTTGTTTTAAATATTGTCACCCCTCTTTTGCTTCTTACAAAAAATCATAACCTTATTATCTTCCTTTACTTACATATAGGCAGTTTTATAAATCTACATTTTCTGAGTTCACCCATTCTTTGCAGAGCATGCACTTTAGCTCAGTTTGCAGGTCAAAAGCCCTTTTCCAGTTTAAAAGTCCAAAAGCACAAAAGAGGTTTATATTAATTCATGCTTAAAATTCAGACCTTGATTTCAACTTTCATATTAATAGTATGCTCATGTCCTCTTGTCTAATGTACTTGTATACATCTATTTGCATGTATTTTGGTCCAAAGTGGAGGTTTAAACCATGGTTTAGAGTTAAAGGCATTGGCTAACTTTGTGAGTAGCTGATTTAAAAAATTCTCAAACTAAGATGAAACATGTGTATGAGTACTTGTATTTGTACTCAAAAACCCTGAAACCAACCATAATTTGGAATGAAAAAGTGTAGGTTAGACGCAAACAGGGATTTTATTATCCTTCGTCTCACGAGACAATCACTAAGAGGACCACTTTGCTTGAATTTGAAAATGCCGTTATGTGCCTCCTGCCGTGTGATACGCCAATACACATAGTACAGTAAGGTGAGTCATACACGCACGCGCACTCCTTATGTCTGTTCTGTGCAACCGACCCTCGTATATGTTTCAAACATTGGTTCACATTTTTGATATTTAAAAATACTTCCTGTGGATATTATACTTTGAAACTTACAGACTGGTATTTTTACACTATAACCGTTATGTTTATCCCATTTTCAAGTAACAAAACAAGATTTTTTAAAATCATAACAATGTTAACCAGTGTCTTTAAGACCATTGTTTGAAATAAACCTCCTTTGTAAATCTGGGCCATAGAATCTGAAATAATATGCTTGTGTCTAGAATAGCCACTAATTCTAATTTGACACAACATGCATCTTGGATATTTGTTTTACTGTCATTATAAAGTACATGTACATGTATGGACTACTACTTAGTCTGTAGCATACAGGATATGAATGTGAGAGATGTTAGAGAATGAACACCTAGACTTAGCTATAGGCCCATTCTCAGATAAAGTGTTCATTTTCAGTTGAGTAAAAACATAAATATAAGTATCCATTATTCTGCAAACCAATGTGTTTTTATTAACTTGAAAACATGCTGGATGTGAAACAACAAATGGCACATTCTGAATGTTGTCCCTTCATGGAGTAGAATGACTTGAAATATAAGCTTGATGTATTCGTTTTAGTCACAAAACAGATAGTTCATCAAAAGTTATCATTTTCTTATGGGCTACTACACTGGAAACAAATTTATCATTTTGCTTAACTTTCTGTGCAGGAAAACACTTCTAATTCCATTGAAGAGTTTTGTCTTTTTAAAAAAATGAAAAATACTTATCACCACATTTTAAAAAAAATGTTCAAGTGTAGAAATAATTTGTGTTGCATTGCCTGGAAATGTGTATTCTGTCAGAAGCTGATGTGAGCTTTTGTTTCACTTTATATGTATAGTACAAATTGTAAGCAGTTAGGAGAATTAAACCCTTAAAATCTTACAAAGGACCAATCCAATTCGAAATTTGTCAAACGTACAGGGATTCCTTGTTTTTGCCAAAAAATAACTACTCTAAACCTTGGAGTTGCCTTTGGTAACGTATCTGGTAAAGAAAAGCATAAAAATTGCTTTAGAATGATTCAAGTGTAAAAATAATCTGTTTGATAATCAAATCTATAAGTAAGATGTCTAAAGATGCAATTTTAACATTTCTCAACTTACTTGTATTTGAACCAAATAATGATGTTTTTTCACCTATGAGCCTATATATTTACACTGCTCAGTAAACATTGTCAACAAAGATAGATGAATAAAGTAGGTCATTGGACTCAACAAGGTCAAGGATCACCCAGGTCAGTTTGCGATGGGTAAATAAAACTTACAATGTAGATCCTTGGATTTAATGTAGGAAGTGTATACAGTGACTAAGCTCAATAAAATGATAAGTCATTTAGATATGAGTGCTGAAAATGTCAAAGGAGTCAAAGGTTCATGTAGGGCATCAATGTGTTGTTTCTTTGCAGTCTCTTGTCAGAAGCTTGAGTTCATGTACATGTAGAAGGTGAAAGAAAAGCTGTCTCTGTCTTTTGATGTCAGTTTGGAAGAATATCATAGCAGAAATGTTCTCCTGAAAGGATTACTCTTCAAATGCCCTCGTGTTTGCAAGGCTTATCTTGAAAGGATGCGGTACGGAGTGGAGCAGAACGGAGCGCTGGGCTTAACGCTCCGCCAGTGTCTTTAATCCAGCAGAATCAATACAAATCATGACTTTTTGACCCAATGTATGTGTTTATTCAGCGGAGAGAGACTGACCTCATGTAGCCATAGATTTTTTGTTTTCTATAACATTGTGCATATTTAGTCTAGGCCTGAAAAAACAAGCAGTGTTTTAGAATACATTCATGATTCATAATACAACTTGCTTCAAATCTGCTCTCTTAGCAGTTGTATTTATCCTAACTTCTGTAAACCTGACGGGAAGCTTTGGCTTATTTTTAGTTACTTTATGCTAGCATAAAGGCTTATTGCTGTAAAGTGTATACTGATACATGTACATATGATAATGTATTCTGCAGAAATGCACAGATGACTGTAATATAAGATTTCAAATCGATAAATGTAGTTGATTTTGTGTTACTGTGTCATAGAATCCCAACACAACAAGCAAGTGGAGATTGGTAACCCTTCTTCAGGTGATGGCACAGTGGATTGTGCATACAGATGGAGGACCGAGAAGGGTCAACCATGCAGCAGTTGGTGTGGGTGATCTGATCTACTCATTTGGAGGCTATTGTACAGGAGGAGACTACGAACACAAGAATCCTATCGATGCGTTTGTATTCAGTATTGGTAAGTCAACAATATAATGTATAATCCTTTCTGTTCTTCCTCCATCTTCCTGTCTTCACCATCCCCAAATTTTTTTGGCAGTGTATACAGCCACACGCGTGTGGTTGTATCCACAGCATTGACATGAGGATACAGCCACACTCGTCTGAATTCCCACTTGAAGTCTGTGCCGCGACAGCTATCGCTAGTGTGCACTGCACTGCCCAAGCGATGTGTATTCATGCAGTGGTATGTGTTGCGACTTACAAAACTTGGATCGTCACGAAGGTTTTATCTCTCGATTTCAGTTATACAAACAATATTTTCACTTCATTCTCACCTGGTCAGCAAGCAGGTGACAATATAGTACAATATTGTTTGTATTTCAGTGAATTTCAAGAGATAAAACCTTCGTGACGATTCAATTTTGGGGGTTTGGAACTTTGGCAACATACCGTCGCATGAATTTACACATCGCTTGTGCAGTACATACATACACACAAGCGATAGCTGTCGCCGCGGCGCAGAGTATAAGTGGGAATTCAGTTGAGTGTGACTGTATCCTCATGTCGATGCTGTGGATACAACCACACGAGAGTGGCCGTAAGGTAAAGACACACGCGTGTGGCTGTATACACTGCCAATTTTCATTTGAGGATGGTTTGTTTGTTCATTTTGTTTTTGTTTTTGTTTTCTTAGAATAAAAGAATGAAAGATGAAGAGGGTTTTTTTTCCATGATCACCTTAATACACATAGCCAACTTACTTTATTGTTCCTTTAGTGAGTCTCTTTCAGTTTGTTTGAGATTCATTAAGATTTATTTAAATCTGTGTTTAATTCTCTCTTTTTTGTTTTCAAAGAAGCAAATTGTCCACCGTGATATTGAGTTGAATCTATGGAACATATTGATAATTTATCTCTTCCTTTCCTGCTCAAACAGGAAGGTTAAAATGGTCCAAATTGCCATACTCCAACGGTCCTAATGAGTGCCCAAGACACATCCCTTTCCAGAGGTACGGACACTCTGTGGTGGTGTACAATGACAAGATCTATCTTTGGGGTGGCAGAAATGATACGTCGGGAGCAGACAATAAACTCTACAGCTTTGATACCAGTAAGTTATCACTTGTCAAGAAGTAAGCTTGGAAGTTGGTGTGATGTTTAGTGTTGTTGGAGAAATCGGTGAATGGTCTAGTTAAAAAACACTGAGACATTACGAAAATCCCTCGTTTAAAATAGACCCCACCACTTTAGCACACGATCCTACGAATCTTAGGTGGGGTATGGCTACCCCCTATCCAGAAGGCACGTTAAAAGTCTTATCAGTACTAGTATCTTCGCACGAGAGGTGGTGGTTTTGGATTACACCTGCACTCCTCATCATCTTATGTAATAGTGCTTACAAACTCTTAACACCGCACTGCCTGAAAGGAAATGTGAAGTAGGAAATATATCTTTCACCTGTTTTAAGATATTGCCATGTCCAAAAGTCACTCATGATTTAGATGAAAACCAAAATTAAACTTGGAATGAGGCAAAATGACCCAGAAATTGCAATTCTAGCAACATTTTAAACTCCATAAACTAGCCCGTCGCGCGTGCACTAGGCATGTGTAGCCCCAGCGTGTTTCTCTTTCTCCCTTCCTCTCTCTCTCTCTCTCTTATCAAACTGTGATGGTCGATCGTTTCTCTGGCAAGGTGTTTAAGCTGTTCAGCGCTTTTGCTTTTGTAGGCTTACTGCAATCTCAGGTGTCTAGAATATGCAAAAATCTAAATGGGGTTTCAGTTTTAAACGATGAGTTTTCGTCATGACAAGTTATAGACTTGTACTTAATGATGCACAGTACCATGCAACAAATCTTACAGCGCTTCATCTATCTGGTTAATATTCACAGTATGATAAATATGTTTTGTACATGTGATAGGCAGGTGGGCTAATGGCAATTATTGTGTAAATGAGTTTTGAGCTAGTTTTTGCATGGTATTTTCAAGTTTATTATTGAGTTGAAGAACAGCATACATTATGAACACTGCTAGATCGTGTGTGGTTGATGGGGAGATCCATATACTGAGGGGTCATATAAACGAGGTCAGACTGTATCTTTTGTGTAAACTTTAATATTGAAAGTAGTGAAATAACACAAGAATCATGCAGAGACTGGCTGAGTACATTTACGATTGATTCCCCATCGAAAGCTAATATATGGAGGTCATTGAGCACCTGCCTTTACTATTATTTCATCATATTACATTTTCCTAGCCATCAAGGAGATTTACTTCTGCAGGTATTACCTGTATAGCATGGCACCACCTGTGTAGGGAGGGACCAGTGACCACTGGTTTCATTAAACTTTATGTAGGGCTCTTTCAGATATCCAGCTGCAAACCCCAGGGCCGGTATTCTGAAAATTGTTTTATCTTTTATCTTATTTTAATTGCCATAGCAATAAGAAATAATGTGCGCCATTGGGTCACATCGCGCACTTTTGTTGCGTGCTGGTCATTTGCGCAGTTCAAACCAATCGTAAGTACGCCTTTCAAATTTGTTGTGACAATTAACACAGTGAAGATAAGATAAAAGATAAAACAATTTTCAGAATACCGGTACCGCCCCAGGAGGTTTTATAGTTTTTCTCTTATGGTGTGGTAAACTGCGCCACTTATAATAATGAGACTAGATACCCATTAACGCGCCAACACCAAACAAAAGAGGGATTTGCCAAAAGTTGCGCAGACAAAATCATGCCATATTTTGCGCCAACTTTATAAGAATTTGTTTGGTCCACATACTCCATACCTTTTTGCCGCCAGGAGGCAAAAAATATGCCTCTTACCTCTTGCCTCTTGTCTCTTTCCTCTCCCCCCCCCCCCCCCCCTCATATCCCATTCATTTGTACAAGAAAAATGCAGGGGTTTTTACACTTCATATGTGAACAAGCTGGGGAGCGTTATATGAAGTGTCTTGTCAATGAATTTTACTGGCAACTGTTATAAGCTACTGAAATCCTTGCGTCTGATTGGCTGAAAGCAAATTTGCCAGTAAAAATCACTGACAAGACACTTCATGAAATGCTCCCCTGAAGTGGATGTTGAGAATGCTCAATGTTTATAGTGCAATGACATTCTGAGAGACCTTCAGCTTTAAGAGGGCAGTTGCATGCTAGTTTGTCCCATATGTTTCGAATAACATCAGGGCCCTGTTTCATAAAAAGTTGCTATGATAGCAACTCCTGCTGGAATGGTAACTACCATGGCAACAGTGAGAATTCTGCTTCCTGATTGGCTTTTATAATGAAAGTTGCCGTTCCAGAAAGATTTGCTATCATAACAACTTTTTATGAAATGGGGCCCTGGTAGATATATTGACCATATCAAGCTGGGATCCCTAACTAGAGCATGAATCAGACATATAATCATAAGAAAAGATGTTTGTATGTTCCGACTTTCATGAAACAATTCCATTTAACTTGGTGTGAGTACATACTCTGGATCACAGTGGACGTGCCTACAAACATTTTTTTTTTCTGTCCCATGTTCTGTGTATGAGAGGAAGCTTTCTTCTTTTCATCTCCCAAGCAATGTTACTGGCCTTGTAGGTGTAGATGTTTTCCCTGATTTTTGTTCCTGTCAGTCACTGTGTAGACCTATGGCCACAGGAACCAAGTGTGGCTGTATTAAACATATACATGTATGGGAATGAAGTCATTCCATAGTATAGGCTTGTTCACATATGCATTGGCAAAAAAAAAAAAAAAAAAAAAGGAAAAATGCCAGGGCAAGAGGCATATCTTTTGCCTCCCTGTGGTAAACAAGGTGAAGACCCATCACATCAAAGTTAGCACAAAATATGTTGCCATGAATTTGTCTGCCCATCTTGTGGCAAAACTCTCTTTTATTTGGAGTTGACGGGTATGCACATCTCATTTATTAAGGGGTGCGGTTTACTGTGCCATATATGAACAAAAACAATATGTTGGGGAGGAGGTTCCGCAAAGAGGGGGGGGGGGGGGGGGGCTTGCTGGTGGCTATGTCAATGAGTCTTAATATGGCTTAATTATTTTATCCATTTTACCTTACATGTTTTGTAGGGCTTGTGTGTGTGTGGTCTAGTGGATATGTCACCGGATTGTAGATCACAAGGTTCCCTGTTCGAGTCCTGCCACGGCACTAATGTCTTTTGGCAAGACATTTACCTACGTTTGCCATTCACCACCCTTGTGTAGTAAATGGTACTACTCGGTAGGAAAGAATTCCTTGAAATGCTTTAGCACTGTAATGACAGCTTGGCTATAGCTGGGGTAATAATACTAATGGAGTGCCCGGAATGGCTCATCGGTGCCAGACATGAGCACTTTACAAGAATCTCCCATTATCACTATTTTCATTATCATTACTACGTTTCAGAAACCAATCGATGGACACTGGAGACACCTACTGGACAGCTGCCTGATGCCACGGATGGACATTCAGCATGTGTGATAGGACACAGAATGTATGTCTTTGGTGGATTCATAGACTTGGTATGTAGGATGCTGCATGCAGGTATCAGTCACATGTAATAAAGGCACAAGTTATGGTAATGAGTACAGTTCTTTTGCTTTGTTATCTTTGATATGAGAGGTCTACAGAAGAAACTGATTTTAAAAAAGAATGATTCTTGTTCACTCATTTTTGCCCACATTGGCTGGAATCACAAAAGAGGTTTAAACTATGGGGTGGTTTACATTGTAAACCTCCGTAAGCATACTGAAAATAAGCATAAATTGTCCATATTGGCCATTCACATGCTTAAAGAAAACAGATAAGTGGACCTGATTATGTGTACTCTTAAAAAAAAACTCAGGAGGGGTTTTTAAACCACCCCATAGTTTAAATTTCTTTTGTGATTCCAGCCTTTAAGTTCAGGTTTCAGGTTTATTTATTTATTTAAAAATATTTGAAATAGCAGCCAAAGGCTAAATTAAATTGAATTTACCATCAGGATGCAATATGACAAAAAAATTATCTAATAGAATACAAGATACAAATATAGAAATAACATTAAATATTCAAATCAAGGGGGAAATGAAATGGCAATTATAATAAAGGGAAGTAAAGAATAGACCAGAAAAAGACATATTGAAGAAAATGAAGAAACGGCAGACCAGAGAGTGGAAAATAAAAAACACCCAAAGAGTATAAAACAAAGCAGTTACATGTAAAACTATTGCAAACAAACATTTGCAGAAGCATGATATTAAAATACAAATACATACTAATTGTTTGCATTTGTTAATTCATATAGATTGCTGCAATCATCATCATGTTGTCATTTTGCCTCATATTATTCTGGAGGTATTGCTCTGTGTTTGTAAAATCAGAAAAATAATAGCATGTAAAGAATTAGTATTTCTATAATAGATGTGTAGTATTATCAACCTTTAAATGCTCTTTGCATTTCCCTTTTCTCATGCATTCTAAACACAACAAAAAAAGTAACTCCCCCCTAATTCAAAATAGCATAACTTTTTAATGAAGAAGTTTTGAGCAAAATAATCTGGCAGGAGTGTTCCTACACTTATTGACTAACTTTAGCGTGAAAATGAGAATGATCCGTCAAGTCATGCATGAGTGAGCAGACATTAAAGGCAAAAATGTCACTTTTCAAAAGTCACAAGAGTCAATTTGGGGGGTCTGTGAAACAAAACTTTGACGAATTTGGTTTCTTCTATTGTTTCACCCCGTCATACCTATCCCTGACACTTTTCATGTTTATCACAGTTGGTTAAACACAAGTTTTTTGAAGAAAGTGATGTTCAGCCCTCCTAAATCTACAAAATCTATTCAGTTTATGGAAAGAATTGGCCTCAACCAACATGAATCAGCACATTATGTGAAAATACCGGGTAGTCGTTTTTCCAGCATTAAACAGTAATTTTTTAACATTTCTTGCTTCATCGTTAAAAATGTTCTCACTCAACCATGACACAATCTCAATAAACATCAACAGCACTTAAACAACACCAGAAAAAGCTTGTTTCACATATTCCCCAAAATGACTCATGTGACTTTTGAAAAGTGACATTTTTGTCTTTAATGTCTGCTCACTCATGCATGACTTAATAGATCAATCTCATTTTCACACCGAAGTTAGGCAATAAGTGTAGGAACACTCCTACCAAATTATTTTACTCAAAACTTCTTCGTTAATAAGTTATGCTGTTTTGAATTAGGGGGGAGTTACTTTTTTTGTTGTGTTTAGTTACTACCTTACAATCCCTGTAATGGTTTATCTTTAGTACCCTCCTCTTTTCCCCCATGTGAGCTGTTGCAACAGTTTCACAGTAATCTTTTCTGAAGACTGCTTTCCTTCCTTCTTCTGATATTTGAATGAATTACATTTATTGATGTATAAAGTACATTTCACATGATATCCTCAATGAGGATATTGAACTATGCTATTTGTTGTTCTCATTGACGTGCACAGTTGCAGAGTTACTCCAACCTCACATATGCTCTGGACTTCAGGGACATGAAATGGTCATTATTAGAACCGAGAGTAAGTTAATCTGTTGTTAACTTCATTTCACATCTCCTGTAGAGTAATTTTTATGTAAGCATATTCCTTTTTCTTTGGATTCTAGATGTTGATTTTTCACTGATTTAGGGCATTTCCATGGTAACAGAATTACAAATTCAGAGCTTTTTAGCTCTTATTTTTAGAGTTTTTGTGCTAATTTTGTTCACTGCCCCTTCCTCACTATTTAGTACTCTGCCAATATGCTCATTCTTTCACCTGAACTCTTTCATTCCAACAATTTTCCACTTACGTTCATGACATTGTGGTGTATGCACCTAGGTAACAGAATTACCATAAATTGGTGTCACTTTCAAGTAGCAAAAATATAATGTAAAATCAAACATGCATTATACCAACACTGATTAAAATGGTGGAATTTCCTTTTTTATACCTTCTTTTATTTGGGAGATTTACCATTCGGGATCATCAATTTGACTATAAATCTGAAATTAGCTATTGTACAACGCCTACTCAGCTTGTTGTACGCAAGTCTATGGGAGCTGAACGCGCGACATTCGTACCATTGCACTCGTACCATCCAAAATGTACCATCCAAAATGTACCATTGCACGGCAATGACGTCACAATTGTTACGCGCTGTTATGCGTCAAGCTTAGCTCGCGCGCTAAGAAAAAAAAATTGCTAGAGATCATCTACGTTAGTTAGGCCTAGCAGTTTTGGGAAAGTTGGGATTCTTGTCACATCTACGACGTCCTCATCTACTTCTACTACTAACGTTGGGTCTAGATCTATTACATCAACTAATGTTCCTCTGGAAACGGGAACTTCTGTCGATCGGATGAATCTAGTACCATCATACTCAAGTCCGACGTTAGTGATACCCTTACCCTCTCCCAGGAACAACTCATCTTACAAGAATCTAATCTAAACATCCAAAATACATCCTCATCATCCAGTACCGTGCAGCATTTTCATTTTCACGGACCAGTTAATTTCTACAACCTATAGAAATATGTGCCACAATTTTACTTTAGGCCGTTCTTTAGCAGAAGCTAGACTTTCAGAAACAAAACGTCATTGAGTTGGCCTAGGTCTAAAGTAAACATTACTTTTTGTATCGAAACTAAATTAGAGTACTAGGTCTAGGCCTATAATATTAGACTCTTAGTCCAGGCTTGGACTTGATCTTGATAGTGAATCAATAACCTGGACCAGATCAAGACTACTTAGTACTTTCTTTGAGAAAATACTCTCGTGTAGGGTCTAGATCTCAATAGATCTATGTTTCAACTTATTGATATAAATCTATTCTAAACCAACATAGACATGATTGACTCTTGAAGTTACGGATTTACACTTCATCCAACAGTTTGTAACAAAAGCAAAACACCTTTTTCATCCAAGCCCGTTTGTCATGTTGGATGTTTTGAATTTGGAGTATATCAATTTGGATTGGAGTCTATAAATTTGGATTGGAGACTAGACTATACAGTAAGTGAATTCAGATTTAATTCCCACAGATTATTTTGTTTTGTTTCTTTTGTGACGTCACAATACAAATTTTGGAGCAAAGCATGATCGCGTACTATACTACAAGATACGCGCTACCTAAGCCGCGCGCCAGCCAGCAGGCCGGCGCGGCCGGCTGCAGTCTATCTAGTCAGATCTTGTTTTTAACCTTGATTTTTAAATTGAAATCGTAATAAATTTCCTCATTAATGTCGAATTTTCAACAAACTTCCGAGTCGTTGTACAATACAAATAGCGAATATTCTTATTCGTGCAATGGTACGAGATTTCGCATTCGGTGAAAGTCGCGACGTAACTTCCATTCAACTCGGCTTCGCCTCGTTGAATGGAAGGTCGCTCTTTCACCTCATGCGAAATCTCGTACCATTGCACTCATGTCTATTCGCTATTTGTATAATTTTATGCTACCCATGTGGAATTGCCCATTATGGAAAAGTTGACGGTCTATGTCACAGTTGAATTGAAACTAGCATATGGTGAATCTAAGATGTGCTGGTTTAATGGTAAAAATGGTCTTGTTTAGAACAGGCTGATGCCTTTGTTAGGATACCTTGTATAGAAATTACATTTGATGAAGTTGAGTTTCTACTTAAAACTGTCTTGTACTGCATGTATCTAACTGTATAGTAATGTAATTTCTATACAAGGTTATGATATGACATAATTAGGGTCAACAGAAAATAACTCTATTCCTAAACCAGCATTGTATCTGTCTCGCTCTCCCTTGCAGAGGCATATACCCCACTGGAGGGATTTCCACACTGCCACATCCGTAGGAGATCAGATCTTTGTGTTTGGGGGTCGTTCAGACAGATCCGGTCCTTGGTACACTGGACAGGAATTCTACTGCAATGAGCTGAAAGTATTTGACATCAGGAATACAGATTGGACATCACCCAAAGCAACAGGTTCAGCACCAGTTGGTAGAAGAAGCCATTCAACAGGTATGTATCAAGGAAAAATCACAGCCCCACTGTGGGCTGCTGGGGCAGTATTCTGAAAACTGCTTTATCCTTGATATTATTCCATATTTAGTGTTAAAGGCATTTGCTATCTTTGTGAGTAGCTGATTTTAAAAATTCTCAAACTAAGATGAAACATGTGTATGAATACTTGTATTTGTACTCAACAACCCTGAAACCAACCGTAATTTGGAATGAAAAAGTGTAAGTTAGACGCAAACGGCGATTTTACGATCGTTCGTCTCACGAGACAATCACTAAGAGGACCACTTTGCTTGAATTTGAAAATGCCGTTATGTGCCTCCCGCCGTGTGATACGCCAATACACACAGTACGGTACGGTGAGTCATACGCGCATGCGCACTCCTTATGTCTATTCTGTGCAACTGACCCTCGTATATTTTTCAAACATTGGTTCACATTTTTTATATTTAAAAATACTTCCTGTGGATATTATACTTTGAAACTTTCAGACTGGTAGTTTTACACTATAACCCTTATGTTTATCCCATTTTCAAGTAACAAAACAGGATTTTTTAAAATCATGACAATGTTAACCAATGTCTTTAAGACAGAATTAGTATTCTGAAGTTGTAAATTTTGTTGAAATTTTTGTTGTATCTTTGTTCAATCAGCCCATGATCCCATTTTGCATAGTTAGTGCATTAAGATGATACAGTGAGATGATTGGTGATCTGAAAATTGTTGTATCTTTTGTTTATCAGACAAAGCACATCCCTGTGTTTTGATATAAGGGGTGCTCCTATTGGCCCACCTACCTATATAAGAGCTGTTATTAGTAAAGTTTCAGAAATGGGCCTGACAAAAGATGGAATGTGGGCAGTCCTTGCAAAGATAAGACAGTGTTCAGAACACCAACTTATAACAAAATAGTGAAGTGCAATCTCCGGAAGACAAAACAAAAGTTTCAACAAAACTTACAACAGTTTTCAGAACACCACCCCTGCTCTTCTGAAAATGAACTTCTTGTGGGTGGAATACTGGAAAATGCTATTTAGAAAAAAAAATATTGCCTTTTCTTTGTTTTTTGCTCTTTCTGAAAGTGAACAAATGTGAAATATTCAAACTCTACTACCTTTATTATCTTCTGTATTACCAGGTGAATCCAGGGTAATTAGGGTCAGAGAGCTCTTTGACATTGCATTTTGTTCTTCCAAATGTGATCTGTTTAACCCATTCGTGACAGGAATTATTTAAAGCCTAATTTGATCAGCTTTTATTCTTCAAGTTGGCAACACCAACATTTTTATTTTATTGCTACATTTTTCTTATAAAACGTCATGTATCTGAAATGAATACAAATTGACAGAAATTATGATAAGAAGTCAAAAAGTTGCCAAATTGCAGGGGAAAACGGTGATTTTAAACTTTCTATCACATTGCCAATTTAAGGATTTCAATGCTTATTTTCCTTTAAAAAATTTTCAGCATCAAACAACAAATATTGACACAACCAAAATGAGCGCAGTTTGTGTAGAATTTTTTGCTCTTTCTGCTCATGTATTTGGTATGATTTTTAAGGCTCTGCATCAAAAGATATTAGGCCAAACCACAAAATGTGGACCTCTGTCACGAATGGGTTAATGCAGAGGATGTTGCCTAAACAGAGATGCATGTAGTAAACTTAGACTTGATAATGCAGTTTACCAGTGCCCGCTACCTGTATCAAAGAACAGCCGGTCTGTCTCTTCTGTAGCTGCATACAGGTGTAGTTATCATGACATGTGATAATAATAATAATAATAATAATAGATGAGATTTGTAATGCACCAAATCCACTCTGCAGAGTGCCCAAGGTGCAGTGAAGAAAGAAAGAGAGAGAAAATTACAAATACAATGATAAATTAAGGAACAGTTAAGAGTAGGAAGCATTGAATAGACGCGTCTTAAGGAAACGTTTAAATGTGTCAATTGAAGTGCATTCACGGATAACCAGGGGAAGATCATTCCAGAGGACAGGGCCAGCGTGAGCAAAAGCCCGTACCCCCCATGTCTTAACGGATTTGGGAACAACTAGGGAACCAGAGTTGGATGAACGTAAGGACTTGACAGGAGTATATTTGTTAATTAGATTGATGTTGTATTGTGGAGCAGAACCGTTAATTGCATGGAATACAAGGAGAAGGATTTTATTATTATTGATGGATCCTGATTCTTATGATGTATAATGTAATATTCACCCTTTTATAGCTCACAGGTCATTGCCAGATTTTGATTTTCCTAGAGAATAGAGCAACTTTCTCTGGAAATGCAGTAATAATCCATATTCTTGTCTTTGTGTTCTTTGTCACTTAAAACAGTATTACATGACAACCATTTATGCGTGTTTGCTGGTTTCAACCACACCATCGACACTCACTTCAATGATGTGCACAAGCTAGACCTGTCATCATTTGAATGGAAGGAGATCAAATGTCGAGGGAAGATACCCTGTAAGAGAAGACGTCAGTGCTGTGTCATGCATGGAGATAGAATGATCATGTTTGGTGGCACCAGGTATTAAAGTCTTTCAAAGTTTTGGCTCTTTGTGGTTTAACTAAGGCAGCATCTATACATTGATGTAAATTACTTTATGTAAAATGTACTCTTTTTATGTAAAATGTACTCTTTTAATGTTAATCACATAGAGAATTACTTGTTAATTATTATGAGCTAAATAAAGCAAAATTATTGTTATTGGTATTATTCACTACCTCAACGTGCAGTAAGAGATGCAAGTTTTCAAGACTTTGCCTGATTTAGGGGCATCTCAACTCGCTGGTGTAGTCTTTTTTCAGGTGTCATGTTGTATACTTTGAAACCCCCTTGTTTAACAAAATATTGGGAATTTGAGAGTCTAGATGATAAAGTTTATCTCACCTTTGCAAACTATTAAAAGGCCGGAATTCACAACAGATGTATAGACCATTGAGTGGCTTAGACCCCCTCCTGTGTTTTTTAAGCGTATTTTTGAACAGAATGTGGTCCACTTATCTGTTTCTTTAAGCATACGCTTACAGAATTGTGAATTCCGGCCTAATTGCCCTGTGATTTCATAAAGGATATATGTCACTTATATCTACAAGGACATCCATTCATTTGCATTCATTCACTAAGAAATTTTCTGCACCACTTTTGATTCATATGTTGAATATGAAATGTAAACCAAAAGTTTTCTATAGATTCCATTTCAAATTAAATTCAAATTTTCACTTGATTTTCTTACAGTCCCAGAGAGAAACCAAACCCAGGTGGAAGTATAGGAGAAAACCTCATTGATCTGGCTGATTTACATATTCTTGATTTTGGTAAGTCAGTCTAGACAAACTTAGCTTAAAGGGGGTACCCAATGCTGAAACAATGTTAGCTCATTTGAAAGAGCACGATTTTATTAGCAGAAAATCATCTGCCTAAAGTTTTTTTAAAAGTCGTGTTGCCAAGGAAACCCCCAAATGTGGTAAGATTTCAGGATATTTTTGACCCCTCAGCTGTGACCCAGTTTCAACTGGGTACCCACTTTTACGTCAAAATGACGTCAAAGTGGGTACCTTGTAGCGCACTTAAAGCAAAATGCGCGCAAGGTATAATACATATGATACAGTCTAGCGCGCAGCACAACTGCAGTGTGTGAAGCTGGGTACCCACTTTTACGTCATACCTCATCCTCAAATTTTTTTTGGTCAGCTCTTGACTTTTTATGAGAAAATTAGCCAGAATTCATTGATTTCGATTGAAAATCATATTTTTAATGTCATTCTTCTTAGAATTCTGTTCTCGATCATATATCAAAATTTTGTTTACCAATGTGTAATCACTTTAAACAGGACTAGAGTAGAGACTTTTACTAAGTTTTCAAGTCGTGATGCATTTATTGGACTTGTGGCAAAGTAAACCTGATGTAATCTACAGATGGAAAATGACCTTGACAACATTTTGCACAATGTTCAGATGGGCAATTTTGTGAAATCTTTGACTGTATTCATGGAAAACAACCTTGTCATTGCTGTGCACAGTATTTATTATTTGCATACTTAATGAACAACCAGTTTTTAAAGTGGATAAAACATAGTAATGATTCAGACTGGTGATCCTCTCTCCCACAGACCCGTCACTGAAAACATTGTGTCAGATGTCCATCATCAACGAAAGAATTGATACCACATGTCTTCCCAAGACTCTAAGGTAAGCACCCACATGATTTTGTGTCCTAAAGGGGGTATCTCACTGGGCTTGAAACTAGTTTGCGACTAGTTTGCGACTCCAGATTTTGCTAGTTGCAGAGACGTCTCTGCGACATCTCCAAGACGTCTCCTGAAAATTATGGAGTCTCTGAGGAGTCGCAAGAAATTTGAACATGTTCGATTTTTTTAAAGACTTTTTCCAGTCTCTGCGAGATCTCAGAGATGTCTCAGAGACATCTCCATCAGTTGCGGAGATTATTTGTTTCTGCGAGGTCGCAGAAACTTTGCTGCAACTATAGGAGACGTCTCAGAGACTTCGCCGCAACTGAGGAGACGTCTCAGAGAGGTCGCCATGACTGAGGAGACGTCTCAGAGCAGTCGCCGCGACTGAGGAGATGTCTTAGAGACATCTTGGAGATGTCTCCGCGAATTCCAAGCAAAGTGATTGACACCTGGCTTGGAGACTTCTCCGATTAGTCTCCTAGAAGTTGCTCCTTGGTGAGAGTGCAAACCATTTTTTGTCGCGGAGACGTCTTGGAGACATATTTGCAACAAAAAATGGAGACGTCGTGGCGACGTCTCCGTTGGTGAGATACGGCCTTTATTCTTTGATCTACAGCCGCGTTCATATTACTCACCTATCCGTAAGATAGACGCAAATGTTACGCCTATTTTATGGATATGCTTCAGATTGCTGGTAATATGAATGACTCCCACTGAATGTTGCTGTATTTTGCTTCCTCCCGTTTTCCACTTATTTTGCGCCCATTTGATGCCTATTTTACGCTTCAAGACCTAGAAACATTACCGTAATATTGTGGATACCTGGTGTATATGAACCGCATCCGCAAAATAGGTGCAACGTTTACGGCTTGTGCAGTGGAGCGTAGCATCTGGGCAATGGGTTTGATCTTTAGCCAAATGCGCATTGTACACTGGGTAACCAGGATGCAGTGCGGCGCTCGCCCATAGAACAGAATACTGTAATATTGAGGATGGGAGTATGAATGTGGGTGAAAGGGAGAATACCGCAATATTACGGTATTATTACCGTATTTGGCCTGTAATATGAACAGTGTCCCCAGGAAATCACCTACTGATGTGCATTGGTAATATTGCGGTATTTGGTAATATGAACAGGGCTAATGTTACCTTGAACTAGACAGTTCCCATGACTCCTGATCTAACAATAGCTCATTCATTCATTTGTTTTAATCTTGATCTGAACCTGTATATTTTTCGTGCAGCCATGTCTCTTTGTATAATGAAGATGTAGTTGTGGAGAGACATTGTTATTTGAGAAATAGAAGCAAGCAGAACATGTTGGTGCCTTTCCTGTTGATGGTAAAGATTATTTTCAGAAAACGGCTTGATAGATCTTCACGACCTATGCTCAGTGTTATAATCGCAAGTATGAACTTAACTTCCTTGATAATGATTTTGAGGAAATGAAATTTTGAAAAAAAGATGAAACCGAAACATAATTTTGTACTTGCCAAGATAACTAATTGTCTTTCCATTTTTCTGTTTAATTTGAAATAGATGGGAGATCAATGCCATGACATCGAACAGTGATATAACACCGCTGCCATACGAAGCAAACCAACAGGGCTGAGCATACCAAAAAACCTGATGCTGTAATAGCCAGGCTCCTGCTGCTTATGATGATGATATGTATTTATATATATATATACACACACACCCCACCACCGGCATGTACGGGTTGTTTCATTAGCATGTAAAGTCATTGTTGTTTCATCAGTCGCTCAGAGTTTTGCTATGTACCCTATTTTGAAGGCAATATTTCTGATATGAAATTGGGAATATGCGGGTCATAGTTCGAGAGCATTAAGCTGCAAGAACTGTGAGTCATAGTGTCCTAAACTTGAGTAACTGACTCTGTTGCATGCCGAGTATAGCATGTTTGTGAACAATAGTTGAGCCGAGTTGCACCAGCAGATATTCTAGCTAAGTGACCTTTGCAGTTTTTGAGAATGAAGGTACCAGACTTGTTGCATGTGGTGGTGAGAAAAGCATTAGTACAAACAGCCTTGAGTGACAAATGGTGCTCTAGAGAAGTTTGAAAATATTAATTTCAGACAAAAAGGATGCATCCAAACGTAACTGCCTTCTAGCTCCCCACTCAATGAATTATGAATGAGTGATTAGCCGTTTGATGACTGTGTTGAGGAAGATAAAGTGCATAATATATTCAATATTATCCTGTTCATGATCTTTATTTTTAATCCCGGTTGTTAGATCTAGAAAAGAAATTGAGGTATTTTAACAGTATTACCGTTACTTGCATGTCCAAGCATGAGTCATTGTAAAACGAGTAGAGAAATATGAAACCAAATGTTGTAAAACGAGAAGAGAAATATAAAACCAAATATTATTGTATATATAACCCTTACCCAAGATCTATTGAATGCGTTTTGTGTGGGCATGAATTTGTTCTCATAACCATTTCTTGTGAGGATTATATCAATCAGTTAGTTAATGTTAGAAACTGAATACACAGGATCTGTTTGTTTATTTGCTGTGTTTACACTGGAATGTTCAAAATCATGGTTGGCATCATTAAAGCGTTCATACCTGTATATCCAGAACTGTGTTAGAGAAACATTTGGAGTTCACTCTGTAAAACTTGAACATCTCATGTCATTAAGGATCTCTTGGTCATGTATGTTATATGTTTATGGAAAATATGTTTGTTTTGAGTGTGCTAACTTACATGAGTATCAGTAAGTGTATTTTAAGCCAGTATTTCAGGCTGTGTTAAGGTCTGTGACCTAACTCTGAGCAACAGTTACATCCAGACTATATGAAAACTTGCTTCAATTCATCAGGGTATATAGATATGTAAATCAGATAAAAATTGGTTTGCTTTGTAAATGAACCAGGAAAAACAGGACACCGCTAAAACTTTTCTTGTTGAATTCATTTACCCTATTAGAAATTTATTAGCAGACATTCAGAATTAGATAAGAGATAGGTGGTGGTCAGAATCATCAACTTATCTGGGATTTCATTCAGGGATAGATTTGAACTAGGATTGTTGACAAGTATATAAGCTGATGTTGGACAAATAAATAGTAGTTTCCCATAGTACCCATTTCTGCATTTCAGAGAAGTGTGATTACTACCAAAACGGTATTATAGTATTGAACAGGTTATATTTTGTAGAGGAATTTTGATATGTAGCTAAAGTTTACTTTCTGCTCTTGTTTGTACTGAAATACATGCGCAATGCTAACCTTACCTGATGTTGGATTATAGTAAGGTTAAAGCAGAATGCAACCCAGACATCAGTGTGCTTCTAGTGAATGAAGAAGAACAAGAAGAGTAAACAGTGAAAGTTTGAGGAAAATCTGACATTCTGTTCAAGAGTTATGAACTTTGAAATTTTAAGTGTATCCTGACATCTGTGATGTCATTGTGGACAACTCTCCATTCATTTTGTACACAGAATTTAACATTTTCTTTACTCTCAAGAAAAATAAAAATACTTTTGATTTATTGTTGGAGTATGACATGGCTATATCATTTCTGCAAGCATTTGGGAAGAATTATGCTGATTCCTGGCTTGAAATTTCATATAAATCAACTTTTTTGAAAAATTATGTACAAAATGAACTGAGAGTTGGCCATGATGACATCACAGATGCTGGCAAAGTTGTCAACTCAAGAATCCCCATAATAGGGATTTACTGAAACTTTCAAAATTCATAACTCTTGAACAGATTGTCCAATTTTGCTCAAACTTTCACTGTTGACTCTTCTTGGTCATCCTTATTCACTAAGAGCACACTGATGCCTGGGTTGCATTCTCCTTTAATTGTTTATTACTCTGCCAGTGTGCAAATAACTTCAAGGATAAGTGTTTATGTTGATAACTTGTGTAAATTTAACCTTCTTTTTTACTACCATATTCATCCCAAGATGAAATAACCAACAGTAGAACACAGTAGAATGAGTATAATTACAGTCTAAATAGGATCAAAAGAATCAGTATCATTTAAGGAAATTGAAGGAGTTTGCATGCACCTCCATTTTTGATTATATTCATATGATGCACCTCCACTTTGATTTATAATTTCATTGTTTAAGCCAGTTGACTTTAGTAAGCTATTATATTTATATCATACTCTGAAAAGTCATAAATGTTTCATATATCACATAGTTAAAGATAGTGTATAGTTTTGGGAAATCTAAAAAGATTAAACTTCCACTATTTGAATTCATTGTCAGATGATATGAAAGATTGTATCCTAAAACTAGTTTGATGTGAAGGATATGACATAAAAACTCATTGAAGTGGGTGTATTTTACAGTCAAAATGTCAAAACTTAGATTTTGGTTCCCTGAAAACGTCGTCTACATGCACCACACAGTGCCTGCACACTTGCAAAACCAACATCAATTCCATTGTGCAACAAATCCGACAGTGTATATGACATAACAATTGGCTGATCAGCTGCATTAGTAAATACATGTAGTAGAGATGTCAGCGTTTAGGGGATATGCCTTCGGTCTGTTGATCTGATGGTTTCCAGTTCAGTTTCCAGCCATGGCAATTAGTCCTTGGGACAAGACATTAATCTACATTTGCCACTCTTGACCCAGATGGGCAATTCCATGATTAATTGGACATTGCACCAAACTTTATTTTTGCTCTGTCTCAAATTCAGGTTTAATTTTTTGGTTGAAATTCATATAGAAGTTGTAAATGCAAAGGGGTTTCATACTCACCAAATTTTTTTTTTGTCCCAAATGTCTCCTTATAGGAGAATCTGAATGGGACTACACACAGTTTCCTTGACTTTGACAGAAAAACTATTGCTTCTTTTGTATATTTTTCAGTTGAATAATCTGAAGGTCATTCTGTCACACCAAATTAAAAGAAAATATTCAAAAATAAGTTGTGGAAAAGGTATAAAAATCTGAAATATGTAGTGCTGGACAAGATGTAACGTGACTAACCGTAACATGACTTACCAAGATTTTGAGGTCTACTTTAAAAAAAAAATAGAGAGGTAAACTTTTAAACTTTGTGGGTAAACATTTGTCATCATATAAGAAGTAAAACTGATATGGCTCCAAGTCTGAGCTATGCCACAGTAAAGAGGGACTTTTTTTCAAAAACATTGATTTTTTTTTCTCGTGTCCTTTTTTATGCCTCCGCCCACCGTAGGTGGTTGCCGGAGGCATTATGTTTTCGGGTCGTCCGTCCGTCCGTCCGTCCGTCCCGTTTTCGTTCACGCGATAACTTAAGAACCGCTTGACAGATCAACTTCAAACTTGGCTCGTGTATGCATATGGGAGGGACAATGATCTGATTAGATTTTGGAGTCTCAAGGTCAAAGGTCAAGGTCATAGAGGTAATAATACACATAAAAATGGCTCGTTCTCGCAATAACTTCAGAACCATTTGACAGATTGGCTTCAAACTTGGCTCATGTATGCACATGGAAGAGACAATGATCTGATTAGATTTTGGGGTCACAAGGTCAAAGGTCAAAGGTCATAGAGGTCATAATGTACATAGAAATGGTTTGTTTTCACCATAACTCAACAACCATTTGCCCGATCAACCTCAAACTTGGCACAGGTATGCATATGGGAGGGACAATAATCTGATTAGATTTTGGAGTCTCAAGGTCAAAAGTCAAGGTCATAAAGGTAATAATACACATAAAAATGGCTCGTTCTCGCAATAACTTAAGAACCATTTGACAGATTGGCTTCAAACTTGGCTCATGTATGCACATGGAAGAGACAATGATCTGATTAGATTTGGGGTCACAAGGTCAAAGGTCAAAGGTTATAGAGGTCATTATGTACATAGAAATGGTTCGTTTTCACCATAACTCAATAACCATTTGACCGATCAGCCTCAGACTTGGCACAGGTATGCATATGGGAGGGACAATGATCTGATTAGATTTTGGGGTCTCATGGTCAAAGGTCAAAGGTCACAGAGGTCATTATGTACATAGAAATGGTTCGTTCTTGTGATAACTCAGTAACCATTTGACGGTTCAACAAACTTGGCTCATGAATGCATATGGAAAGGGCAATGCTCTCATTAGATTTTGGGGTCACAAGGTCAAAGGTCAAGGTCAAAGATGTCATTGTATGAATGAAAATAAATCAACATGAAGTGCCATTTATTTCTGATTTGGTAATGGCGGAGGCATAAAGTTCGACCACACGTGGTCGAAGATTCATCTAGTTTGTAAAATTACTTACCAAGGTTCAAAGTTTTCATTACAGCTCCGGCATTATTCAATTGCTTTTAATTTTTTTATGTATTGAAGATCTGGGGTGGGTGAATATGTTGTAACAAGATTAGGACTTGAAATGAAATAGATATTGAATTAACCAAACACACACCATGCTGTGGTAACGGAACGATATTTATGCAATCACTCTGGGAGCGATTTGATACGTTGTGGGACACGGTGGCCCGGACTGGATTTGGTGTGACAGGGCCTTTACCATGTGTCATAGAACTAGAGTATTATTCTTAATTTGCATTCGTTCAGGGTGTATATTTGAATATCTTGCCAGCGATTCTGCTTTCATTTCTTCTTTCCTTTCTGCTCATTCCTTTGTTTTCATTTTCAGCTGTATACATAAATGTGGGAGTTTTTGTGGTACGGACTTGCAGTAATTTGGATGTAGACAGAAAACTATTCATCACGCTATTACTGCAACTAGTCTCGTAGATTAGCAGATCACACACGACACCCCATAACTGAGTTGCTTCAAAACAGTGCACTAGTGAGGAGTTGTGAATTAGCAGTGATATCTAATGCAAATTACTCATCTTCAGAGATCCCTTTTTTGTGTTGAAAATTTTGTTTGCCTCTGTTGTATTTTTTGTGGCTTCTTCGTATCCTGTTTTTCCCTGTATTTCTAAACAGACATGAATATGAATTACACAGACTTATGCTTGATGTTCTGAATTATTTGTATGCATTTTCAGTGTACTGAGCAATTGTTTTGCAGAGTGTTATCAATCAATAATATATTTGTTCTTTTCTTTTGAAGCAAAAATGAAAGTTGTTATATTTGATTATTTACTGTATAAAGCGGAATAGGCGTCTTAGGAAAACATCGTGGTGTGAAAAGATGTGGCCAGAACGCAAAATGGAAAATTGTTGAAAGTCAGAATTTTCAAACACAGATTGATAATTACAGGGATAGCACATAGACCTTTAAAATGAATATACAATCTTGCTGTGGAATGATATGGGCTGAAATTTCTTTCCAATATGTCACAATAGAAAATTTAATTTTTGCATTTTGCGTTCTGGACACATTCTCTTGCACAACGGTGTTTTCCTAAAATGCCTTATGAAAATTCATTAGCAAACATCTCAGGATTTCATACTGCCGTTGTCTACTGTTCACCATCGTATCTTGTTTGCTATTTCTGTCCTTTGGAAGTGACGTTATATCGTAATGTGATATGCCCCTTACAAGAACGGCATATTTATTATGTGAGCTCTCCTTTATGATATCTCTCGCTCTCTCTTTCTTCCTCCCTATTTCTATATCTTTCTCCCCATTTCTCTGATTTTTTTTCCCCCTTCCCTTCCCCTCCCCTCTCTCTTCATTTATGTCTACTTGTCTTTTCAACTTTTCACTTTTCTTCTGAATTTCTCCCTCTTTGAAAAATGACATCGTGAGTAAACATTGCCATACTATTAACTGTGATATCCTCAAATACACATGGGGAATAAAAAAACACTTCACAAATAAGAAAATGAGTTTGAATAGGCATATTTTTTTCGGTCTCCATGTAGTACAAATTAAAAGGATCAAAGACTGCCAAAAATTATATGGCTGTTCAACATTTGTGGGTAGATTTGACTGATTTTCATCACGAAATAATGATTAATGTAACTTATATAGTGCCAAATCTGCTCTGTAGAGAGCTCAAGGCACATACAGAAATAATTATAGAAATAATTGATCATTTAACTTATTATCATATAATAACAATATATGCAAAACATGTTCGGCCATAAAGCTGGATAAAAATCATAACCATTCTCTGTTGACTTTGTGAGTGAATCTTGGCTACAGTATTCTTTGTAGGATATAATGTAAACAAAGTAAATTACATGGCATTGTTAACAGGGCCTGAAGTTCAAATGAAGGGGGGGGGGGAAGAGATAAAAATGATGTAGGGATGAAATAATGAGAATACGATCAAACTTGGCCAGCCTTGAAGGGAATATCATAATAAACCAAACTAAGAATCATATTTTCATATGTCAGGTGATGAAAGGAACATGGATCTATCAATTTTTGATATATTTCCTGACATTATAGACAACTAAAACCATTGTTTCCAGGCACTGATGTCACTGTCCAATGCCGGGGGGGGGGGGGGGGGGGGGCGCTCAGTATATAATGTGTGGTGGGTGCACTCAAATTTCCATTCCAATGCATAGCATTTTTTTCTTATTGCCAAAAAAAAAAGAAAGAAAACCGTTCCAAAGCTCCGCACGTTTTGCCGTTCCAGCCACATCGATCCATTCCAATGAGCATCATTTTTGGTGAAAAGTGGCCCGCACCGTGCTGCACGCACGAAACCAAGGACTGCCAGAGCTGCCCGACCACCATCGCCTCTGCACGAGCGCACCCGGTGGCCGTGCCGCTGGGCCAGCTGCATGCATATATCTGCACAGTTGATGGGTTTATTGCACATCATGTGATGAAATCAAATTCCCACTGGCATCCTGTATTAGCAAATTGCCATCGCAGGAAACATCGACGTCACGCTCCGTGTACAGTAGTACTATTCATGGATATCATTCATGGCGCACACACAAAAAGAGTGTACATGTAATCTTAAAGTTGGATCTTATCAAGTTACAGAGTTTGTTCCATCTAGATCAGTGTTGGTAACGGTCACAGTTACACCTTGTTGGGTAGAATCTATGATGAAATTTTCATGGTCAACCTGATCAACTGTCTGAATGATAATTCCCTCAGAGGACAAGATCTCCTGGTGACCTAAAACAGGATCCTCTGTCACAAAGGTGATATTGCCCTGAAGGTTGAGCTGTTCTACTTCTGCTTCCTGAGATCCTTGAGCACTTTGGTTTACAGTGCTCGTGGGTATGTAATCACACGGGTTTGGATTTTCCTGGAGGACAATACATGTAGCTTTGAGCATGTCCCTGGTGATCTGACTGTTCTCTTGAGTGTCATCCGATGTGCTATTCTGGGTGTGTAGACCTTGGTTGCTTTGAGTGCTTGTCAATTGGCTCACAACTTCCTGGCTACCTCTAGAGGTTTCCTGGCCACATTCAAGAAGCGGAGTATTCTCTTGAGAATTAGGTGTAGCTTCAACTGGTATGGTACTAACATTTGAGGTTAGTTCAGAACTTTCTGTTGTGTTCTGATCTTTCTCAACAGTTCCTTCCAGATGACAATGAGATTCAGTCTTTAGAAGATTTCCTGATTTCCTCTTCCTCTTAGCTCTAGCTACAGTTCTGTGAGTTGTAGCAGCATTTCTCCTTTCCTGGGTCCTAATACTTTGCACTTTATGTGCTAATCTCTGCAGTGTTTTCAGCATGTCTTCAAGGAAACTCTCATCCTTCAAATGAGGAACCTGTGACTCTAATTTATCCAGCAGGTCCATGTTCTTTCTTACAAGACGTTTGCATGTGACTGCAGCTCTCTGTGGCCTCCTGGACCCTACCGATTCCTCAGCTGGTGTCACCCTTGATTCCTTACAAGCTTCCTCGGGCACTCTCAGTCCTGGCTTAGCAGTGTTCTGTTCAACTTCTTGAGGATGCTGTTCAGATTCAAGGACATCTCCATCCAGAAGAAACAACGGGTTGTCTCTATACGTTGCTCCAAGCTGGTCCCAAGACCATCCAGCCACATTCTGAAAGACAGCACAGAAGTGTTTACAGGGCAGATATAACTTGGTCCAATATGAACAAGTACAGGATGGATACCTCTCCTCATTGCCAAAGAATACCTGATGTGTCTGATTTTTGTCTCCCTTGACCACAAAGTGTCCATTCTGACAATCCTGGATATTTTCTGGAATGATGGTTGTTGCCATGCTCTTTTCCACATGCTCTACGATGAAGCGAGGTTTACTATGCAGGAAAACTGGGATCTCAGAGCTGTACTTGAGGTAACTGCTGGAATAACGTGCATTGAACTCCACATACCTGCCAATGAAACACAACAAACACAAAACAGTTGTGACTCCATCTCTAAATTTCAGTGCTGATTTACAATACTAAAATCCAACAAACCACTTTTTTCAAATTCTGCTGCCTGTGTATTTTGTTGTGCTTAAAGGCAGAGCACTCACTTATTTGATCACTTGGAAGGAAACTCAAAGAAACAGCAGGATCTGAAACCATGGCTTCTTTTCTTTGTTTATTCCTTTTATATGTACTTTAATCCACTGGTGAGAGGAATTATCTGAAACCTTATTTTATCAGCTTTTCTTCTTCAAATTGGCAACAAAAGTATCTCTCTCTCTCTCTGATTGCTGTATTTCAAAAATAAAAAGCCATGTCCCCGAAATTAATATAATTTGTTAGAAAGTATCCCGAAAAGTTAAGCCAATTCGCATAGTAAAGTGGTGACTGTAAATTTTCCATTTTGATGCCAATTTGAGGATTTCAGTGCTCCTTTGAAACAATCAGCATCAGACGACATATACTCATGCAACCATAATGGGCATAGTATGTGCAGAATTTGTTGCTCTTCTCATGTATTTGGGATACTTTTAGGGTTCTGCATCAAAAGTTATTGAGTGCAACCATGCAATGTGGAACTCTGTTACAAATGGGTTATCACAATGAAATGCCCTAAAATGGTTTATAGCAACTTGGTCTAATACCAGTTGTTCTAATTCCAAGATCATCTAACACCACTATGGTGGTACCCATCTGGTCTACGATCAGTCTGGTCTAATTGCCGTTTGGTTCAATCACTTGGTCTAATACCCACTTGGGCTAATTGTCATTTTGTCTAATGATCAAATGGTCTAATGGCCACTTTGTATACCTAGTTTGACTTATTTCATCTAAAAACTATTAGATAGACTAAGTAGTGTTAGACCAAGTGGTGTTAGACAAAATGGACATAGTCTAACTGGAAATGAGATGAAATGGTAAATAGGCTAAGTGGCAATTAGACCAAATGGTTATTAGACAAACTGGTTGTCCATGTGGGATGAGACCAAACAGGCATTAAACAAAGTGGGATTAGACCAGGTGACAATTCACCCCTAAAACCCTAGTAATGGGAAAAAAAAAATTATTTCAGAATCCAATAAATTCTGCATGACTGTCTATTGTCCTGCAGGTCCATGCACATTCTGTTCATGTTCTGCTTACAGAACATCACATTGAAGGCATTTGTGAAGAAAACATACAAAAGCTGCATAATGAGCAAAGGGAGATAACAATGAGGCATGTTGGGCTACTACATAGTCCCATATGTGCATTTGATTGTCAGTGTAATGCAGTTTTTTAATAATTTTTTTGTGTCAAGTGTTCTTTTCAAGACTCACTTTCTGTATTCTCCTGGAAAGCACTTGGTATAGAGGATAGTGATCATCTCACTCAAGCTGCAGTCTTTGTTATCACTGATGTATCCATGGTTAAACATGTCAATCTGCTGCTTCAAACCGTTGACAGCATACAGTGCAACTCTCACCCTCTCATTCTGATAGAGAGATGTCCATCTCTGATGAAAGAGAAGAAAAATATGTTGATCATTCATAAAAGCAAAAAGGTAGTTTACAAGGATCTAGAAGATATTTTGAGAAAATCTTGGCTAAGATCATGACTTGGGCACGACAATTCAATTCATTTTAATTAAATTAAAAAATGGTTTATTAGACAACATATATCTCACAGCATACGCTGAATTGTACATGTTTACATTATATACAAGGTAAAACTCACATTAAAAATTCAAAATACATCAATGCACATAGAAATTTTTTTTTGATATAATAGATGTTGTCTAATAACAGTTTGAATAAATATAAAATACATTGATAGAGATGTTGAAAAAGAAGTACATGTAATAGGAAAACATCAAAATATATAAGCATACAATAGAATATGATAGTATTTCAGGTACTAATCAATTGAAAAAATTTTTTATGCAAACAAAAAAACTGAAACAACCACGGCAAAATAAAATATATCAAATTTACATAACAGTGAGATCAGGGGGGTGTAACATAAAGAGATACAATCAATCTTACAATCAATTGTATCTCTTTAGTACATGGTTTGCCATAGACTTGCGATTGATATCAATCGTTAGATTGATTGTATTTTTTATGTTACACCCCCTGATGTGATGTGAGAAGCAATGAAAGATTGTTTGGTACATGTACATTGATAATTCTTAATTCATTGATTCAGAGTAAAAATTATGATAACGATTCATGGGGGTACGTAAAGCACCTCAAACATGGTACATGGTACAAGAGGATACATTCTGGACACTTAATAATACAAAGTGTGGAGAAGATGGGGAAACGCCAAACGGCATAATGAAAAACAGGAAGAAATGCAGTATCTTGACTAGGGAGAGATTATGTTTAAGGATCAAAGCGAATGTCTCACAACCAACGCATTGATTTATCAACATCAATCAGTACTTCAGACAACCATCAAACTGAATATTCAAATCATCTGCCTTATGCTACTATGTCCTAAACAAAATGAACATGGCTGGATGCAGAAAGTTAGAGAATGATGCAGTATAGTCTGTTTAAATCATCTTCATATTACATAAATCTCCATTATGTGTGGACAAAAATATGACTCAAATTACGTGCCTTCATGCAAGAAAGCCAAAACATGTTGAACCAGCTAGACATGGCTTCATTTTCCTTCCATACAAGCATTGTCTTCAGCCCCTTTAAACCAGACTCATGCTCTCTCAAACTGGTCGCCATGGCAATCCTCCGCAGTGTCTTGATGATGCGAGCCTGCACTAAACCATCTGATATTCCCGAGGAGTCCCTCAGCCATTCCTGCCATAGCGTCTCGCAACGATGGTAGCAAAATATTGCTGTGCATCCTGTGCAAATAGAGATTTGTATTTCCTCATCATTATCTTGTAGTCATTCCAATATTATACACTTTTAAATACAACTATATACTCTTCAGCATCGCATCTGGTAAGGTTTTGCTTCCACAGATATAAAAACTGGTTATTTCTTTACCTGGTTACATGTATCATTCACACAGCCATTACTATGTAATTTTACATTACCATGTAATTTTCCTAAACTGAAAGTAATCCATTCCTGTGAAAGAGTGTACATTTATTTTGATCAAAGGTACAAATGACATTTTTCCCATCATTTACATTAATTTACATGAAGAGGCCCATCATCTTTAAATCATAACTAAAAAAAGGGGTCTTCCTACAAATTATCATCACAATATTTCTACTGTATCGCATTACCTTCGTTAAAGCCTTACCCCATGTTTCCATATTACAATCATAACAAAATAAAAAATATTACATCATTAACCAGTTGAAGACTAAGCCCGAGATAGGTCAGGCTAGGGTCTATGGAAATTGTGTGTTATACTGAAATCAGGGCCCCGTAACACAAAGATTTGCAATCAATCGCAAAGTTGTAACAGCTAATCAAGACCATTATTTCATGCGCATCTTGTTCAAAAAGGTGACCCTGGACAAATCAGAATAGTTGTTTTAAATTTGCGATTGATCGCAAACCATTGTGTTACGGGCCCCAGATCGTACGCAACGGGTTAATAATCTCAGAATACTGACACCAAAGCCTGTTTTGAAATATCTTGCTCCCCTCTCAAACCAAATATCATATGTACGTGTAAGATGAAATCATAAAAACAAACCAACCTGGGAATACCATCTCAGTAGCTTCAATCTCTGGATCAAAGTAGTCCACCATGAACCCAAGTGGTTTCCAATCAGGATTCCAGCATCTAAACACCCCCAGAGCCTCAGCAATATCCTCCGTCGTGTCGCTATGTGAGACAAACATCCCAACAACGGTGCATCCCATGTTGGTCCGCACAGAGAGGAGGAAGAGTGGAAGGGAGTAGCCAGCACTCCGGTAGACAGCATCTAGGATGGTAAAGGAGTTGCCATATCTGTTGAGAAGCCGACTCTGCCAGCGTGTCTGGCAACAGAAGAGGAATTTGCCTGATTCTGCACCTGTAGACAGAGGAGTATCATTTTATTAAGTATGCACTTTGAGTCTCATCTGCCTCAATGATTACTTTCTTCACAGAACACTGTGTCTAGAACTCTTGGGTCACTCTAAGGATAAAACTTGAGACTTTTCATTCAATAAAAGGACCCAACAGAACTATCTAGAACTCACTGAAGAAAGCGCATCTTTGTCCTTTGGACAATGCACTCCTTCTTTAACTCCTCCATTTCAAAGCCACCATTATTTTTTCATTCTTGCACTGACAGAAATACAAGAATTGCTCTTCAAGACTTTTAGATCAGCATTGTGTAGGAATTTACCCCCAAAATGGAACATACCTTGTTGCAATGGTCTATATTCAAAGAAATCCCTGTTCTCTTGCCTCCACAAAGACACCAGCATAGAGGCATTGTTTTGATCCACCTTTGTATGGACCTCTTTCTTAGCTTTTTGTACTGCATTGCGGATGTCAGTGTCTGTCGGGTAGTAACGTCTTCTTGTCCTCTCTGGCTGTTCAGCGGAATGGAAGAGGGCGCTTTGTACATACTCATCAAGGTGTTTTCGCACTTCAGGCACCTTGCAGATGCCCTTGGCTGTCAGTTCAGCTATCTTGTGAAGGATTCTGGGATCTAATGCTTCCCGCAGACCTGCAGCCTAGGGAAAAAATGTGTACAGTTTTCACCTGTTTATTGTTTGAATGAAAGTTCTACCTCTTACATAAAGCTCTTCTTTGGCACAAAATACTTGATGAATTATCATTTTAATTCTTTAAATCACAAATACCAACAGTGATTACTAAATCATAATTCCAACAGGTTTCATTAAGACCTTGCAACACACAAACTCAAACAACTATAACTTCATTGAATGCATTGAATTAAATGACTGGTAATACCTGGCAAAGGTAAATATCAAAACAAATACTACAGGTATCCCCAGAGTAGATGATCTGTATTGAGATCCTGATAATTCTTAAGGTGCTTTCACACATGATGCAACAGTGTGGTACCACTGTTTCGTCTTCACACATGGTGGGACGTTGTGTCACCACATATGCTAATGAACGCGCATTAACGCGTCAACTCTCAATAAGAGAGCATATTGTCAAAACTTGCGCACACTTGCGCAAGCAATCTCATGGCAACAATTTTTGCGCTAACTTTTTAGAAATTTGATTGGTGCGCATTTTTGTGTATCTAGGCAGCAAAAAAAGGTGTGTCCTGCCTCGGCGATATTTTTTTGTCGCCCTATACCCCCACAGGCTTGTACACAAAAAAGTGTGGTACCACACTGTCGCATCATGTGTGAAAGCACCTTAAAGCAATCTCAATTCCTTATAACAAGTTGACACTACCATACATTATCAGTGCCTTACTATATTGTTAACTGGATGTCCTACATGTGATGAGAGTGAGGGTAGGCTGACATAGAACAGTGTCTCTGTACGAATAGAGCTGGCATCCACCTTGTATTCCTCCCTCAATTGTCTCTTGGCCAGGACCTTGGTATGCCCTGTGGGCTCTAGTCCTTGAAACTGTAAGGAAATAATTCAGAAATGCTTATTAGACTATTAAAGACATGATGAAGGATTCACAAATCTCGTCTCTCATTGTCAGTATGTAGCGGTACATTAAGAGTCATGTCACTCTGAAGATAAATAAAGGATCTAAAGCTAGGTAGCTTATCAAGAGGTGCATCCATCGGTTTTTATCGGCTTCATCGCGCCTGGGTATTCACATCAGCTTTCCCAATCCCTGTTGCTTTATCTTCACAGGGACGTGAGGCTTAGAAGGGATTTAGTGGAACAAAAGACGCTGGATGGGAATCCTGCTCTAGGCTGCAGTCAAATTGGGTTCTGACTTATGACAACAATTCTTATGGATCTATGGTACGCTGGAGAATGGCTCAAAATATAAGATAAGTAATACAAGCAGGGGAATCATTTACACTGCAGGGACACTACTAGCTACTTCCACATGATCAACTTCTTGCTTTAACTAACAGCCAAAAAGTATTACAAATTTTTAATTCAACTTCAAGATTTTGAAGCAAAACGGACATCACTGGTTACTTTAACAATGCCCATGCAACGGTACCAAAGAGAAAAATAAGTTTAGCTACAAGAGTACAAATAAATGCATCAGTAAAACCTAGGACACTGTAATTTTGGTAATTAGTTTAAACAATGTAGTAGGCATACCTGCACTTTGTGGTCCTTAAACTTGAGAATCTGTACGGCATATACACTGGCAGGACAATCCACTTTCTTTGTATCTTGTACGAGTTTCCTCTTCTTCCTCCGAGTGCTTTCTTGATTTGTCGTATCGCTGAACTGTACAAGGGCCTGCAAATGTCAACCAGACAAAGTTCAAAGGTCATGCCATGGGGTTATGCATGATATGGATCCTGTGAATTTTGGCACCAACAATATTACCTTGGTAGTTTGGCTAATAGATTTTAAAGTAGTCTTTGACACATTCAATTGTGACATAGCTACAATTACAGGTATATTTGATTAACCCCAGATAAAAGGAAGAGGCTTTAGAAGTTACAGTATTCTTGAAAAGATTTTTAAAAAAATATTTTTACTTGTAATCACAGGTAAATTCATTTTCAACCAAATGCCATATGAATAACAAAGATGAAACACATTTACAAAAAATTCTAAAATATAATAGATAAAAGTAACAACTTCAGATTTCAGCTATTTCAATTTAGAGTATTAGGAGGAGCCCTTTGTTTTTTTTTTTTTTTTATAAATAATTCAATGACCCCATCGCACAATTGTGTTTGATTTCAATTGTGAACACAACATACTTAAATTTTTTGACTTGCATTCATCAGAGTAAATTGCATGAAGGAACAAATGAATTTCAATTTTCAAAGGCTATCCACTGAACCCTGCTACAGTTACAGACATCTGATTTTTATTTTTCCCTGTAAGACTTGAAAATGCTCATAAACTTGTCCATCTTATTTACCTTTCTTTTGGCTTTTGTCTTTTCGTTTCTGTCCTTTCCTTGGTGGCATATGAGGACATGACGATGCATGTAGAAGAATGGTACTCCATCACATTCAATCTTAGGAGACTGGCCACCATAGTCCAGACGCCATCTAAGAAAGAACTTCCCAGGATCAGGAATATGCTCTACTAACAAAAATAATAAACATTGCCTTGGTAAAGAACTTGATCATCATGGTAATGAATCTGAAAATATCATAAACAAAGCAAAGGCTAAACAAATATATATATTGAATTTTGCTGATTGTTATTGTGATTTACATCTTCAATTATAGACTGCCGCAGAAATTTACAATGCCCAACATACGAAAACTGACCACTAGCCTTAATTGTCTGGTCTTGCTGGTGTGGAAATTGGAATGCTGGAATTACTACCGCTTATGAACTATACTAATGTAACACTTATATTTTGTCATTTGTATCTGATTTTCTAATTTTACATGTTGCTTTCCATATTCTATGATTTGCAGTTTCTCACATCTCATTATCACTTTCATGCATCTCATTTACAGTTTGTACATCTCATTTTCAGTTCAGCTCATTAGTATTCATCCCTCTCTCCATCTTCACAAGTCACCCTTCCATTGCCACACCTGTTTTCTCCCATTCCATTTCCACTTCACACGTGGTCACATGCTCCCTATTCATTTCACTTCCACTTCACGTTTCTATTGTTTAGTTCTCATTTATATTCAGGTCACCTCGTGTTCATCCTTCCATGTTCTTTATTGGTTCTTCCTTCTCTATGGGTTCTTCTATTATTTTGACTATACCATTTTCTATGTTTTTGATTGGTTATTAATTGATGATGTCACCTATGTTCAGTCCTGTTCAAGTTGAATTTCCTTTAGTAAAAGCAGTGCAACTCAGGATCTTGTCTTGTCAACATCTTTTTGATTTGCCTCACCTACTGAGACTTGTTGGTGTTTATTGCTGGAGTGCAAGAGTTTTATAAGTTTGACTGAGAGCAGAGGTACAGTAAACTAAAAGAGCAAATTAGAGAGCTGAGCCAGAGGCAGAGAGCCTGAGAGAGAGAAATTTAATCATCATCATCTGATATACGGGAGTGAGGTAGTCCTGTAGTCTCCCGGTCGTTGCGGAAAAAAAAACAAATAGTTTGTACACTGTAGCTATTCAAAACTATCATGACTACAGTATAGCGGCTTGCGGTATGCGTGGATGTCAGGTAATATGGAAATGTCTATTGCACCAAAGGTTATCAAGGCCAGTCTTAAAGGTTTCGGTACTGGAAACTGTGACAAGAGAAGCTGGCAATTTATTCCAAGACTCGATGACCCGTTTATTGAAGAAACAACTTCTGACATTTAGCTTGCAGGAGTACAAGCAATCAATTTACACTAACATGGATTTTAACAGATGGGACCACTCTAAACCAAACTCGGTATCAGTCGTTAATCAAATTTTATTCCACTTTACGAGAAAGAGCGTTCAAACTTACCATTAGTTTTACCAAAGTCTTTGTCCTTATGGGCTGTAATGAATTTCACCCTATATCGCTCTTCATGGTCAGCTATACACCTGTAAACAGCCTCCACATCTTGACATTTCACGCAATTCTCAATGGTAGCAGCCATCCTCGTCGATCTGTATATAGGACGCGCGTGCGGCCGGCCGGCGCGGCGTACCACAAAAAACTGTCTCCATGGGCCTCGGGCCAAATAAAGAAATTCATGACGAGAAAAGACTATCTATAGCCAAGAAAAGCCGGGATGATGATGATGATGATGATGATGATGATGATGATGATGATGATGATGGTCAGTGGTGGTGGTGGTGGTGGTGGTGGTGGTGGTGGTGGTGGTGGTGATGATGATGATGAGGAGGAGGAGGAGGAGAGGAGGAGGAGGAGGATAATGAATGATTAATTGATCATGAATTACTATGAGTGAAAATGATTATGATGATGAATGACGAATAACATGATGATGATGGTGATGATCGATGATGATGATGATGATGATGATGATGATGATGATGACGATGATGATGGTGGTGGCGGTGGTGGTGGTGGTAATGGTAGCGATGATGATGATGATGATGATGACTTATGGCGTTCCACAGGGCTCAGTATTGGGGCCACATATCAATTTGTTTGCGCTCCTTTTTTGCAGCGCGTAGCGTGTTAAATTATTTCCCTATGGAGAATAATAGAAAATACGCCGTTTTTGAGGGATTTGCTAAGATATCTCCCAAACGCGTCAACAAGGTGATCTATCAAAACAGAATAGAATAGAGCAGATTCTCACCTTGAACATGATATGATTTTCATTTAATTTTAGTCAAATTAAGTTCTGTCACTTTTGAGGTTTTTGGAACCTTTCTTGATGATTTTGGAAATCCATTTGTACATGAGCCAATGGGCAAGTGCGGGAAACGAAACGTTTGGTGCGACTTCACATTGTTGTAAAAAAATATATACGTCACAATAGACCCTATCAAAAAAAGACATTTTGCAGAAAATGCTGTAGATTGCGAATACCTAAGAATGATTTTGATTGGATAAAAAAAACCTCTGTCACTTTTCACATTTGCAAAAGCTTTTGCAATTGGTCACTATAGTTTGGCGGGTTCAGCCGATGGCATTGTGTGTACACAGTATAGTACACAGTACACACGCATAGCTAGGCAACGCAGCGCGTGAAGAATTTTGGCAAGGAGGTGAGAGTAAAAGAGGAAAAAAAAAAAGCACAAGCCAATGAATGCAAGTGATCAAGAAGAGTTACAAAACTGAAGGGAGTGAGAAAACAAGGAAAGTGAGAGGGAAATTTATGAAAACAAGTAATGCGAGGAAAAATGACAAGAAAAGGAGAGAAAGGAGAAGAAGTGAAAACACGCAGCTGAGTGCGCTCACGATATGTAAGTTGAACACCCCTGCACCGCAATGTAGCAGCCCGCCACTATACACGTAGACTGCCTGCACGATGCGAAGACAGCGGCGCGTATTAGTGACTGTGCGTTAAACGTCCCATTTCTATGCCTTATAAGAGGAGCGTTTTTTGTACACAACAAATTGATATGACATTATTTCTTGTGTATATTAATGATCTACCCAATTCATCCAATTATTTCAATTTTCGATTATTTGCAGATGATTCTAATCTATTTCATACGTTTAAACATGATGAACGAAATATTGATTTATAAGAAGTTAACCATAACCTGAAAGCTATAACAGCATGGTGCAACCCAAACAAACTTGCAATCAATACGAAAAAAAACTAATTACATGTTATTTAAAAGTCGTCGAAAGCATTTTCTAATTTCAGGTCATTTGTCCATTAATGAAACCATTCTAGAGTCAGTTGAGTCAACATCGTACCTTGGTATTCGTATAGACGAACATTTGAAGTGGAAGAATCACGTTGATTTTGTGTGCAATTTATTAAGTAAAAAAAAAAGGAATACTATATAGATTGAGGCACTTTGTGTCTAGGAAAATTGTGGTCATGCTATATAATTCTTTCATTTTACCCCATACCCGCGGGGATATGTCTCATTGAAGCCTAAACAAAAACGCGTAACGTAGAGAAAGGGTCGTTTTTCAGCACCGGGCGGGGAACTCGGGGATCCAGTTTAGGGTGTCAAAAACAGGTAAAATCAGAAAAAAGGGTATAAAAATCAGGAAAAAATACGGGGAAATGTTACGTAATTAAGAGATAATGATGCAGTCCTTGCATAAAATCCCCGTTAAGGGTATAAAAATCGGAGATGTAATACAATATTTCCGTCCTACTTTAATCCCCGTTTAGGGTGCTTTTCAGAAAGTGATTTACGCGGATGATGCACAGGTCTCAATGAGAAACATCCCCCCGGGACCCCATATAACGTATGGATTAGAGGTTTGGGGTGCTGCTTGTAAAACAACTCTGAATCATATTCTAATACTTCAGAAACGAATGGCTCGAGTAATTACTTTCAAAGGTGCGAGATATCACTCTGCCCCTTTATAGTGCTAGATATTTTCAAAGAATATCGCTATGTAATTGGTACTTTTATGCATGACATAATACACAATCACCTGGCTCATACTCCATCTGATTATTTCGCAGTGCCAGAACACCGTTATCAAACAAGAAATAAAGAAAAATCTAATTTGAGTTTTTCAATGAGTAATACCAATCTGGGGAAACAATCAATATCATATTCGGGACCAAATATATGGAATAATTTGTCAGTAGAATTAAGGAATATTACTAGTCGCACGAGCCTTACAACAACATTTGATTGACGAATACCAAATTGAAATCTGATTTTAAGGAATATTCATGTGTTCATTATTGTTCATTTTCTATTTATCATAAGCTCACTTGATATTCGATTTCATCATTATTTTTCTTCTTGCCATAGTTCTTACTGTTATTAATGTTGTAAAATATTGTATGTGTGTTATTTTAAAAATGTATGCAGAGATCATCTAAATTTCAATCGAATGGTTATAACAATGATTAATTTCATGTAATCAACTTGTGGGGCTAACCTCGATTAGCATATGCTATTTGTTAGCTCCCTTTACCAAGATGTATGTATGTATCACTGAGAATTATTGTATGTATTATTATTACTTTTGTTAATTTTCGTAATAAATTTATTTATTTATTCATTCATTCATTCATTCATTCATTCATTCATGATGGCTGTGCATGGTTATGTAATTGTGGACTCACTGGTGGTAGTGGCAATGATGATGAAAGTGATGCTTCTGCCGCTGATGGTGATAACGATGCTGATAGTACCTGATCATGATGAATGATAAAGAATGATGATGGTGAATGATCTGATGATGATGCATGCATGTTTGATGATGATGATGATGATGATGATGATCGAGGATAATGCCGGTCTTGATGCCGGTCTAGAGTCGGTGACGGGTATTTTGAAAGCATGCTGCTACCAATCATATTTTTTGGATTTCATAGAAGAAAGAAAAACAAAGGAAAACAAAACAAAACAAGAACAAAATAAACCAAACCAAACCAAATTAAACCAACCAAACCAAACCAAACCAAACCAAACCAAACCAAATTAAACCAACCAAACCAAACCAAACCAAACCAAACCAAACCAAACCAAACCAAACAAAACCAAACAAAACCAAACCAAACCAAACCAAACCAAACCAAACAAAACAAAACCAAACAAAACCAAACCAAACCAAACCAAACCAAACCCAAACAAAGCAAAACAAAACAACACAACGCAACACAACACATAACACAAAACAAAACAACACAACACAAAATAAAAAACAAAAACAAAAACAAAAACAAAAACAAAAACAAAACCAAAACAAAACAATCATGTTGTTAAAACCTTCCATATTCAGTGACTTATTTTTAAATATCTGGTAGTGGTTATGTTGCATTTAAAATAGTTGATGAATATAAACCAATCAATACAAATGCAAGCAACGTAATACGCCCTCTACATTCCTTTATTGGATTGAAAATTGAGCTTCGGTCATATTATACACAGTGTATGACCATCAAACGTAACAAGGAGAGAGTACATTAAAATCTGTAAACCTTGAAAGAAAACCTGAATCAAACCCATCAGTAGTACCTCCTCTCCCCCACCCCCCCCCCCCAAGAAAAACCCACAACAAATACACAACACACAGAAAAAATACAAATACGTCAGAGCAAAATGACGCTAACTCCAATAATTATGTCCACACACAATGAATAAATGAATAAACAAGAAACAGGGTTCAGAACTAAAGAGAACCAATTATTGATCATTTTTAAAGAAAAGCTCATTCTTTTTATGTCTCTGTGATTGCTTTCCAGTTCAAAGGGAAATAAAGGGGTTTTACTCTTGAAAGACTTTCTTTTGTGTCCAGGTGCGTCAAGATATTAGATAGTTTTCTAAGTTTACGGATGTTTTCTTCTATCCAACAATTTCGCTAAAAAGCACCCCCCCCCCCCAAAAAAAAAAAAAAAAAAAAAAAGAAAAGAAAAAAGGTGTCCTATTATATAAGAAATAAAAGACTTCCATAATTACCAAATCGTGTCTTCCGGCAACTTTAAAAATTTGGGAGTTTTTTAGTGTTCTCAAAAATGGTTTTGCCATGTAGAGTGATTCCTTGAATTCGCGCTGCAAATAAGTCCTTTCCCGCAGAATTAACATTCCCTCGGGGTTTTTGTTAGGAATGGTTTATTTTGAAGACAGAACTAGAGAGTCATTGATCCCGGGCATTGATCTTGCTCAGTCAAAGAAAAATGTCTGGCGGCTTTAAATTTTATGTCGGCTCTGTGCATGGTACAGAGATGCTTATTTCAAATAAGGAATTAACATTATACTCTTCAGTTATACATTCAGACAGTTCCTACCACTTGAGCGAGTACATGATTAAAACCCAGTGACTGCGCGAAAACATCCGAGACCAAAAATCATGCATTTAATCTGTTTTTATTTTTGTTATCCAACCCAGTCTCATGACCCCCCCCCCCCTCCTTTAAAAAATAAAATTAATGAACCTTGAAAAGTTTTATTTTAATGCTCCAGTGACTACATCTTTGTAATCTTTATTGTGTTTATAAGTCGGTCAGATAAATTGCACTATCGGTTTTGCGTCTGCATGTTAGTTTTGCGGGGACACTTCAAGGTTGCATCCCTATATGGGGAAGTCTTTGAAGACATCTTCCCCACCCGTTGGATAAGGTTATTGCAGGATGAAAAACTTTGTATTCAGCGACTCCTCCGGTGAATCTGATAAAAGTATACACCGACCGCAGGGTTAAGTGAATATTTGGAAAATTTCTATTGCGATATTCGAAATGTAGAGCGGATAACTCCTTATTATCATATTTTAATTTTTTTTTTTTTAAGAGACAGAGAGCGAGCTTGAGAGAGGACCGTCCCCTATTCCTTTGGATTGCTGAACCTGCAATAAGCTCCACTGGAAATTCCCATTCCTTAGCCATTAGCTTTAAAAGCCTCAATATATCTTATGGTTAATAACCCGTTGATCTAGGGCTGGAGTCTGTGGGACATTGTGTGTTTTACCAAAATCAAAGCGTATCCAACGGCTTAATTACATAACAATGAAATGAAGTATGCGAGGGACGATTTACTTTACTCATCATGATCAGTTACAAACGTTTGAATTTCTTTCCCAGTTTGGGAAGAGGTAACGATAAACCCTGCAAAATATCCGTGGGGAAAATGCCCCCATCCCGCCGTGATCAACTCCCTGAATGGGTGTGTGGGGATGTGTTCCATACCGACAATGTAGTACGCTCGAGCATCGTTGCATCAATGTTTCAGTGAAAGTGTAGCGATGTTTATTATCTCAATCTCGATCCCCTGCTTGCAGCTATAACATTGCACATGGGTGAATGACTAAGTTAACTAAATCTTCTAATGAAAACAAATGCAAAGATCAACTCCTTAAAATATCCAGTGCTAGTCTCATCGTCAAGGCTTAACTCTTTCGTGATGAAAGTAGTATTTTCTTCTTTAAAGTACTAAAATTGTGAAAAATATTAAACCAAAGGAAAATTATGAATTTGACGATATTCAGCAAAAGCGATACGAGTATATATCATGATTATTCCGCTTAGATTTTAGTACTTCGATTCAACATCTGAAGTGACCAAGATGCGATCCGGAGCCGAGACACGCCCCAACGATGACGCTGCCCATCATGTCTTCCTTGGAGTAGCTGGGAGTCCTGATCCAACCCCCTTTGCATTCCATGCATTCTCCACCCAGCTGTGCAAGTAATAGCCGATGCCCAAACATGGACAGAGGCCAATTATACGAGGAAGACGACCCTCAAGCACCGCAGCGAGAGGAATTGGGTAAGTGATAACGGGGGTGAGATGCATGGAGAGCTAGTTATCTACGCCTGATGTGAACTACTCACAGAGAATTGGGTCATAGCAATTACTATTGGCGGTGGTTGGAAGGGCACTTCCGAAATCTAAAATAAAATTGCCCCATGAACTAAGATGAGCCATAATTACAATTTTAAAGTAGTTTTCGTTAAACTTTTTTTTTAAATACTATTTTTTCCCTTCAATTTATGTCTTTAATAACCCTTTTTTACTGGTCATGTAGAAGATTGTATGGTATAAAAGTTTATTTTCATTAAAAAAAAAAATAATGATTTCACTTGAGCTTGACAATGACTCCATCGTCTATTCCTACGGGTCCTGCAAGAATTATTTTGCAAGAGGAAAGAGGATTTTTTAAATATTTAATTTTCAGTGCCAAATTTATTATATCAAAGTACAGCTGTATCCATGGTAGTAGGGAAAATATTTTTGGCCGTTTGTTGATTTTATGAGTCTGTCGCCAAGGATTCATCATCGTCTGTTCCTCGAGGCATTCATTAACTAATCACTTGCAAACGATGCAGCCAAACGCGATCTGCACTTTACCAACCCACAACCTCATGCATACTATTATGAACGCCACCGGGCCACCACAAGCAAGCATACCCACGCATTTATCAAAATCGCATACCAATCATGAAATCTACATCAAGCCAACATGCAACTTGTGTGCGTGGTGAACGCTTTGACATGTGTTGTAGAACATCACATCTGTTTTTCATGTTGAAACTGATGTACAAAAGGAAGGTCCTGGCGATGTATAAACCTACATCCCATCTCTTTATCGAGCTGTCATGTTTCATTGCGATGAATTTATCTTAACTTCAAAAACGATTACCCTGGATGATCATGATGCCAAGGGCAATGCATTATGCAGATGGCGAGTCAGTGAATACTGGTCCATCTTGGATAATCTTATGTCGGTTGTCCTCTAAAGTTATGCCCTGTTTGTGCCATTTGTATTAACTCCTCTCTGTTTCTCTTCTCTATTTCTCTTTTGTGAACACGTTGAATTGCTTCACTTTCTTTCCCGATGTAATAAACCTCCTCTGTCTCGTAGCCCTTTACATATACCCGTCTGACGCTCCCTCTCTCTCTCTCTCTCTTTATCTCTCTCTCTCTTTGTCTCTCTCTCTTTCTCTCTCTCTTAGTTCCTCCCTCATCTTCTCCCTCCTCTTACCCATGTATACTTCATTCGTTTCCATCCCTCTCTCCGTCTCTCCCCCTCTCTCTTTTAGTCCCTTTCCCCAATTCTCTCGACTCTTATCCTCCTACGCTTAACTATTTTCTTCTTCATCATCATCTTCTTCTGTTTGTTAAGTTCTTCTTTTTATACCCTTTCTCCCTTTTCTTCTTCTTAACTCTCTCTCTCTCTCTCTTTGAGCTTCTTCCCTGTCTTTCTACATCTCTTTCTCCTTTCTTCTTCTCTCTCTCTCTCTCTATTCCCTCTCTCCTTCTTCCTGTATCTTTTTCTCCATCCATCTCTTCCCGAGCTCGATCTGTAAGAGGTTTTACCGGTAGCCATGAACATTGCATTAATATAATTTATGCTCTGTATTGGCGTCTGTGTCGTTCGTGCTGTTGCTATATAGCATTTCAAAGATGTACATTCCCTCAGCTTCAGCTCCTCCCTAACAATTACACAACACGCACCAGGGATACAGATATACATGTACATCATGGTTCCCCTCATACCAGCACACGAATCTATGGTATGGTATTTATTAGATCATGCATCGCAGTTACATATACTGAATTGCACATGGATATACAAAGTCATTATATTGGATGAAGAGAGTAATGAATCCCTAGCGTAGAGTAATTGCTCTGGCAAGTAATCATGAAAACCTGAAAACACGAAACACGCCAGTAATAAGAATTTTTAAAATAATATCGTTTCTGTCTTGATAGAAGAAAATAGTACACTGCTGCAAACCTATTACCAAAATCCAAGCATTCTTTCACCCAAATGTCTTAGATTAGAAATAAATCTAAGTTGATTGTAAGTAGGGACAACTCCAAAATAGAAGTAAGAAATTGTAATTGATAAGGCTGATTTCCTAATCTATTAGATTAAGATTTTTAATCGA
>CM057152.1:21893279-21915891 GCA_029962745.1 Echinometra lucunter
CAGTGGCGGCGATTTCATGTCAAGAGTGGGGGGGGGGGGGGGGGGGGACGGAAACCCGGAAGGCTTCCGCCGAAAATATGTTTCGAAAAGTGAGAGGGGGATAATTGATATTGTGCGAGCGAGCGAAGCGAGCAAGCTAAAAATTATCGCAGAAAATAATGAAAAGAAGCCTGACTTTGCCATCGAAATGCATTCTAGGCCTATAAAATATTTAAACGGTTGGCCTAAAGTTGGTCAGCTAAACTCAACATTGAAAAATAATATATTAAGCTTTGAAAATCGAGGGGGGACGATTCCCCCCCAGAAAAAATCGGGGGGGGGGGGGGGAGGACATGTCCCCCCCGGGATCGCCGCCTATGCTCATACATCTACGCGTTTCTAGTAGTATGCTTTACTCAAAATGTCAAAGTTACTGATTTCTGTAAAACAGGAATTGTATGATTTCCCATAATATGCTTCTGATCTTGAGTACAGGCATTTTCTGAATATACAATCACAAAATCTGAAGAAAAAAACAAACAACAACATAGACCACAATGAAGAGAGCAAAGAAAGTAATTTTCTTACTTATGAAATATCTATCATAAATAATCCTTCATTTAGTTCATTATCATACAGCATTCACTCTCTCCTGTAATTATGTTTTTGCATGTAATTTTACTGAGGGCTGCAAGCATATCAAGCATCCTGTTTGCCCTCCTATTTCATTAAGTATATTTTTAAGCATCTAGTTTGTGAAGTAAGCCTTTCTCATTTCTACGCATGTTTTCCTACTGTATCCTACTGTATCTGAAATCTGAAATTTAATGAATCGATGGTAAATGATCACATTGATGCAATTAATATGAACATATGCTTCACGACGTTCATATTGAAATCAATAAATCCGTTATCAATTTTCAAAAATTAAAGTTTGTGTTTAGTTTTTATTTAATCATTCATTCATTAGATATTGCATGTGACCTTTTAGACAGGGGTAAGATAAATACATTTGGCTATATTATGGAATCATAGATTTGAACCGAAGAATCAATTGAAACATAGAAATATAGATCATTATAATGGTATGATCTGAGGAACGGAGAGAACGACATCCTTGTATAAGGCCTCCAGTCGCGCCGGAAGGGTCCCAGCTTAGGGGGGGGGGGCCAAACACTCTTGGGGGCCCACCCCAAACCTATATGGGGGCCCCACCTCAAATGCTATACTACCAGCATACAGCCCTACCCCCCCCCCCCCCGAACAAGCACATTTCTCTCCCTTTTAAACATATTTCTTCATCTTTCAAAAGTACAAGGTATAGATTTTTTATTAAGAAAATAAAAAAGAAACTTTGCTTTATTTTATTACGGTTATTATGAATTGTTTACCATCATCTCTCAGACACTCACCATTAGTACTGACACAGCTTTGTTCACCGCTAGTAGATGGTAGGATCCGGGGGTAGGATGGCGTGAGAGGTTAGAGACCGGGCATGGCAATGGGAGAGTTATGAATGGCGTGTGGGCGCATTTTCGCGATGAGGCCCGACACCTTTTGCCCGAAAAGCAACTCTTCAATATCACAACTTTGTCCGCGCTAGCGAAGCGAGCGCGCTAATTTTTGAAGAAAAAAAAAACCATTGGTGGTGAAAATGTACAGAAATTTCATAATCCGGCACTGCCCAAGTATGAGAAAATAAGTGGCCCTTATGCCAATACATGAGGATTTTTTTTTTACTTATTAAAACATTTGCCTTCTGGAACACTTATAAACGTATGAGTAATACTGAGGGTGCGGCGAAAATTGATTTGCCCAAAACATTTTCAAAGGGAAGCATCTATCCGCGCTCCCCAGCTTGTAGCGCATTTAGTAGGCAGGGTTTGTTTAATATCAAGAAAGACTCTCACCATTAGTACTGACACAGCTTTGTTCAGCGCTAGTAGCATGGTAGGATTGCGTGAGAGGTTAGAGATCGGGCATGGCAATGGGAGGGTTATGAATGGCGTGTGGGCGCATTTTCGCGATGAGGCCCGACACCTTTTGCCCGAAAAGCAACTCTTCAATATCACAACTTTGTCCGCGCGAGCGAAGCGAGCGCGCTAATTTTTGAAAAAAAAAACCATTGGTGGTGAAAATGTACAGAAATTTCATAATCCGGCACTGCCCAAGTATGAGAAAATAAGTGGCCCTTATGCCAATACATGAGGATTTTTTTTTACTTATTAAAACATTTGCCTTCTGGAACACTTATAAACGTATGGGTAATACTGAGGGTGCGGCGAAAATTGATTTGCCCAAAACATTTTCAAAGGGAAGCATCTATCCGCCCTCCTCAGCTTGTAGCACCTTTAGTAGGCAGAATTTGTTTATTATCAAGAAACACCACTTCTGATAAAATGCAACTCGGGAACGCTGCGCCAAATTGAAAAGTTTTAGTTTATGGAATGTTCTTTTGGGGGAAAACGAACATTCCCTTTTCACTTTACAGAAGAAAATCCATCCCCACAGCATTTTATTGAAAAACCCCCCCCCCCCCCTCTTTTGCAGAGAGAAGGACCTTGCCCCGTTACATCGTGCTTTTAAAGTCTATAAGAAGCGTTTTTATTAATCTACGAGGGAGCGTATAGCGACCAAGCGAAAGAAAATGTGGAGGCCATATTAAGAACAAAGGAAAGCTCATTATGCATCAATTTACATCAAAATAAAGAATTCTTATTGCCTTGCGAGGGAGCCCCAGTGAGGGGGCAAAATAGATTTTTGCAACTTTGCAAGCAAGAAAATTCAGGTTGTTTTTTTTATTGAAAACTTGCATTTCTCAGCACTAGAAAGCTATATTTGTATTATACTCTATGGTGTTATGAATTAAAAGAGGGGGGGGGGGGGCAAAGATAATTTGCCCGCCACCCTTGTTAGGGAGAAAATCTGCCCCTTTCATTTGCCGCCACCACTGCTCTTTTATAGAAAGCCGATACCGCAAATAATGTGTTTTCGGAGGGGGGGGGGGGGGAATACCTCCCCCCGAATGAAGCAAGCATCAATTTCTGCCCCTGTCTTCATAGATGATGGACAGAATTTCTAAATACCTAGAAACATTGAGTCAAGTTATATACGAGGGAGCGTAGCAACCGAGTAAGAAAATTTTGATTTTTGAATGCTGAAAGTTTGCATTTTAAAGCACGAATATGCTTATTTTACGAGGTTGTAATGCAGTGCTATGATCCGAAATGTTCTTCTTTTTTTTCTTGCGAGGGGGGCCCGGGGGGGGGGGGAAATGGATTTTTCCACCCCTTGAATGATTGGGGGGAAATTGCCCCCTCTGCCCCCCGCCCCCCCCCCCCCCCCCCCGCTTCGGGCCCCTATGAAGGCCTCCATGTCTGCCAAGTGACACTCAAAGGAAATTTAGTGTGGAGCGCAATCAAGATTGTTGCAAATTAAACTTCACAAGATTTATAGAAAATGCCTTATGCTTCAATCTTTATTTGTTTGAAGAAATGTGAGAGAAAAAGATTGTCAAAAGATAATACCTGTGATAATTTTTGTTATGTAAACCTGAAGATTTATGACTAATACAATAGTCTTTGAAGATCTAAAAAAAGACTGTTCGAAAAAAAAAATTGATGCAAATAATGTCAAACACGCACCTTTGCATATATAGAAGATAATAGACTAAGTAATGCTTTAAGTCGGTCTTAAAATTTCTGCCTGGAAAAGGTCATACAGATAAAACCATTTATTGATATAGATCTGGGCAGCTGCAGTGGAGGGAAGAATACGATGGAGGGGTGGGGGGGGGGGGGGGAGGGGGAGGGGGAGGCATTTCAGCCTTCTACACACCTGGGAGTCAGTAATGTACCTCCAGGGCTGTATGCAATTTTATGTTATGGCAGGATTTACATTTGGGAAAAAATTTCCACTGACGGGTCTAATTGTGGTTCTTTAACTAGAAGTTAAAGACATTAACTTTGCATTTTTAGGTCTGTTAATGACTAATTTCTACAGATAAGTGAAAGAGTAATATGTTTGAATTTCAGTCAGTTAATTAGATTTGGATATTCGCATTTTGAATAATATTTATTTATTTGTTTATTTGTTAATTCATTCATTCATTCATTTATTAATGTTTTTATGAAAAAAAAAACCCATGATGGTCCCATTTAGAGCAGCAGAGGGAATTCCCCAGAAGGGAGCCCTGATGTAAAACAAACATCAATTTCAAGTTCGCAACATCTTTTAATTCATTACGGCGTCAAACATTCATAATCCTCATAATTATCTTACATCATTTTCATTGATTCGTTTTTTGCATTCTTCCGTTTTTGATAAGCTATCTTTTCTTTTATTTTAATCTTGATATGAATGAGGGTGGACTTCCCGTTTAACTCACTTACTTGTTGCAGTGGCTCACAAAATGCACCACGAACTTCACACAGTACCATTTCACACTATCCTAAACATTATTATTATTACTATTATCATTAATATCATCATCATCATCATCATTATCATCATCGTTATCATTACTAAAGGAGTTTAACCTTCAGTTGTATTCAAAGTTACAGCTATTGATTTTGGAAGCATTGTATCGTTGCTTCAGAGGGGAGCAGGAAAAAAATTAGGGAAGAGAATAATAGCTGAAAAAGTATGTTGAAAAAATAACACAGCCATGAAGAATTGCGTGACTATTTACTTTTTCACAATCCGTGGGCACTATTGTTGACAGTTGGATAACCCATCCTTGATTATACGCTTAACTGAAAAAGGGAAACCCAGCTAACACCCCCCCCCCCTTTTTTTAAAGTACCATTGAACCCATACGAACACGGTAATTTGACGGTATATACTGTATGTTCACATTACCATCAGATTAGCATGGTTATTACGTTTTACAAGGGAAAATATCTGGGGCTCATCTGTGTTTATCGAGGGATAACCGGGGGCCCATTTGGCTCATATAAAAACCGTAGTGGGACCCAGATGGGCTTCCCACTTGGGACCCATTTGGCACCATGAATTATGGGTGCCATGTGAATTGTTTGTGGAGGGAAGCGTGACCCCGTGGGGGCCATGGAGTCCGTGTGGGACCCGTTTGTTTTGGTTTTAGTTGGTTCTAATTCTGTGTGGGAAGGCCATTTGCCCCATTATAAAAAAAACCAACCAAACAAACAAACAAACAAACAAACAACAAACAAACAGAAAAAAAAAACACGTGGGACTCAGATGGGTCCTACTGTGCATATGATTCCCGAGTGGGGAAAAGGGGCCCCCCATAATGCCCATACAAAACCCAGATCATCCAGATGGTATCCACAATTTACACAGCCCAGTTGTGATCAACTTTAATGTAACCCACATGAGTCCAATATATTATGCTGGGGGGGGGGGGGGGGGGAATGTGTTTGTAAGGTAAATTGCATATGCATGGTCAGTAGAGTGTGACTTGCAGACAGTCGTGTGGTCCATTGTTCTGGCGTCGAGACTGACCATTATCCTGCCCTAATTTGGTAGGGCAGGAAGCAAGTGACAAAAGTGACATTTCCTGTAAAAACAGCAAAATGTATCTGTCTTTAATAGTGAAGTCAATGAAATAGCATGATCTCATGCCTAACATATCTCTTAGCAAGATGAATGTTCATGCATAAAATTTGGCCTGGAAGAAGAGCACACTAGGTAAAATATGAAAATATCAATAACTCAGATTTGGTTGATTATGTCACTTGCTTCCTTTTGCCAAAAGTAGGCATGGTAAGGCAGTATAATGGATCGACGGCCCATGAGACTGGAAGCCCATGAGACTTGCAGCCCAAGAGACCGGCAGCCCACGAGACCGGTAGCCCACAAGACCGACAGCCCACGAGACCGACAGCCCACGAGACCGGCAGCCCACCAGACCGACAGCCCACCAGACTGACACCCCATGATAGACCAACAGTCCACGAGACCCAGTAGCCTACTAGACTGGCAACCCACATGACCGAGAGTCCACAAGACAGACAGCCCGTCAAGTTAGACATTAAAGGATTGACAGAAGGCCGATGCGTCGGTAGCTCTCTGGATCATCCATTCATTGGAAATAAGGATAAAATATGAATGGACAAGGCAGCTTATAAGGTTAGGAGGGCTTATGTCGAAAGGGTGCGTGCGCGGAGCGGAAGGGGAGCGGGGAGGGAACGGGGATGGCCGCACCCTTTTGAGAGAAGCCCCCCCCCCCCCCCTCCTTCCGGTTGTCTCGAAAGGGTGGGTTCACAGAAATAGAAGACTTCTATTTCTTCTATTTCTGTGGGTGGATTGCGTGTGGGGAGTGAAATTAACGCACCCATTCGTGGAAAACGGGGGGGGGGGGGGGGGGGGCTTGTCTCGAAAGGGTGTGTTGAGTAGTCTGATGTACTAGTCGTTTTTTTTGTTGTTGTTGTTAATGTAAGTATAAAAAAAAGAAAAGAAAAGAAAAGAAAAATTAAAGTAGGAAATGAGACAGGCGGTTGGCTTTCACCTGATGGGGGGGGGGGGGGGTGTCCAACGATCAACAAAATATATATGAGGGAAAGAATTCCCCTTTTCTGTCTGCTAGAATATTATGGTGGGATGCATAAAACGAGAGAAATGTGCCCCACCCCCCACCCCCCCCCCCCCCCCCAAAAAAAAAAAAAGAAGAAAAAAAAAGGGAATAGGCATTTTGTTCATGAGTATTCTCAAGAAGCACAACCTATGGACAGAAGATTGAGATGGCATTCATAATTATGCTGAAGGGAGATGTGAAGCGTGGTGAAATTTGTTTAAATAACGTTGTTATAATCGAAAAGGGTGATGAACAGATAAGACCCTCATTCTGAAACCAAAAAGAGGGGGAATGAATGACTTTTCTAGCATGGAAACATGCAGTCTTGATTCTTAATCGTCATTACATTTAAATGTCTAGAGGACATTTGCTTTGTTGAAAGAGGCCATTAGATTTGTTGAAAGAGGCCATTAGATTATTTCAGTAAAATATCAGTGATTGATTCCTTTCAAACCTCTCAAACCATATTTCCTTTTGACATGATGCTCGAAAGTATGCCCCTAAGTATGCCTCTATTGCTTGCCCGACATAACATCAATGAATGAATGCACAATGGATTCCACTGCTGTGCTCTCATGGCAGGTGTCTAGGAGCTTCTGAAGAATAAATTGCTCTAAAAAGCTGTTATTTTTTTCCAGTATTTTTCCGTCCACAGGGATTTTATTGATTTTCATTCCCAAAAAATTAACAAACATCTTCAATGTAAATTACATATTCAAAATACAAATATTTTATTGAACTGTCGGGTTGACAGAAGATAAACACATTTTCAATAGTGTGTTCATAAATCCATGAAAAGAAGGAGCAGGAATAAGCAATACAAAAAACGCCTACATATTACGAATGAATGTGCAATGGACTCCACTGCTGTGCTCTCATAGCAGGTGTCAGGGAGCTTCCTATGAGTAAAATGCTCTAAAAAGCTGTTATTTCTTCAGGTTTCCAAAGTGAAGGCATACTTTTCAACATGCAGGAACTTTAAAACACGCCACTGCAGATTTTGTAATCAATATCAATGCCACGCGATGACGTCACATGTCTTGCATCACGTGACATACCCTGGCTGCTGATTTTTCTCCGTGTGTATTTTGTCGCACGCATCTGCTCACTCTTCGTCTCTGCCAGCCGGGTTTCAGGACGTATCGTCTCAACCGTGTCTTACCTTTTGCTCGTTTTTGGTAAGTAATTTATCTCTGTTAAAGCAGAAAAACCTGGGGAAACTGCTTTTCCAAGTTTATTTCACTGCCTTTATGTTTGACTAAGGAATAGAGGTATTGTATTCTCGTATAGTTTAGGTTAGAATACAATGAAGAGTTGCGAACTTTGGAAGGATTCTATCGAGGTGTTGACTGCGCAATAATCGATTTTATAAGGGTTCCTCGGAATTTTGGTCTGAAGAAATTTCAATATGAACTTACTCTTAAGGAGATATTTGTTTCACGATTTTGGAAAAGGAAGCACCCCCAGTGAGCTCAATTCTGAACCTTCAATAATAAACATTTCATGCGTTACTGTATTTTATGATATTGTCTGAGGAGTATAAAATCATCACTCTTAGCGCGCAAAGGAGGCTTTAAAGAGGCTCTCTTTTTATTTAAAGACAATTGTTTCGTAGACGTCTTAAGAATGTATCAGTGATTTGGAATCCCTGGAAAGGAGCTCTTTTAAGAATAGTCAAGACGGTATCTCTATGCAGACACCCTACAATGCTACAGGCGAGGAATGCAGCACTAATTAACATATTCTCTCTGCGATAGGTTGGGTATCTCTCCCTCGCTACCATTGGCTGGTTAGATTACATAAATTTGCTCCCTTCTTGCTACCGTCGTTCACCCTGGCCTGGCCTGCATCCAAATGCGCATTGACTGATGACAACATTCTCTTCCACCCTGTCATCTAATTCCCTTTCGACTTCTCTTTCTCCCTTTCTGACATATTATCATTCACGCCGACCATCTTCAACCGTTTGTCTCCCCTCAGATCAAATATTTGAGAAGATCTTCAATTCGTGATTGCCATTCTTGTGTTGTCTGGCATCTCTGATATCGGTTTTTGTAATTCTTCTTTTCTCCTTTCTCTATCTTTCCTCCTTTTCTCTATCTCTCTCACTATGTAGATTCTAGTCATATTTCATTCATTTTATGAAGTTATTTAGCTATCCTTACATCAGCTTTACCACTTCATCTATCATCTCTTTTTCGTCAATAAACATGCATTATTCCATTATTCAGACACTTCAGCAGAACTCGTTGATAACTGAAAGCTTTAAATTAGTTTTTCAGCTTCAGAGAGACCTGGTACTACTAATGAACCCGATCAGGAAACGGACATAAATTATTACTGCTCGTGTTTTAAGTTTTTCCCCAATTCTAAGCCAGATTTTATTTTGTTTGCGCGTCGTTTATAGAAAACACACGACCTCCCAAGACATTACCGCCTGTGAATAGATTTTGTTACGACTGAACGAATGCAAATATACTTGTATCCCTGTCATGTTCTTCCTTTTTAAAATCGTCTTCGCATCTATTGATTGGTATAGCCCGTTTCTAGGTGACAGGGGTACGAGTCAATGGAGAGGTTACAGGTGTATTGTTTAATCCGTTGTGGCAACGCCGCCGCAGCTAGACCCCTCTCAGCGCTTCAGAATCCGATACCACAAGACGAATGCGAAACGCACCAATTATGATCGGTGTTTGGAAGATTGGGTTGATTTGAATCCGGTTTTATAAGATGAAATTAATGTAATGAAATTAAGAAAGAAAGAAAGTATCTTTCAGTTTATGGTAAGCTCCTATGTACAATAAACGAAGCTCTTCTTCAATTCGGAATCTAAACAGCAATTTTGCGTCATGTTCTTGTCTTTTATAGCTACACAGGCCTATAGGCCTATAGATTTTCGAAATCGGGCAATACTTGAGCTTCTCTTGAGAGTAATCTTTCCAAAATAAAAACTTGTGAAACTGTCAAATGATTTCTTCTGTGTAGCATATTACAATGAAGCATGATATCCATTCAATATTTTGAAATCATGCAGGGATTTATAGAAAATTCAGTGAGCCATGAATCTCCATTAGCTACTCTACACCTAGGTGTATGAACCGGGAATATTTATGCATGCATTCTTTATCATAAAAACTGATATAAAATTTCAAAATATTATATTGTTATTATCATTATTATCATTATTATTATTATCTTTGGACCTACATAAAGCGCATAGAGAATAATACACATGTACATGTAGTATGTTATCATATAACTAGGAATGGATATCGTGAAACTATGGAATTTTAATCTAAACACAACAAAAAAAGTAACTCCCCCCTAATTCAAAATAGCCTAACTTTTTAACGAAAAAGTTTTGAGCAAAATAATTTGGCAGGAGTGTTCCTACACTTATTGACTAATTTCTGTGTGAAAATGAGATTGATCCGTCAAGTCATGCTTGAGTGAGCAAACAGTGAAGGCAAAAATGTCACTTTTCAAAAGTTTTGTTGTGTTTATTTATGCCATATCAATGAAGCCCCGACAGACTGATTAGTCTAGAGTTGGCTCCAAATATAATTATACACCTTATCCTCTTTTTGTGAAATATTTGAAATTATATCACCCAGTCCCCAGAGTGCTAAGCTCTTTTTACCCAAAATAAATTAGCCACTGTCCCTGCATTATGCAATCGTGTGCACTGGGTAAGCATAAAATCAAGTTGTTAAGGTTACAAGGCTTACACACTTTTGTCCGTTTCAGTCCCTCCTCCCCCCCCCCCTTCGTTTTCAACCACCTTGAAAAAAATTCATACAACATTTAGTACGTTGAAAAATAGTTTAGTCATTCTCGTTGCGTTTAGGGGTCAGAGTGCAGTAAGTCGACATAGACTCGTTATATCGATCATACTCTCCCTCTCTCTTAACACCCCCCCCCCTGTCTATATCTCTGTATCTCTGTAGATTATCCCCTATAAAATTAGAATATTTTCCCTGCCATCCAAGTTCCCTCTCCGTCTCAGAAAAGCTTGAAAGTTATTGAAAGCCCCATCGCAGATTTTTTTGAATTCTCCAGAAACTCCAGATTTATCCACCTGCATTTGTGTAATCACTTTTGATAAGTATTAAACGCAGAGAGAAAATCTGTTACAAAAGCAGAATCTATAAGTGATTTTTAAAATATTTCATAATTAGGCTATGTAGTTTTTAATTTCTGAAAAATATTAGTTACAGTAAATGCATTGGAAAATTTCTTGACATTCACACAACATGTAACGATATGTCTCTTGAAAACATAATTATGTTTCTATATGGAATATACCTGCAACGGTTTTCGATGGTACGTAAAACACACATGTTACCGGCAACTGATGGCAGCTTCACAAACTTCTGCCTGGCGTTGCCTGGAGATCTCAACGTTGTTTGTACACGTTACCATAGTAACGGGCCACCGCTGCGGTATCATGTATACCGAAGGGGTCACGCCGCGCCGGTTCAGGTCAAAATATGACTTGAGATTTTGAGGAAGTGTGAACTCTTTACTACATCAATAGCTTGTTGACGAAATTTATTCTTCTTATACACTAGAAGGATGGGCAGTGGGGCAATTGACACCTCCTGGTAGATTTCCCGTAAATGTCATTATAGTTCGTATAGTTTAACCCATTCGTGACAGGAATTATTTAAAGCCTAATTTGATTAGCTTTTATTCTTCAAATTGGCAACACCAAAACTTTTTTTTTATTGCTACATTTTAAAAATAAAAAGTCATGTATCTGAAATAAATATAAATTGGCAAAAAGTATGAAGAGAATTCATATAGTTGCCAATTTGCAGGGGAAAATGGTGATTTTAGAATTTCCATTGCATTGCCACTTTAAGGATTTTAATGCTTCTTTTCATTTAAAAAAATTTTCAACATCGAACAGAAAATATTGACGCAACCAAAATGGGCACAGTTTGTGTAGAAATTTTTGCTCTTTCTACTCATGTATTTGGAATGATTTCTAGGGCTCTGCATCAAAGGTTATAAGGCCAAACCACATAATGTGGACCTTCTGTCAGAATGGGTTAAGGAATCATTTTAGGCTAAAATTGTTGAAGATTGTTCTTCCAAATGCACAAAGTAAAGTCACTTTTTGATTAGAAAAAAAAAACAAACAAACAAACTTACTGCTTTGTCGTAAAAACAATTGAGTTTGGTAATTACATAGGGGCACACAGGGCATTTTGTAGGTCATCGATATGGTTTTGAACCAGGGATCCTGCAGTTGATGTTGCAATTGCTTCAGCGCTGAATCTTGTCCGTACGCAGCTGGGAGTGGGGTAGGGGGCAGCCCTTAGAAATTTCATGAAAAACAAAGAAAATGTAATAACATTTTCAGTACTGCACAGATTTTGCCCCCCCCCCCCGCCCCAACTGAAAAATCCCTTTGTACGGCTATATGAATTGAGCCACAATAACTCTGTACTCCTCCTGGGAAAAATATAAGCGTTGTAATTTTAGTCACGAATAAATCATAAACTGGAGAGTAGAAAATCCTTTTGTAAGAAAAGACAAATTCCAACTTTATGAGCAACAGTGTAGTTGGCCCGGGGGGGGGGGGGGGGGAGCGGCGCACGCTTTAATAGCATGTATTGAAGTTGTTGCAAGAAGGCGCCGATTTCATGTGCGACTACATCGTTTTATGTGCAGATGGCGCCGATTTGCAGCTCAGTGGTATCTTAGGCCCCCCCCCCCCCCCCCCGATCAGGCACTGTGTAAACTGTAAGGTTTTAATCTTGGACTTTGAATGATCTCATTAAAACATGAAATCAGACAGAGAATGTTCTGTTCTTTTGTGTAGGATTAAAAATTGGTAACAATATAAGGGGTCAAAATGAGTTGTGATATCTTTACTTTCGATATTATTTTTTCAACGGAACAACCCCTAAATAAGTTTGCTTTAAAACGCATGCATCCATATTGATTTAGCTTTGGGATGTATCCCCCCCCCCCCCCCACCATAATCACTCTATTGTAAATATATCACAAAAAGATATTGCTTAGAGCTCACAATGCACTGATTCTGTTTCTATTCATTTTTTTCCTTTGAAAAAAAAAACTCTAAAGAGTTCAAGAGTTTATTTTTTCATTTCCAAAACACAAATAACAAATCATGAAAGAAATCAAACATACATAACTATTCGCATACTTTTTTACAATGACAAAAAATATATATACTAAGCGGAGGGCCAAAGTCAAATATCTAGCTTAGTTTTTGAGTTCGTTCCACCATCTTTACAAACTAAGTATACCATGCTCATTTTCATGAATTCCCCCATTTTCTGCTTTTGGCCCTCCGCTTATACAGTATAATCTCTTATGGAAATGGAGGGATCCACTAAAAAGCAATGCTTGTAGAGTGTGGATCCCTCAAATTTCCTAGGGGAAATTCAATATATCCAGTCGAACAGATGAACCTTCCTTTTTTGGGTATACTCCTTCTGCTGCCAATGATTATTAGAGGGACTAATATTGACCAAACAATTCTAATCTCAAATTAACTAGATGCATGAATAGAAACATAAATGGTCTTCGGAAAATCCTTTTTCATTAAACTCTGTGTATTTTAAGACAAGATTGAAGAAGATCTATAATGCCTTGTGCCATGCAAGAAAGAAGTTTATGAGTACAACTTGGAGATGAGGATGTCCAATTATTATGCTAAACAGGTGAATAACGGATTTAAACCCCCCCCCCCCAAAAAAAAAAAAAGAAAGAAAAAAGAAAAAAAGGAAAAAAAAAAAAAAAGAGGACGACGAACTCAGCAAGTCTTTTAGAAAAATGTAGGCAGAGGTCACCTATAATGATCTGACAAAGGTCACGCAAGATAGAAGCATAACTAGAAAAACACCTCACATTTTTTTAACGATCCTTACATTTTGTGAAAGAGTACGGGTCTAATTTAGGTCTACTGCCGTGTAGATTCATAAAAATTCCATATAATTCTTTTCAATTAATCTGAAATCGGAAATAACATATCAGTCATCATCCTGCAGACGAATATACTTCAAACCCGACAAAATCAGACCACTGAAGGACTCTTTGCTCACGCCCCCCCCCCCCCCTTCCCCGACGTCAAGGGGACGTCAATAAGCATGACAAGGGCCATTGCACGTACGCAGTTATGTTGAGAGCACATCTGAACTATGTTCAGTCATAGTGCTGAAGGAACACGACTCAAACGAATGTTTGCTTAATAAATTTGTTGATTTTGTCTGAGTCATGCATTACTTTTTTTAGGTAAACTTGTTGAAAACCAAATCCTGTTAATATTGTCAATATGGGACGTACTTGACAAAACCCCTCTCTTTTTGTTTCCCGAATAATTTGATCTTGCAGATGACAACTTTTTTCTCAGTTCCATCCAAATTCAGCGGTCCCCACCATCGCCAATATACTTCTTGCTTTTTATATGCATTTATTTTTTCTACCATTTAATTTCTCTTCTTTCTGTAATGGGCAAGCCCATAGTTTTCCATTTTCGCTTTCCCAATGTTCACATTTTTGGGCGGTTGTCTCCATACAAGTTTGTAAAGTTTAGGGCATTATGTTTTCAGGAAGAGTGTAATGATGTGGTAGCTATATTATTTTCCCTTCTTGAATTCATTTCAGTTCACTTCATTTCAGATTTTTAAAAATGAAATAATCTTGCGTCGCAATGTTATAACGTTGTACAAACTTTTAGAAAAATAGAAAAAAACATACTTCTAAGATAATGAGGGAATTTACCTTATTCCTTTAAAAAAAAATAGCAATGAATTGGTTAAAAGCAATACGTAGAGGTATGAAAAATAAAAATGGTACATGAATGTACACTAATTGCACGCAGATCACCTTTGACTACCTTTGACTATTCAACTATATAATCAACCAGGGCGGCGCCAGGGTATTCAAGTGGCGGAGAGGCAAGATAACACGTTAAGTTTCTTTCCTGGTTTTTGACCTTAATGGCCCAAAATGAGTTAATTTACGTTTTAAATGAACAAATAAGGTTATTATATGTATATAGTTGTATAACCCTGCCCCCTCTTCTTCTTCTTCTTCTTCTGATCACTTGATAGGGGCGGCCGCCCCTGCCCCCTGTAGCGTCGCCTGTGGTGAACATTATGTTTCTCCAATCTCCAGTGCTCTTCCTGTGAATACACTTTCCCTGACAATTTAATTGCAGATATCCGGGCAGCTCTTGATAATAAAATCATGAAAATGAAAGTCATAATTATATACAGAGAAAAGTTGTTCAGCGGAATCGTATGATGTTTCGAGGTAGTGATGTATATATTTCATGAAAGACCATGGTCTTTTCTGTCCACTCCTCTGCTAGGATCGAAGTATTTTTATACATGAGTTGTTGGTCGATCATCATAATTCTTCTGCCAAACCCTCAAAGAAACCACGCACAGACCACGTCATAGCTGGGCTGATTCAAATAAAGACGATTTCTCTACCCTTGCAATGACCTTATCCATTCCAAGGCATAGCCAAACAAAAGGAGATATGCTAGGAAAATGAATAATGATATCATATCAAAACTAGGATGTGAAAGCCAAGAGGTTGAACGAGCAGTATGTCACGTAGACCTTCACGTCGGACAAAGTCTCATTGAGAGGAGACCTCACGGTAGTACCAGACACCGATTCATTAATTATCGGTTAATCTCTAATTTCTCGGTTACTGGCACATTGATTTGGTCTATGCGTGGCAAACTGTGCGGATATTATTGTGATGAGGTGATAATGAATGAAACCGCGAATCCGAAGTACTGCACGTAAAATCATTCCATCCAAAACGGCTAAATTGTAATGAGGTAGTATTAGATGTTGATTATATGGAATTTCACGGATGATCCCTCCTGCCAAACTGCCATCTAACCAAAAATAATGATTCAAAAACCTTGACAGGCGAAGTTATGGGTATTTATTCAGTAAATCGAGAGAATTAAGTCGTATATAGTGCAAACTGAAGGGTGGCTATAAATCTCACCCACACAGGGGCCGACATTCTGCTGATATATATATATATATATATATATATATATATATATATATATATATATATATATATATATATATATAAAATGACGTTAATTCATCATTCCCTATAATCACAGTATCGGCTTTTGTACCTGTATAAAAATCTTAACATCCATAAAAGTTTTATTGCAACCATGTATGTTAAACAAAATTAACCTCACTTTCACATCACATTAAAATTTCACTTCACTATATATTCGCAATCATGTCACCCCTTTATGTGCTTGATATAAGGTTCACTGTGTGCACATAAGTGCCCCTAAAAGTTCTAAGTCGATATATAGAGGATGATAGGGTGGATGAAGGTTCAATTAGTGTATACGTGCTTTGCATGTTGCGATTAAATTTCAACCTGTGGTGGGTTATCAAAGGATGTAAAACTGGATCTGATCATGCACACTCACACCCTCTCCGAAAATAGCAAAGAGAGATTATACAGTCGAACCTTACACGGTATCATTGCTGGTGATGGCAGAGAAATAAGAGGTGGTGGATTAAAGATGGGGACACCTTTATAGAGAGGTAATATCATTGCTAAGCTCTTTATAACCAGCCTTGCACAATGGTATTCTCATTATCGAAAAGTGAATCCTGTCAGCCTTTTGAATTCTTCTGACGCCACTAGCTGAAATTCGTTTCGTTTTGACAAATCAAACATATTCATTGCGAATATGAGAAACACGTTATAATTGTCTTTCCTGAATAGAAAATGGAAGTTTTCGTCTGACCAATGTAAGCTTATTGCGATATGTGGTAATCCTATAGACCTGTTCACATGCTTGCCAACACTGAAGAATGAAAAAGAGGTAGATTTTTTTTTTTGCGGGGGCAAGGATCTGGAGGGGTATCAGGGGAGGTTTTTCACGACGGGGAGGGGGCGACATGTGAATGAGAGAATTTTGTATTTTCATAAAGGAAACCTAGCGTTTTAGTGACGCTCTTAGAAAATTACTTTCTTTCGGGATGCGCGGTCACGTGGTGACCAAGAGAGAAAAACCTTGCATTTTAAAGCACTTTCTATACAATGGTTTCACAGTCTGATCTAAGCATCCACTTATATTTTCTATGTTTTGTCTTATTGGGGTCAGTAGTGCTCATTTTTCTTTTCTTTTCTTTTCTTTTCATAGGGAGGAGGGACCCCTTGAATATTTCCTTGATTACTGTTGACCCCACATTTCGTTCTGTAGTTCCAATTAGCAGGATTAGAATTACTTTGCATTCTCTAGCTCTTATAGTCACCGTGGTCACAGAATAGAATTATGCCTATGCACTTATGTCATTTGGCAATTAAGACATTAATCTACATTTTGCCACTCTCCACCCAGGTGAAGATGGGTATGAGCAGGAAGAAATTCCTAAAATGCTGTGAGAACTGAAATTGTTAGTCTAGCTGAGCCGGGGTATAATATTGACAGCGCCTTGAGCACCTTTGTTTAGTGAATACGTGCGGTGTATAAATATTCAATTCTATTATGATACCTGGAAATTAACTGATTACCTTCTTCATTGTATGCGAGGGAGCGTAGGGACCGAGCGGAAGAATTTATATTTTTGAACAGTCAAACATATTTTAGAGCACTTTAGGAAAGTCTTCACAATCTATTGTCCCGATCTGTTGTAGCCTTAACTCGTTATTTTTGACACTTTTGTTTCAAATTTGCGTCTGGACAATCCTCTGAAAAATCTCCCGAGGAGCAGCCTTTCAGAGCCTGCGAGACATTATTTCTAATATTCAACTATTTTCTGGCACCATTTCCTTAAAAAATTATTATGTATATCAATTCCATAAATAGTTTTGGATATTGATTACTGAAGCACTGAAACTAAAAGGTATCATTCCCTCATCTCCCTTTTCAGCTTTGAAATCTTGAAAGGTCATGTAAGTTACTCTTCCCATCTTTCCAAGAAAACATAACACAAAGTTTACAAAGCTATTTATTTCTCCATATTGATATTTGGAAACTAATAGTGGGCATCATGATGTACATGAAATGTGAAATGACACCACTCTCGCTTTTCAGCTTCGAAATCTTGAAAAGTAGTGTGACTATTCTCACTTTTCTTTATTTCTCCCTTCCGTCTTTAAAAGCTTTCGATAGTTGGAAACTAATAATGGGCGTTATCATGCACGTTAAATTCTTGCTTTCGAAATTAGATGACACTGCTCGCGCTTTTCAGCTTTGAAATCTTGAAAGGCACTGTAAATGAATATTTTCGATTTTCCAAGAAAACTGAAAACAAAGCTTCCAAAGATGCCAAGGTATTTCTTCTCCCCTCTGCCTTAAGAAAATTTCGATATTTTGAATCTTATAATGGGCGTCATGATGCACATAAGATGTTTGCTTTTGAAAGGTGACTGATAAGACACTGCTTCTATACCTACACTAAGATAGTTTGGAAAATTTGTTATGAATTTTTGAAATTTGAAGTTAGATGACTTCATATACAAATAAAAAAAAAAAGAATCCTTCAAAGTGTGATAAATATTGGGTGATGGAGCCAGTAATCGAGGAAAAGGCATGAAAATAAACTTTTGGTCCATTAAATGATCAAAATCGGTAGTTTCTACTGAAAAGAGAATTCAAAGTCGGTATGTGCTTAAATTCCATGAAAAGCGGTAGTCTACCGCCTAAATCGGTAGAGTTGGCAAGTATGTGTTCAGTTTTTAGGTGCTGTTTTTATGCTAATGCTTAAACGGGGGGGGGGGGGGGGGGTTCCATGCATGCTTAACAAAAGCACTAACATCTCAACACACCTGACTCATTACATAATCCATGCATTTTGAATTTTCTAGCCTCCCCCAAGTTATGTTTGACATAAACTACAGTGTTCTGAAACCGACTTTGTCTATAGGTTCCGCATTTAAAGATTCCATGTTTTACAGACATGGGCTTCAATAATATATGACCCTAAAATGATAACCTTTGGGTATAGCCTCGTAAAGGGATAATTTTTAATGTATATAAAGGGAAAATACTTTAGAAATACAGAATTATAGAGGGCAGGTTAAGATTGATTGCTCTCATAAAAATATGTTAAAATGAATGGCAGCCTCGATAATTTATCACTAGCTGCAAAAAATAGTGCTTCTGGAAATATCGTCAATTAAAGTGACATTTAGCCCGTGAAATGGAGTTTGCTGCACGGAAAGCTGAACAAAAAATTAATCATTGGAAGAATATTATGATCCAAATTTTCCAGACCGTAACGCATTCTGTTTTATTCTTATTTTACCTTGTCTTCATGAAAACTGTGTTCAATGTTTGTAGCGTAGCATAGGTCCCATAATGGGAAGGGGGGGGGGGGAGGTGGGGTGTGCATGGTGCCTTGTTACCATACAGGGATGAAAAGCGTGAGAACCCGACCGTTGAAACTGAGGGGGGGGGGGGGATCACAGAAAGAGATCGAATGTTTCTTTTCACTTCCCCCTTTCTTCCTTTGCAGTCTTCTTCTCCCTTTCCTCTATTTTCCGCATATCGGGGTGGGGGAAGGGGAGTGGTAGAGAGAGGTCGAATATTTAACTCCCCTTTCTTTTTCTTTCTCTCTCGTCCTTTTCTCCCTTTTCTATCATGTCTATATAGTTTCCACCTCTCGTGTGTATGTGTGTGTGTGGGGGGGGGGGGGGGAGAGATGGTGTTCATTTTATTTATATGCCCTCGTAACTACGCTGCTGTTCATATATTGTATGTTCATTTTTGTTATAACCTAAGAGAGAAGGGTACATCAGATGCAGGCATGCAGCCATCTCAGATCGACCATTTTGAATAGAGCCATTGCATAATTTCTAGCACGCGCCTTTAGTCATAGTACGACCTGATTTGTTCCCGTTGTCACGTGGTCAGAATCCACTTACATAATCATTCCAAATGCCCATCATACCTTCAGGGTGTCTCTCTCTTATAGCAGGGCAGCATATCTCCGATTTCGGGTAGGATTGCGCATGTACTTTGTGAACTGAACAATGGAAGCACTTTTCGAAAAGAAGATGTGAAAATGATTTTAAAAGAACTTTACACCTTAAGGTACTTGTTTCTTGATAAATAGGGGATTAATAACTAAAGGGAAAAGTAATGATTTTGAGAATAAAGAGAAGTTCGAAATTAGTAATAATAATTAAAAAAAAAACAAAACACCGAAAAGTTAAATAAATATTTTGTTCGTGAGAAGAAAAAAAGACTTATCACTAGAATTGGAGAGATGAAAACCTGGGTAGGTTTTAAATGAAAACAAGCGGTAATATTAGACAAGAATAATTTGCAAAAGATTTCGGTGGAAAGAAATGAAGATGAAGAAAGGTGAAATTAAAGTTTTTCGTGTTGTTGACAATCTTTTCAATGTCGCATTTGCCATTTAAACAATAATGTCCTGGTACAGGTCCCTTCCATTCCTTTGATAGGAGACATGAAAGAAAAAAAAATGAAGCAAGCAAACTAAAAGTATTGATAGTGGATTAGATGATTTATGTCTGTTGTTTTCAGGGCCCTCGAAGACAGCAGTTTTGATAACTAATGAGGCTACCCTGGATGAATGAAACTGAAAATAAATGAATAAATAGATAGATAAATAAATAAATAACTTTTCTGTATGTTTTCTGGACTGAATATTATGACAAAGTAAATCTCAACGAGATCTAGACCACTTCATAATATGCCCGAATATGGGGAGATGTTTACAAGTGGAAGCTGTGATGTGAATGCACTCTGGATTATAGAGAATATTATTCACCGATGATGTCTTTCATTTCAATTTATTTTCAATTCATAAATAGTTTTATTAATGCAAGCATAAAACATGTTTGTTTTTTCGTATCTAATTTTCAAATGAAAAACAGCCAAAGTTGTATCAATGCATGTTTACACGATTTAAAAAGATAAATTAAAAAAAACTAACAACTGGCATATAAAAGGTAGGATCAGTATGGGCTTGCCACGTGCATACACTGAGTAACCATACTGCAATAAAGAAAAGTTTATTCACTGTGTGAGAAAGATTACAGCTTTTACAGTTTGTTCAATGACTCATGCAGACACAAGTACTAAGTTTGTCATTATTGAAGTCATAGTATTTTTATCAAACCATGCATGCTCTGCAAACAGTTTTTCATGACACATGCGAACACTTTTGGATGAAAAGAGTGTGTCAAGATCACAAAGCATTCCGTATATTCTCTGTATAGATGAACCAAGAAGTGATGATGACTCTCATCACAAAGAACCCAATCAATATAATAGATTCAAGAAAAACACTGAAAGATTTAAAAAGTTGCAGAAAAGAGCTGCTAGGATGATTTTAAATGCTGATTTTATGACTCCTTCCGATACATTATGTGCCTCTTTAGACTGGCAGCGTTTTTAAGATAGAATTCGTTTCTATGTGCATGAAAGATATTGCCCACTCATGTTAACTTTATCGAAGTTATTTATTTTCAGGAAAGATATTCATACACATAGAACTAGATCATCTTCTCAAAACAGGTTACATTATCCCAAATGCAATACTGAATCCTTCAAACATTCTTTTCACTATATAGCAGTCTCACTTTGGAACAGTTTGGAACAGTTTGGAACCCTCTTGTCAAAATATAACTTCTCTTTCAGCCTTCCGTCAATATATGCAAAATAATTTTTCAATGTCGTCTCCATAATTTTGCCTATTTATTATTTTGCGTCTGTGGTTTTAGCACATGTTTATTTTTTCTTTTACATGTTAATTTTGTTAATTTGCTCTTATACGATAATCATTATTGATGTGTTTTTGATGTCATGCTTGATATTTTACTATTATGCTGTACATGACCTCAAGGGAGAGCAGCATTTGTTGACTGGGTTTCCTTTTTAAATATTGTTAATAAATAAATGAATGAATGAATGAATGAATGAATGAATGAATGAATGAATAAATAAATAAATAAATAAATTAGCTCCTTTTTGTCCAATTTCCATGTATTTTGGTGCATTTTTGTGTTTGCAGGCTTCTGAAGGAGGTAGACCAGTATAATTTTTTTATAGAATGTTTATACTGCTGAAAAGAAAAGCATGATATAAGCAATATATTTTTGCTTTATTTTTATCTACAAATTTTCTCCACCTGTCAATTTCTGAAAATAAGAAGAAAAAAATTCAAAGAAATTCACCTTGATCCAAGCAAAGCGAGACCAAAAAAAAAAAGTGTTATGTTATACATGATTTTATATTTCCGTGATTCCTAGACAAAGTATGACAAACCCTAAAAAGCTTGTGTCACTATTTGTTGTCGGCACTCGAGACGAACAGACAATGGTTACACAGTGCACATGTAGGAAGCCATTTTGCAAAATCAATGATTATATTCAGGGGCGGCGATTGCATTTTCCACGGAAATTTCTGACGGGCGTGAGCCACCGCCCCCCCCCCTTTTCATCTCCTAAATTGGGATTGCTTCCATTGTTTATATTTCATTCGAACTACAAAGTTTCCGTAAGCGAAAAAAAAAATCAAAAGTTTCTCTATTCCAGATAGAAGGGCTCATATATAGGAACAGATGGTGTAAGAGACACCAGATATTTTTAGCAACCATAATCGATACCGCTGTTATAGTGAGCTGTTACTAAATTTGTTATGCTATTGGAGGATAGTGTACATTTTGTTCGTGGCACATTATACTCCTAATTTGTTGTATCACACGTTTCAAATAAAAATATTATCCATTGTAGAAATAAATTTACTGTACATGCACTGAACAACCGTTTATTCCTGGACCGTTAATAACACTGGATGCCCTTTTTTTTCATTCCGAGATGTTGTCATGGTTTCAAGAGCGTCGTCATGGCAACAGTGAGCTTCTCGCTATTCCCTCTTGTTCAAATGTTTGCGCTGGAGCCCTAGATGTTGAATTCTTTTAAGCACTAATTTCCACAAGGCGATTTTCATGAAAAAAGCTATTTTAAGAGAGTGGACATGGACTTTTGCATATTACTTGCGCTTGTCACATCTCTCTCACGCAGTTGCAATCGTTTTTATTCTTTGATGGAAAGTTTCAT
>CM057152.1:21916391-21999062 GCA_029962745.1 Echinometra lucunter
AAGAAGAAGAAGAAGATTATAGGAATGACTACCGTAAACGATCACATTTATTTTCTACTCACTTCTCACACCTTGTACTCGTAAACACTGTATTTTACCACACTATACGGTTAAGCCCAAAAGAAAAGCTTACAGTCTACATGAAATTTTGATGTATGATTGTGTAGGGCCTCACAATCTTGCATGTATAGGATGTAAGCTTTTCTTTTTGGCTTAACTGTAGAATGGCATTTGGGATAGGCATTAACTTTTCACATTTGAATTGACACGGTGCATTATAGAATTGATGTTTGTGAGTATGCAAAAATGGGCATACAATATAATTGGTATGCCGACTACCGGAGTATGAATAACAAATTACATAATTATAGCATTCTTTGCCACCCACTTACTATATTCTCCTCATGAGAGACCAGAAACGGCTTTGTATTGATGGCACGATTTATTTTTGTACGGTGGCTGATTTCCGCAAAAAGTATTTTTTTTTTTTTTATTACGGTGATATATCGCCCTTATTACGGCGATATAACGCCGTAAATAGGGACTGCATCGGGCTGCAGTAGAGTCAGCCAACAATAAGTTAGCCAACAACAAGCCAGCCCACAATTCCATCCCACACTAGTTTATATCGGATACAAGATTATGTGTATATTGTTGATTGTTTCTGCATGGCTCTGTTACTGGACAACCTCTGGGGTGTTTCTAAAGGGGTATCCCCTCATTCAATCCATTATAGTGAAATTGTGACTACTGCATGGGCAAGTTTTTCTAGCCCCAACCCGCGAATGTGCATTGTATTACGATCTTTAGGAGAGCATTGCATCTATAACTGAACAAAATAAAATGCTCTTTGGAGGAAAATGGTAGATTGTTCCTGGATAACCTTTCGGGTGTTTGAACATGGGTACAGAGAGAGAAAGAGAGAGAGAGAGAGAGGGAGAAAATTAATAACCAGAAGCTAGTTCTGTACTCTCTAAATTCTTTAGATTGCAATGAGGGACCATTCCAAAATTAGATTGAAAATCGCAATCAAATAGATTTTGAAGTCAATCTTTTTCTCAATCTTATTTTGGATTGGTCCCCCCTAAACAATCTTATAGATTGATTTTCAATCTAAGGAATTTAGAGAGTAACCCAGGTATGACCCCATAGTTATCGAATATTTTTATGCGATGTATTAGCTGTTACATCAATAAGTAGGACGATATCCTCTTTTGGTAGCGGGTCCTTCTTTCATCGAATGCATTGATCCTTTAATTGTGATCTTATCAGATAGTTGATCTTTCAGGTAAAGAGTTAGGAGAAGGATGTGGTGATGATTCGGTGATGATTTGTTGAGTAATGACACAACATCCGTGGGATAAAATGTGCCGATGGATGAGACTTATTTCATATAGTCAAAGTTCAGACAAGGTTTTTTTTTCTTTTTGCCTTAGTGTTGTTCTCGTGATTGTTGTCTCATCACTGATGGCACTGATGATGCGAGGGTTTTCTCAATGAGACACTTTCGTTCAGAACATAACCCAACCAGATCGTAAGCTTTAGCTGTCAGTGACTTTGAGCATCATTATCTTGAGATTTTACTGTGGCATAATACTGTCTATAATGTTTTTTGCATTTCTTTCCCTGTTTTTTAACCGTCGGTAGATGCACTCTAAAAAAGAATTGGTCAGAACAACCAATGTGTTGGTGAATATGTGTCCGAGCGAAGAAATTGGTCAAAATCAACCAAAGTACTGGTACATTTTAGCCAATAATTTGGTCAATCTTAACCAATAATTTGGTCAGTTTTGACCAATATTTTTGGTCGGATACATATTCACCAACACATTGGTTATTCTGACCAATCCTTTTTTTTAGAGTGTGGAATGCAACATCTATTGTATTTTTTTTTTCACCCGTGAAGACATAAAACATTTTGTTTTCCTAACATTATGAACATGAATCCCACTTTTATCCTCCCCTCTTTTCATCCTACTCCTAATCCATCTCACCCCTGTACTTCTCTTCCCTCCCTTTCTTTCTCTTTTCTTCTTGCTCTCTCTCTGTTCCTCTCATCTCCCTCTATCGATTTCTTCACCTTTTTCATTCTCTCTCTCTCTGTCTCGTCTCTCTCTCTCTCTCTCTCTCTCTCTTATGAGCAATCATGTTTATAATAATCTCTTCAAGGTTTCGTTACCTAGACAAGAGATTTCCCTAAAGGAAGAAGGAAGCGCGATGATTAGGATAAAAACAATTATAAAGAAAACCTTCAGAATAATACGTTAAGCGGTGCGCTTCATGTCTGACTGCACGTAAACGCTTAGCACGATTAACATTTTTTTTTTCAACTACAAAAAAAAAAATAATAAAGAAGTGTTTTTTCCTACATGTTTGCTCACCCACGTAGACGGGGCGACGGGGGTCGGTCGCGCCCCCCCCCCCTCCTCGCGTACAAAAAAAAAGAAGATAAAAAGGTGAGAGAACATAGGAAGAGAAGGAGCAGACAAAGAATGATGACAACAACAACCAAAAAAAATAAAATAAAATACCGCCCCTTAAAAATGAAATCCTGGCTACGCCAGTATGTTGCTTATTGCTAGTAGAGAACTCCTAACAATTATTACGAAACATTCGCCATTTTCACTGAATAGCAGCTGCTGTCGTGAGGTTAATCTAACCCCGATGAAAACGGTCCTCTCCACTTCAACGCAAACAATCATTTATTTCTTTTTTGTATTTTCCACGATAAAGCCCTTTTTTCTTCTATAGATGATTTAGCATGATGAATTTGACGGCCAACTTGATATGATCAAATTCTTCTCTTTAAAAGAAGAGTAATAGTAATTAGGATGCAAAAAACAATCTATACCTCCCGGCCGTCCGAATGGAACTTTTTAATCCAGGCTTAAATTCAGAGTGGACTTTAGTAACTGCCAAATTTAAAGAAAATAAGTATGAGTATTTCTATATCATTGAGATACTTGACAAGCATGGCCTCAACTTGGCATAAATTATGCCTACAGGGTAGGCCTAAGTGAAGTAGGAGGAGATGGAATTATAGATGTTGTTTACCAGCATCACATATCATGATGTGCAATCATGTAGCTTAACCATCGAAGTACAAATCTGCAAGGATGATGATATTTCCTACGGTCAGAGCCGAACAATATTGGGAAAAATTAATGCTATTAACTCTGAGGTATTCTTTTTATCAGAGTGCTCTGCTATGAGCAGCTTGTAATTACGATGAGATGTGGGGATAACACTTCAGCACCTGCCCCCTCTGCTGAGTCGGTGTTGTTCCTTTGATTTGTGTATAGGATGTCTGTGCGGCTGCATGGCTGGCTCGGCTGGATAATTGATGAGAAGAAGATTATGAATCTCATCTCGATGGTTGATGGGTTGGCGCTGATTTCAAGTGGTCAATCAATAATCACACTGTGTTAATAGTTGAGTGTAATTACTGGAGTGAGCTTCATTGCGGTTCAACGCAGCGGCGTAGCCATGGGGCGGGCGGGGGCACGTGCCCCCACAGATTTCCTGTGCCCCCAGGTGCCCCCACCAAAAATCCCAGAAACAAAAATAAAACAAAACCGCCTCCTATGCCATAGCACAGACAAAGTAAATTTTTGTCATGGATTCACATCTACAACTCATTAGCGTTCAGAATATGTAAAAAATAATAATTAAAAAAAAATAAAAATGGGGTCTCCATGCATTCTGAGGAGCTATGGCGGATTTTAAAGGGACATGTGTTTGCGTGTTTTTACATTATTTGCCCCATAGACGCGCGCGCGGATTTTGAGATTTGGCGCGCGCGTGCGACCTTATGGTTATTTGAAAACGATTCTAAATTGATGGAAATTGTCAAGAAAAGTGTCAGGAGTGGAAAGCAATTGAGAAAATGGCGTTTTTACGTTATGTACGACATGCGCACGCACAAAACGCGCGCGTGGGCGCTTACGCGCGAAAATTTTTGAAATGATTAAATGGCCTCAAACGTGTGCAAAGTGAATTTGAGACGAATCTGAGCATTTTTAATTTTTGCGTGCGCGCTGACACGCGTCTAAGTAAATGGAATTGTTTGGACTTATATGGACATTCATCATGCCAAATATGAATCAGAAATGACATTCCGTTATGAATTATGATCATGACATATTTACAAAATGGCGCCTGGATGACGTCACGATGACCTGATGAACTTGAAAATGATTGGAAAACCGAGATCCCATTAAGATTGATGATTGATGAAAATTTGATGAAAATTGACAGAGCCAATTCTAAGATTTCGACTACACAAAAAGTGGGGGGGGGGGGGGGGGAATAAAAAAGATTAAGAAGAAAGAAAATTCCAGCGAAATTAAAAGGTGATCTGTCAAAGATGACAGACCACCTAATAAAAAAGAAAATTCTAGCAAAATTAAGAAGTGATCTGTCGTTGACAGACCACCTAAAAAGCAAATTCCTACACAATTAAGAGGTGACCTGTCATGAATGACAGACTACCTAAATATCGAAAACTAATCTTTTCATTTTGCTTTCCGTCATATATTCGGCATTTGGAATGGTGTAAAAGCTTACCCAAATGACATAGCCTTGTCAGTGTATTCTAGAAAGAATATTGATGAAATGCAGTCAGGAGAATAAAGCTATTAAAAATATTTAATGCGTGAACTGAAACAAGAAATGACATTAGACTGAGAAGTCAGTTAAGGATCATTCGTGATAGTCCGCACGTACGTACCAACATGGAAATGACTGGTCAGTAGGAACTATAGTGCGATTAAAGGTGATTCACATGAAGTTCGAAGACCATGAATAAACAATAAGAGAGATCATGTCTTAGAAAAATTAACGCATGTATACATTATTATGGGATATTACTATAATTATTCTTATTATTAATTATTATTATTATCATTATTATTATTATTATTATTATTATGATTATTATTATTATTATGATTATTATTATTATTATTATTATTATTATTATTAATATTTTTATTATTATCATTATCATTATTATTATTATTATTATGATTATTATTATTATTATCATTATTATTATTATTACTACTACTATTATTATTTCTATTATTATTTATTTATTTATTTATTTATTTATTTATTTATTTATTTATTTATTTGGCAATTTCAGAACAATAAAAATACAGGTTTGAGCAGGGATGTGATGTTGTATTATCTATTTTGGGAACAATGATAATGCAGGGTCTATGTTAGAGTCCCTCACTGGAGTGTCAAACCGATGTCGTATAATGTCAGGAATAGGATTTCCTACAGAATTTTGTATAACAGGAATGCCTGAAATGTGTCTTGCAAACACTTGCGGTGAGCTCATTTCGGGATATTCCTCCTCAAGAGGATGTTATGGTATTTGGCAAAGGAAAATGGCGGAAGAATGCTTCCTTGATTTACAAACGCTCAAAAAGTATAAATTCCGACATCTGATGGTGAATATATGGATTTTAAAAAAAATCACTTGTTCTTCTCCGGTTGATACAGAAGCATAATTGATTGGTTACTGAATTCTTATCACATTTTCTCAAGGTGGATAAAATACTCAGTTATCTATTCTTGTTCTTCGCTTGTAAGTGATTGTCACCTTAATTGCTTTATCACATTGAGTCAATTCAAATTTCATGGAATACATTCGCGAAGCCTGTAAACGTTTCTTATTCGCGTCTCTGTGGAACTTTGCAGAAAGCGAAAGATATACAGTATTATTATATAAAGTCATTTTCTTGTGAGCATAGCCCGATCGCATAGTGCAGGTTTGATTAAGGATTTTGAAGGGGTCGTGGGGTCGAAATTTTTTCCTGACAAGCAGAAAAAAAAACAGTTTAGGGGCAGTTTTCACCCTTTGAAATTGCTGAAAGGCGTGGACGGGCGCAGACCTCCTATATTATGAGCCAGTGCCATTATTTTTTAGAAAGGTTTTAATGTTTTGTTTTTTTTCTTCTCTCTCTCTATAGGGCCCACAGCCCCTTCGGCTCTTTTGATCTACCTCTGTAATGCATATCATTGTGCACGATAAATCCGTTATCTTGTCAACCTTCATCATTTTGTTTAACGTGTCCTCTCTCTCTATCTCTCTCTGTCTCTCTCTCAGGACTCCAAGAAAAACACCTACCGTCACCATGGCCAACAAGAACAAGCTGAAGTATAACTCCGATGAGGACTACCCCATCATGGAAGGAAACAAGACCTTCATGGCCAAGAACCTTTCCAAGGAGCTCTACAAGAAACTGAGGGACGACCCCACCTCCAGCGGATTCACAATCGATCTCTGCATCCAGAACGGTGTTGATAACCCAGGTAAATTTGTAAATATAAAAGAAGTGGACTCTACGGGGGGGGGGGAGATTTTGGTTGAAGTGGAATCCATGCTGGAAGGTGCAGAGAGAGAGAGAGAGAGAGAGAGAGAGAGAGAGAGAGAAGGGAAGGGGGGTACTGGTCTATATCCTTGTGTAAATCACTCGGAGAGAATAGTATACATGCATTAACCACTACTGTACTCGAGCCGTTTTTATTATATCCATCAAGTGCATTTGTGGATATTGGGATGGTTTTTTATATTTGACCAAAAAAATCACAAAACAAATCAAAACACCCCAAAGGAAAGAAAAAACATTATAAAAGGCCTCCTGCAAATTCACTGTGATTGAAATACGACCAGTCTCGAACTTAGAAAAAAAAAAGTTCGATAACAATCATATTAATAGTGGTAATCATCCAAAGTTATTGTTACATTCAATAAGCTGTGTAGTCCTCATAAAACCCTTCTGCAGTTTGATGCCATCGTTCTTTAAAAAAATGTAGGGTAGATTATTTGTTTAGAAAGGCCTAATAACACTGTTCCATTTTCTCCAAAGTCATTTTTCTTTATTTTCGAATCTTGTAGATTTCACCTTGGGAATCCTGGCTGGAGACGAAGAGACTTACACCAAGTTTGCTGAACTCCTAGATCCCTGTATCCAGGACTACCACAATGGATTCTCCAAGGATCGTAAGTACATCCGTCTCTGCTCCACAATGATCTGGGGTGTTTCATAAAGCTGTTTGTAACTTACGCACGGCTTTGCGAACAACTTGAATATGAAGAGCCAAATGGGATGCCCCCAAATTTTGTCCTTCTGTCTTGGCAAAGTGTGACTGCATTTCCTATAATCTCCATTAGATTGTGGCATATACTTTGCAATAAAAATGTTTGTAAACAATAGCAATGTTAATCTACATCTGCATATGTCACCTTCAGTGGATGCGATTTGTGATTGAGAGTCCCATTTGGCTTGTCATATTCAAGTCGTTCGTAAAGTCATTTGCAACTTTACGAACAGCTTTATGAAACGCCCCCAGGGGCATCAGTCTGTTCTATACTTTGGGGGACATACACACAAACGCACAGAAAAGTTCCTCAGCTTAAAATTGGGGGGGGGGGGGGGTGCATAACTTTTTTTTTTGGGGGGGGAGGGTTGTCTCCCTGTCTCCCCCACCCCGATTGACGCCCATGACAATGGTTTGTAGGCATATTGTCAATGGAAAAGATAAAAGAAGATGCGAAATTGACAATTCATCAGTAAAATCAAATGATCTGGTTTATTATTTTTTTGAATGCACTTACGTTTCTTGGTAGGTGCAGTAAGAAAAAAATATCACAAATGTCATTATGACGTTTTTATCTCCTTTTTTTAGAGAACCACGTGACTGACCTGGATGTGAGTAAGATCGCGGATGACATCTTGGATGAGAATTACGTCATCAGTTCCAGGATCCGCACTGGTCGTAACCTTCGGGGGTTCTGCCTCAGTCCTTTCATCTGTCGCGCTGAGAGGAGAAAGGTTGAGAAGCTTGTCTCTTCCGGTAAGTCAACCAACTTCAGCTTATATAGGTCCCATCAAAAAGATGCCGCGTATGGATAGCTGTGGTATCAAACGATACAATCAAATGTATCGAATGACAAACGGCTTAAAACAAGGGGAGCTGATAACTGAACTCAAATAGCTCGAGAGAAAAATGTAAATTCGAAAATAAAATATGCCTTTCCTCGTCACTCGGAGAAAAATGCGCCAGTAAGAACACCCTTTCTATAAAGGGTTCTTTATATTTTCAAGAACCCCGCAAGGCTCCTTGTACAACCAATAATGGTTCTAAAGACCCCTTTAGAGAACCTCTATAGGCTATTGAAAAGAACCTTTCAAGGTTCCAACGTGGGACAAGAAAAGGTTCAGCAAAATTTTGTCTAAGAATGTTCTATTAGAATTTCAGATATATCAGACAAACACAGATATATCAGACGACATCCATGTATTGGCCTAATTTAAAGACATCTACAATAACTTTTCCTCATTTCTTTTTTTTTTTTTTTTTTTTTACAGCTTTGGGCTCTCTGTCGGGAGAGCTGAAGGGCAAGTACTACGCCCTTCCAACCCTGTCCGAAGCCGACCAGAAACAGCTCATTGAAGACCATTTCCTCTTTGAGAAGCCCATCTCCCGCCATTTCACATCAGGTGGTATGGCACGTGACTTCCCTGACGGCCGTGGTATCTGGTTAGTGAAATAAGAAGAAAATAGTATGGAAAAATAGATGAAGTTGAAAGGAAAAACAAAACAATAGATCGAAAAGCGTGGGTTTAGTTGAAATGGAGAGGAATTCTCAGTAGATATAGAAGACAAACGGAAAAGATAAGAACGTCGCTAGACGTGGGTTAGAACGCTCACCGTTTAAATTTTGCCGGCAAATCTGTGACGGTATAATATTTGAAAAGTTATCAATGTGGAGTAGGCTCGATTTGTTTTTGTATTTTTTTGTGAATACCTTGTTAGAAAATTTTTCTCAACTTTTTTTAGCAAAAGGAGGGCCTTTTATTTTACCCTTGCCTTCAAAATAGTTTGTATAAGAACTCTTACTTTGACTTTCCCGGTTGGTAAATATATTTTAAAGTTTCGTCTCCTTCGTATTTATTTTCTTAATTGTTTTCTGTATTTTAAAAAAGATGTCTGTTTGATTTTTTTTTGTCTCGTGCAGGCACAATGAAAAGAAGAACTTCCTCGTGTGGGTAGGCGAGGAGGATCATACCCGTATCATCTCTATGGAGAAGGGAGGCAACATGAAGAGGGTCTTCACAAGATGGGCCGACGGTCTCAAACAGGTTGGTTATGACTGTTTACTTTACATGCTTTAGATGGTTCCATAGTTTAGAAAAGATAAATTTCAACAATTCCAAACCTTTCCAGTCAAATGCTCGGTAAAGATAGAGATTTGTTTTTTTTTTTTTTGGGGGGGGGGGGAGTAATCATGAAGTTCTCTTGAAGTGCCATTTGCCTGTACGTCATTGATTAAAAGAGCGATTCGTCTTTTTTTAAATAAGCATCATGGGGAATAAGAAACATGTCGTTAGACACAATAATGTCGAAAGTTTGGATAATCAAAGGAGGCAATCCGCCCCTGCCACCAAACCCCTTTAGCATCCAGAATTTAGGCAAATAAAGTTAAATTTCTGCTAGACTTGATCATGATCCCAGGTGGTACCGAATAGTTTATGTCCCAACTATTCTGCCGCTGTCCAAGCGAGTCTAAATTCTTCCGGCGATTCTGCAGGTTTATCACTAACAAAGATAATGAGAGTTAACGTCGATGATCTTTTTTTTTTCTTTTCTTGTATACCAATAGGTGGAGGAGCACATAAAGAAGAATGGCTCCGAGTTCATGTGGAACGAGCATCTTGGCTTCATCCTGACCTGTCCTAGCAATCTGGGTACCGGTGTCCGCTGCAGCGTGCACGTCAAGATTCCCAAGCTGGCTGCCATCGACAAGGAAGCCAAGCTCAAGGAGATCTGCAAGAAACTGCGACTCCAGGAACGTGGCACATGTAAGTAAAAAGGGGTAGTGATGGTTGCCTAAAAAATAGCACATCTGGAATATTCTATGTGTGGTAGTCTGAGTTCTTGATGGTCGATACGCTGTGTCATAATGCTTTAACACTTTTCACTCATGATAATAGTCTAGTTGGAGAACAGAAAGACCAGCTTGTAGACTTTGGGTGCCTCATTTCAACGGCTTCTAAGACATCTGCATCACCCCCATCAATCCTAGATTCGCCCCTTTAGAAAGGCAGCTGAATTAATTAATAATTTTAAAAAGTAAAACAAACTCAGGGATAAAATGCTTATTTGAGTATAGGTGACTGTATATTTACTTTGCTAGTCACTAATGACTGAAGGATTTATAGCCACTTGGGCTAATTGTCATTTTGTCTAATGATAAAATGTTTAATGGCCACTTTGTCTTTGTCCTCATTTCTTCTAATCACCATTTGGTTCATTACCAGTTCATCTAGACCAAGTGGGTATTAGACGAAATGGGCAAAGGCTAACTGGAAATTAGACAAAATGGTAAATGGGCTAAATGGCAATTAGACCAAATGGTTATTAGACAAACTGGTTGTAGATGAAATGGGATTAGACGATGTGGGATGAGACCAAACGGGTATTAGACAAAGTGGGATTAGACCAAGTGACAATTCACCGAGTGAAGAGTTGTTGGTAGCAACAAGAGACCAAAATTAAATGGGCTTTTCTTCTTGTTTCCCCCCACTCAGCTGGAGAGTTGACCGAGGCTGTTGGAGGTGTCTACGACGTCTCCAACCTCGATCGTTTAGGATCCTCCGAGGTCGAGCAGGTCAACCGCGTCATCAACGGTGTCAAACTCATCATCGAGATGGAGAAGCGACTCGAGAAGGGCGAATCCATCGACGATCTCATTCCACAATAAATTCTAACCCAGTAACATCCCCTCTAGCTATTCAGCCAAACTTGCAAACACATCCGTGTCAATTCGAAGAATCAATTTGAATTAAGATACATGAAATCACTTTGATGCGGTCATTGTAAACATGGAGTATATTTCTACACCATTAAACACTTTTCAAAGAAAATAGCAGAATTTCCATATGTCAATATCAACGCAACTGCTTAACTAGGAATCTGTATAATCCAGATCAATATTGTTATTTCTCAAGCTCAGTGGAGTAGCGTATCGATCGTGCCACCATAAAAAGCTAGTAATGGCAGTGATTTTTGTGTTTTGTTTTCACTTCGGTAATGGGTTCAACTTTAGCACATGATTGTTTAGCACGTACACAAAAAAAGCAGTCAAGACCGGGATATCAAGCTGATTAAAGACATAAATTTAAAGACGAAAATGAAATTCTTTAGCGAATGCAAACAGTATTCCATCAAAAGTCTTTAATCTAATCTGAAGAACTGAGAAACACTCTTTAATCAAGGATATGTGCCTTATTTGATATAAGGGATACGACGTTTAATAATGTAATTAACTCGGTTTCACATTTTCCCGTAAATATGACATCAAACGGACCTTGATTATCGGGTTTTTCCCTCAGAAATATATATATGTTTGAAAATGGGGTTCTTTGCTGGTATAAAACTGGAGCAAGTGTGTTTGCTGTTTATTTTGGTAGATTGTAGATAAATCTTTTGTTCCTTTTGATTTAGTGTTGCGTATAAGTTGTCAGGTGAACACAAAGTATTCAATAAAGCTCATTTTGAAAAAAAAAAAACAGACAATTTTTCTTTGAACCTGATAATAAATTCTCAAAAAGTCACTTTAATTTGAAAAAGAATTCGCAAATGAAAACATATGGAATCTATTAATATGTTTTGCACAAAGTGCATAGATCAGATATTTATATTGTAGTGCACCCAATCTTATGCCACTCTAGAAAAACAAATTTTACACGAAATGTGACTTATAATATATTCCAGTCTCCTATAATAGTTTTCCCCTGTGTATATTGTGAAAATAAAAATATATATTCATGTGTTTCTGTGGAAAAAAAAGACTTCATTTTTGGGTTGCGTGCAGATCGAGGAGATGCTTAAAGGGAGCAAAGAATAATTACGTCAAAGATTGAGAGAGCGAGAGAGAGAGAGAGAGGGGGGGGGGAGAGGGGGGCACTGAAGAGATAGATGGAAAGGGGGTAATGATAATACTTTGGTCAGCTTATACTAAAGCGCATTGCAAGAAACCGGTATTATTCAAAGAGAGAGAGAGAGAGAGAGAGGGGGGGGGGGGGGGGGGAGTGCATTAGAGAGAGCAGAGATAGGACTAGGATGAGTGGCCCGAAATAGATAAGAATAAACGTTTGGGAAAAAATTTTGTGCCCCTTTTTTCTGAGGGGTGTTTCATAAACTTGTTCGTAATTAAGTTACGCATGACTTTAAGAACGACTTAACCATGAACAGCTTAAGGCCCGAAGTTTTTCCTCCTGTTAGTAACGTATTCATCATAATCTTAATTAAATTGTGGCAAAACTTTACCTACATTAAAATGTTTTGTTTATAATGATAATGTTAATCAACAGATATTTCAACTTTAGCTTATGCAATTAAATGTGATTGAGAATCCCATTTGGCTTTTCATGGTCAAGTCATTCATGAGTAATTTTGCACACGGCTTTGTGAAACACCCACTGGAACCACTCCGAAAAGTCCTTATGTAAGTATTTGAAGTTTGAAGTTTATTTGTTCCACTTTGTACATCAAAGAAACGATTCAGATTTTACCAAATTGTCAATTTCAACGTATAAAGAACTCAAATCAAATGGATGTACGGTAAACAGGTCGAAAGTTTCGAGATACATGAAGGATTGGCACAATAAGAAGAGAATGTAAAATGTGGGGAGCCTACATAAAAAGCATAGCTTGTAATCTTCGGTATACCGTAAAACGGAGTGAATGGAAACGGATTTTGCATATTTTTGCCCCCAAACTTCTTCATTCCATTGCAAGTGACAAAGTTTTTTTTTTCCTACTTCCATTCATGGTACATTTCTGATGTTAAAAAGAAAATCCATCAAAATCATACTTGATATTTATTTACAAGTTGGTGACAGTTACTTCACCCCGATGGTATAGGGTGAATAGGAACAGATTATGCAATTTTATGAAATAGTGGCGGATCCAGGAATTTGAAATAGGGGTGGCGCCAGCAGCGAGGGAGCGGAGTGACTGAGCGGGGGAGTGTGTGGGAGGGGGGTATCCCCCCTCTCACGGTAAGCACTTTTTCAAGATATCGTGTGCGAAAGTCACATTTTAAGAGCACTTTTAGAGGAAAAGCTCTAACTCAACAATTGTCTGTGAATAAATGACATAACGGGAATGGGCCGTTGGTAAGGAAAATTAGATACCTTAGAATTTGACTAATAATATTCATAATATGGTCGGCTTCATTTCATTAAAATATTCCCCTTGAACAATGTAGCCAGTCAAATTAAAGCAGATCTATTGATATTGAATGCAGGGGCAGCGCTACATTTTTCATAGTGGCGGCGATTTCATGTAACGAGTGGGGGGGGGGGGGCGGAAACACCGAAGGTCACCGCCGAAAATCTGTTTAGAGAAGTTGGAAGGGGGTGATCGTTATTATGCGAGCGAGCGAAGCGAGCGAGCTAAAATTAACCACAATAAAAGAAGCCTCGTTTTGCCATCAACATACACTCCAGGCCGATATGATATTTAAGTGGTTGGCCTAAATATGGTCACCTGACTCAAAATATAAAAATGAAAAAAAAAATAAGTTTTAAAAATCGAGGGGGGGGGGGGGGATCGTCCCCCCAGAAATAATCGAGGGGGGACATGTCCCCCTCCCCCCCTCGATCGCCGCCTATGATTTTTCAAGTGATTAAAAAAAAAGAAAAAGGAGAAAAAGAAGAAGAGAGAGGAGGAAGAAGAAAGAAGAGGGTGGGGAAAGAGGCCTAGCTACGGCTTGCAACTACCTACTTTCCTAAAACTTCTAGCCTCGGTATCACTCTAAATTCGTGCTTTATCACAAGCAATATCTTGAAGTAAGGGGAGGGGCACTTTTACAATGAAATATGGTCTGTTACTATTAAAAAAAATATGAAAAGCCCGCGTCATATTTAAGGTGAGGCGAAGAGTAAAAAAAGAATCACACTACAGAAAAATTATAGAGGGGGTCCTTGGCGCCCCTGCCTGGATCCGCTAAGTACTGCGTATGCATAATAAGATCCTGAAGTTCGGGAAAGGGTTTGATATGATAAAGATATTGCAGTGATATCGGAACATACTTTAAGTTTTCTGCGTTTGAAGGCATGCAACATAATCATCATCATCATCATCATCATCATCTGATATACGGGAGTGAGGTAGTCCTGTAGTTTCCCGGTCGTTGCAGAAAAAAAAAAATAGTTCGTTCACTGTAGCTTTCACAACTATAGCGGCTTGCGGTATGCGTGGATGTCAGGTAATATGGAAATGTTATCAAGGCCGGTCTTAAAGGTTTCGGTACTGGAAACTGTGACAAGTGATGCTGGCAAATTATTCCAAGACTCGATGACACGTTTAATGAAGAAACAACTTCTGACATTTAGCTTGCAGTGGGTATTGAATAGCTTCAGTGAATGTCCACGTGAAAATTGGTACTTTGGTTTCCCGGTTTGGTTTTTCGAAAAAATGTTCCGGGTGTATTCTGTCATACCATGTAGAATTTTGTACACCTGAATCATGTCGCCCCTCTCACGTCGATAGCGAAGAGAGAATAAGTTCAGTTTCTTAAGCCTTTCGACATATGATAACAAGCTCATGCCGGGTACCATTCTAGTAGCTCTTCGCTGTACAGCCTCGATTTTGCGATCGTCTGTTACATATCGAGGGTTCCATGATACCGTACAATATTCGAGATGTGGACGTATAGGTTTTGTACAAGGGTATGAAGACATCTTGGTTGGTATTGGCAAATGCTCGTTTGATGATTCCCAACATCTGGTTTGCCTTTTGTATCATAGCAGTTTCCTGAACTTTCTGAAGGCTAGATCCCTATCAACTAATATTCCTAAGTCTCTTTCAATCTCGACATTCTCAAGAGGTCTCCCTTCCATGATATACGTTAGAGTACCTACATAAAGAGAGTAGCGACAACCCAAGATTTGAACGCCATTTTGTTTCCCTGTTACGCAACATTTCTATTCAATTCCGATAAGCAAACGGGTGTTCGAAATAGAAAGAATTTGAACGCCATTTTGTTTCCCAAGAAGTAGGACGTCTATGTCGCTACTCTCTTTATGTAGGTACTCTAATATACGTCTGTTGGGGATTGTCATTGTTCGTTACCAAACATACCAAATGAGTTGTCCACCAAATTTTATTTTTAGTGAGCAAGAGGTGAAAATGGCAAAAACTGCAGTTTTGACATCTTTTTGACGGTGAATTTGATCTAATGCAGAGGAATTCATGTTTTGGAAGGGTGTTTGCAACTTTTGCAATTGATACCACAGAAATAGAAGACGTCTTCTATTTCTGTGATTGATACTTATCAATAATTCACGGTTGAATGAACACATAATAAAAACAGAATATCACCATGTTGAAATTATCAAGTAATTATTGTCAGATTTCATCAAAGTTTCCTGACTGAAAAAATACAGAGATATGTTTTAGGGGGAACTTACTTTTTGTCTTTTGTTTATATTAAAAAAAAAAGGGGTGAATTTTATTAATAAAGCATTACTCTTTAGGTCTATACTTTGTTTTGATTTGTACTTTGCCTCCACCGTAAACGCACGCGCATGCGTACGTGCACGTGGGAAGATATCATTGTTGCTAGCTAATGTCGCTAGAAGACTGTCGAAAATCATGGAATTAAGTCAACAAGTACAAGCAAAACAACGAGGACCTGGGTTTGTAGGCATCAGGTTTTGTCAGGAATGGTAATTATGAATTCTAATTAATTTATGTTCGAATGTTTACAGTTACACTAAGTCCGTTTTGAAGAGCGTGAAACGCTCGCCCTCGGCGCCAGCTAGCTTGGTCGGAAGACGGCTGTTGCGAGGCGCCTGGCGCTGGACGATATTATTGGTGCCAGCGCATTCCTAACGTTATGCCCTTCACCTCTCTGGCCGACTTAGTTGTGGTTTACAATTACATGGTAGACCGAAAAATTCTGTCTCTAACATTCGTCGTTAGCCTCTTATTCTGGTAGGGTCGGCACTCCTTTATAGAGACAGAAGCGCCCCGTAGACTTTAGTATGCAATCTCGCTGACAGTGGTCTGTCATGTCAGCGAGAAGCCGCTAAGCAAGCCGCGAAAATTCGTATTTTATAGAGTCTAATTGTTTTTGACATGTTTAATAATAAAGAAAAAACTATCTGTATATGCCATAGAGGATATAGCTTACCGATGTTATGGTTATATTCCTTTTAACTCTCCATTTTAAGGTAAATCCAGGGTCCTAATGACCTAGACCGAAGTGTTCTGTCTCTAACAGTCGTTTAGCCTCGTATTTTGGTAGGGTCGGCACTCCTCTAACGACGACTGTTAGAGACAGAACACTTCGGTCTACTAATGACCTAACGTTAGGTCCAGAGGCGTCGATCCATTTTTCGGATTGGGGGGGCAAGACGACCAAGCGGAGATTTTTTTTTTTGTTTTAAGAGATATTTTATTTCCTTCCTCTCATACAGGAATACATAAAATTAACAAATTAAATCATCAGTGTACAAGACATATTCATGATCAGTTAATCATATACATTTAGATTCATCAATTGATAAAAAAAAATAACTAACCAACTTAATTACATCAACTTAAAGATCATAGAGAAATATCAAATTATACATGATTATACAATTTTTTTTCATTCAAATAAAACAGCTTAAAACAACAAAAAAGAGAGGAAGGTATATAAAATTACATCACCTAACCCCGTCACTCCACCTACTTCCCCCTCCTCCCACCCTACCACCCCTTCCTCCTCCCTTCCACCCGCATAACCTCCCACACGCACACGCACACTCACACACAAACACAACACACACTCACACACGCACACACACCCTCTCACAAACACACCCTACCACACACAACGCTCCAGTCACACCCAAACAACATGTACTTTCCGGGTTTACCTTTGACTTCCTACACTGTTCCATCTGTTAGCTCATCCCACTTCTGCAAATGTACATGTAATGTGCCTCTCTTCGTCGCTAATTTCTTTTCATTTTCTTTATAGCTATCAATCAATTTCAATGTATTTTCAAATGATGGAATGATTCCCTTTGACCTTGCAGAAAAAATAATATATTTTAACAAAAATATTACAGTATTACATAGATTTATTCTTTGAGATTTCCCCTTTAATCCAAGAAATATCTCGTCCCATGACCCGAGCCCAATTTCAGTTAACTTAAAATGTTTGACCACTTCTTCCCATAGTGTATGAACTAATTGACATTTCAGGAACAAGTGTGGGTATGTTTCAACTTCCTGTTTACAAAAGGAGCATAAATTATCTGATATAAACCCAAACTTGAATAAATTCTCATTAGTATAAATAGCTCCATGTAATAATTTGAACTGAAATTCTCGCAATTTGCTACAAAAGATGGAACCTTTCACTCTTAAAAATATATTTCTTAGTTCCATATCAGTGAAGCTAAACTGACTATGTCCATCCCTCACCTGTAAATCATAATCATTCTGCAGCTGCTTAATGAAGTAATTATAAACTTTTCTTGATTTCAAACTGGATAATAATTCAATATTATCTGAAATTTTTAAAGGAATATCATATCTAGAAGTATCAATATACATAAAATTTCCCTCCTTATATTCATCTGGAATCACTGAACATATGTCATGTACTTTTAACAAACTGTTACCTTTAATTCCCATATTCCAAAAATGCGCGTATGGTTTCATAATTCTATTTTCTATAACATCCCTGACCATACATATTCCCTTTTCAAACAATTCTTCATCATAAACCGTTTTATTTCTTATACACACATCTGTATTATTAAATAAGATAGGGTTATATATATTATCTTCGTAAAATCTACATCTCTTCATTTCTTGCCAAACTTTTAAAAGTTCTATATAAAAAGGAGGTATGTTATTCAAATCCATTTTACCAATGTCATAGTTACATAGAAACACAAAACGACCTCCTATCTTTGAACAACAAAAGTTAAATGATGCCTTCCATCCAGATAGTTCTTCCTCATTTAGTAAACGTTTCACCCACATTAATCTTTGACTTTTGACAAAGATTTCAAAATTGTTCATTCTCAACCCTCCGAATTGGTAATCTTGGTACAATATCTTCCTTTTTATTCTATCTTTCCCTCCCCAAACGAATTCAAACGATATTCTTTCTACCTCCCTGAAAATATCATGTGGGACTACTATTAACGAGGAGATATAATTAATTTTTGAAAGAGCATACGTTTTCAACAACTGAATTCTCCCGAAAATAGTTAGATCCCGTTGCTTCCACCATCCTACCAAACGCTTTATTCTACTTAATATTTCTTTATAATTCACTTCATTATTTCTTTTTATATTTCTTGAAAAATAAACTCCCAATATTTTTATTTCCTCCACGTTATGTCCAAAGAAAAATGAGCTAGGTTTCTCCCTCTCATTACCTAACCAAACAAAGTTTGTTTTGTCCTTGTTAACTCTTAAACCGCTAACATATTCAAAATCTTCCAAAATCCTTTTCAATTTTTCTACAGAATTAACATCTTTCACAAAAATAGTTATGTCATCAGCATACATAATTTGCCTAATTTCCCTGTCCCCTAATTTGATTCCACTAATTTCCTCATCCCTCCTTATGACCATAGCTAAGGTTTCGATTACTAAAACAAAGAGATATGGTGAAAGAGGATCCCCTTGTCTAACCCCTCTCTTTATTTGAAAGTAACCAGTTGACTGACCCCCATTCATAATACAGCTACTGCAATTATTATATAAAACTTTCACCCATCTGCAAAAATCCTCCCCAAAACCAAATGATTTCAATACTTTATTTAAATAAACATGTGAAACGCTATCAAAAGCCTTCTCAAAATCCACTGCAAATAAAAAACCAATTAATGATTTATTCATAGAATAAAAAAACATATCATCTATAAGCCGGACCGCCTCCCCTATGTTTCTATTTTTAATATACCCGACCTGATCGTGGTGAACCACTTCTCCTAAAACTTCCTTGATTCTTTTTGCTAGAACTTTTGATAGAATCTTATAGTCTACATTTAAGAGCGTTATTGGTCTATAATTTTTAATGTCCCTTGTATCTTTCCCTTCCTTTTCAATTAATGTAATAACTCCCTGCCTTTGAGAATTTGACAACCTTTCTTTATCAAATGATTCGTTTAATGCCTCTACAACCATTCCCCCCAGCACCGGCCAAAAAGTGTAATAAAACTCAACACTCAATCCATCATTGCCTGGGGATTTATTGAATTTCATCTCCTTTATAACTTCAAAACACTCGTCTTTGTTCAATTTTCCTTCACAAAAATCTTGGCTTTCTTTACTTAATTTTGGTACATCATATAAAAATCTACTGGATTCATTTTTTCATTGTCACTTTCCTTCGACCCATATAGTTTTTCGTAAAAGTTCCTGATTAGGCTTAATATTTCCTTTTTTTCCGTAATCACCTCTCCCTCCTTATTGTATATTTCTTTGATTACACTTTTTCTTTTATTTGACTCCAATAATTGTGTAAAGTATTGCATGTTCTTTTCCCCGTCTTCATACCATCCGGCCCGAGACCTAACCTTTAATCCCTGACGAGAATAGTCATACAAATTTTCTAATTCCCTTTTCTTTGTTTGAATTTCGTCACTTATCGTCTTCAAAGGAGTGTTCACTAAATATTTCTCCAATTTTCTAATTTCTTCTTCCAAAATTTTAATCTCATCTTTCCTTCTCTTTGCCCTTTCTTGCGAAAATTTTCTAGTAAATTCCCTAATTTTCATTTTCATAAAATCCCAAAAAACAATCTTGTCTAAAATTTGAGGACGCCACATTTTCTCTAATTCAGTAATTTGTTTCTTCATTCCTTCTACAAAATCTTTATCTGCACAGAGGCTGTTGTTAAACTTCCAATAGGACCGTCCATGGGAATAATTCTCACCAAAGTTACTGAATCGCAGTGTAATGGCAGAATGATCTGGAGTTATTGATACAAGAATATCACACATATTCACAAGATTTCTCAGTAACCCACGGCTACTATTTGTACACACACGCACTCACACACGCACACCCTCACACACACACACACACACGCACACACATGCACTCACACACATATGTATGTATGTATGTATATATATATTTATTTATTTATTTATATATACCCATATATATATATATATATATAGATATATATATAAAACATAGGCCTATATCAACGTGAAGCATTTTCAAATTGGCGAAATTAAGCAACTTGCTATGTGAACCATCCTGCTTTTTTTTTTTCAATTTTGCGAGTGAGCGAAGCAAGCGAGCAAAAAATTACAAATTTCTTGTTATGAGAGAAGAGTTTAGTTATCATATAGGCATAAATGATACCTGATATATATGTATAATGTTACTTTGCTGCCAAATGTGAATTCTATTTTGTCACATCGCTGGTCCATTGTTGCTGCCCCCCAAACCACTCTGTTTTTTTAATATTACGAGCGAGCGAGGACGCACACGCTGTTTTTCATGGTAGATGTCGTAAACCCTTCGGCAAATTACGCTGTGAGCCAATGAAACCTCTACATTATCGATTCAGCCTCTTCTCACCGAATTTGTTTGCTTTTCAAAACCATTAATATGAAACGAGCGAGCGCAGCGAGCGAGGAAAAATATACCCTTTTCCATATGATAGAAGTGTTATTTCGTCATCATAAAAATGTGATAAAAATGTGATATGCGCTATACAAGAACGGAATATTATTATTATTATCATTATCATTAGAATACATTATAAACCTGTCATGCCTGTATGATATCTAAATAATATATCCGGTCACCTGTGTGCAACGTCGCTTGCAGTCCGAATCCATTCTATTTCTACTATAGCGAGCAAAGTCAACGACCGATCCCGGAAAAAATTATATGGATTCGTCCCAAAATCTTTGTCAACCACATTGCTGCCCAAATATAATGATACTTTGGAATCTCGCTGCTATAATAAGCTACTTGCTGCCCGAAATCATCTTGTATCTAGCTTTTACCAGCGAGAGTACAGTGGAGTAGCGAGCGAGTTAACGAAAGATATGTTTTTGTTTTGCGTTGTATTTTTTTTATCCAGGCCGTTATCTCCTGAAATTTTATCTATTTTTAGGTCAATTGGCCGCTCGATTTCTAGGAGTGATATCTTGTTTGGTTATATTACTTCCTATGAAAAGAATAGTATAACATTAGATAGAAACACAAAACGCAAACCGATTTCCTTTCATAAGAATAGTAATTATCATCGGCATTGGTTAAGATACAATAAATGCGAGCGAGCGCTTCCCAGTGTCCCCTTTTCTTTCTTTTTTCTTCTTTTACGCTTTCATTTCACTCTCTTCCTTCCTTTTCCTTTCTTTTCTCTTTCTGTTTTCTTTTTCCTTTTTTCTTTTTTTTTTTTGGTTGGGAAATTATTGGGGGGGCAAAATGATATCTTTGCCCCCCCCCCCCCCCCCGAAATTTTCTTTGGGGGGGGCAACTGCCCCCCCTGTCCCCCCAGGATCGACGCCTCTGGTTAGGTCCTCGCGGTTGAAAATCTTGCACTTGCAGCCAACCTTTCCCTCACACAGTTCGTTCGCCTCCGGCTAGGCTCCACTTAGCTTTTCGGATGGAGATCAGCGAATTCGCGACTCCCGCATTCGACCGAACGTATTCAAACCGACGATCAACCAATACGAAACAACAACAACAACATCATCGTTCATACGTACCGTTAATGCCCAACGCCCACGTACATTTTGTAGGCATATTACATGTACTGGTCGATCGAATGCGGGAGTCGCGAATTCGCTGATCTCCCTCTGAAAAGCTGAGCGGGAGGCGAACAAACTATGTGAGAGAGAGGTTGGCTGCAAGTGCAAGATTTTCAACCGCAAGGACCTAACGTTAGGACCCTGGATTTACCTTAAAATGGAGAGTTAAAAGGAATATAACCATAACATCGGTAAGCTATACCCTCTATGGCATATACAGATTTTATTATCAAACATGTCAAAAACAATTATAAAATACAAATTTTCGCGGCTTGCTTAGCGGCTTCTCGCTGACAGACCACTGTCAGCGAGATTACATACAAAAGTCTACGGGGCGCTTCTGTCTCTATAAAGGAGGAGTGCCGACCCTCCCAGAATAAGAGGCTAACGACGAATGTTAGAGATAGAATTTTTTGGTCTATTTACATGGATGTAAGTTAGATGAAGATTACAAGACCAAGGCAATGAAATATTACGATTATTGGGTATTACATTTATGTGTCAAGTCAAGACTTACTTGAAAGAAGACTGGGAAGACGTCTGATGATGATGATGATGATGATCATGACGATGATCATGATGATGATCATGATGAAATTAGTTGTGACTCCAGTCCAGGAATGTCACACATCACACAGGTACAGCCACCTTACTCACAGCATGCACAGGGGAGAATTCTCATGTGTTGGGCTGTGCCTGTATATTGTATGCTTTTTGCCCAACATCAAGGTAAATCTAAGTTTAAAAAAAAAAAACTATCTGAGCCATGTAGAAATAGAATAAACAGATGAATTTCAGTTGTGCAGCTTAACTTGATACTAGACATTGATATTAAAGCATAATATAGAGTCTAGACATATAGCCGAAGGCCTTCTTAGATAACTTTTATTAAATATAGAAATATAAAGCAGTTAAACTCTTGCCTCAGTGGTACATGTACATGTGTGTATGTATCTTTAGATGGTTTACCACATGGTGTAAACAAGTCCAAAAGAATTCAAGAAGGTCCTTCCACCTGCCACGGGATGTTGGTTGATTACAAAGTACATGTACAAACTTCCCTATTTCTATCATTTCTCTGCTCAACTTTTGCATGTTGTACACTTCAGCTGCTTTATGCATATTTTTGAATTTCATTTATTTTCAGCAACAACATGTTATACCCTAAAGAAGACAAGGAAAATAAGATATTACTTTATGCTGTAAGTATATATTTTGTTTGTTTCATCACTTTCATGCATACAGACAGGAAGAAACATGGTTGGAATCTTTTCAGGGAATCAGTTTGCTTTATATGATTATATTTAGAAGAAAATGTTTTAGAGTCACAACTGACTCTGAGTCAGTTCCATGCTGGTATATATATTAATTCCAAATAAAATACATGTATAAGCTCCTTTTGAAATGTGAGGATTGCTAGGTGGGGAAGTATTAAATGATTATGTGCCATGAAGTCATCCCCCCAGTTTGAAACCACAAAGCGTAACAGCACCACCCCTTTATTTTTTTATTTTTTTTTTGGGGGGGGGGGGGGACGACTTCATGGCACATGATCATTTAATACTTCCCCACCTAGCAGTCCTCACATTTCAAAAGGAGCTTATATTTTAAACTGAAGTACATGTACATGTACATGCAGGGTTCTCACTAGAAAAAAATCCACACACGGTTCCCACTCTGCGCAAAGCGTGGAAGTTTCAGAAGTTTTACGGAATAACACCTAAAGTTAGGTGTGGGGGCAGTATATGCTATAGTAAAAGGATGAAAAATACTTCTTGGTAAGCAGGAGTTGTCTACTAATGGCATAAAAGTAAAAATACATTGTCAAAAAACAAAACAATCTGTGACATTTATCATTATTGTTATGAATATATACTCCAATATTTTTTTACCCTTGTTGCCACAAATGGTGCAGCAATTTCACACATGGTTCTTCCTTGTCTGAAACCCTTTATGCATGGTATTGGAACCATGGGTGTTATGTACTAGTGAGAACCATGTGTACATGTATTTCTCGATTTTTATCAGAACCATTATGGCTACCATAACAGGTGTGGTATCATAGGGTACCTGATATCATATGAAAAGCTGTATTAATATGCTATTAGCCTGCAAAGTTGCATAAGTGTAGGTAATGTCTTTGTCTTGTCTTAAACCTTTTGCAATTTTTATTGCACATTTAAATTGGTCATATAATTTCTTTTCAGAAAATAAATAATTTTGCTATCATGGGGTTGATATTTAAGGAGATATTAGTTTTCAAAGTAAAAGTTACACTACGGAAGTTAGAATCACCATGTAACACAAAAGTGGGAAACCTCATGTCACATGACCAAATAACAGTGCTCAGGCATTTTGAGCATACCCGGTACACTATTAAGACTTGTGGGGAGAAATAGACTCCATCTGTGAGTGAACTGTAATAATGTAATACATGTACATGCAAACATTGCAATGTAAATTTCAGTTTTTGACATTCTTTGAAAGGATTTTTTCCTTCTATACAAACAGTGCAGAAATTGTGAATATCAACAAGAAGCTGACAATGCCTGTGTCTACGTCAATAAAATCACCCATGAAATAGAGTGAGTATATATACTGCTGTATCAAGGCATCATACACCCCTTTCTTCCTCAATTGTTGTAACTTTCATTTTGTCATGTTCTGTTTGTAAGGTACCTATTAAAAAACCTATGAATATATGACTGTATTTGTAGAAATGAAATTTTAAGCACTGCAGGTACATGTATGTAGAAATTTGAAGTATCTTATTTTGTTAACAAGGATTTATCTGTGTACCAATACAGTTGGAATTAAATTGCCTCATAGTTCTCTAATAATGAAATGATTATCTTGCAGTGAGCTGACGCAGATTGTGGCAGAAGTTGTTGCTGATCCAACCCTGCCAAGGACAGAGGATCATCCTTGTGAGATGTGTGGTCATAGAGAGTCTGTCTTCTTCCAGTCACAAGCAAACAGAGCAGAGGTATTAGTCTGTCAAATGATAATCATCTACAAGTACATGTATAAGAATTGATGAAAAGCTTGCATTATGGGCATACCGAAGTTTTTGTAGTGCTGCACTCATTGGAGCAAAATACGAGACTGAAAAGAGAACTGGATTTAACCAGTAAAAATGCAAACCTAAACAGCATGAACATGAAATCAAACCAGGAACTTACATTTAAGGCTTTATAACTTAAAGGCCCACATGTAAAAGCTTTGTTTGTTTTGTTGCCCATTTTTGTTTGTTTGGGGGTGCATTTTTCTTTTAAACAACATAATCAAAAGAGACCCTGAGTTGTATGCATACAGTGAGCCAACAAGGACTGAGAAACATGCACAAAATTACATTTCAAGGGGAAAGGACAAGTCTCTCCTTATTAGTGTCCCTATTCTTCCATGCCATCAAAAAAGTTAATATTTGGATATATCCTTGGGTTCTTGTGATTGTGTTGCCAAGTTCAAATATGTTGGACAGGAGATCAAGTTTGGTGAAGCAGATAAGAGCTAAAGAAAAATCTGTTGATCAGTTATCAAGTATGTGCAGACAACTAATGACCTGCAAGCAACAATGCATCAAATTGCAAATGAAGGAAATGTGATGAGGAATGCTAAATACATGTATTACTTTCTTTTTCATGACTTGTGCAGGAAGGAATGCGATTGTACTACGTCTGTACAGCTCCCAACTGTGGCCATCGGTGGACAGAATGACGGCATCATCGGCATGTTTATGCCCCCGCTCACCAAAGGTGGTTCCGTTGGTCCGACAGCCTTTGCAAAATGCCGCAGAATCATGGGTTCAGATTTGGTGAACTTATTAAGCAGTATTTTCCTGTATGTCAGAGACCATGGCTCTTTATACAATTCATTGCAAATACATGTTTTGTGTAGGCATTGCAATTGAAAAATAAGGTTTTGCAGATATCTTTGTTGGCAGATAACTCAGTTTGCTTTATTGATGGATCCAGGTATTCTTTTAAAACCTTTTTTGTGGCAATTGCAGAATAAAGGTTTCCAAATCTGAGACAATTTGTTTAGGTTCTAGGACAAGGTTGTAACACATTTGGGGGTCTCTCCTGGAATATACCTGAATTGTAAAGTAGACTTAAGCAAATTGAGTAGACTTTGTAGGTACAGATAATAGGGAGCTTTAGATACGCGATGCAGCTCAGACGACGCGGTATCTTGCCAAAAAAAATTGTTGTTGTGCGCATGCGCGAGACAGCTCTTTTCCAATCCATCCTGCGTCGTCTGTTTTTTTACACAACGGTTCTGGGGCCAGTTTACCGTCCTCCCCAATACGCGACGGGAGACCTTTGTTGACCCTTTTTTATGATGCAACAATGGTTCATATTTGAGTGCGCACGCTTTGTTTCACTGCATCCTCCCCAAATCTAAAGCCTCTTTGCAACGCGACGCAAGGAAAAAGGAGAATGTAAAGGAGAACATAAGTCAACTCGGCAAGATTCCGCGTCGTCTGAGCTGCGTTGCGTATCTAAAGCTCCCTAATTTATTCGGGGGGGGGGGGGTGTATGCTAAAATTCCTGCCTCATTTGTGAAAGAATTCAAGATTCAAGGATCTGAATAAACAGATTCATTGGAATGATGATACAGAGTTCAGAGAAAATTTCTGTGCATTGATTATATACTTGGTCTGTGCATGATTGATTTTAATTACACCTTTGCACTGGCTCAGAAAATGAAGTGGGTGAAGGATCTGCTTGATAAGAATTTTGAGTGTGTTGGAAAGTGACTGAAATCTCTATTTTACAATTTTTTTTCAAGATGTTGACCTTTTATGGAAAAACACAAGCTCCTGAAAAAGTGCTGCAGATATTTCAGAAGTTAAACTAGCTGAAAGAATTGGAGTGTGGTGCATATTCAGACAGAAAGTTGCCCTTGATTTACTGGGCAGAAAATTTTCTGTTCCTGGCATTTGTCAACATCTGTGGTTTAATGGGAAATATTTGATCAAAATCCAAACATTTCTTATATTATGGCAATGGTAAAATGAAATATGCTCGGTGAATGATTTACTCACACCACATCACCCACGAAGTAAACGTTTTGAAGAATTGATACTTGCGTTTTATGTTTTCATTAAAAAGATATGAGGAAATAAAACTTTCTGATTAAACATACTACTAGTCCATGGCTTGATAAACGAAATGAAGACAAAATAGATGTGCTGCAAAGGGATAATACTGTATCAGATCTTATGAGAATGAAAAAATTCCACCATGTGCATTTCAAGTGACATTTGAATAGAATGTCACAGAAAAATGATACTATTGGTAGAACCATTGTACTATTCCAGTGGCTTTACAAATATAGGAGGTATGGGAATGTTATTTCATGTCTGTAAACCCAGTACATATATCGTGACAATGAATCTAAAGCTGCAAAACTACAGTGGAGACTCGGTATAACCGAGGTCCTTGGGACCATCGAAATTACCTTGTTATAGCTGGAATCTCGTTATATCAGGGTTAAAAAAACAATAGAATATAAAGAGCTGGGACCAGAATATTACCTTGTTATATCAGGAATATTGTTATATTGGATCTCTTTATACCTAGTTTCCACTGTATACTGTAATAAAACATGGTGATTTTAGTGCGTGGAGCATCAAGCAAGGGTACATTTTCTACATCTGAAATATAAGTGAAAATGTTGACGGGAGAGTACATGTACGTATAAGTGGGTATGAACAACTAGTCATTGAATGTTTTGATTCATGTATTTCCATGAAGCATGCAAAAGTCAAACCAATTCCTCTGGGCCGTTTTTTGTTTAGAATTTTAGAGACATTTGTTTAATAATTGGCTTGTTCGGCATCCTCATGACCCTGTTTCTTCAAAAATATCTTTATACAGGTGTATGTTGCTTTTTTACTGAGGCTGCTACCGACATCAATCAACCCCTCATGATGATGGTCTCCTACGTTCACAAATTCTGTTCACTTCATATGTTAGTTTTCCATGTACATATTTTTGTGTGTGTTTAGAAGTAACTTGTAAATGTCTGAAAATGTGTTTATATATTTTTCCGTAATTATTCTGCATCATCTTCATGAACACAGAAATAGAATAAATTCAATAAAACAAATCAAACAATTTTGAACAGCATTTTTTTCCATTACTTAATCCTCTTGTGAAGTACCGGTACGACAGCTCTATGATTTCATGAATCATTTGTTGCCATGTGAGCTAGCCTCTTGCAAACTTACTGATAAACAAGAGCAGCGTTTACTGAATTATGAATATAGTTAGTCGACTACTCTATTTCTTGGAAAGGAAGCTAAGATAGCAATAACATCATGTCAATTCTTAATGAATGTGTATATACAGTGTATTTTTTTCAAAATTTTCGTAAGACATGTTACAGTCCATTATTTCAAAGGTTCGTTAGTCCGAAAATGAAATAAGGTCCTCTAGTTCGTTAGTTGTTTTCAGACTAACAAACCTTGTTTCATTTTCGGAATATCGAACCTTGGGATAACGGACCTCATTTCATTTTCGGATTGAACCTTCGGAATAACAAGCCTTCAGAATAACGAACATCACTCATAAGACATACTTTTTTTTGTCATATATACATTAAATTACAGCAAAAATGCAATAGACATGCATGTTCAATGGATTTTATTTCAGGGGTGAAAATGAGATGAAAATTATTTCACAACTGCACCACATGAATGAACATTCAATTTTAACTCTTTGAGAGGCAAACTGATTTGTGCAGTTTGAAAATACATGAAATGATATGCACTAAAATTAGTTACATTTTACACGATAAATCTCACACCCTAAAATGTTATAATTCACCCAAATGACGATGAACTGATATACTATTTAGGGATTCTAATATATATGACATTTCTAGTGATTACCTCAAGAAAAACATGACATGATTTTGGTCTATGTGAGGATGAGACAGGCATGAATATTCAGCTCAGAGGCAATGCCAAATGTTATACCTGTAAAAGCCAATGAAAACTGAAAACGCATAAGTTGTGCTTGTGCTCCCTATGAAAAAACATGAATGTACACGTTTTAACATTTAAAGTGACGAGAAATATTCATATCCTAATCTTAGAAATCAGTTTATGTACTTCATCCTGATACATTCAAGAAGACATTTAAAGGAAATTAGGAAGAAAGGATTTTTTTTAATAAAAGAGAATGCAGATGAGCATGTCATTTTCAAAGTATCCAAGCAATAACTTTGCTCTTAAATCATATTTCAGACATTTCACAATAAAAGTACCTGTAATCTAAATCCATTAAAAGAAAAAAAAATCCACTTTTGTACATGAGTATACAAATGACAAGATGAATCGTACATCAGACAATCGCCTAATTTCTTACACATATCCAAAGTTCAATCGTTAATACATACTGGTAATTACAATAGTGTATAAAAATAACTTCCGAAATACATCTGATCAGTGATTCATGCAAATCTTTTAACATTCACCACAATGCACAACTGGACAGACCATAGTATGAGACTAACCCCGCTTTCAGACGTACCAACTTATCGTATATTCATACGACGTATTCATATGAGACCTTTCAGACGCAACGCCCTGTTATCTGATAATCGTATAGGAACATTCAGACGTACCTCGCGGAAGCTCATGAATATGTTACGAGTCCCTTGCGCAGTATGAACTTCACGTGGGCTCTGCACTTCGTGTTTGTGTTGCGCTCGTTGTGCTGGACTCATAGTAGAGTTTGGGCCCTAAGCACGCGTTGCAAATAAGTCCCGCCTACTTATACGATGTATGAATATGAGAGCATTCAGACGTGAATTTACATCGTATGGATAAAGGATAATCGTACGAAACGATGCCCAAACCACCGTTTCGATATACGTCGTATATTGAAACGACGTATCAATATAAGAGCATTCAGAGGCTAAAAAACGTCCAATATCCATACGTCGTATATCCATACGTCGTATATCGATACGAGAACTCTCTCGTCTGAAAGCGGAGTAAATTACACGGTCGCAGAAGACACATTTATGTGCAGACATGGGTTCTTGGTAGATATGTATAAAACAGCTTACGTATGTCCAATTTAAAAAGTACAGTCACACATACTTGTTCAGATGTTGCTTTGATGATCTGAATGGTACTTGACATTATTTTGCTGCTGAGCAGAAAAAGAAATGAATGAAAATTACACTAAGATATCCTTTTGTAATACATCTATATGTACCTACTGGTTCTCAATATTTCCACCAATCGTTCAGAGTACCAAATTTTTTGAGCATCCTGCATGTTGAACATATCGTTGGATCCAAAAACTTGAAAATTGCATTGCTCTTGCTTGCCCTACAAAAATTACTGGAGTAAATTTTTTAATACATGTATTTTCAAATCCAAACATTTATGGATAAGGACGAGTTAAAGTTTCCTTTTTGAAATATCAGTTCAGCGCAGTATTGTGTCCTTGGTCTGAGGTTTAGTTTTTATATGAAAAAAGGCTGTATCAGTAGGGCTCTAAAGGTCAAACAAAGTTTACCTTTGTCCCTGCCAAAAGGACATAAATGCAATTCAATTTTTCATACAGAAACTACAATACATTAATAATCAATTAGGTTACCAGTACCTTTTTACCTACTATATTTACAATGATTTGAATCGATGTTCCTTGCTGGCATTATTGCACTTCACTGAAAAGTGACACAGTCATTGTTTACTGAATTTAAGAATTAGCAAAGGAATCTTCAACAAGGGTATTCTCATATTTGGCAAATTTGAAAATATCTTTAAAGATTATTGAATTTTCAATTCAAAGATAAGTAATATTCATATCATATCAGTCATTTCTTGAAAGTGGAATAGCCAAGGAAAAGAACGATAGATAGTCCAGACGATGTCATAAGAGTTGAATTCTAAAAATATACAAACTATCATGCAGAACTCCTTAACCTACATCAGAAAATTGAAATCCAATTGACTACATAAGCTGAACAAACCTCACGTCATCCATAGCTAGGATCATATAAAATATAATTAGTGATAAGAAACGTACAAAGTCATGATATGATTTACGTTGCATCCATCTATTTCCTCAGAGGAGTCATGCTAAAGCTTGTAGAAGTGAGGTTCTCAAGTTACTTCTCATTTAAGTAAATATCCCAATAGCTACCATATTAAAAGGGGATTATGGTCTAAGATTTACAGAAAGGAATGAATACATTTGATGCAAATTTATTGAAGCTATAAAACCCCCAATAATTCACCAATGCCATTTCTGTTTCCAAATTTTGACAAACTGATATATACTTCCAAATTTTGACAAACTGGTATCTACTTCCAAATTTTGACAAACTGGTATCTACTTCCAAATTTTGACAACTAACATCTACTTGTAATACTGTTGGTCATAATAACAATGAGATCCCCACCATTCAAATTTTGCCATCCCCTCTATTTCATTTGGAATGTGACACAAGCTTACAAGTAGCAGCTTCACTGATGTTTATTTACATCAAAATCAAATCAAATTCAAATCGGGATGTGTCCGATATCAGTTTCAAACCCATTTTCATAGATCAAATGATGACCATTTGTAAATGCACTACAAACTGAAAACAAGTTTTTGTATTCATTTAGATAAAAATAGTTTTAAATAGTTCTCATGTTCAGTTAACAATAAGATGAATCTGAGTTCAGTGTCTCAAATGATCTAAGTCTTTAAACTGTTTATTTCAGTCAAAAATGTATAATTTCTGGGTATCATTAGTCAAAAGTCACATCTGTAGATCTAAAAAAAAATGAATAAATATATTTGAGGAAATTGTCTATAGACTGCAACAAAGGGCTATCTTCATTTTTCGGTCAAAATGAGGTTTTGATATCAAAATGATCAATAAGAGACCAGGAACCCATTGGTCATAATGGTTTCTAGAGCAAACTTTGCTACAGCAGGGTATCACCCAAAGTAGGTATGGCCAACTGCATTAAACCAGCGTTTACAACCTAACTTCATTGCAAGTTTTCTCAAAATGGCCCAAAACACAGATAGCTTTTGATGCAGTAAACTCTCGATATTTAGATCAAATGTCACGCAGGACAAATTTGATAGAACTGCCTGCTCCAAATGACTTTCATTTGTATGTCTGTTAAAGGAAAATGCAACCCAAGCATCAGTGTGCTCTTAGTGAATAAAGATGACCAAGAATAGTAAACAGTGAAAGTTTGAGCAAAACTGGACAATCGGTTCAAGAGTTATGAATTTTGAAAGTTTCAGTAAATCCCTACTATGCTGATCCTTTAGTTGGCAACTTTGCCAACATCTGTGATGTCATCGTGGACAACTCTCTATTCATTTTGTATATAATTTTTCAAAAAAAATTGATTTATTATAAAATTTCAGGTCAGGAATCAACATTATCCTTCCCAATATGATTGCAGAATTGATATAGCCATGCCATACTCAAACAATAAATCAAAATAATTTTTATTTCTCTTGAAAATAAAGAAAATGTTGAATTCTGTGTACAAAATGAATGGAGAGTTGTCCACGATGACATCACAGATGCTGGCAAAGTTGCCAATTTAAGGATCCTATAATAAGGATTAGATTAAACTTTTAAATTTCATAACTCTTGAACGGATTGTCCGATTTTGCTCAAATTTTCACTGTTTACTCTTCTTGTTCTTCTTCATTCACTGGAAGCACACTGATGTCAAGGTTGCATTCTCCTTTAAGGGGTACACACTCCTTCATACACGAGGGACTCTATGTCTTATGCATTTTCTTATTCCGCATAAACTCCTTGGCTTCTCTCTGAAGGTCTCTCACATCCTCGCTGTCTTCTGGGTTCCAATCGGAATCGTCCGACTGCTTGGTAGGAGCCGAGTCGGAAACATCGTCGTCATTCAGGAAACTGTCATTGTAGTCGTACGTATTGGGTTCGTCGTCGTCATCGCTGAATCCCGTTGTCTTCAACACTGCAATTGGTGGAAATGAAAAAAAAAATGTCAATACTGATGTACTCGTCTAGATTCATACCGGCATCCAAATTATTCCATTCATTCTTATTCCCTCCTATAATACTCTTTCAGAACCTACTATTCATAGCTTAACAAAAGCTTATTTTTCTGCCTTAAAATAAACAGACTCTTGATTTTGTGATGTTTGGTGTCATGGAACATCGTTTCTATTAAAATGAATAATGAAATTAATGACATAATGTATATTAGGCAAATGATTCATTCATCTCTTTTTTCTTTTCTTTTTTTTTTTTTTTTTTTTTTGGGGGGGGGGGGGGTGGTTCATTTTACCCGACAGCTAAGAAAGCATGAATGCTTGTTTGTAAGCAACCAGAGGACCGACGGCTTTAAGTCCTCTTTGAAGGACCTGGTAATGAGGATTAATCAGTTTCCACTGCTGTAATTCCACCTTGCTCACTTAAAAGATCACCCACTAAAACTTACTTTTCTGGGCTGCCTCTCGTTTGGGCCTGGGTGGAGGCTTGGTGTGCTTGTAGTTCACTTTGTGTTCTGCATTTTTCCTTCAAAGAGAGTACACCAATGGTGGCCATTATATACATCAACATAAGTATAGGGCAATGATAATAATGGATAAGTCTTTGCAAAATTGGAAATGCATACATTTCTTGTAAATCTTGGTGATAAATGGTGCATATCTGCTGACTTTCTACAGAATAAATTAGAAAAAACTAGATGAATCTTCGACCATGCGTGGTCAAAGTTTATGCCTCCGCCATTACCGAATCAGAAATAAATGGCACTTCATGTTGATTTATTTTCATTTATACAATGACATCCTTGACCTTGACCTTTGACCTTGTGACCCCAAATCTAATGAGAGCATTGCCCTTTCCATATGCATACATGAACCAAGTTTGTTGAACCAACAAATGGTTACTGAATTATCACAAGAACGAACCATTTCTATGTACATAATGACCTTTGACCTTTGACCCTGAGACCCCAAAATCTAATCAGATCATTGTCCCTCCCATATACATACCTGTGCCAAGTTTGAGGTTGATCGGTCAAATGGTTGTTGAGTTATGGTGAAAACATACCAATTCTATGTACATAATGACCTCTATGACCTTTGACCTTGTGACCCCAAAATCTAATCAGATCATTGTCCCTTCCATGTGCATACATGAGCCAAGTTTGAAGCCAATCTGTCAAATGGTTCTTAAGTTATCGCGAGAACGAAAACGGGACGGACGGACGGACGGACGGACGACCTGAAAACATAATGCCTCCGGCAACCACCTACGGTGGGCAGAAACATAAAAAGTGATTTTGTATGCTAACTTTGAAGTCTTCAGAAAAAGAGTAAGATAAAAGTATTCAAAATGGAAACAACTTCTGGTTCTTCCAATAGTTTCAACATATCAGTTATGAATAGTATACAAATATGTACGGCCGTGAGAGGGTCTGGTGGGAACTACGGTACCCGAAGTGACGTGAATGCGACTATAAAATGGTCTCATTCTAGTCACTGAGGGCACAATAGTTTAACCAGACACTCGAACAGAGGTCGTACATGTTTGGTTTGTATCCGTCATCTTTAGTTAATGCACAAAGCGTAGACATATTATTTAATTCAAACAAACAAGAAGTGCATGCAGTGACTGCATAGCAGGAATACGAAATTATCAAAATGATGACATCAACACCCAAGACAAATGATGTGCCCTAATTCCTAATGTAAAGTCCCCAGTTTTCCGTTTTCTAAAATGCAAATTCCGTGTTCTTCGGTGTTCTAAATTTCCATTTCCGTGTTCTTCAGTGACAATGTACAAAACATACAACGAAACAATTGTAAATAGTAAAAATCTGAAGAAAAAAAAAGTTACAAGTTATCCTGAGTTAATTACCTGAAATACGGACTGCAGTATACAGATGCAACTGAAGTTTCACAAACACATGCTAAACACTGCGAACAGGTTTGATCTAGATTTTCCACTGATGCACGGTTTTGTTTCATTGGATTTTGCCCTTTTTCTTTTTTTAAAAAATGTTCTTTGATGTATTTTTCGTAATTCAAATTCTTTGGCCTACAAAAATCACGTTTTCCATGAAATTCTGTGAATTCCGTGTTGTTCCTGAATTCTGTGAAATTTTTCTGTTTTCCATATTGCAGAAAACTGGGGCCTTTATCCTAATGCCACAGTACATTTCGCATGTGACGTCATCTGTGAATAGTACTAATATTCACAGCTAGTGACGTCACAATGGAAACTTGCTCATTTACAAGAGGACAGTGGGAATTGTATTTCATCACATGATGTGCAATACACCAATCAAATGCGCAGATTCTAGTTATGATGGATATGATATTCTACAGTCTTATGGCCTCTTAAGCAACTATGCAATTTGGATATGATCTGATTTGAGTTAAACAGAAAGAATACAACCACATCACATTTGTTTAGATATAATACATGAATTCATCCCATTAGTTTTATGAACAAGATAGCCATATATGAAAGAGTTACCGGTAGCAACCTGTTCCATATTCACACTCCGGCCTATCATTATCTTCATCTTCCTCCTCATCTTCGTCCGATCCGGAGCGATAGTCGGGATCACCAGGATGACAATATTCTGCAAAGTGAACTGGATTTTTCCTGGAAGAAAAAAAAAATTCTGATACAGGGTTCTCACTAGAAAATAATCCACACACAGTTCCCCCTCTGCGCAAAGCGCGGAAGTTTCCGAAGTGTTAAGGAATAACACCTTAAGTTAGGTATGGAGGCAATACATGCTATAGCAAAAGGATGAAAACTACTTCTTGGTGAACAGGGGTTGTCTACTAATGGCATAATAGCACAAATACATTGCAAAAAAAACCAAAACAACAATCTGTGGCATTTATCATTAATGTTAAGAATATATACTCCAATATTTTTTTTACCCTTGTCACCATGCATGGTGCAGCAATTTCACACATGGCACTTCCTTGTCTGAAACCTGTACACATGGTACTGGAACCATGGGTGTTTAATGTACTGCAGAGAACCATATTCTGACAGTTTCAATCTGACGTTGAAGTAAAAAACAATGAAAAAGAACCCATTCTCTTGTGAAACTTGTACAAGAGAGGACAGCGGCACAAGCCATTTGCTGTTGATTGATGGCACTACTTATAGAGATGTATTTTTGAAACTTATGGCAATATCAATGAAGTTTGCAGCTTTCTCTTTTATTATGTCATGATAAATTGTTGTCTATTTTGTACGCAGATCATAGCATAATTAGTTGTTCACACTTCCATACCAGTAACTTTAGTTAAAGGCATTGGCTAACTTTGTGAGTAGTTGATTTAAAAAATTCTCAAACTAAGATGAAACATGTGTATGAGTACTTGTATTTGTACTCAAAAACCCTGAAAACAACCATAATTTGGAATGAAAAAGCTTAGGTTAGACGCAAACGGCGATTTTATTATCCTTCGTCTCACGAGACAATCACTAAGAGGGCCACTTTGCTTGAATTTGAAAATGCAGGTATGTGCCTCCCGCCGCGTGATACGCCAATACACACAGTACGGTAAGGTGAGTCATACGCGCATGCGCACTCCTTATGTCTATTCTGTGCAACCGACCCTCGTATATTTTTCAAACATTGGTTCACATTTTTGATATTCAAAAATACTTCCTGTGGATATTATACTTTGAAACTTTCAGACTGGTATTTTTACACTATAACCCTTATGTTTATCCCATTTTCAAGTAACAAAACAAGATTTTTTAAAAATCATAACAATGTTAACCAATGTCTTGAATATTGGAAATACAACACATGCAATTTTTCAAAGTCCCAAAGATAAATTACCTGTAACAGCGTTTTGCAAACTGGCAAGATTTGAGCTTCTTGGCTTTCTTTGTTTTCTTCTTTGGCACTTCATCTTCTTCGTCCTCATCCCCGCTGACATCATGATCTTTTCTATGTGCACCAGAATCTTTTGATTTGACAGCAGTTCTTTTGGTTTGTTTTGGTACATACTCCTCCTCATCCTCACTGAAATCACTGTCCTGTCGAGCCTTTCTACTACCTCTCTTCGCTTGTGGGGTATTGGAGGAGGATGAGGCTCGACGTTTGGTTGGGCGGGGCACGTAGAGTTCTTCCTCACTCCAATCTTCGTCTTCACTGGATTGTGTGTATTTCTTGGGCCTGCCTCGCTTTCTGGGACTGACAAATTTACCCCTCGGAGATTTTCCCTTGCCCTGCAAGAAGTTTGGGCGATAAAATATGTCTTGGTGTATCATAAAGAACACAGAAATATATTTTTAAGGGAAAGTCCACCCCAGAAGTGTCACTGTTTCAATGAAATGAAATGAATTTGAACAGCATCTAAAAAAAGAAATGAGCAAAATCGGTCAAAGAATAAGAAAATTACACTCATTTATATTTTCTAATAAATTACTCTCGGCTCTGCAAATTGGCAACACTGATGACATCATATGCGAGCAGCTCTCCATTCATTTTGTACATGAAATTTCACATTTTCTCAATTTTCTTGGAAGATACACATTTTCTAACCCCTACAGTCAATGTATGTTCAGAAGAATTGCTTTTACATAACATAATTTGACTATGGGGGTGAGAAAATGTGTAACTTCCAAGAAAATTGAGAAAATGTGAAATTTCATGTATGAAATGAATGGAGAGCTGCTCGCATATCATGTCATCAGTGTTACCAATTTGCAGGGCCGAGAGTAATTTACTAGAAAATGTAAATGAGAGTAATTTTCTTATTCTTTGACCGATTTTGCTCATTTCTTTTTTAAAATGCTTTTCAATTTAACTCCTTTTATTGAAAGAGTGAAACTTTTGGGGTGGACTTTCCCTTTAAATACAATACATACATATCCCTTGAAGTACAGTACATTCAAATGTAATGTCTTGAAAATATACAAGAAATGTTAGATAAGACACTTGGGGAGCGTTTCATGAAAGGACTTGTCGGATGTTTTATCCGACAAAGTCTGTTTTATAGGACAGTTGCCATAGTAACGATGCTTTTCAGCCAATCAAAGTCAAGGAAAGATGTCAGATCTGACAGCTTGTCAGACAACAAATGTTGATGAAACGCCCCCCTGGTGTGCAAATTAAGTCACACAAACAGATGCATCCTTGGCTACAACTTTGTAAAAGAAGTGGAAAGGCATATTTTTCACCATTTAAAAAAAATATATCACAGGCAATACTCTACTAGCAAACCAAGGTTTACAACCATACTTCATGTAATACAAGCCTCATTGTGAGCTATTAGACTGTCCCAATCTCTCATCCTTGAATTCTGACCTTGCCCTTTTTGCTGGATTGTGAATGCGAGTCCATTTCCCAGTCGCTCCCATCATCATCCATATCAGATGCTACCCATTCATCATCCAGGTCATCGTAGTCGTCCTCGGCGTACGATGCCACCTTGGCAGACCCTCTCTGAGATCTTGATGTCTTTGTCTTCTTGGGTGCAGGTTCGTCTTCTTCGGACAGGTAGTCATAATCATCATCGTCGTCGTATTTTCTCGCCCGTGCTTTGGCCTGAGTTTTCTTGGGTTGAGGTGTAGCCCTCGCACCACCTTTGGGCCTCCCTCGTCCTCTTTTCTGAGGCGTGACAGTATCTTCAGTCTTGGATTCTTCGGCAGAAACGGAAATCAGTGGAAATCTCATTGCATCATTCATGTAATAATTCATATCCAATCAAATACAATTACTGATGCGCCTGGGAGGGTTTATAGCCACTTGGTCTACTATCAATTTGATCTAATTCCTTTTTGGTCCAATCATCACTTAGTCTAATACCCACTTGGGCTTACTGTTATTTTGTCTAATGCCACTTTGTCTTAGTTTTCCTCATTTCATCTCATGATCATTTGGTCTATTACTAGTTCGTCTAAGGAGATAGACTAAGTGGTGTTAGACCAAGTGGGTATTAGAAGAAATGGGTATAGCCTAACTTCAAATAACATGAAATGGTAATTGGGCTAAGTGGCAATCAGACCAAATGGTTATTAGATGAACTGGTTGTAGATGAAATGGGATTAGAAAATCATTAGACCATGTGGGATCAGACCAAACGGGCATTTAGACAAACTGGGATTAGACCAGGTGACAATTCACCCCTGAGAGTCAGAGACTAATATGCCTAAACATATGCAATATCATGTCTCCTACACATGTCCAACACTGATACCTGCATGCCACTATGTACTTTTCACAAAAAGCACCTTACAAGTGAACCGTTCACTACTGACTTGAATGCCTGCAAATCATGATTAAACGAAACATAATAAAGGCAAGTCATTAAAGTGTATCAGTCACGAAAAGACATTTTGCTTTGTATGTCACGGGTTCCATGTCACACTATATTCAAATTATGAGCTTTAAATATAGTCTGTATGAAAAAAATTTCTGAGTTCAAATGAACTCTCACTAAAATTCCACTAGAGAGAAGACCAGAGGACTCCCTAACTACTAAAAGATAAATGTGCAAGATCATGTAGTTTCCATCCATGTTTCCAATGAATGTGAGCACAGGTAGCGGAATGCCGAGCTCAGACAAAGGAATAATAATAATAATAATAATATTCTGGATTTATATAGCGCCTAATACATCTCCAAGAGAGTCTCTAAGCGCTTTTACAGAAATATCATTACCCCGGTCATCGGATTCAGGCTTGCCCGCATACAATGCATGCACCTTCTCCACTCCCTAGGGAGCATTCCAGCCAGTCGCCTTTTGCAGGCGCGCACAATGCTAAACAAATCACAATGACTTTCGCATCCTACCGGGTACCCACTTAACACCTGGGTGGAGAGTGGCAAATGTAGATTCATATCTTGCCAAAGGACATTAGTGCCGCGCCGGGATTTGAACTCGGAAGGGGAGGGGCACCTTTTTTGTCTGTCAAAAGAGAGGTGCCCAGGGATGCAAACTAAGTTTTGCCTTGCATTTGCATGATATTCACCTAGAGGTAGAAATATCTTGACAGCATCTCAAGTCTTGCGAGCTTCTTGATAGTTACAACTGAAAAGCAGAGAAATCTGACATTTTTTTTTGAAAGGCTTTAAAACTACAGAGAACTTTTAAAACACTGAATCATTCCTTTACCTTTCTTCGCTGGGGTCTCTGCCTTGGCACGTTTTGCTTCTGCCTTAGGTGCACTAGTCATCCATGAAGGGAGAGCCCTATCCTTTTGAACTGGTAGAGCTATCTCCTTATCACCATACATTACTGTCTCAGGTCCCTATAAATCACATCAAAGAAGTTGAAGATTAGAGATTCAGGGCAGTATTCAACAGCATGTTTCTTGGCTAAGTAAAATGACTGAACTTTTATTCGCATCACAATTAAGCACTTTACCTTAGCAAAGTTTATAAAATTTGCTTGTGCACAGCATATCATGGCTGTGTATGTATGAAAACTACATGCCTGCCTAACCAAGGCTTCTAATCTAATTGGCTTAATCCTAAATAGCCCGGGGGGGGGCGGGGGGGGGGGGGGGGAGGGAAAGAGAGCTAACCCCTGACCCCTTGACATTTTTTGCAATAAATTTTTAATGCAAAAAGATCTCGAGCTGCAATTTTACGTCTTTTTTCCTTCACATCTCGCGCATCTTTTGAGACCAGATTCCCAACATCTGGGAATGCGGTTCCAAGGCCAGCATAATTTTGTACTTGCACATCGGACCAAAAATCACTCAAAATCATGATTTCATGTATGATTTCAATACAAATTGTGTTTTAGCTAAATTTATAAAAGTATGATTATTTTCGCTTTTACATATTAAATCTATCAATTTTATGCCATTTATGATTGGAGAAGTGTCACCGACAAATTTTATTGCAAAAACAATAAAAATCAAAAGAATGAAAAACAAATAAGTACATAAGAAATTTTTAAAAACAATGAAATATATACGAAATCAATTTTGATACCGGATTTTCAAAAAAATTACATTTTATACTACAAAGAGTATCTAGACCAAATATTAGCATATTTTGAGCTTTATTGAGTGATTTAAAGCAAAAAAAAAAAAAAAAATCTAATTTCATGCATACAAGTAAATTAGCATAATTCACCTAATTAATTAAATGATTTTTTTGGGAAAAAATTAACTACCCCGGTATACCATTTTGGAGATTGCATCGCGGGCGACATGCATGCGGCTATGCAGTTTCAAAATAGCCCGGGCTATATAGGGTTAAGTCTGATATGCAGCTTTCTTAAGACAAAGGGTAAAATAATCATCCAGAACAGCCAACTGAATACTGAAGGTGGCTAAGTATTTTGTCTCAGGAAAAAAATTGAGCAAGTAAAATACGTCTCTCTGGACTATTAACCATAAGGCCCGGGGTTCAAATTCCTGCCACGGTACTAATGTCCTTTGGCAAGACATTAATCTTAATTTGGTTACCTGGTAGGATTTATTCCTTGCTCGAGCTAAAGCCGTGGTACTAATATCCAAGTCCTTTGGAAGCGCATAGAGACGTTATATCATTGATATGCGCAATACAAGAATGGCATATTATCATTATTATACGTATTTATGGAATTGAATACTGGCCCAGAAATAACACAAGTTACATTGGGAAGTTTATCAACAAATACAAAGGTTAAATTCTCCTTGGATTATATTCATCTACAGAAGAAACAGAGAGGGTAAATCTTAATGCACACCAATTTTATTCATTGCACTGATTTAATTTCACCCACGCAATTACAAATCATTTTGTGTGGTACACTGCCCCTCCCCCCCCCCCCCCCCACCCAATAAAAAAAAATACAAACACAACACATTAACAGAAATCATGAATTGCGACCAAGGATGCAAATGATTAGGACAAAGCAAAAACTACCTGATCCTTCACAGATTGTGGCTTAAAACAATTCAGAGTTTTCACCGATATATATATGTGCTGGAATACATTCCAGTCTTTTCAAGTAGATCTAAAATAGGAAGATATTCCATATGTACCTTGGCTGATCTGTCACCTTGCTTGGTTTCTCCTTCATCTAGTTCCTCTGCCTTCTCTTCTTCTCCCTTGGAGCTTGATTTGTCTTCTTTCTCAGTTCTAGAATTATCTTCTTCTTCAGTTGCCTTTTTACTGTCTGTTTTAAATTCCTCATTATTATCAGCTTCTACTGAAGTAGCAGGTGAGGTGTCTTCTTGTTCAGCTGACTTCTCTTTCACGACACCATCATCCTCTTCTGGTGCAATAAAATACAAAAATTGAGAATGTGTGTCTTTAGAAATGTTAGATTGTTATTAATATGAGCTTACATCGTGGTGGGGCATTGCAGAGCACAACTCTTTAACATAAGGAGCGAGTACAAATATACCTTGTTGGTATATCTAGGTGTGCCATCATATGGAATTCAAGGACGCTGCTGGTGTATTAGATGAATCAGATATAAATTTTCAAGATAAGAGCACGTGGAGGGAGGGAGACTATCATGGCGCAAGGGTAAGTGACCCCTTGTAAGAGGTAACAGCAAAAAGAAGTGGTGTAAAAATACACATACAGAAAGCAAACAACACAAACAAAATATATACATTTAGCGTTTCTAGCTCATTTTATCATGCCACTATGTTTCCCTAAGCTCCCTTTAATAGAGCAGTGGCTGTTGATCATATGATGAGCATGTTGGAAAGTACCTGACCTCATGGACATAAAGGGGGGGGGGGGGGTGGTGAGGGGACACATTCCCCCCTCCCAAAAAAAAAAAATTGGAAAAAAAAGACACCTCAAAAGCCAACAGGGTATGCTCCCCCCCCCCCCCCCAATTTTAAATTTTAGAAAAAGAGACACCTGCAAAAAAAAGAACTGTCAGCATATTTTTTGGGATGTCCCTCTCCCCCTCCCCCCCCCCAAAAAAAAATTATGTGCCTCCAAAAATTTTTTATGCTCAGGACCCTTTTTTTTATCCCTGTCAGCAATTTTTTTTGGTGTATATCCCCACAAATTGTAAAACAGATTGATGTCCATGCCTGGCCTTCACAAACCTTTCGACTTGTCACTCTGGCCATTTTCCTTCTTCTCATCATGTATGCCATTATTCTGGTGTGATGGGGTTCCAGTGGTTTGTTTTAATGGTGAAGTCTGCTTGATTGGGGAGACTCCTCCAAGGGAAAGTCTGAAAAACAGGAAACAGAAAGTGAAAATAATATTTTGAAATAATTTGCAAAGAAAGACATAAACAAGATGCCTCTCCAAGATGTTCTATCCTTTTCAGCGCTACATCTGACACATGTATTTGTTTTATACAAGAAGAATAATATGCATCAGACTACACATGTTAGCTAAACACAGAATTCCCAGATTGCTATAGGCTCTACACAAGGACCATCCAGTTCCCATCGGCCTGGGGTGGCTAACCTGCGGCACGCGAGCTCTTCTGGTGCAGCCTGTGGAGCATTGAAAAAATCAGTTTTACAATAGCTCATATATGTAATGCGACCAGTGTAGTCAGTGACAGAATTGGGTAAAACACTGACACAGTGTCCTCTTTCCGTATTTGTTTTCATAATTCACAATAATAAGTGACTCATTACGTGGTACAACTACAGACCATTGATACAAAGCTTCTAATTCTCTCTCATTACATTAATAATATCGCTCGCCACGTTAATTTCGGTATCTGCTCAGTAACATTTGTAAATATACAAAACTGTGAACAGGGAAACTGATTTTGCAATAATTGCAAAATTACAGGTGTGTGTATTGTGTGTGTGGGGGGGGGGAAGGGGGGCAGAAGACTACCTGCAGCCCGCCAAGTTATCCTGCTTGTCAGCTGTGGCCCTTGAGCTAAAAAAGGTTGGCCACCCCTGTCATAGGCACTACCTTAATGCATTTCCTTCTTTTTCCTCTTTGCTACCACTGCCATGTGCTATTTTAAACTGTGTGTATTTTTGTCTGTAACTATCCCATGCAGATTATAATCACAGTTAAAACATTATGCAGCTTAAAATTCTTCATACCTTGGACTCAATGTTTCTTGGATTATTGGTCTGTCAGCAATAACTACTTCAAAGATGTGCTCATCGGGCGTCAGGGCAATACGATCTCCGTTCATGAGGTCTTTCCATGCATCCTTCGTCAAGGGTGCCAACTTGGTGCCTCCTGCACCGTGGAAGAATGTGGGATTGGTGTGGATCTGTAAAGAGAAAATCAAGAGGTTGCAAGGATAAAGAAGATTCATTCAAACAGCACCATATCAACACTGAAATTGAAAGAAAAAATGTGAATGTTACAACATTATGGGGTTACGACAAAGGGACATCCAAAGTGGTGGAGTTTATGATATCAGAATATAAAGCACTGAAGACAAGTACACTGTGAAATATTTGTCAAAAATAAAATTTCGTGTAGATAATGAATATACAGAAACCAAAGAGGCAAACTTTATTTTGCAATTATCTTTTAGACTGAACCTTTCCAATACAGTTTCATTATACTGAATAATTTCACAATCATTCAACTCTTTGCCTGCTGAATTAATTTTGAGGGGAAAATAATGACAATTTTTCTTTGGATATTTCCTTTAAAGCAACAGTGAACCGACCCTTACTATGATGTATTTACAACAGCGCCAACTTACGGCTACTAAAAACCAGAGTTTCTTAGAAACATTATATCCTTTGTGGCTTGTCGTGAATTTCTTCAGTATGAATACAAATACATTTTAACGGATGTTACTCAAAAAATAAAGCTCTCATTGATCAGAACAGAGCATGCTGGGAGCAAAAAGGGGACAAATTCAGTAGTTTAGGACTGAGAGGGCGCTATTTCAAAATCCCATACAAGGGTGCCAGTTCGCTCTGGCTTTAATCTCTACTTAGAGCAGTACTGATGCTGGTCATTATTCTTTAGATAGCACAAGCACACTAGCTGTTTTTTAGTGTTTCTGGTACAATGGTAAAGGAGAAAACTAATTCTCACGATTGTGCCAATAGTCGATAGAAGCTGGCAAAGAGCTACTCTTTGTGAATACTCCACATGTGCGTAATTTCAACATACCTGCAGTTATCAACTTTGTCTTCTTGTTAGTTTCTATCACTTCTTTTAATATCCCCTCCAAGTTACTTCTTGTACTTATTTCTCCCTACCCATCCTCCCCAAAATCTTAAACTGAATTTATTTCTGTTACCTACCCTAATATAATAATCAAGAGCTAACATAGCAAAGAATAGCATAGGTAAATGACTGACACAATGTTCACTGCAGTCTCTAGCAACAAATGCTCTGACCTTTATTTCATCAAGGATTCCCATCGGGATTGAAAAGGGTTTTAAGTCAGGCTCAGGGTTAGGGGCTGGGATAGGGTTCGGCATAGCATTTGCTCCATTAAAATTCAGTATTTTGTTAATGCCCAAAATTAATGAGGTCACGAGGAGCAATTGTTGCCAGGGAATATGTAATGGAATCGTACAACTCTACTTACTGGCATGACTCTAATTTTGCCATCTTCTACTTCAAGTACAGCATGATTTCTGGAAACACGTTTATCTGCAATCTGTCAGTGAAATGAATTAAAGAGAAAAAAAAAAGCCATTTGAAGAACTTTGCAAATTAATAACCCTTTCCCCTTTCTATCAAATTTAATCTTTATTAGACCTAAATTTTAGAGGCCCATGTGTCCCTGGCACCCGTTATAAGAGTCAAGCCCCAAGTCCAGATATCCAAAATGTTAGCCATTACTTTTAGCAGAGCAAACCATTCTGGGGCAAATGAAACAGAGTAAAATCCAAAATGTTTGGAACAGGATGAATAGTAAAATGCAAATTTGCACTACATCTCAGGGCATTAAAATGTAAGAAAACCAGTGCCTATCAGATTTGCAAGAGCATAGGCACTTAGAAGCAGTGAATTTTTTAAAATTGTGACATCATTCATCATTTATATTGTATTTTCTGGACAACCTTAATAACGTGACATGCGACAATGAGATAATTGCATCACTATAGCTATGAAGGCAATATAGCATAAAATTATTTGATATCACTCTTATGACTTTGATGACATCTTTGTTTAAAATGAGGATTTATAGACCCATGTCATCAGGTGGTAGTTCATTTTTTTCTTTAAAAATGGACACAAAATATAGAAAATCTGCCAATCTTTTGTCAATATTTTCACAATTCTTTTCCCAATGTCAAAGAAAATTTATCTTAAGATAATTTGGCAATATTGAAGTAGTTTACAACCCTCCATATTTTCATCCAATTTAGGGATTAGGAGTAGGATTAGGGTTAGGGTTAGGATTTGGGTTAGGATTAGGGTTAGGGTAAGTCTTAGTATTAAGATTAGGATTAGGGTTGGAAGGGGTGTGAACTTCTTCAGTATTACCAATACTTTTAGGTTCCTCTACCCATTGGTGCTATTGGATTTCAGAAATCTTTCCTAGTTTTTGAGATATGCCCTGTGCACCTGTGCATGAAGTATGGATATCCGTAAAGTTTGGACACACTGCCATAAGCATTTTCTCACCTCAAAGAAAGAACCCCTTCCCAAATTAGTTTTCCCCAATGGAAGCAGAATATTTGTTCCCCCAGCAACATTAATAGGCTTAAGTTCCACGCCTGACATTTTCCAGTCTGACAATATGCACAATTTTAGCAAAAATGGCTTGGTAAACTCCACACGTCTTGTTGGTTCGAGCGCACAGAGTAGCCCTAGACTCTATACAAGTTCCCTCGATGTGCAGTACAGCTAGCTGGATACCCAGTCAGATCAGCCGGCTACACAGGCGTCGCGTCCTAGTTGTTGATCGACGCTGAGGACCGAACCAGCAAGGAGTCAGTCAAGTCGTCACTGCAAACATGGCAAAAGCAAATGGAGATAAAGATGGATATCAACTCAGTGCATGGGACATTTTTTTCCATATCTCGCCAAGAAAATTCGTAGAAAAAAAAACATTAAAGGAATATTGGCGTTCTATTTTCATAGACAAGTAACTGCAAGAACTCATAGTACTTACGGAAGTTTCAGTTACAGGGTCAGTGCCATTGTTTATCAGAGGATGCACGATGGAGTCTCATCTTACGCTGCTGTCATGTGTCGACGCGTACGCTGAAACTCACGAAGACGTAACGGTGCTGGGTGGCAGCGAAAAGGAAAAAGGGCAACAGCGGACAAGCGACCACCATAACCATTATCTGGGGGAAAGCCCCCACCCCGCCCCGCCTGTACGTACGAAGAAGATTTAAATAAATAATCGATGGGAAAATAAAGATGAAAAAGAAAGATTTTGGAAGAGTTGAAGAAGAAATTGAGGTAACGACCGAGGATTAGGCCTACAGGATCTACACCTGTCCTAGTAGGCCTATCCAGAATGAGGGAAGGGGCAAAAAGTCTACCCCTCTGAACTAGTTTAACCAAGTTTAACCAATAACCAATGTCGCAATTCACTCGTGTAACGACAATAGGCTGACAAAAACGACCGCGTGCTATGCGCAGTTTCAATTTTAGAAAGTGGAACTGAGGGACTACTATCCTTTGACAAAGAGACCTAATTATCAAAACTACAAGTACCATATTTATTATTATTATCATTATGTACCACTACCGCTTCTACTATCATCACCAAGAGTTGTGGCCTATAGACACGTCCTTATGTATTCTTTTTAAGCTTTGTATTATATTGTCCAATTTAGCCAATTGGCTACGATGCGATATTAAGCCATGCATTCTTTTATCCTATGCAATATTTCTGTACTATATCACAGTGAAAAGCACTCATATTGAAGTGTGTTGATGTGATTTGAAGTGTGCTCAAGGCTTATGATCAGGGCAGTGAGTGTTTCATGAAGAGTTTTGTCAGTGATTTCTCGCTGACACCTGTTATAAGCTACTGAAAATCCTCGCATGTGATTGGCTGAGAGCAAATTAGTCAGTGAAAATCACTGACAAAACTCTTTATGAAACGCTCCCCAGATATTTCCCAACATTAAAGATGACAGTGTCTATTAATTTGAATATTATAATATACATGTATATACCTGAATGTTCAAAGTAGGCCTATAACAATATGAATTATTTAAAAATTGATTATTTCTTGCAGTTTGGCCTTGAAATATATAATAAGCATAGTTTTATAAATCTTTGTTACTAAAATTCAATTAAAAACCAATTACTTGTGCTCAGTCTCGCATCCCAAAGTATTACTTTTGTTCTTTTCATTGCCATTAGCTCCAAAAAAAGTACAGAATTTTGCACATGCTCCATCAATGTATCATGCTCCCCTTCATTCTGCTCTTAGTGACTCAACTTCAATACAAACAAAGAATAGACTTAAAAGAAAAAAAACACGATTCTTTTAGATCTTTTTATTGCACCAACCATGGCATCAATATTGTAATATAATAAAATAAAAGGACACAGCCTGGAACTATTCTTTTAAAGTACTATGGATCATCCTCGGCTTACAAGAATCGATCCCAAGGCAGTGTCGGCCTGGTATTAAGCGTTATATTAACCCAAGGCAATGTCAGGTATAACCGTTATACCAATCCCAAGTCACTGTCTGGTATATGCATTATATTTGAATATATCTATATATCTTCCATAAATCCCTTGGTTTCCATTTTTAAAGTATATACTTCAAATATTTAAAGTAGTATATCTGTATTTCTTCGATAAATTATTTGTTTAAATTTTAGTAGCCCCAGAATAATCGGCAGTGAAATCAATTTCAACAACAACTTATTTGGTGAGACCACTGACAACCGGTATATCAGATCCAGAGACGGATCTGCAGATCTGTTTTCTCTATGTTGGACTTTGCACATTCAAAGCATGTGTAGTTGAAATGTGAGTGGGAGGCGCGTCGGAAGCAGTTTGGGATGGGGGGGGGGGCATCCCAGGGGGCTCACCTTTTTAGGGACTCATGTCTTCTCACCTAATATAAAACACACACTCTCACCCGCACACTCACAAAAATATACACAGACGCACCCCTAAACTCCATACAACACTCATACATACACTGGCGGGGGAGGGGGAGGATTGCCCCCACCCCCACTTCCGGAGCCTATGGAGATCTGATATCGGTTTTAATTTCTCTGGCCAAATAATTGGTAATGTTGTTGAAATATATGCCAATGGTGATTTATTTGGGGGCAAATAAAAAATTAAACAAGGAAGTAGGGAAGATATACAGCCCACCTAGAAAGCAATTCATTTGTAATCTATTCAATTTTGTAAAAATTCCCAAACAGCTCCAATTTGTCAACTTCGCCTTTCATTCTTTATTTCTCCCATCCCCTCTTCTCTGTCTTTTCTCTCCAAACTTTCTTTCTCATCATTAAATTATTTTGCCCCCTCTGTTTTGACAAACGCCTATTTTGAAATCATTCAGGGCATACCAAAAAAATACATGTTGGATACAAATAATCTTTTTATACTGGGAACCCCCATACCGCATACATGGTCTACTGAAAAAATACAGTCATTCACACACACTGAGCAGAGAATTATTAATTCCATAATTTATTTTTTACATCATGATCGATCATACAGCACAATCGCCAATCAGACAAAGTATTTGTAGAAATTTACACAAGATATAAAAATAAAAGAGACACCAGAGGATACCAACTTCAATACAATGACACGATTTACCAGTACATGTGTGATCCATGTCAGTACATCGAGGTTGCATTGGGCTGGTAACATTAGCATGGAAATAAAATATGAATGACAGAATAAGGATTAAAGAGAGAAAAAAAAAGAGGTGGGGTGGGCACATTTGGTCTAGCTATGCATCTTGGCTCTTGTTCAAGAGCACTGCACATGATCAAATATGGAAGACCAAAAACTTTTATTTTATCACATCCGGGGCCCGTTGCATAAAACTTACTATAATAGTAACTTCGCTATTATAGTAACTCTTCATGGAATACTGGATTTTGATTGGCTGTTGAGCAACATGCCATACTCAACAGCCAATCAAAATCCAGTATTCCATGAAGAGTTACTATGATAGCAAAGCTACTATTTTATAGTAAGTTTTTTGCAACGGGCCCCTGAACCTTCAGAGTAGGATAATTTTTTGAAAACTATTTTAGGAGATGAATTTTCATTCAGCCGGCAAAGTAACAGGTCTGCCGTCGGGTTTTATGTCCGGTATATATCACTTCAATACAAAATTGATTTGTATTTCGGCTTACTGGCTAACAAAAAATTCATTTCATGACACCTTTGTTGCCTACAGACTGCTGATTGTGCCATCAATTTTCTTTTAATGTATATAATAATCTTTAACAAAATACAGTAAAGCTTATACTGGTCAAATAAAGGGATATATGGAATAAATACACTTCCTCTATTTGAAATACCAGTTAAATCTACAGCATCTTGGCCACCATAAGTATTATCTTAATCACCTCAACCCTTCAGATTTAACTCAAGTTTCTCAAGGCAGCTTACATTTCCATACCAAGTACATGTATTTTCATAAATGTACAAAAGGTTGTGGCATATTGGTTGTTACAAATAAACTTAAATACATAACAGAATGACCACCAACTTTTAGATCACTCAAGTACTTTAAATTAGAAGTCATCAAAATTAAGTCCTCAATAGACCTGCTTACCAATTTTATGCAGAGTTCAGTGTTGAACAAGTTTCTCTTGACAACAAGAACTTGCCCAACATAGCAACAACTAATGTATGCAAACTGGATTCCTTCTATTCAGATGCCATTATGCATAACAGATGAACTGAATTGTTGGTAACCAAGGGTGCTGGAGAGAAATGTGCATAAATTGGAATACCAATAGTAAAAAGGTCTATTGATGATGTTGTGTGGAAAACACTCTGCTTCTCTGCTTATGGCTCTATAAAATATGCACAAAGCATAGTATACATGTAAATATATGTGCATAAATTTCATTCCAAAATTGCATGCCTCCTAAAAGACAACAGCTCCACTAGACTCTTGTCTTGATCTTTGCAACAGCCGAATCATTGAAAGACAATCACTGGAGTCATGTCATAGCATCATTCATATAATTTCCAGTAGACAATTTTCACTGTATTCACACATGCAAGTCCTCTGTATTCAAAAGTGCAGGCACTTCCAAATGTTCATTCTGAATCCTGAGAGCACTGCTCTTTGTAAATGACACTATGAATCCTCATTTTCAGTTGGAATAAACCCCCCTGTTGCTAATTCATCTTTGTACTTTAGAAAATGCCTCCTCCTCAGAAAATATTTAGCCTGCAAAATTAGGAAGAAAGATAGATGGAGAGAGAGAGAGAGAGAGAGAGAGAGAGAGAGAGAGAGAGGAGGGGTTAAATGGGGAGATAAAAATGAATAGATGTAAACTTTTATCTTGTCTTGTGATATACAACAAACTAACTATACAATTATAAAATATAACTATAACTATAATTATTAAAGTAAAAGGCTAACATTGTGAGAATTTAAAAAAAAATCTCATTTTGCTACTTGACAATGGTATAAACACAAGAGTTACAGTTTAAAAATACCAGTCTGAAAGTTTCAAAATATAATATCGATGGAAAGTATTTTTAAATATTAAAAATGTAAACCAAAGTTTGAAGAAGAAAATAATGGTCGGTTGCACAGACTGGACATAAGGAGCATGCATGTGCACAAGAACAGTACTGTGTATGTGTGTGTATATGCATATCATGTATAGTACGGTAGGGTGGGTGTGTATGTGTGTATGTGTGTGCATATTATGTATAGTACAGGGAGCGAGGTGCAGCCAACGGTTTTTTTGAACTCGTGGAAAATGCTCCTCTTATTTATTGTCTCTGAGACCAAAAAAAATAAAATCGTCATTTGCGTCTTACTAAAAGTTTTTCATTTCAAATTATGGTCGGTTACAGGGTTTTTGAGTACAAATACAAGTTTCATACACATGTTTCATCTTAGTTTGAGAATTTTTTAAATCAGCTGCTCACAAAGTTAGCAATGCCTTTTAACTATAATTATACTGACAGATAAATGATAAAAATCATTGGCAGAAATAACTGTCTCCTTTAAATTTTTGTTGTTAGGTAGAGAAGAGTGGCTGTTTATTGTACAGGAAGACTCCTGCATATCTATTTTTATAACCATTAACTCTGGTTTGTAACAATGGCGTGTGAACTGGCTTGGGAAATTACACACACACACAAATATACACAGAATATTTAACATTCTGAGGAACATCTCTAACATGTATTGCATAGCAAGCTTACACATTGCATCATTCCCACTATACCTCACTTGCTTCATAGGTATTTGAATTTGTTATACTGACATGGGGTGAAATAGTAAGAGTATGATAAGCATCAACTGATACGGAGAGTAAACAAAAGATACAAATGGAACCTATTAAAAAAATCAGATTTGAAATGGACTGATTTGCAATTCTGTTAATAAGAAATAAAATAGTCATTTATCAAAAAAATCATATTTGCCAATCACAATTTTCAGAAATAAAAGTGGAGTGATTGGTATTTAGATATAAATGAGGACATTAGGATCTCTCATGAGTCATGACAACAGTAAGTCTATTAATACAGTACCTCAAAATTATGTTTTCTTTCTTTTTTTTCGAGCAATTTAATGGAACTGTACTTCACATTCAGTTTGTCCAAAAAAAAAAAACCAACAAACAAAAAAAAATTACTTATCTAGCAATCTTATGAGAGTTAGAGTTACCCCCCCCCCCCCGAAAGGTTACAAGAGGTCCATAATTTTGCAGGCATTCTTACCCAGGCTTTAGAGCAGTTGGCTTCAAATGCTTGTTTGAACTCCTTACACTTGGATTCATCATCATTGTTTGCAGTAAGGCAATCAAAATATGCATCTCTTGCTCCCCAGCAAACTTTTCTGGCATTAGCATCAGGAAATGACGGCTTAGACATGTTGCTGATGAGGCGTGTTTATTGGCACTGGGATAATACAGAGAGTTCATATAAAAGAAAGTAAGATAATGTGCACATGCATATATATATATATATATATATATATATATATATATATATATATATATATATATATATACCGGTATCCAAGGCTAGTAAATGATAGTGTGTGAGGGAGTGAATTTCCTGCAAGTGAATGATTACTGACCATTGGTCTTCCTGGTGTTGTCACACACTAAGACCCTATACCATCATTGGTAAAAATTGTAAGACCACCTTGGAATTTGTGGGTATTAAATGATTTGAATACATTCTTTTGTCTCATTGAATGAACACATAACATGTTTACTATAGTGGTCCGTAGCACAAGAGTAATGGTATTTATAAGCCCGTATAAATGCATCGAAAATAAATGTATGCCTGAAAAATGAATATGTTCAACTTTGTTTTTTTTTTCCTTTGACTTAATTTTGGAAGGGTGGTCTTAGACTTTTGCAAATGATGGTACAATTTAAATTACAGAAAACTGAGGGGGTTTTTTTGAAAACCCCATGGCAACACCTGCCAGTGAAAGCCATTAAATACTCGGTCTCATCCACATCAAAAGACAAGTAATCAGTATCGACACAGTAGATTTACACAATGCAGGATTGCACACACTCACACTAGTGCTCGCAGAACGGACGTGCTGCAACATAGGAAAGTAGTGTTCTCAGTCCAATTTCTTGGACAGAGGAGCAAGAGCTGTGTCACCAGTGATCAGAAAAATATATATTTCAAAATTCACTTGATCAAGATCAAGATAATTTACAATTACATCCAGTTGGAGGAATGGAATGGAAATAGGATATTTTACCATCCTAGGTGTAAACTAAAACGCAAATATTATATATGAATTTGCTGATTATTTTTAGTGATTTCTATCATCGACTATAGAGGGCAGCATTTCACATAAATTTGCACAGCTCAGGACCCACAGCTCAGCATACCATTTGCATTAAGCAGAGGCCTTTTTTTTCCAGCATATTTTTCAGCATGTGGGGCAACGCGAAATTCAACCACAGTTTTTGTTCACAGCTGTAACTTTGATTGGAATATATTTCACAATACACAATAACACATTAAATGGATCACCATCTTATCTTCATCTTGTATTATAATTGCTCACCTGCAAAGATCAAAGAATTCAGCAGGAGAGTCAAATTGTTAGGTTGTCCGATTTCATAACCAGCAAACAACACCGGAAAAGCAGACGATTTGTCAGAAGAATAGTGCATGCTGGGATCGATTTTCCCTTTTATTTAAAATAAATTATTCCATCCTTTTTTGGGAGGGGGAGGGGGTGGGGGAAGGTGTTGCTATCGTTGAAAGATTCTAACACAACTATTCCCCCCCCCCCTGTTTTCCAGACCCCACTTTTTGGAAAAAAGGGGCATGTACTTAAAAGGGTGAATACAAGAAGCGTTTAAGGCGCATACCGCTACATCATGATGTAGGGGTCATGGAGCATTAGTTCTGTATAGCTGTGTACCCGTGATGATGATGATGATCATAGTTAGCGCGCTTTTATGGATCATCTTCGACATTTTTTTTTTTTTTTTTTTTTTTTTTGGGGGGGGGGGGGGGGGTCTAATCTTTAAATATTGCTTCTTGCAGCCGTGAAGACTGCTCTCATTATTCATACGCGAGAGAGGGAAGCAAGTGAGCAACATTTTTGCTGAAGACCACGGTATCAAATTGGCATTATTTAGTGACTTGATGATAAAGATATATATAGACTACAAAATTCATTTTTAAAGAGCTCTTCCCTATCATTGTTATTTTCTATTCATTTACTCGGTCGCTTTCCTTATTGAACAAACTATAAATTCAATGCATTTCTGAGGCTTCATCACGACCGATAATTGCGAGAAAAAAGGTCAAACTGAAAAGTGGTTTCATTTTAAATACAATCCCCACATGAATATGAGAATAGGAATTATATGGTAACAGAACACTTGATATGTCATGCGTGATATAAGTAGGCCTAGCGAGCGAGCTGTGGAAAAAAAAAAATCCTCTTTTCTTCAGTTTAGCGGAGGAACCGTTCGTTGATCTTATTACAGTTTTGGGCGCTGTGCTCCACTGCCTCATAGTAGAGGTGTTGTGGCGCAGTGGATAAGTCTCTGGACTTTGAACCACAAGGTCCGGGGTTCGAATCCCTGCCGCGGCACTAATGTCCTTTGGCAAGATATGAATCTACATTTGCCACGTCTTTCGGATGGTGACGTTAATTTAAGGTTGGTCCCAGTCTCCCAGACGTAAATAATCATATTTGATTGATTGATTGATTGATACACGTCTGTAAAAACCCACTTCAACAACAACTGCCTCACACTGTAATTACTGTATATCAATAATATTACCAGGGAATCTGTATTCTCTGATACTTATGAACTGTTATTGATTTTTTGGAGACTTTAAGCCATTTACCAAATTATGTGAAAAGGGTTAATGAAAGAGAGGTAATGGCACAAGAAAAGAAAGGGACGTACGCTAGGCATAATTAGGGACATGTATCAGATTTGATGGGGGCACTTATCGGAAGGAAAATTGCAAATAAAAAAAGGGGGCACTGAAAAGGGGCACTTATCATTATCTATACATGTATAACTGGACGCCGAAGTGAAAGGAACACTTTGTAAGATTCGAGGGGGCAGTGTGTCACTTTTGAAGCAAAAGGGGTTCTCATCAAAAAGCAAATGGGTGTGTATAAAATTTTAAGAGGCACATCTTACTGGAAAACGGACATTTATCAAATAGGGCAAATATGGCACTTACAACACTTTAATATAGTTATACTAAAGAAGAGGGGCATTTATCAGAAGTATAAATATTGGGGCATGTATCAGATTTCAAAGGGGCACTTGCCTAAGTGGAAAGGGGAACTTATAGGGGACACTCATGAGCAGAAGCGGAATCACACTAATATAGAACCGAAAATGGGCAACCAAAAGGGGCACTTATCACAAGTCATGTCAGTAGGGACACTTATTAGAAGTGCCCACTTCTCAGCTCAAAAGAGAAAGGGACACTAATCTGCAGGCGTATGGGTAGTTGAAGGATTTACGAAAGGCGACTGATCTGAAGAGAGGAAAAAACACTTATTAGACGGCGAAGGAGCATTTATTTCAAAATTTTAAAAGGGTCCTTGTAAGAAGAAAAGGGGGCACTGAACAGGTATGAAAAGGGTAATTTTTATGGGTAAAAGGGAGCACTTTGGTGGTGCTTGGAAAGTAAGAGCACTGTGCCTCCAATGCGCCCCGGCTCCGCCACCCCTGCTGACTGACTCACGGCCACTGAAAGAGAGGCTTAAGCTTTATGAATATTTCCCGGCGGAATTCGTCAAAACAGCATTCAATTTCATGGTCACGCATTCAAATTCAAGCAATTTATAGTCCGTCGGTTTTTCAGTGTTTCAATTTAACACTTTTTGCGTTCAGTTCTTTTTTTAAACATTGAAATTAGTAAAATTACCATTCAAATTACATGTAATTTGATTCAATTTGGTAGTGAATAGCCGTCATTCAATTTCGCCAAGTTTGAGAGGAAGAAGAAATTCCTTGCTGAATTGAGGTTTCATTTTCATCTTTAGGCAATCAATTTCGCACTTACGCCATTCAATTAGAACAATGTAAGTGGTCTCTATTTCTTTTTAATTTTCACTTTTCATTCTCTTTGATTCTTTTTTCTTTTCTGTCATTATATATTTGACATTCACCTTTCTATTTTTTTTTCTGTTTATATGTCATTATACTTTTATTCTTCTGTGGTGGTCTTATTCTTTATCCCGTCTTTATCATTGTATACAATTCAGTATAAAATGCCTGTCAAACATGCATGGCCATGGATTATGTTGTCATGGTTGTGATCTTTATTTGCATATTTGTGAGGGGTTTCTTTTCATATTTCTGTTTTTCCATCTGCTGAATGCTAATGAATCTCAATCTTGTTCTTTCTACATTCATAATTTTCATATAAGCAAAAATACACTCATTACCATAAGATGAAAAACACTGCACAAATGTCAAAACTGTATGCTTATTCATGAAATTGTATGCCAAGATTCTTCCCACGTCATGTCCGGTGCGAATTGGAATGCTGTTTACACGAATTTGAATTTGAATGTTGTTTACACAGATAATTAAATTGAATTATCTTTCTGCAATTTTGTATTCTAACAATAGTAAATCGCATGCTAAAAGAATCAAATTGAGCGATAATATTTGTTTTTTAAATGTTGATCCACATTGTCAATCAATTTCGCTTGAAACTGAACGAAAATATCGTTGATTCCGATGATAAGTTTACGAAGGTGGGCGGGAAAACCTATATTAAAGATATCGTATGGCAAATGTTAATAGAAAACAAAAAAGTCATTATTAAGTGATCGAGAGAGACAGAGAGGGATATAAGGAAAATATCAATGTTACTCTGGCCAAACATACCCTTATAATATCTTTGTGTGTGGGTGTGTGAGGGCGTGAGAGAGAGAGAGAGAGAGAGAGAGAGAGATGGGGAAGGGGATGGAAGCACTGGCGTAGATGGGGGTGTGGGGGGCTGGCCCTGAAATTTTCCTGACCATTTCAGGCAACACAGTTTTAAAATTTTTGCCCCCTCCTCCTCCATGCCCATGCCCATGCATGCCTGACGTACACCAGTTCACCGGTGACAAAATCATGTGTCCAAAAATCCTCTCTACCAAAGGCAATACATTTCGACCTGAGACGGGGCTAATAGAGTTTATATATATCTCTATGTGCTAATGCATATATGTTCCGATTATGGAATTTCTTTCTCCTTTTTTTTTCAGGCTATAAACATGAAAATGGATCCATATGATACGGATCAATTTTCATCATTTTGTCCAAATGTGCAGTAAAGCAGGAAACTTTAATTTCTGCAAGCAAGGCTTAAATGGCGAAATGAAGAAGACGAAAAGGTTTTGTGGCGAGATGTCGAAGGCGTTACGATCGTGTCAGAGAGCTTATATTTTCAAAGAAAGCTCAGTCTAAAATGTTGCGGTAGTATGGCTCTCTGCCACACTGACCATTCATGTGTCTCAGGCTCGAGCAGTTGTTGCCCCCGTTTCTAGAACAATTACTGCCCAGTTACTAATTGACAGATGAAACCAAACAAAATTTCAGCAACAACCATGAAAATTATCATTTCTCTCTCTCTCTCTTAATATTTCATATCATCAATCTACCTTTTTTTTAGTTGATTATTTCACAGATCTTTGGGCCTATAGTTTGTGAATTTTAAAAACCCTTCTTGCTATAACCAAAAATTTTACGACAAATACCCATTAAAGGAGAATACAACCCAGGCATCAGTGTGCTTTTAGTGAATAAAGATGACCAAGTAGAGTAAACAGTGAAAGTTTGAGCAAAATCGGACAATTTGTTCAAGAGTTATGTATTTTGAAAGTTTCAGTATATCCCTATTATGGGGATCCTTGAGTTGGCAACTTTGCCAGCATCTGTGATGTCATCGTGGACAACTCTCAATTCATTTAGCACATAATTTTTCAAAAAATTGATTTATATGAAATTTCAAGTCAGGAATCAACATAATTCTTTCCCAAATGCTTGCAGAATTGATATAGCCCTGTCATACTCAAACAATAAATCAAAAGAATTTTTATTTTTCTTGAAAATAAAGAAAATGTTAAATTCTGTGTACAAAATGAATGAAGAGTTATCCACGATGACATCACAAAGTTGCCAATTCAAGGATCCCACTAATAAGGATTTACTTAAACTTTCAACGTTCATAACTCTTGAACAGATTGTCCAATTTTCCTCATATTTTCACTGTTTACTCTTCTTGTTCTTCTTCATTAATACTGGAAGCACACTAATTTCTGCATGGGTTGCATTCTCCTTTAAATAGACATATGAGGTTGGAGGCTATACAGAATGAGGGTGAGGGCTGCCTCTGCTCCACCCCTGCCCCCCCCCCCCCTCCCGATGGAATTACCAATCCGAGTGGGGTAAATGAATAGTCAACCCGCTCCGGGGGCGGGTCACTCACAGACAAAATGTGCTACCCAAGCGCATCCACACACTTTGAAAATGAACTCTAACTAAATGGCATTTTAAACTAAGTCAAATTTGCACTCCTTTACGGCATCACATGTGCACCGTCAAATATATAACAGATTATGGTATATATCTTTAATGGCGTTTAAAAGATATAACCTGTATTAAGCAGGAAAACAACAAAATAATACTTTTCAAATTAATTTGCTTGTATATGAAACATGCAGGGGTGCTATTCATATCAACAAAGATTATTTCACCTGCAGTTTTAATACCCTAAATGTCAAAGACCAAACTCTTTTTTTTTTGGTCAAAGACCAAACTTATATACCCTAAATGGCGATTGATCATTCAAAGCTGAAAACACCCCCTTTTTACGGAAAATGTCAATGATGTAATTATCATGGCTGAAAACAGACTCTTTTCGACGCTTTTTATGGATGCGGTTGCATAGCATGTCATGTGGCGAGCAACCCCCTTCCCCCTCCCCCCCCCCCCCTCCGAAGGTCAACCATTATTGAATCTTGATGAAGAATTTTCAAGTTTTATAATTGTATTTGTAATTTTAGTATGTTTTTCATGAAAAATTATGTTATGCATGCAGAATATCATTTGCTCATTATTCATAAAGACACAGAAGAGGAGTTAGTTTTTCACACATTTTTTAGTTCTCATATGATTGTAAGTTAATCTGAGGGAATTAAACAATATCATGATAGTCATTACTTCAAAATTTCTTTGGAAATTTTTCAAGAAGTGATCTGGGGAAGTGATATAGAAAACCGAGTCTCATGCTCTTTAAAAAAAAAAAAAAAGTCAGCTTACACTACTACCTTGCTGTTGCTTGCATTATGAAGCAGAATGAGCCCTCTCTTTTATGTAAGGTCTTTGGTTCAAGATGAGCCTCGGTTTACGTGCGAGATGCGAGATTGACAATTATTCCAGCGTCTTTACAATCCTAAAATAAATAATTTTAGAAGGGAAGTGTTGCAAGGTATGTATAACCAGATTTTCCCCGAACGTTCATTAGTTCACTAACTAAACAAGTCACGATTTCATGAAATAAATCAGTACTCATTCAGATTTGTGTGCGAGAAACCATTGGCATTGCATTGCCATTATTGGCATACTGCACTCGGCTCACAACGGAGCTTTGCTGCCGCGGACCGGTGCAGGTGCTCCGTCATGTCCGTTGAGTTCATTCATTGGCATTGGCATGATTGGTAGTGTATTGTGTACTGTAGCGGTTGTGTTGCACGTCTTTTTAAGGAACGAATGAGTGATGAAGTTATTTCACGATTTAGTGATAATCTAGCCTTTTTGCGAGAACATGATTGAAAAGTTAAAGTTGCCGTTAACAAATTAAAAATGCCTTTAACGTAAAACTAAGATTAATGCTAACTAACTGTTAACATTAAAGGAGAATGCAGCCCAGAGGCCAGGCATCAGTGTGCTTGTACTTATTGTAATGAATAGAGATGAACAAGACAGATAAACATGATAAACAGTGAAAGTTTGAGCAAAATCGGACAATCTGTTCAAGAGTTATGAATTTTGAAAGTTTAAGCAAATCCCTATTATAGGGAACCTTGAGTTAGCAACTTTGCCAGCATCTGTGATGTCATCATGGACAACTCTCCATTCATTTTGTGTGTGATTTTTCAAAAAAATTGATTTATATGAAATTTCGAGTCAGGAATCAACATAATTCTTCCCAAAATGCTTGCAGGATTGATGTAGCCATGTCATACTCAACAGTAAATCAAAATAATTTCTATTTTTCTTGAAAATGAAGAAAATGTTAAATTCTGTGCATAAAATGAATGGAGAGTTGTCCACGATGACCTGAAAAAGTTGCCAACTGAAGGATCTCTATAATAGGGATTTACTTAAACTTTCAAAATTCATAACTCTTGAACAGATTGTCCGATTTTGCTCAAACTTTCACTGTTTATCTCTCTTGTTCATCTCTATTCACTTCAAGCACACTGATGCCTGGGTTACATTCTCCTTTAAACACTGGTTGCATTGCCATTGGACAAATGTGACTCTTTCTTTTTCCTTTTTTAGAGGGAAGGTCGGAGCCATAAATAATTGAGAATTCAGCTTTAGAAGGAGAATGCAACCCTGTCATCGCGTCATCGGTGTGCTCTTAGTGAATAAAGATAACCAAGAAGAGTAAACAGTGAAAGTTTAAGCAAAATCGGACAATCTGTTCAAGAGATCGAGTTATAAATTCTGAAAGTTTCAATAAATCTACACTTATACATTTATGGTCAGGGGTCCTAAAGTTACGCGGGTCCTAAAGCTACGCACCATACAAATCACATAGACGCGCAATGCAACGCGTTCAAATCAGACTAAAATACACACAGTTTCAATATCAAGATTTGCATTCATTTATTGCATGTGCGTAGCTTTAGGACCCCTTCATTTTTTAGAACAAAATTTGACACCGGCATTGATATTGACCTGGAAACATGCGTTGCTGACATTCACCCGTCGTAATTTTCTCCACAAATCAAATTTGGAATATGTAGAATCATGATACAGAAATCAAATTTACACAAGCCAATGATTTTAGTGACTTTTAGCCGCTGAAAACAAAGTGCGTAGCTTTAGGTCCCCCCATCATACAAGCTTATCTGAGATTAGCTTGTACTCCATAGTAGTCACTGCGGGGGAAAAGCTTCAATAGCTTTTGTGTGTATTCCCAGGTGTTCATGCTTGGTAGAAAATCACAGATGAGAGGAAAATAATTATTTAAAATTCCATTTTCAACTCTGAATCCCCAAATTTGTGGCATATTAAGAGTTGAAGAGTCCATGAATCAGATAATCTAGCAAATTTAAGAAAATTAAATCTTACTTAGGGCAATTTTGTTTTCTGTTTTTGACTGCTGCAATGGTGAATGGGTGATTTCAAGTTCGGTGTGCGGTGTTGGTGTTGGTGTTGAGAGCGTGTAAAGGCTGCTGAACCGAGCTCCAACACCGTCGGTCAGTTTAGAGGGACGATACCGCTCTGATCCGATCACCTTATCGATAGCTCAACACCGAGTGACGTCATACGCTATAGCGAAAAATCTAGGCGATAAAATCATTTCCCCTCAGAATTTCTAATAAATCTACATCTTATTGGATTCGAATTGCATAATCATTTGAAGAATCCATGAGGAAAATTATCACTCTTCCAAGGAAAATATATGGTTTTGATTATTCCAAGTTGTTTTGACTGCGAAATGGGTTTAACCACCAACATGTCACGAGTGGCCGTAGCAAAAAGTGCCGCCTGCTCCGCGAGGGACAAGCAGCAATAACTTGTATGATTACAACACCAACACCAACACCGTGCTTGAAATCATGAATTTCCTAATCCCTAGGGGCTGGTGTTGTTGAATGGGGAAATTACATGTGAATCGTCAACACGAACCGTGATACTCGGTTCAGCAGACGACATTCAACACCAGATAGCAACACTGACTACCGGAAATACGTCAAATCTTGCAAGGTCAATCCCAACACCAGCCTGATTTCAAGTTCGGTGTTTAGGTTGGTGTTGGTGTTCTCACAACACCAACACCAGCCTCCAACACCGTACTTGAAATCACCCAATGTTCGCTACAGTCCCACACACGTTTGGCCCTATGAGTGGTAAATCTCTATTATGGGGATCCTTGAGTTGGCAACTTTGCCAGCATCTGTAATGTCATTGTGGACAACTCTCAATTCATTTTGTACATCATATTTAAAAAAAAATTGATTTATATGATATTTAAAGTTAGGAATCAACATCATTTTTCCCCCAAATGCTCGCAGAATTGATGTAGCCATGTCATACTTAAGCAATAAACCAAAAGAATTTTCATTTTTCTTGAAAATAAAGAAAATGTTAAATTCTGTATTCAAAATGAATGGAGAGTTGTCCACGATGACATCACAGATACTGGCAAAATTGCCAATTCAAAGATCCCAATAATAAGGATTTTTCTCAAACTTTCAAAGTTCATAACTCTTGAACAGATTGTCGGATTTTCCTCAAACTTTCACTGTTTACTCTTCTTGTTGTTCTTCATTCACTGGAAGCACACTGATGTCTGAGTTGCATTCTCCTTTAAGCCATATGATATTTTTTCATTTGCATAGCTGCCATAGACTAGTGTAAAGGAAGGGGACCTCATAACATCAAAGGTTCCTCTGGCTCTGCAGCTGTGTGACTATTTTTAGATGCTACATGTATATGGCATCATGAAGTAGGAATCCACTATGCACTCTTTGCAATAATAATAATAGTAATAATAACATTAGTGCTTTTTCCATCATACGCAAGGCCGTATGCAGGATTTTTTTCCAGGGGGGGGGGGGGGGCAAGAATACTTAAAATGTCCACGGAAACACGCAAGCAAGCGACTGAGCTGGTCACGAGGGCTTATTTGCATTTTTAAGGCCCGGCGCACACTATACGATCGTCTGCGATCCGATATTGGAAAAATTTGTAATAGCATTTGATATGAACATTCCTACCTGTAAATTCTTAATGATTAAAGTTCCGAATAGTGGTATGAATAGTAAAATCGAAATTCCGGGTTATCACGAGCCTCCCAGTAGGAACAAAAGCAAATTCAATTCCAAATCATAGTGATGTCATAGCAGTATTGCGATCGGCTACGATTTGAAGCCGATTTGGTCTTTACTCCAACCACAAGGCTTGCAGTTAACAAAAATTTCGATTTCAGGATTCCTATCATTATTCCGAACTTCAAACTGGATAATTTTAGTTGTTTAAACTTTCATATTTAACGCAAAATGCCATTTGCTAAAAAATTGGGTCACAGTCGGATTGTTTAGTGTGTGGCGGGCTTAAAATTGAAATTGAAGGATCTGGTACACACTTTGTGTGGATTTTTTTGAAAATTTTCAATAAAAAAAGTAAGGCTTTAAAATTTCTGGGGGGCAACTGCCTCTCTGCCCCCCGCTGAGTATGGCCATAATCTTACGCAAAGATGCCGTTGTGCCTCTCAATTGATTTTGCCTTTTTGTAAAAAAAGTGTGTGCATGAAAACGAACAAGTTGAATATTTCCTCATTCCTTGACATCAGATACTCTTGATCATTTGCAGGAGTAAATCGAGTGCATCTAGAGAAGTTTGTTTTTGTTGTGTTTTGTTTTTTGCTCCTTGCAGGGTTAATTTAACTTATAAATGCACACCGGTACCTCATATTTTCAATAGGAAAATAAAAATCACTAGTGAAATCAACTGTTTCCATATGTTTGCAGTGCATGGTTGAAAACTCTCCATGAGCTCAGTGACACTGAAATGACATATGCCCTCGGCCTTTCCTCAAGTACTGACTCACAATAGAATTAATAATTATAGTCTAGTATGAGGGCACTTACATGAAGAATGCAAGGCTATATTAGATACCAGTAACCTTGCACCATTGTAGGTGCATATACAGTCTATACACGTGAGGGGAAATTGCTGACAATAAGCGAGTAGTGTTCCCTGACTCATGTGTGAGCTCAGAGAAGCAAGAGTGGTGATCAAAAAAAAAAAAAAAGAGAATTTCTCTTGAAAAAGATAATTGAGATCCAGTTAAAGAAATGGGATGAAAATAAGATATTCTATCATCCTAGTTTGTAAAAAGTAAATATTTTTTTCAAGATTTTGTTGATTATTGTAGTGATTTCAGTCGCTACAATAGTGTAGTTGGTGTTGGTCCAGGGTCAAAGTGTAGGATCTCACATTTGTCACTCTCTTCTCATTTTTTGTTGTTGAATAGGTACTAGACTACATGTAGACAATGGCAGCTGCAGCAGAACCTCCTATGGTGTGCTTGGAAAGTAAAGGTGATCCGCCAGAGGTCCGAAGTAATGGACAAGATGGAGTACATGCAGCTGAGAACTTTGGTAAAAATCACATAAAAGGCAGGGAAGACATCATTAATCACCAAACCTCGTCGTCAAAGAAAAATAGAGGAAAGAAGCGACATGGACGACGGAAAGACAAAGCGAATAGTAATGGGGTCCATGACTCTGGTGAAGCTGGGCATAAGAGTGATGCTAAGGTGGACGTGGACGATAAGATAGTTGGAAGTAAAGCAAGTACCAAAGAATCAAACAGGACAGGAAAAGTTGCTTGTCAGTCAGACAACCATGTACATCTAAACCATCAGAGTCATAATCATGTGATCAGTGAACCTTTAAATGCTCTTACGCAAATGGTTGAGAAGTTAGGGGTGCAGGATGCCCAGGCCTCAAAGACAGAACACTCCCACAAGGATGTCGATGTGCCTTCAGAAGCAACTCGTCAGGATGGTGATATTGATGAGTCTCTTGCGGTTGCAAAGTGCAACTCGGAGGATGAAGATGATGCCGACTTAGAACTACCATCTTCACTCTCAGACTTTGTTCTTGGTTATCACGAAGACTGCCACTATGCCCTTACAAAGCTTCCTCCCAATGATGACGATATCAATACGATACCACTGGATGATTCGGACAGCTGTATAAGATTAGTACCCTATGAATCAGAACTGCAAATGCCCGATATCATAAGGCTAATTACGAAGGACTTGTCAGAGCCGTACTCCATATACACCTACAGATATTTCATCCACAATTGGCCAAATTTATGCTTTTTGGTAAGTATCAAATCCATCAAGAATAGAAGCCAAGGCTTAGTCTGAATGATGTAATTTGGGGTTAAACTTTTTTCTGAATATTGTACAGTTTATGTACATATAAATCATGCCTTTAACATGACAAATACTTTCTATAATATCAAAATACATTTACTCATACTGTCAGATGGAAGTGTTATGTGTCATTACACTTTCAAATGTCATAGGAGTGGTGGAAAGAGGTCTCTTGTGCTGGTCCAAATCCAGAGTGATAAATGTAATTAATTTGTTTCATAGGCCAACCCTGAGTACAGTAAAAGGATAGAAATGTTGGTTTTATGCACCACACAAGCTTCATCCGTCCAGACAGGAAAATATAAATCCCCTTTCAAAGCATTGTTCTTTCACTTCTTTGGGAATTCCCTAATGTTCTTTATTTTGAGCCTGTTTATCAGTATCGACTTATACTTTTGCCGTTGTAATTTTTGAAGTTACTGGCGCAAGTGTACTGAAATTTCTTAATGCTTCATAGTGAAGATTTGTGGACTGTACATGTATATTAGCTTGTATCATGGAAAATCTATTCCAAAACTGACAAATATATGGAATGAAATGTTAATTCAATTTGAATCCCCAAATTCTTGGATTGATAGCTGAAAGGTTATATGAAAATTATGTTTATATTCAATTATTGTATTCATTATGGTTATCAAAAGAATTACCAGTGATGGTGATGAAAATGTTAATAAAAGATAATCAAATTTATAATCTTGATCTTGTAGTACTACATGTAATTTCATTTGATTTGTTATTTATTTGCTCTTTTAAAAGCAAATATACGAAATACAAAAAATATACAGAAAAAATAATAACAGTAATGATGATAATGATTGTAATAATATTGATAATATTCATATTTCATAACAATAATTATGATAGTTCTACTAATCTAATGCTAATCAAGGTTGTAGTTATTTAAATTCAAATGTCACTAAAACATATTACTCATTTGTGGTTCTAATAAAAGAGAGAAATATTGTACAGGCCCCCTCCATTTTTTACTCTGGATCTTTTTGCTCAGGAATAACAATATGAATTTTTACAATATCCACAAGACTCAAAAGTCAACTGAAAAGAAAATTACCATAGACATTGATTTCCATAAAAATAGCCAGCTGTAAATGTAGGAGCTAGGTGAAATTACTCAAATTTGTATATGATCTCATAATGAAATTTACATTTTGGTGTTGGTCATCACTCTTCAAATACGTGTATCATATCATGTACATGTAGCTCGACTTATCATTCACTCTTGATTATTGTAAATTGATTGTTTAGATGTTTGCACCTGCACATGTATACACTGCTATACATATTATGGACAGCCCCTAGCCTAGAGACACACCAAAGATTACATACATCATGTGGTGTACATTAACAAATACATGTACTTTTACATCATGTACGACTACAATTACTGGTAATGTTGTTTGAGGTACATAAAGTGTGTCACACAGTTTTAGTCACCTGATGCATCAAAATTGTGTATCTAGATGAAAATCCAATCTCAAATTACAATTCTTTTTAGACAAGTCCCCCTAGCAAGATGCATTTTTAAAATTTGTAACATTCTTGATGTGCATTTTGGTTCCGTTGCTAGATTTTTGTCCATGCATTAACATACCTGCCAACTGTTCCTTTTAAATAGGAATATTCCTATTTTGAGAACAAGAAAATTGCCATTTTAACCCGTGTGTTCCTATTTCTGTACAAATTTGTCTGTAGTATTGAATCGAAAATTTAGGAATGTTCCTATTACTTGGCTGTCAGGGTTGGCAGGTATGCATTAAGCTAATTAAAGCCAAATACTCTTGTGTCCTTGATGCCTGGTATCTGGTACACGTATGTGTATGGTCACCCACATGTGTACATGTACATAGATTATAAAAAAGATCTGATGCAGCAAACTATTAATTTACAACATTTCTGGAGGCTGTGTTATGCAAGCTACTCTCTCTAGCTGTGCACTCGCATTCATGTTACCACGGTGTAAGAAAGAAAGAAACGATACCCAGATACTCCTCGCATCGTGCAATCTATCCTCGTCATTCGTGCGCATACATTTGCATAAAATGTGTGGTGCATGCAATTTGTGCAGAATTGAAGTGTCTGTTAACATTTTTGTGGTATGCTGTCAGTTGTAGAGGGGGGTGGGGGTGGGGGTTAGAAGCATATTCCACAAAATATTGGTACTATTTTTTAAAATGCGATATTTTTATTTGATAATGAAGAGCTTTACATGTACATTGTACCGGTATGTCTTAACCGGTTGAATACTAAGTCTGAAATTACTCACAGGGTCTATGAAAAATGTGTTATATTTAATGCATACTGAAATCAAATCAAACTTGGATGTTCAACTTTCTGCGTCTTCGCAGTGCTATGTGCTTAAAATTCACACATTCCTGAAATAAAGGAATAAGACTGACTATGTAAATTCTCAAAGAGCATATGTAAGTACTTATTGTTAGACAGAGATAGCAATACAATACTACTCATATCATCTTTCATGAACATTTCTAAAGGGAAGAGGAAAGGCTTATTTATTAGACAAACATTTCCTTTAGTACCGAGTGTCTGCAATTTTAATTGTTTACTCTAACAAAACCAAATGTAGTAACATGATTACCAGACCTATATTATGAACTGGACATAATGGATTTGTAATTAACATGTACTGAGGATATTTGGCTAGTTATAATTTGGAGAATAAATTTGTGAGCTCTCTATTTCTTGAATTAGGATGGATATCATAGGAGAAAAGTTCCCTGAAAAGAATTGCTCTTCAGATGACCTCATATTTGAAATAAGAGGAGAAATAGTTAAAGTGTTCGGGCCAAATGCTCATGCCATCTTTGTGGTCCTATATACTCCTTTCCGTGTGCAGTGCATGTGCCATGTGGGGAAAGCATAAATTTGTTGTCAATTTTGATAAGTCCAAAATATCACACTAGACACTTGTTTTCAGGGGCTGCCGAACGTTTTTTGGAGTTGGGGGGGGGGGGGGGCTGATACCCAAACAGGCAGAGTCCAAAGGGGGCTGTAGGAACCCTGGCAGGGGTTCAGGAGGCCAGGGAGCCCCCTGAAACCCTTGGGGTTTTATGGTTTTGAGAGCCTATGAAATGATTACCAATTTACAATTTAGATTTAAAGTTTTACTTTTTACAATTGATAGGTTTTTTATGTGTAGCTAAATTGTGTGTGTGTGTGTGTTGGGGGGGGGGGGGGGGGAGGGGGGGGGGGGCTGCAGCCCTCCACCCCCCCCCCCCAACTCTGCAGTCCCTGGATTTTATATACAACTAATCTCCTTTTCCCAGTTGCTTGTAGACCCTTTTTAGTAATGCAATTGCTTTCATGAGCAGAAGTTTAACATATTGGTGCTGAGTTTTCATATCATTGGCCACAGGTCCAAGTATGTACATGTGCATTCATGTACATGTACTTTGCACTATCATCTGACAGTGTGTTCCAATGTATTGTGGAATACCTATGTACATGATTCAGCAGTGACATACCATGATTTCCTCCTTACTGACAAAGTTCATGGTCATTACAAGTAGGCCTGTTACATGTAATGCTTAGTTTACATTTCCCCCGGGCGCCGTGTGATAAATTGGTTTGCGACTTTCCGTGCGATTTTTTTTTAGGCATCATAGGTGGCTACGGGCTACGGCGTTTGTGTTTACATTATTTACGGTCATCGTGCCATTTCCTGTTTTGGCCATCGGGGGGGGGGGGGGGGGGGGGGGTGGGGGGTGCAGGCCGTGGGATGTCCGTACAGAGGCTCCCCAGAGATTGTACAGTAATCGTGCAATCTCCGTAGCCTCCCCGTGGAAATCCTACGGAGCCCTTGCAGAGGATGTGCGGTGACCGTAGAGCCGTGAGGATTCCGTGCGATGCCCGTGCGGGAATTGTGGATGCTGTCTACGATATATACGGGCTACGGGCTTACGATTTTTCAAATTTGTATGACTTCTCACGATGTGAATCCGTACAGAAATCTTACGGTCACCGCCTTTCTCCGCATGGAGGCCCCACGGATTGGGGGTCATGGGCAGGATACGGACTTCGTACGCTGATCATAAGCCAAATGTAAACCGGGCATAATTCAGATCTACAAATGTACATGTACTTGGACATATACTTGACCATATACAATGAAAACTATATATAAAGACTGCTTAAGGGAGCCAAGAGAAAAGTCGTCTATATAAGTAAGCGGTCTTTACATGTATGTACAGGTTCCCTTGATACACATTTCAATGAAAGGAACTATTCAAGGGAGACAAATAATGTGGTCTTTACAGACAGGTGGTCTTTCTGTACAGGTGGTTGGGTAAGAAGATTTGACTGTATTGGTTTGGGGATTGGATTTAAAATTTTTCTTGATTGAACAAAAGATTACCCTTTGTCAGATGCTTGTCCATTACAGATGTTGTTGATGATTTTTTTAAAAATCCATATAAAGTTTTCTTGCCTTAGTTCAGACCTGCCACTTCTGGACAATTTGGACTAGATTTTATGCAATGATTGTATTGCGTCTTTAGTTCAAGAAAAACAGTTTTCTTCTGTTTCACTTTTCAAAAGTACCCAGGTGATGATTTACCTATTTAAAGGCTCTTTAAGTGCTCTAAAGTACTTTCAAAAAAAGCTCTAGTAAGTGCTAACAAAAACTGAAATATCCAGTTATCAACAATGACAATGGATTGTTTAGAAATTGCTTTGAGGAAACTGATTGAAAAATAAAGCAGATCCGATCGAAAAGTTACTCTGCTTTTGTTTTAAAACAATCCAACTGTACTTGGATGAAATTAGAAGTCAAGAATTTAAGACCTTTGCATTTTTTGATGTCTTATTGTGATTGTTTTTTGTTGTTGTTGTTGTTTGTTTCCAGGCTATGCATGAATCCAAATGCGTAGGAGCTATAGTATGTAAGCTGGATGTTCATAAGAAGATGGTCAGAAGAGGCTATATTGCCATGCTAGCAGTCGATGAAGATTATAGGAAAAAGAAATTAGGTAGGTATGATGGGAGATTTTTGTACATGTACATGTACGAGCAATAGCGGGTAATGCATTCTACGAGGTGTCTCATAATTCCCCTTTAGTTTTCAGATTTTCCACATTTTTTAAGCTAAGTTTTGTTGTCATTCACATTTTGTGACAATGATTTGTCTACTTTGTGTGTCTGTGTATATTGTATTTTCATAAGAAACTAGAAGTATTTCTAAGTTGTTCATGCAATTCTGCTAGACCTCTGCATTTGTGTGTCTGAAGGACAATTGAAAGCATCTTGCTTTTTTACAATTTTTTTTTAAAGTCAGTTAAAAATTGGAATAAATTTGTTGTAAATTAAAATCCTGATGCCTATCATATCAAATTAACATGTATGAGGACAATGCATGACTGAATTTCAAAATTGTACAAGCTGCACATTGCTCATTATTTCATTGTAAGTTTAGTTCATCATTTACTTGGCTTTGCTAGTCCGATTTGACGTCATGCTTGACTGTTGTATAACATCCGTTTCTCTTGGGAACATATTTTTGACAGGTTCAAGTCTTGTCAAGAAAGCAATTCGTGCAATGGTTAGAGGAGAGTGTGATGAGGTAAGTGTAGGACTCTTCAAAATTTTATTTCTGTTTGGCTTTGAATTTGGAGGAAGAGGTTATGTCCTCCATACAGTTTTGATAAGCCCTCCAAAACTCTTCGTCAGATTTTTTTTTACTTGAAGATCTGCTAAATAGTAAGATACTAGCTACACTATGATGCTATGAACTTTTTTCCATTTCAAGTTCATTATCAAGTAAAGAGGCCAACAAATGGGAAATCATGGGGAAAACGAATTTGCAGAAGGCTTGTTTACTTGTACACTATAATCCGTCCGTTATGCGAGCCCGTCGGACTAATGCGATAACAGTTCGGACAGCACGAAGTTTACCGAACTCAACCTAGTCATAGACTTCAGGTTCTCACATTTTCTCAACAACTCTAAGTGTTTAGACTCTTAACGGGTCTCATCGTGTTCACTCGAAGAAACGTCTTGTATAATGCTCCAACATTTCAAAATACAAAATATAGTTTACTTCTGGTTTGTTAGTCTAGCCATTAAACTTCATTGCCGTTCCCCGACACGTCGTCGCCGCGGATTACGTAACACCCCTTAGGCTCTCCTAGGGAGCTGGCCATGTAATTGTTTTTCCATATGACTAGCTGTCTGTTAGCTTTTTCATTGCGCGAAATTTGAAACACGTACAGCAATAAATCACAGTTGTTTAGAATGGATTATCCCTTTTCTTGAAACTCGAGCGGCCGACTGCATTCCCCCTCTCTCATCCGAGATCACCCTGCCTTTCCCCATGATTTCTCATTTTCTAGCCCCTTTAAATGAAAGGCAAAATATAGATCTCTATGACAGAGAATTAATCTTCTAACAACATTGATGTGCATTATCACATGGCCCCTGTACATGGGTAAAATCCACTGAGAGTTGGTTGTACGTGACAGGCATTACAAAGTGCTGTGATTGATTTGAGCGGTCATGGTGTAATGGGTTCTACGGGAGGACAGAGTGTAGCTGTTATCTGCATTCCTTTCAGATATTTACACTTAAATTGACCAGAAATCATGAATGGAATATCTCATGATCCCCTCACATGTACAGTTGTATCTTGGAGTGCAAGGTGGACAATGCGAGACTACATTTAACCAGTTTCACATCAATTTTCGTTTTGCTACCAAAACTGTAGATGAGTTTTAAAGTGGAAGGTAATAGGATTGAAAAAAACTAAACCAATCTATCACTTTTGACTCGGACTGGGGTCTATGGTAAATGTGTCATACATATATATGGAGTATTCCTCCCATTTTGGCACTACAAGCTACTTGTTACGAGTAATATCAATCACATTGATGTATACTTTTGTGATTTTGAAGTGATTATCAAGTTGAAACTGCATTTTAAGATGATACATGTATGTCTTTCCACTTTAAATGTATTTTCAGGTGGTTTTAGAGACAGAGATCACCAACAAGCCTGCCTTGCGTCTGTATCAGAACCTAGGCTTCGTACGGGACAAGAGACTGTTTCGCTATTATCTCAATGGTGTCGATGCATTGAGACTTAAACTCTGGCTACAATGAGAGCAACATGCCCTACAGCAACATTAGCAACTAGTTGTAGCAACACCATGATCAGCAACAAGTTGTAGCAACACCATGATCAGCAACAAGTTGTAGCAACACCATGATTAGCAACAAGTTGTAGCAACACCATGATTAGCAACAAGTTGTAGCAACACCATGATTAGCAACAAGTTGTAGCAACACCATGATTAGCAACAAGTTCTAGCTACACACTAACATCAGCAGCTATTTGTAGCAACATGCTAAGCTGTCATCACCACACAAGTGCTTAGTTGGCTTCCAGACACTTTGTTTTAGCAGATTTTCCAGTTGCAGCACATAGATGAGGCATTGTTTGTAGCAACACCCCACCATGCAGGTGCAAATATTGACATGGAATTTTAAGCTCTGTATCCATACCAGCACTTCAAGCTTTCCCAAATGTTACAAAAATATTTTGCATTACTGTATAAGCTGAAATTTTCACTGTGGTTTAATCTGTGCTAATTTTGCGATTATGCCCTTGCTAAAATTTCCACTCAATAAATGATTTGCTAATATGTCACAATTGTCCCAAATCGCTGAAATATCTGTGCACTAAAATAATGGCTTATACAGCATTCTTCATGTATTTTTTTATTTGGTTTTTTAGTTTCAAGAAACATTCTATTACCCTCACAAATTTTATGAACTTTTACATTAATCTTTAATACTGCCATGGTACCTTATGCATTTCTTAATGGTCCCTTGAATCATTGTAAGATACTCCTTGACTTTAGTTCAGAGCCCTATGAATTGAAATTGTCTGTTGTCTACTATTTTCCAAAAGTATTTCCCCCAATACACACCATTAAAGGCAAAGTCCACCCCAGAAGTTTCACTGTTTCAATAAAAGGAGTTAAATTTGAACAGCATTTTAAAAAAGAAATGAGCAAAATCAGTCAAAGAATAAGAAAATTACACTCATTTACATTTTCTAGTAAATTACTCTCGGCTCTGCAAATTGGCAACACTGATGACATCATATGCGAGCAGCTCTCCATCCACTGTGTACATGAAATTTCACATTTTCTCAATTTTCTTGGAAGTTACACATTTTGTAACCCCATAGTCAATGTACATGTATGTTCAGAAGAATTGCTTTTTACATAACATACTTTGACTATGGGGTAAGAAAATGTGTAACTTCAAAGAAAATTGAGAAAATGTACAAAGTGAATGGAGACCTGCTCGCATATGATGTCATCAGTGTTGCCAATTTGCAGAGTCAAGAGTAATTTACTAGAAAATGTAAATGAGTGTAATTTTCTTATTCTTTGACCGATTCTGCTCATTTCTTTTTTAAAATGCTGTTCAAATTTAACTCCTTTTATTGAAACAGTGAAACTTCTGGGGTAGACTTTCCCTTTAATAACAAGCTGATGAAATTGGAATAGCGTCATCAGTTCCAATGTATAACTTTTTTCACTATTGCATTTGTGTGATATTTTAAGGCTCAATCATAATATTATAATGCTGGTACCAAATAAGCTGTATTTACTTTCATATTGAGTTGAAGTGTACATATTTTTAAAGCCACTTAGTGCACAAGTTGAATTTCATACAGACCACAGCCAAAACAGTGATATGATTTCATGTGAACTGACAACATGATAAGTAATGTATAAAGTCACAATTTTAACAAAAAGTTAAAATTCGCAAAGTTTTCAATACCGGGTACATTCATTATCACGTTCTCAAACCTGTGCATTAGGTTATTACTCTAAAGGCAAAATCACAGTTTTTCTTTCAAACATGTTGAAATGTATTATGATTATAATTTTGTTTTCGTTATTAAGAAAAAGGGATGTTTCAATTTCCATTTGATAAAATGTGAGCTTTTACATGTTATTTAACAAATTCTATTAAAAGAATCGTAGCAAACTTATTTTCCGTTTTTCTGAAAACTCTAAAAATGCCAGGGGTGTTTAGAGCTACTTTGTTGTTAATTTTTATGCCTCCGCCCACCGTAGGTGGTTGCCGGAGGCATTATGTTTTCGGGTCGTCTGTCTGTCCATCCATCTGTCCGTCCTGTTTTCGTGCTCGCGCTAACTTAAGAACCGTTTGACGGATCAACTTCAAACTTGGCTCATGTTGCATATGGGAGGGACAATGATCTGATTAGATTTTGGGGTATCAAAGTCAAAGGTCAAAGGTCATAGAGGCCATTATGTACATAGAAATGGTTCGTTCTCGTGATAATTCAACAACCATTTGATGGATCAACTTCAAACTTGGTTCATGTATGCATATGGGAGGGACGATGATTTGATTAGATTTTAGGATCTCAAGGTCAAAGGTCAAAGGTCATAGAGGTGATTAGGTACATAGAAATGGTTCGTTCTCACGATTACTCAACAACTATTTGACAGATCAACTTCAAACTTGGCACATGTATGCATATGGGAAGGACACTGATCTGATTAGATTTTGGGATCTCATGGTCAAAGGTCATAGAGGTCATTATATACATGAAAATTGCTTGTTCTTGCGATAACTTAACTCTGTGACGGTTCAACTTCAGACTTGGCTCATGTATGCATATGGAAGGTCTCATAATGGTCTCATTAGATTTGGGATTCACAAGGTCAAAGGTCAAGGTCAAAGATGTCATTGTATACATGAAAATGAAAAATGCAACATGAATGTGCCATATATTTCTGATCTGGCAATGGCGGAGGCATAAATTTCGACTTCGCCTGGTCGAGGATTCATTTTTTTTTTTTTTTTCTTGCCTACCCAATTTTATGCTCTGCATGCATAATTGTTGATGAGTAACAACCATGACATCCAAAGCTGTACTATATAAACTGGCCAGCAAAAGAAAGTACCCACTTCTTTCAAAGGCTGCACACAAAAATTCACCCCATAGAAATAAACAATTTTGTACACAGGTATGGTGCAATATCCATTAGTAATCACATACCCAACAGGAAGTGATTATCTTTATTACAAAGAAATAAAATGACATGTACAGCATCTTGGTCACTGAATCAAAAGTCACAAAATGTAACAGAATGAGCCGTCCAGGTTTTACACAAAAGTCAATGTCAAAGGATGAAATAAACCAGACACAAACAACAATGTTCAATAATGTGTATGTCCTCCTCGTGCCTGGACACATTCCAGGCATCTCTGACGCATGCTTTGGACAAGTTTTCTGGCGTAGTCCTGGGGAAGTTCTGTCCATTCCTCCTGCAGAGCTTGGATCAATGTTTGCCGATTGGTAGGAGGCTGTTCCCTTGATCTCACCCGTCTGCCAAGTTCATCCCACAGATGCTCAATGGGATTGAGGTCAGGAGAGCATGCACACCATGGGATGACGTCAATGTCCTGCTCCTGAAGGAAGTTGGTGGTGAACCGTGCTGTATGGGGTCTTGCATTGTCCTGTTGAAACAATGTGACGTCAGGATGTGCCTGCAGGAAAGGGAGCAGATGGGGTCTCAATACTTCATCAACATAGCGCTGAGCTGTCAGGTTACCTGCCAGGATAACCAGATGAGTCATATGGTTGGCTGATATGCCTGCCCACACCATCACAGAAGGTCCACCCCACCGATCAACTTCACGAATGCAACATTCTGCATATCGCTCTCCTGCTCTGCGCCACACACGCTCCCGTCCATCACTTGTATTGACGCAGAACCTGGATTCATCTGAAAACAATACTGCATTCCATTGTCTTCTGGTCCAGCGGCTATGCTCTCTGCACCACCTCAGTCTATTCCTTCTATGGATAGCGGTCAACTCCTGACCTCTGCAAGGCCGTCTTGATACCAGGTCCTGCTCCCTCAAGCGACGTCTCACAGTGTCAGCACTGATAGGGTTATCATTTTGGCCCACTGTTTCTGCAGCTGTTTGGGTAGCTGGACGAAAACGATCTCGAAGATGTTGAAGGAGAATCCACCTGTCCTGATTAGGGGTTGTGACCCGAGGCCTTCCCCTTCTTTGTCTGTCACTTACAGTTCCAGTTTCCTGATACCGTGTGGCCAGTTGAGAAATTGCTCTGTGCGAACAACCAACACGTCTTGCAATTGCTCGATGACTTTCACCTGCCTCAAGCATCCCAATGGCTCTTAATCGTTGTTCATGTGTCAGACGTGGCATGATTTTCCTGATGGAAGCTTGCTTAGACCAGAGTAAAGTACTGTCAAGTCTAAAAGAGCTAACTGATTTCATTCTGAGAATTTGCATAATCAGGAAGGAGAGCATCCCTACATGCAGAGCACACTCATCAACATCATTTTTGACAAAACAGGTGTTCACTTTGACATATTGGTTGTAAAAAATGTTGTCCATTCAGTGGCCATTTTTGCTTGGTGGAAAGTGCTTTTGTGTGGGACTTTTGATTCAGAGACAAAGATGCTATGCATGTCAAGTTCTTCTTTGTTATGAAGATATTCAATTGCTTATGTGCATGTGATTAGTAAGGGGTATTGTAGCACACCTGTGTACAAAAATTGTTTATATTTATGTCGTGAATTTTTGTGTGCGGCCTTTGACAGGGGTGGGTACTTTCTTTTGCTGTCCAGTTTATATAAATCTTTAGGTATTACTTGGCTCCTATATGTAATTGTGAAATATAGTGGAACAAAAAGATGCGTAAAGAACACAAAATGCGTGCTGTTTGCATCATCTGCATTCCGGGCGCGTCTTTCCATGCTAGTCCGTAAAACAACTTGTGTGGCATTAACCTCCAAGAAATATTTGATAATCACAAATTTAGCATATTCAATACTGGTATTATCAATTCATTGGACATGTCATTTTGCCTCTTATTAATTTCAGCATAAAATTCATCCTTCTTTCATTATCGTGAGAAAGAACTTTGCATGATTCTCTTTGTTAATGTTGAGGAAGATTATGAATAGGAGGATTAATCTAAGTGGAATATAAATACCGGTATGCAAATTTGATATATTTTAAATACTTTTCCAGTTTTTGATGTGATGTAACCATCTGAATGCAATTTGAAATTTCTTTGTATGTATGTAGGTAATTAGATTTATATGAATTCAATCAATCAGTCAACTCCCGAGATCTACAGATAAGTTCTTTCCAGCAGCCTCTTTTATTCATGATCTCAGCGATGTCTCGTGTCTCCTGGAGAGCAGGGTCCATCCTTAATGAATCGACATATGTCCTCCTAGGTCTCTCTCTTCTTGCATATCCATGAAGAGTTTCCCACAGGACCACTGAATGTAGTGTGAGCTCTGGATGCCTTTGAGCATGACCTGAAAGCTTCAATCTCCTCTGGGTCCCTTTTGAGCTGACCTTTTGGAAGGTTTCCGTGCAGCTCCGTGTTCCTCATTCTGGTTGCTTACTGGTTGACGCTCAGAGCCATCCTGAACATTCTTGTGCAGCACCCATCCACCATCTGAGTTAGTCTCCTTGTAAGGGTCCAGGGTCTCTGACCCGTACAGCAAAACAGACTCCACTGTAGCTTTGAAGAGATGTATCTTTAGGTCTTTAAAAAATAATAAAAGATTTTTGTTAGATAGGGACAAATGCGAAGATAGTGAAGAAAAGGAGATTTGTGGCATGTTGGAAAAGTGAACTTTGAAATTGAACTTGTTACACCTGTAAGCTCTGGTCAACAAAAGGTAGTTGCACCATTGTTGTGAGTGCTAGTATGATCTGAAAGACCCTATTTCCTGCTACTTTACCAACATACTTCAGTGTACAGGGAATTTTTACAAGATGTCCCTGTGGATACTGTCTTTTCAAAGTTATTTTGATATGATAAAAGGTCCGCTTACAGTGACTGGGTGGATTTCCACATGACTTGATACATTTCAACATGTTGAAAAGGGAAAAGGGTTAAGAATGAATTCAACTTCTTATCCGTGCATGTATCATGCATGTTGGGTATGTTTATCATTTGTCAGCATTATTGTCATCATCATTATTATTTTCTTTGCCATTATTAAGTATTTGGCGCCACATACGACTGGGAGGGGAAAAAGTGAACTTTATCTTCATTTCTCTCCTCCCAGTACATTATATAACTAATTGGGATGTGCATGTGTTCCGCTACATTCAGGTTTTCCCTTACTCTCCTTCGAATAGTGCAGTGGATTCTTATCATGCAAAAGCGGCGCCTCTCCTCTACATGGACCTCTATTTAACATCCTATCCGAGGGATGGATTGTTTTCCTCTAAAACATCCAATTGAGCGTGATAAAATCTTCTTGCTGGAACTCCATTCCATGTCACGATACTTCAGTTCGAGGATTGTTACAACCACACCTTGGGACGACTACATATTGAACCACATGGCAGTTTTGCTGTGAATATTTAGAAAACTGCTCTTTTTATGCTTGTATATGTGCAAGGTCGGAAAGCCTGGACCCCTTGACTCCTGAATTCTCGAACTCTAGACTTTAGAAATTTTTTTAAATAGTCTGATTTCATTATTGTTGTGACAAGAATATTGACTAGGCTTGATGACTATATTTAAGACTTCAATTTAAACATGATATAAATATGTTACCTTTTCAAATACAGATAACATTGTTAAAAATCAAATATTTATTGCTGAACCTGGAGAATGTATTTCTTTGGTTAATTCTAAATTTTCCTTAAATGCAGCTGATCTTAATAATATGAAAGATGTCGTTCAAATCTGAATGACTTTGACTGTAGTTAGAGTTTCTCATCTATGTTTCTTTCCCTGCTATTTATTAATTTATGATGGGTGAAATGATTAGGGAGATTGTATCTTGATTTACATCTAAATTTGAATAAGGAATTTTAATGTGAATTTCTATTTTCACAGAATCAGCATTACTTTTTATTTAAACTGATAACCATACATACGTGTAATTATGATGGAGCATAACTGAACAAATTTGAACTATGCATAACGTCACCTTCATAATCATTGGAAGGGATCTTCTTCATTTGTATAAATAACAAGAGGCTATAGAATATACAAATGAACAGTGTTTGCACATTAAAATGAAATATTGTAACGAAAATGACTTTGAATTATGATGAAGGCATTGTTGACTCTATGCACTTTTGTGTATATGGAATGACTGTTCTAAAATTCTTCGTAAGTCTATTTTCTTGTTGTAGTATATTAGTATCAGAGGACGACATATCAATTTTTTTATCAAGGAAATCAATACAGAAGTTATGGATTGTCATTCATCTCTTAATGAACTGTATGAATAATGATATGTAGTGTGCCAAATTTGATTGGAGTGTCATTATCATTTAAAGCCACAGTGAACTGGCGCTTACATAGCTCTGAAATGATGTATTTACAGCAGCGCCAACTTGCGGCTACTCATAACTAGAGACTGTCTTAGAAACGTTATGCCCTTCTTGTCTTTTAGTGAACTGCCTTAGTCTGAATACACATATACATTTTTACATATGTGTTTCAGAAACAAAGCTCGCGTTTTTCAGAGTGATGCATGCTGTGAGAAAAAAAACGGGACAGAATCAGCAGTTCAGGACTAAGATGGCGCTATTTCGAAATCTCATACAAGGGCGCCAGTTCGCTCTGGCTTTAGGTATAATTGCAAGTATTGTTTGTGATGGTGTGTACACACATTTAAAAAGCTCACCTATGTGTCATTTTTTTTTTTTCACTTTCACATTACTTTGATTACCTTATTAAAATTTATAGATCCAAGCATATCATTACAAGATATCCAGAACAATAAATTTGAGAGACAGTTTTACTGGTATGTCATAGATTGTAAATGACAGCTAGATCGTTAACCAGTAGGTGTAATGTATCATTTCTTTTTTTATCACATCAGTGTTGCTTCCTGATGTTTTTGTATACAAACAGCCATTTTTTGGAACAATGAAGAGAATTTTACTGTAATAAAGTAATCTATATTTCTGGTAGTAACAGAAATTGTCCCAGAGTTAAATGAATGAATATTGAGAAATACTTATGATAACTGGCAAACAATTTGGGTGAGAGCTGTCCAACTAGCTGTAGAGATGCCAACTGACCATTTTTTGCAGTATTTTATACCTTTTTTTTTAAATAAAAAAATAATGCAGGTTTTTATGGAATATTCTGTTTTCCCCAAATTGAATTACTACACATGCCTATTGCAGAAAAGGTGAAAATACTGTTTTTTTTCACCCAAAATACTCCTTTTCCACCTTCAAAATACTGCAGTGCTCTTTACAAGGTAGGCATCCCTGTAGCTGAGTAAGGTTCATGCATGACATGTGGTGTTACTGAGAGTTATCAATAGATTTTATCAGTAAAAGTGAGATTCCAGTAAATTTTCATTTGGGACATCCCATTTGATTAACAGCCAACAAGACCAGCGAAGTCATTCATATGAATCCACAGAAAAGTTGTCCCAGATGATCCCATATTGTTGATCATTCTAGGGAAGGGTCGATCTCGTGAGCCTTTTTCTTTGTTTTTCTTTATATTTTTCCTCTTTTGAAGGTGTTTGGATCATGTTAAAGTTTGATATCAGGATTGTTCACATTATCTGTATAGGCATATCAAGTTGTGCAATTATAGTTTATGAATCTGCTGGTATGAAAAAAAAAATTATTACCTTTCATCTTATATTTCTTTGCAAAAGTCTCTTATGAATGTGTTTAAGAGCTTTAAGAGTATAAAACACAAATTCAGGGTCTTTAAACATTCATGTGAGACTACTCAACCAGTTTATCCCAAATGATATGAATTATAGTTATGATAAATCACAGTAAAATGGTGCATTTCTCAAAAAAAGTAGACTTGCAATCCCTCATGAATAATGGAGTTTGCTGGTACATTGTAAATGTGTGCCTTCAAATACTATTATCGTACTAATCAGTTAGAGGTTACATAATTATATTCCTCTCTTCACTCTAAATTTCTTCGGCTTAAATCATGGACAACTCCAAATTTTGATTAAAAATCTTAAGCTGATAGATTTAGAAATCAATATTAATTGTAATTTCTTATTCCAGTTTTTGAGTTGTCCCTAATTACAGTCGACTTAGATTAATTTCTTATCTAAGAAATTTAGAGTGTTAACCTGTTGGCTACTGAAACCGGCTGGCCCTGTGTAAAGTCTGCAAGAATTTAAGAATTCAGCAGTCAAAGGGGAAATTTCTTTCATTTCATTCATTTGCAAATCGCCCTTGACGCATGACAAAGTGTTGACATTGTAAATCTTTGAAATCTATGAATATTTAATTCATTCATATATGCAGTCATTCTGTACAATATGATTATATGTTATTATCTCTGCATGCATGCAACATGGAAAGAGACCAGCCCATACAAACTTTTTTTTTTAGAAACCTGTACAGTCGGCACAAGATAAATGATAGAAAAAGATTTTTTTTTTTTTACTCACAGTGTTCTATGATGCCTACATTTGGATGGGCCTTATTATTGTGTCATGATGTGAAATTTGATTTCATGTTTGTAAATGTGCACAGAAAGAGGAGTATCCCAGTCATAAAAAAAGTGATCAGTTAAATTAACTGCAGGGGCTTGTAAGCAATTTAATTTATACATATAAGATTTTATAATTGGCAGAATGTTTTAATATGTGTACCTTGGATTGTTGGTGACTGTTAAAATGCTGATGTTTGTTAATTTAGGCTATTATATTCTTTGTATTTTGATTTTCTTTTGTTTTGAAAGCAAAAGTTCATCTTACGATGTTTATGCCATTTTCTCATGGCGGATGTACAAATTGTGTATGAGGAAGAAGAGTAATGTAAACTGTACAGAGTGAATTATACCATAATTTGAGCCATTTTTTGGAAATCTATTTCATTAAATGTTGGCAATTCGCATGAAACAACTGACTTTTCTTCCAATGATTTTTTTTTTCTAAAAAAATGATTAGAATTTAAATTGTTGTGTTTGTCAAACTTACCTTATGTCAGATGTTGTGTTGATAGAATAGGAATGAGAACAGATAAGGACCCATTTAATGTGTGAGAGCAGGGAAGAGAAAAGAGATGGGAGGGAGAGAAGTAAAAGGTAGAGAGAGAGAGAGAGAGAGAGAGAGAGGGGAGAAAA
>CM057152.1:21999562-22018286 GCA_029962745.1 Echinometra lucunter
CACACAGCTGTCACCGTGTCGCATTGGGAGGAAATGGCCATTGGGTATATATGATAGCAAGCAGTCTTTTTTTGTTGTTGTTGTTGTTTGGGGCAGGACAGAAACTGCCCTTTGCAGATCAATTTTCATGAGGTAGCTGTAAATTTAATCCTAAGATACGGAATATTAAGCATATTCACTCACTGAAATTCTTTAAAAATATTTCCCAGTGACCCGATACATATGTAAGTGCAATTAAGTTTCAAATGCTCAAACATAAAAAAGTCTGTAATATGCTGAAAGTAGATGAAGTAGCAGTAACATGATGTTTGGGGGGGGGGCACATAGATGCATTGGCAAAAGAATGTCGGCCACTGAAACATGTTAAACAAGACAAAGTCCTTGGCACTTCTCTCCACAATGCCATGAGCAAAGGATTTAATCTGATTTGATTTGATTTGCTCGCCGTACTGCTTCGAAGAAGTCTATCATTGCAAAAAAAGGACATTTCGATCAAACATACTGTTAAGTACAATACTGAAGATATATAAATTACCAATACATTATTTCTAATAACAGTATTTACAAGAACAAATACATATCTACACAAAGGCATGATCAGTTGTAAACGATGTATCAAATCTCAAGCTGTATAAAGAGCAAAAACAAACATCAAACAAACAAACAAACGAAAGAACAACAACAAAAAACATACAATATACAACAAAGTTATGGACACGAAACGAATTATGTCATGACATTTCCGGAAGCAAAATGAGAAGTTGTTTATAAAACAACTATTAAGTATACGCTCTAGGAACTTTCATGTGTTTTGCATTAAAAATAAATACAATAATTGTTTCAATCATTTATAATTACAATAATTTCAATACAATGTACATGTACTATGTAAACACAAATCAAAAGAACAACAACAAAAACATACAATATACAACAAAGTTATGGACACGAAACGAATTATGTCATGAATTTCCGAAATGAGAAGTTGTTTATGAAACAACTATTAAGTATACGCTCTAGGAACTTTCATGTGTTTTGCATTAAAAATAAATACAATAATTGTTTCAATCATTTATAATTACAATAATTTCAATACAATGTCCATGTACTATGTAAACACAAATCATATACAGAATGTCCTTCAATCAGCGGATTTCTTCTTTATAAAATTTGAATTGTTGTGATATTCGACCACGTCGGCAAGGAGAGACAAAAACCTTGTTAGTTTCTTGATTATGGTCCAGGCATCTTTTGCCTCTCTCCAGGTGTATGATTTGAAGAGCCTGTTAGTATGAGAAGACAACAAAGACAAAATTTTAAAAAATAAAGCAAACATTTTGAAAATAACGAACATCTATAAATGTCGAGCTAATGAAACATTTCACAGCTGTACTACTTAAACGTACATGTATGTAATCAAAACCTAGTACACAGTCAATTTGTTAGATCAAGTAAAAGTGGAGATGGTGTGCACTCTTAAAACAATTCAGTCAAAACTGACTGAACAAAAGGGTCAGTTCAGCTGGGTTCAACTATTATTTTAGTCATTTCTGACTATTTTTCAGTCATTTTTTTAGATACTATTTTCTAGTCACGTTTTTACTAGTAGTCAGTCAGTTTTGACCAGAATATAGTAAGATATTTGCCTATATTAGTTGCTTCCAGCTGAGCCTTAATCTAGTCATTTTGACTGGATCGTTTTTAAAGTGTGGATATCGATCCTCTGAACTCCTTGATTCACCGAACACGAATAAGGAACTATTCTTTTCATGATGTAAAAAAAAATATTCGGCAACCACTTTCTATATGTGTTGCCATCCTTCATATCTTTGCCCTGAACATTATTTTTAACCAAAAAGGACAAAACTGTGATGAAAAAGTTTACAGATTTTAACCTTTTGAAAACAAAATTTCTAATGTGATACAAGTTTTTACACAAATTATTTAATATCATATTTTTCATGATATGTTCATGTAAAGTTTTTCAATGTATTTTATTTATGAATCATGTCAGTTAGGCATTACTACTGCGAATATTGCACCTTCATTTAACAATTACTGAAATGAAATGTCAACCATAAATACCGAATCGTAATCCCACATTGTGGCTTCTGATGCGAACGACTTCTCTGCGGCACACTTGGCAAAGATGAGCTTTCCTGTTTTGGGCCTTGCATACAAACAGAATCCATCTTCTATGACCAGCTGGCCCTTGATGTTGATGCGGAAGAGTTGGTTACCACCCATACCATGGCACCCTTCCATACCCACGGTAGCCGCATGGGTGGGGTCATTTTGAGCACCGTTGGTATCCAAGCATAGTTCTGAATCAACCGATCGGATCTGGAAGCAGGATGGATAAACTATAAGTGACGTGATGATCATGATCATCCCGATTGCTACACTCTTAAAACAAATCAGTTAAAATGACTAGATGAAAGGGTCAGCTATGTGCAACTAAAATACTAATCGTTTTGACTAAATTTTGGTCATTTGTGACTAGAATATCCCAAGATTTGTGATTAGATGTATTAGCTGCCCCCAGCTGACCTATAATCTGGTCTTTTAACTAATTTGTTTTAAGAGTGTAGTGATGCAGTGAGTGCTGTCAATAATAGTTATTCTATGTTTAGCACATCTGCATTTATTTCGTCTATCTTATTTGCTTCTTCAATATTGCACACACAGGACACAAATCAGTTTGTGACGTACCAGTTCGCATTGTTAAAAATACGAAATTGAATTCACGAATTCAAATGGTTAAAACTGATAAATCAGAGGCAACAACAGGCATATTCATGACTTCACCTTTTCACGGAATTGCACACGAGAGTGGAATAAACATATACCCTTAAAAACCAGGCTACCGCGAATGCATTAATGCTGCAGGTCTGCCAAAATGATTATGCTAGAATTATAAAGAGATCGTAACGAGGGCAGAATGGTATTTAATTGAAATGTTGTAAAAACGTGGTTAATACAAAGTTACAAACACAGACGATAAATACACCACTACTTTGTTGACGAGGTTGATAAGATTGGTTGGCACATCTTAATGGCTTACATAGTGACGTGAGTGTTTCTATTCACCAGAGGCGGCGCCAGGGTATTTTGATGGGGGGGGGGGGGGGGGGGGGGGCGATGATCCACATGTAAATTTGTTTACGTTTTAAATGAACAAATGGACTATTATATAGTTACATACCCTGTCCTCTCTTCCCAACCTCTACTTTCTTCTTCTTTTTCTTTTCCCCCTTCTTCCTCTTCTTCTTTTTCTTCTCTTTTTGATCACTTGAAAAATCATTTTCCCCCGTAGCGCCGTCCCTGTGTTTAAGTTTATTTCAGGGGAGCGTTTCATGAAGAGTTTTGTCGGTGATTTTCACTGACTAATTTGCTTTCAGCCAATCAGATGGAAGGATTTTCAGTAGCTTATAACATTTGTCGGCGATTTTCACCGAAAAAAACCCTTCATGAAACGCTCCCCAGGTCAGCTATCTTCTTCCTTCACAAAGCAGATGGGACTGCGCCATCTAAAATACAACCCTGACCAACGAGAAAGCACATTGATCGTCGAGTCAACTCTTGTCTTGCGGCAAAGAAAGAAATATCAATAATTTATCGCAGTTGTAAATCCCTGGAATTGTGATGATCATTGAAGAGAATGGCGCTTATTCAAAGATTAAAAAAAAAAATTAAATGTAACTTCGTAAGGATGACATACCTCTCCCCAGACTTTATTCCTGGCCGGGGGTGGGTACTCCTGCAAAGTATCAAATGCAATCTCTTCCATAAACCATTTGAATGACTTGGGGCAGTTCTGGCGTCGGAACACAACCTGTTCAGTGATGTTACCACACGGCTTCCCTTCAAGCTGGGGTTTGGTGGCATAAAAGGAGTCCTTGTATTCGTCAAGCCAGACTTCAGCCACTCGCATATAGTTCTGGAGGAAAAAAGGATGAAGAGTATGATCGGCTGATGTAAGTATTTTGTCCGTCCGGCGTCCGTGACAATGAACACAATATTTTTTATGGATTCTCATGTTTGTAAGTGACCACTAGTACTGTAACTAAATATCATAAAGTTTTTACTCCTTCAGAGTTGCCCTTCACAATGAAACATTTCTTTCTCTTTTTGTCTCCCTCTCTCTTTCATTTTGTCTAGGGATTGTGCGGTTCTGTGTCCCTTGCAAAATGCATTGAATATGAATTATAAATGTCAATAATGTTGTTCAGAAGTTAAAAATCATGCTACATGTTCGATGTAATGATTTTTTTTTTTCATTACAATTTTTCAATTCCACATGACCGAGTAATTATCATAATTCTTATGTAACAGTTCTTTTCATCCAGACCCCATGAAAGAACATTCGTATTTTGTTGATACGAGTGAAGTGGGCTATCAGCCGTTTATATCTAATATGTTTGTATGTTATGTTGCTTTTAAAGGAAATAAAAACAAACAAACAAACAAAATAGGCTCTCTCCGATTAAGTAGCAACAGCTTATGAGAAACAGGTGTCTGTAAATATACTTGGAAGAGAGAAAAGGAAACGTGGATAACGACGAGTGGGTCATATCTCAATAAAATATGGGACGGAGGAAATGCGAAAGAGAATGAGATCAAATCAGAAGGAGAAATAAGAAGAGGAAGGAGAAGAAGAAGTTGTACATCCATCGTTGTAGCAAGCGCTAGTTGGAAAGACATTCATTGTAATACAGTATTCAATATACATTGAATCACCGGCGTAAATCCACTTTGAGGAGTGAGGGGGATGATCGACTTTTTTACCGATTTTTTTTCTGTCGACTCACACTTAAGTATAAACACACGCCCTCACCCACCTGCACAGACCCCCCCTTACATACATTTTAATTTTTATCTTGCAAGCAAGCGAAGCGAGCGAGCAAAAAAATACCACTTTTCTGGTTTTCAATCGCATTTTCAAATAGAAATTCTAAAATATGATTAGCGAGCCAAGCGAGTGAGCCAAAAATAACCCCTTTTATGGTTTTCAAGCGCATTTTCAAATGAAAATATGACGAGCGAGCGAAGCGAGCTAGCCCAAAAATAACTGCTTTTCTGGTTTTCAATCGTATTTTCAATTAGAAATTCTAAAATATGATGGTTGTTTACGACAGATTAATAAAAATTATATTCAAAGATTGATTCAAATATCATTTCTTCCTGAAAAAGTGGGGGGGGGGGGGATATTTGTACACGCCATCCCCCCTCTCAAAAAAGTGTGGGGGGGGGGGGGATATATCCCCCCATCCCCCCCGGGATTTACGCCAATGCATTAAATATTTTCTAATAAACAACATAATATAAATGTACACTTTTCAGTGAGGGTAATATCACATCTGAGAGGGTAAAAATATGACATTTGATGATGAATATAATTATTATAATAGGGTAATAGGGGTGAATAATACCTCATTTCTTGATGAATATATACTAAAATATAGCAGTTGACAAATCTAATTTCATTTATGCAAAACCTTCGCCCCTGCAGAGCAACGACTTACTCATTCACTTTGCGACATAAGATAATGGCAGGTGAATGAAATACTTCACACACAGATGGAAGGAAAGGAAGCATCCGTAAATTTTGATACGTTTTCTCGTTAAATGACTTCACCAACTACATCATGCTATCAACAAAAATGGAGATGCCTGTTATCGTCCTGAAAAAAATGTACATTATACGCCAAGAATATCTTGCTTTAAACCTTCCTCATACACTCTGGTCGGGAATTTTGCACATAAATAGGGAAGAATACAATATAAATCTATCAGATAAACCAAAGTTATTTCTTGTAATTATGTTTCCTTTTATGTTTCGTATAATTTTGGATGTAAAACTTGAATTTGAACTTGAACACAATTGGTTTTAATGTTATGATGTAGACGTTATACTTTCATGAATTGCATTCCTTTGTACTCACTTTTTCTAATGCCCCCCCCCCTCATTTACCAAATTTATGTCCTTTAATTGTTTCTTGTTTTCTTTATTGTTATTGTACTATGTTAAAGAGCCAATGGAAACGAAATTTCTGTGTAACGATATACATGGACCAATAAAGAATCTTGAATCTTGAATCTTGAATCTTGAACTTGAACTTCCTTTAAAGTGAAATTAAACTAGCGCCCTCATTACATTAGCATACTTGAGAACATGACAAACCTCTTCTTACCAAGTCTACGACAGACACACCGTCTACACCAGAGGGCGGATAGCTATAAGGCACTTGTTTGCGGTAGACGTGGCCAACTCTTGAACATGGTACAAACTTCAGAGAACCACCACACATCCAAGCCTAAAAATTGAAGAAGAAGAACAACAACAACAAAACCATAAAGAAAGAAGCAAATGAATAAAAATCAGGGAGGAGAGAGAGAGAGAGAGAGAGAGAGAGAGAGAGAGAGAGAGAGAGAGAGTGATAGAGAGAGAGAGAGAGAGAGAGAGAGAGAGAGAGAGAGAGAGAGAAAGAAAGAGAACAAAGCCAAGGTAAGGAAAAGTAAGGGATTACTTTTTTTCGAATTCTATTCATAAGTTATTTCTGGGATTTGGTTATTTATAATCAACTTCATAATTAGAAGAAAACATAATTCAAATAATGCAATCACAACCTAACCTTACATTTTTCCCCCAATTAGCATTTTATCTTTTAGGCTTAAACATTAAACATCCTGTTTTATAATATTCAAGTCATGTCAAAATAATGTATCATATTATTGTACAATGATTTATATCAGGGTGTATATGTTTGATTCTTTTTTTAAATTGTTATGAATGGTTTTTGTTGGAAATGAAATAAACTGACTGAATTGAAAAGATACTTACTTTGAATGAAATTTCAAAGTTCTCTCCACCCCAGATCTGTAGTCCTGGATCGTACCCTCCAAGTTCAAAGAAATAAGATCTGTCTAAAGCTAAAAGTCCTCCTGCCATGACCGGAGACCTAACATGAGGAGAAAAAATATGAATGAGACACATATTCTTCTACTGAGGCATGCGTTATCAAATTATCATGAATCTTTGAGTATATAACCTAAATTATTAACCCCTTATTTATTTATTTATTTATTAAGGTCTCCTTTAAACAGGGTAGCCCTTTCAATAATGAGTACTGATCTTTTCAAGGGGCCCTCTTAATGAGTTTGAACAAGTAGGTCTTAAAAAGCTTGGTATTTATTGGTAAGAATCGACTAAAAAGAGCAGGATTCAACCATTTTTGTAGAAGCGCCGTTCTCGGGGGGGGGGGGGGGGGGGGGCAGTTCACCCTAATCATTATGGACATTCTATGCCGAGCATGTTAATTCATCTTTTCACTCCCCATCACGGCGTACCAGAAGCCGCATGAAAATGATGAACAGGTGTGCAGCAAAGGGGTATCCATAATTATGATAATTTTGTGCACATCTCCTTGGCTTCTACAAACCCGAATCCGGGCAGATATAAAATCTATTGTGAAGTTCTTGTCAATTACTTACGGGTAAGGCTGACTCCTATGTTTGAGACCCAGTTTGTGCCAGTAAGGTTTGACCGGTATCCTCTTGTACCAGAAATCCCAGTCGAAAGCCCCTCGACAGAGCCCATCACCCTGAGAGGTATAAGCGAAGGTATCAGCACTGATCGCATCCACAGTCGGACAAACTACTGTGGTCCTAGTTAAAGTGGAAGATGATTAAAAGAAGATTCATATAGGAAGCATTATTTTCAAATAATATATTATTCAACAACAATTTCTTATTTAACCAGTCGAGAGCCCCTCAACACAACCCATCACCCCGAGAGGTATAGGCGAAGTTATCTACGCTGATCGCATCCATCGTGGTCCTATTTAAGGTAGTTTATTATTGGAGGCAAGGAGTTGACTTACTTATATTCATCTCCAGTACACATCAATGTATAATTATCAGGGATATCAAACTCAATCACAACCATAATGATTACAGTCATGACAGCCCCCCCCCCCTTTCAAAATCGGAAAGTCATTTTATGTTGAGCTCTCCAACATTAATTGACACTAGGTATATCACAAAGATATATTTCATCCCACAACTCGTTATGTAATATCGCGTACGTTAAATATTATGATTAATATACACTCTAATATAAATGAATTACACAATTACAATGCAAACTTGATCAATATCACGTTCGTTCATGTTCGATTTGCTTCGATACATTAATATTGCTATCATACCAACATAACAATTGCATCAGTAGTCAGTACCATCTTTCCAATTAAGATGATAATATAAAAAGAAGAGTTTAATGTTATTATAGGCACTTGAATGAAACAACTCAACATAAGAGTTGAACAAGATGGGGATGCTAACAGAAGAACCTACGAGAATTTAATACAATATGCAGCAAATTATACGAATTGCATGAACACAGAATGAGATTTTCAACTTTTCTTACCTGTCTAATGCAATTTCCGTCAGCAGAGGAGGTAGCCAGTTTGGTCCACATTCACAATGAGCATCAAGGAATGTTAGAACTTGTCCTTTCGCTCTCCTAGCCCCAATAGTCCTGGACCGGATCAGACCTTCTCGCTTCTTGTTCCGGACTATTCGGACCTTTCCAGAGAAACGAGGGTTGCGAATATAGTCCTCTAATTTTCTCTTGAGATGAGCTGAGAGCAAAATCAATAAATTACTGCTTAACTAAGTTAGAAATGAAAACTTAATAGATTTTAACAATTAATTTGATATATCAATACACTGCATTTAAGAAATCATATTCACTTCATTATTTCTACATAGATAGTGGCATATCCGACATAGGATACAGCACGCCAAAGCACCCTCTCCGAAGGCCAAGTTCTAAAAAGTACTTCAAATATTTTGTCTATGATATTACACGGAAGGTTCCATCGTACCACCCCCCCCCCCCGAAGCCAACGCCCCCTCTATAAAGCATAAGTTTTACAAAATAATTCAAATGTTATGTCTATGACATTACACGAGCGGTTCCATCATACCCCCCCCCCGGAAGTAAATCCCTCCCTTAACAATCCCTGGATATGCCACTGCTGTTGGGAACAATCATTATTTCTATTCTTGTGACCAGTGATCTTACAAAAAGGAAAAGTGGAGAGCTTCCATAATTATCTGAAACATATTTTTGTCCTTTACTATAAAAATAGGTGTATTAAAATTAGGTTAATAACTCCTGTATAGTCATTATTTTCCTGATTTTAAAGTGTTTTGAAAAGAAGGACCGCAACCACGAAAACAACATTATTTTGTCATGTCAAGTCTTTTGATAATACTTTTCTTCTTTACAATGGATTACGACCAGGAACTTTTTTTTTTCGGTATGTTCTCATACATTCATCAAGTCATACCCTTCACACTGAAGTCGTCAATAAGGAGAACTTCTGCTAGAAGCTCAGCTGGTGAAGTGTTAAAGATACTGTGAATGGTCCTTATTAACGTCGACCACCCTTCGTTGTGAAATACAATAACCACACTGGTATTGGGAAGATTAGCTGGATAGTGCCAGTGCTTGCATCTAAGAAAAGATGATTGCAATAAAATAAGCATAAATTCAGGGCCAAATCCAGCATTTTTCAGAAGGGAGGGGGGGGGGGTCGGTCTTTTCAGGTGTCTTTTCTGTTTTACCCGAACAATTGAAAAATTTGCTGACATGCAAAAAACAATGTAAACAGGGTCCTCAGCATTTTGCGGTGTCAACCCCCCCCCCCCCCTCCCGAAAAAACGCTGATATTAGGTTTTAAAAGAGGTCCTCGGTTTCCAAAGGGGGGAGGGGGTAGCCGATTAGGCCCCTGGGTTTCGAAAGGAAAGGGATCCGCCCCTGTAAATTGACAAGAGACGGAATAAAAATAATGGCATGAAGAGCATAACATTATTTTTTCAAGATGTTAGCCCACTTCAAGTTTGAAAAAACATACTGACATGGCGATTGCATTTAACGTATCGACGATTTGTTGGTAATGATGTTAGCATAATTCAGTTTTAAAATCAAGATTCATAAACAAGTAGATTGATGGAAGAAAAGATATACCAGTTTTCTCTTCCATTTCCTGTATATCATGTGAAATTTACCTATCTATATGGGACATAAATTCCAAGTGAAAGCGGTGATTTCAACACCAACCAGTCTCCCTCACGACCAATCAAAGCATAGATCAATGTCACATGACGGTGATAATAATTACACCTCGGTATACCATGTCTAGACCCGTTATGAAATACGGACGTGTCCCATGATAAGGCGACGTCACTGACTTCCAAACACCTGCTACAGAGGAGACGGAAGTATCGATGTCAAATTCCTGCCAGGAAGGAATATATCCATGTAAGTCATGACCATTATTATTTCTCGGTTGGCTTGATGAGACAGGACGTATTACATTCTTATAATAGCAAATCTGAATCTGCTTATACATCATGGACTGTAATATGTGTGTGTGGGGGGGGGGGGCACACAGGGGGGACACTTTCCCAAAATTTTAGAGGTGGGGACACATTAGAGTATTTGGCCCAAAAGATTTGGAAAAAAGACACCTTAAATGGCGCCAATAGGGTATGTCCTCCCAAAATTTAGAAACAGAGACACCTGAAAAAAAAAAAAACCCGCATATTTTTGGGCATGCCCCCCCCCCCACACACATAATTATATTTGGACTGACGCACATGGACGGCTATTTGCAGATTTTGCTAACACTTGAACTAGACACTCCTGGGGAGCGTTTCATGAAGTGTCTTATCAGTGATTTTTACTGACAACTGTTATAAGTTACTGAAATCCTTGCATCTGATTTGTCAGTAAAAGTCACTGACAAGACACTTCATGAAAGTGTCTCGGGAATAGGAATGGAAATGCCGGGTGGGAATGATGTTTTAAAACCGGGGTGTGTCACGCCTTAGCCTTAGTATAAGGTCCTTCTTAATGACAAATTTGTAAACGATTCATTCATATTTTACTTGTACTTGTATTGATGCATTTTTCTTTTTTTCAAAAGAAAATTAAAAAAAAAAAAAAATCACGAGGAAGCAAAATTAATTACGAAGTCAAATACTCTAAAGCAGTGGCGGATCCAAGCAAATCGGCAGGGACCCCCCCCCCCCCCCACCCTTTGGTGGGTGCCGATGACTCTTTCTTATCTTTCTTTTCTTTTTCTTTCTTTCTTTTTTTTTTTTTTTTTTTTGTGCTTGTCGGCGAATTTTTGGGTAAAATAAACACCTGAAAATGCCAAGGACCTTTTTAATATTGCTTGTCGGCGAAATTTTCGGGTATAAAGACACCTGAATAGCTGAGGACCTTTTTTTTTCCTTCTTCTTCTTCCTTTTTCGGGTGCCTACGCAGACCCCTTTTGGAAAATCCAAGATTCGCCGCTGCGAAGATTAACAAAATGTTCATTCATTCATTCATTGGAATGTACATCCTCTAATGCGCTACCTTTATTTTCTTCTTTTCAAATGCCATAAGCTAAGTTTGTTAATGTTAGTGAACGGAAACTTCGATGATTTAGCATACATTTTCATTATCCATTTTTTCCTGAAAAGTTAGTAGCGGTAGTATATAGTTTTTCATGCAGTCGTATTAAGATTTTTTTTTTAAAGATGCTTATCTCTCTTTTCCTGCTAATTACCATGATGTTAACTTACTCCTTATCTCTGAGATCTGCTACTACACGGTCCAACGATATCCGATCACTGACCACCATATTAAATCCATATTCCTCGAAAGCTTTGTCGTAGAGATGCTGCTCATTATGATCCAGTAGAACACCCAGGCCATACTCCCCCGGACCCGTCCGGTAGGGCTGGCGGGGAGGCTCGTAGTTGCCCACCGTCTCCTTCAGCACTGGCGGGTGGACGTTACGTGATCCACTGGAGGACTGTGATTGGTCAGAAGTTCTATGACGTAGTTGTTGGTTGGTGTTGAGGTGGCGATTGTTCCCCTGAATGTCCTGACCGAATTGAGATTCGGGTTGAATCAATCATAAATTATTAATAGGCCTAAATAAATGATCATGAACATCTACGGAATAAAGTTTAGATTCAAAGATTTAGAACAAAGTTTCAAAACAAAGTTTAGATCCATACATTCTTACAAAAATCCTGACAATCTATTGCAGTGATACATAAAATCATCCATTTACATTTCATTCTAAAAGGAATAACAAAGAGTTTTATTTCACAAGACGCTCACACCGAGATCATGGCCCAGCACATGCATCTTTAATAAAATACAGATACAAGGATTTATATCATTGTCACAGTTCATGTCGTTTGATATCTTGCAGCTGTAATACTTCCTGTGCCGTCTGTTAATCTTTTTTTTTTTTAATTTGATGTCCGTGTCTACGGTAGGTTGTAATTTCCCTGCAATATAATATTCACGAGAGACTCCAAGCTTCTACTTGTGTTACAAACCTACTGGTTGTTTTTTTTGTTTTTTGTTTTTTTAATATTTCATAACATTAATTAATCCAACTAATTCATTACGAAAAGCAAACATTGAAAGTTTTCCTTGCTATTGGGACCAAGAAATAGCCTTTATACTATCGCGATACGTTGGCTAACTTTTTTTTCCTCTAATTTTTTTTTTTTTAATTTACTTTCATTCAATTGAACATGTAAGACTTTTTTTTCAGCGTCTCATTCTTTCTGTATTATATACATTGCATGTAATTGATATCAGGTGTAAAAGCATGATGTGTTCTGTTATTGAATTTAGTTTATTCGAATCAATCGAATGTATACGTTATTGAATTCAGTTTGAGAATTTGTGACTTTACACCTTTGATATTACATGTACTATGTGCTTAATATTATGCGCTTTTTATTTGTTCATTGACTGGAAATAAAATACTTCTTTAAAACAAAAAACTGGGAGCAATGCTCCGTCTTTTGAATCCTCGTTTACATGTAATAAGCTCCATGTTTGCACATTGAAATATCATTATACACCAAACTTTGACCTGCTGTCATGGTGAAATTCTTGTCTCATTCCACTCTGAAAAAGGGCTATCCAGATCACAATTCCACTACGATGATACAGAACAGGGATAAATCTAATTTTCCTTGAGGCTAGGCTAACATAATTATTACATGAAGTGCCGACTATCGGATATTTTCATATCAAGTTTGGTGTCAAGCAGATTTAAAGGCAGGAAGACTCAACACTATGTTAGATCACGGATCGTTTCCGTATACATGCACTACCCTGCATGGACTCTGATCAATTCAAAACACCATTTTATTACATGTCACTACATCTAGCATTTAGTCATTTCGATAAGGCATTGGTGTTTACAAAGTATTCCTAAAAATACCAATATGACTAGATCGTCGAAGATTTCTCCGTCAATGAAAGAAAACTTTCTAAAAATATATTATGATAGTATACAATAAGGAAATCGTATTTATTGAGATAAGCGCTTAAAACAGGCTGTAAGAAAGAGACTAATATCATGAATATGTAAATATTAGTTTATGCATATGAACTGGGGGGGGGGGGGGGACACTAGAGCGAGAAAAGTATAGAGAGAAGAAAAATAGAGAGATATACAGAGGCAGAAAAGTATGGTTAAGAAGATGAGGAAAACTTTTGCAGTTCAGTTGCAATGACTCACCTTGTTTTTCTCCGCTATTACGACCCTTCCATCTCTCTGCTCCCCAATGACCGTATCCATGCCTCTCTCCTTCGTCTTCTTGCCGTCATCTCTCACCATCCAAGCATCCACTGCTCCCATGTTGCGTCCTCCCATCGCCGCCGCCGCCGCCGACGATGAAGAAGATGATGACGACGATCCTGAATTGAAAGCGATGAAGATCGGCGTTAAACCGACTACCACGATGACCACCAGTCCGACTTTCATACCGTGCCGGGGTCTCGTTGAGGAGGAGACCCGTCCACCTCCAAACGTGAACGCCGCCATACTCGTAAATGGTGTTCGTCGTTTTATGTTTTCCGAGTTATCTAGCACCAAACCATACTCTGCATATTTTTTTTTTAATATCATTCCACCATTTTGAGGGGAGCTTAGAATGATCGATGATCACAGTAAACCGCAGTGAATAATCAATAATTAAAGCACTGCTAGATGACACCGCGGTCAATGCGAACTCTCAGATACGGCCCGTGTCCAGAATTCAGATATATTCCGTGGTTTTGGGCTTGCTGCTCTGTCTGTTGTCATTGAGTGGTGAGGATGTGTGTGTAGATTCCTCTGGCTATTCCACAGGTGTCATGGTGTGTCAGTACATGCAGAGATGCAGAGAGAAAAGTAAAGAGAATGACGTCAGAAAAATAATTCTAAAAGTCCTTCAAACATTTATTTACTTTCATAGCACTCAGAAGAATAAACAATCAATCCATCAATTATCTCACCTTATAGTTACGATTGATGTCATGAAAGGTAAAATGAATTTTGCAGTGTAAGCAAAGAGATATAGGGAATTTAATCTTAAGTTTACAGTTAATGACTAAAAGGTTTTATAAGTAAGGAGAAAAAACCTACCCTCTTTGGAAAAAAAAATCAGAAAGTAAAAAGGTACCAACAGAAAACAGAGCTACATCTATACGGGTCATTCTAACAAAAATGCAACGATATGAATCAGATAATAAGACCACAACACCTTTACAAGTACATTGTATATAGCTCTCTTTTTCAGAGGTGTTCTGGTCTAGTGGATAGGTCTCCGGACTGAGAACCACAAGGTACGCGGTTCGAATGCCTGGCGCAGCACTCATGCCCTCTAATACGACATTAATCTACATTTGCCACGATCAACCCAGGTGAGGTAAATGGGTACCTGGCCGGAATGAATTCCTTGAAGTGTTTGAGCCCTGTAATAGCAGCTTGACTAAAACCATTCAAAATCCTTTGAAAGCGCTTATAGAGACTTTAGATGACATTATTATTATCATCATTATTATTACTATTATTATTATTATTATCATCATCATTATCATCATCATCATCATCATCATCATCATCATCATCATTATCATCATCATCATCATCATCATTATTATTCATTCTAAAGATTGTTAAAATTTATTATGATAGCTCTCTCTCTCTCTCTCGTTCACAGAGATAAATCCTGATGTTGCAAATTGTGATTACAAACTTTATTCTCATGTAACCATACCTTCAGACATTTATGATTCATCAGATTTTACAACACAAATCTTCTGTGGAATAATAAAAAGGGAAAACCTATACTGATTCATTGATATCAGCTTGTGCAAAGGCCTAACTATGTTTGCAGAAATAACCGAGGAATTAATTAGAACTGATAGTTCCTTATTAAGTCTAATTTTAAAGGAGAATACAACCCAGGCATCAGTGCTCTTAGTGAATAAAGATGACCAAGAAGAGTAAACAGTGAAAGTTTGAGCAAAATCGGACAATCTGTTCAAGAGTTATGTATTTTGAAAGTTTCAGTAAATCCCTATTATCGGGATCCTTTGAGTTGGCAACTTTGCCAGCATCTGTGATGTCATCGTGGACAACTCTCAATTCATTTTGTACATAATTTTTCAAAAAAATTAATTTATATGAAATTTCAAGTCAGGAATCAACATAATTCTTTCCAAAATGCTTGCAGAATTGATATAGCCCTGTCATACTCAAACAATAAATTAAAAGAATTTTTATTTTTCTTGAAAATAAAGAAAATGTTGAATTCTGCGTACAAAATGAATGGAGAGTTGTCCACAATGACATCACAAAGTTGCCAATTCAAGGATCCCACTAATAAGGATTTACTTAAACTTTCAACGTTCATAACTCTTGAACAGACTGTCCGATTTTGCTCAAATTTTCACTGTTTACTCTTCTTGTTCTTCTTCATTTTACTGGAAGCACACTGATTTCTGGGTTGCATTCTCCTTTAAGCAAGTCGATTTATTCAGATTTGAAAAAAAAGATATAGGATTTCGATCATACTGGTGTAGGACGTAAGTTGTCACTGAGTATGATCAAGGGATTCTAACATTGTCACGCTCATTGTTACGTTCGTGTATGTCTTCTCATTAACATCAGCGGCGTAGCCATGGGGGCCTGGGGGCACTTGCCACCCCCCCCCCCCCCAGATTTCCTGTGCTCCAGGTGCCCCCACCATCAATCCCAGAAACTATAACATAAGAACAACAACAACAAAAAAAAAAACTCCTATGCACCCTACAGAAAGGGGATGCCCCCTAATGTCCCCCCACTGAAAAAATCCTGGATACACCACTGATTAACATTGCTTTAGAGAAAGCCTGTCTATACTGACATTTTATTCTGTGCTCCAGCTACCCACAATATCTTGATATGTGACACCGTATGGACCGCATTATATGGTGTAATTCAACGTAGAACAAGGGTATGATCATTTTTTTTCACACATCGTCACGTTCATCCTGTCTTTATTTTTCTTCTTAAACATGACTGCAGAGCATTCAAGGTTGTCCATACAGACATTTTTTTTTTTACTCTGGCTCCCCACAGGGTCTTAATGTTTGAAAAGCATATCATGCATCACTACATGATGTTATGCAACAGTGAACAATGACTGACGGATTTCCACATGGCACATAATGATCACGATCTTCCTGTCTGCCTTGCACCTTGTTAAGTTGCACCAGCAAGCTGTCCATAAAGACTTTTATTCTTTGCTCTGACTCTTGACATTGTCTTAATAATATAATTACGTGACACCGAATGGACAGCATGTTTTCAGCTCTTTGTGATGTAATTGATGATGATGACGACGACGATGATGATGATGATGATGATGATAATGATGATGATGATGATGATGATAATGATAATGATGATGATAATGATAATGATGATGATGATGATGATGATGATGATGATGATGATGATGATAATGATGATGATAATGATGATGATCATGATCATGATGATGAACAGCATTTGTATAGCGCCATTTATCCGCAGAAACATTCAAAGGCGCCCGGCTCCCTCAATAAGTCACTTCACACAATTGCTGGAAAAGATAGGTATTTTCAGTTCTGATTTGAAGGTATCAGGGTTGGTGCAGTTACGAAGTTGGATTGGTAAAGAGTTCCAAGAGAGAAGAACGCCATTCAAGATACTTACATTTCATCAAAAATGTTGCCACAGACAGTCACCCTTCCACCTATTCCAGCTACCGCGAACAGAAGGACAGAAGATGTTGGTATAGAGACGACCTAAAAACGCACCTGCTTCGTGCATAACGCTAAGAACCATAATCATTTATGACTGTATATTATAAGGGTATACAGTCAAGCTTTATACGTTATATGATTTCAGTAATATACTGGAAGTTTTATAAGTAAAAAAGCAATCAGTTGGGAATTTACTTCTAACTAGTAAGAGTACTTGAATTAATACTAAAATGACCCAAACTAAAGCGATTTCGAGACAATATATCAGTTTTAATTCAAGAACAACGAAAAACCCGTCCGATATTGAGCTTTGAAGCTTCAACTACAAAAAGTGTGCCTTTCTTCGAAATCAAGCTCCTATAAATAAAGGTTATCTTAATCAAGACTTTCACAGTAGGGCTGGCAGCCGACGTGATACACATGCGAGTTCAAACTCTTCAATTTCCGTCGTTTCTATTTAAAAAAATTCTTCATTCTTTCGCTCTCGCTGAAACACTGCAGGAAATTTTAAAAGAAATTATCTGATGAATGAAGAAAAACACACACGGTTTGTAAAAAATAACCAAAAATCGAGTTTGCTCTTTGAGATATCGTGGGTGTTATAAGTACATGCATCATAATCCACGAATTCAGTCACATGCTATAGGCCTATATTTCAGCTACTCGTATCTGTTCCTACACATGCATCATTTAATCCCTCGTCTTAAGTTATCGCAAAAATGTCTATGCAGTATCTCTCCACCATTCTCTTTCTTTCTCGCCTGTCTCCTTTTTAATGTCTTCTACCAAGTTCAGCAACACTTCAGTTGCGCGAAAGTAATGAATTATGTAAGTCCCTTACGCGTAATACGGCGAAATATTTTATTGCGGTATTTGCACGGTCGGCTTGCTTTCCGACAGCGGTAGGATTATCATAGTCGGCTAGTTTGACACGAGTATCATTTATAGGGAGAAGTGTTCCCTAGGTGAAAATGAGAAGAAGAGCACTCATGCAAACTAACAGAGGAGAGGAGGTGGATGACATGAAGAGAATGCCAAGAAAAGAAAGAAAGAGAGAGAGAGAGAGAGAGAGAGAGAGAGAGAGGAGAGAGAGAGAGAGGGAGGGGAAGAAATATGAACATGGATATAATCATTAGAAAATATAAAGGCCCTGTTCTATTCTGATGTATACATCCAGGGCCCTGTTTCATAAAAAGTTGCTATGATAGCAACTCCTGCTGGAATGGTAACTACCATGGCAACAGTGAGAATTCTGCTTCCTGATTGGCTTTTATAATGAAAGTTGCCATTCAAGCAAGAGTTGCTATTATAACAACTTTTTTATGAAATGGGGCCCAGAATGTGCCAGTTAGACCCCCCTTTTTTTTGTTTCGTATTTAGAACCTCCAGAAAAAGAGGATTCAAGGGTTCTTTATATTTTCAAAAAACCCCAAGCATACCAAAAGCTTCCTTGTACAACCAATAATGGTTCTAGTGACCCTTTATAATCCTTCAGAGAACCTTTATAGGCTATTAATGGTTCTTTGAAGAACCTTTAAAGGTTCCAATTAATGTGGGACAAGAAAAGGT
>CM057152.1:22029175-22216700 GCA_029962745.1 Echinometra lucunter
TTCAACATGTATGGTCACATAAAATCATACATAGAGAAATGGGTCGTCAAAAGCAAAGCTTGCGTTGATGCCCTAACCATATTGATCGTATTGGAAAGTAGAAGGCCAACGAAAGAAAAATAAACATACAAGAGAGAGAGAGAGAGAGACAGAGAGAGAGACGGGGGGGGGGGGGGGGGAGAGTTGCATTCAGATAGTATCAGGTGGAACAAATAAAAAAAAACTTTCTTATCTAATCATGATAAGAAGAAAACAACAACGATTTTTTTTCTTTTTGTAATGGTATATTATAAGCCACCTAATTGGTCTGAAGCAGAGTGGATTTATATAAATCCACTCTGGTCTTAAGTTGTCGAGAAAAAAAAACCCAAACAAACAAACGGACAGTGCGGAGGGCGTCATGTCATGACCGTATAGACAGAAATGTAGCACCCGCGGATTTTCCTCATGACGTAAGATTTTGGTCATTGCGCAATGCAGTGCAAAGGGCGTGGTCCTATGGCGTGGTCACAGGCGCGGTAAAAGAGGGTATGCTGAAAGGTATCAGTTTGGGGAAGCGTTAGCGCATTAGTTTGTGACAACGCCTGCATAGTTTAACGCACTTTTTTTTATTTCGTTGGCCCTGGTAACAGAAATGTCAACAAACCACATTCTCTTGCAACTTTGTGTTTTGAGAACTTCCTGTCAAAACTTTTGGCAATTTTCGACTATTTCTTACCTCTCAAAGCCTTTATTTCAAATGCGCCAGGTTAGTATCGTATCATTAGATAACAATGAATGAACTGAGCAAGTTTTGATAAGATTGGAGTAATTATTTCGCTATTATGAAAGAAATTATGTTCAGGTTTTTCCACTATAAAATCGTTCAGTCTACCATTGAGATTACACGCGGGTCTATAGTGCATGTTTGTTATTATCATTTCTAAATGCATAGTTCCTCCTTCGATCCCCCCACTTCAGTTGTAACCCTAATTCCATTTCATTTCTCCTTCCTCTCCCCTTCCTGTCCCCTTCCTTTAGATCATAGTTTCGAACTTCTATCTTTTGAAACCTTTGGCGATGTATTGTATCGGACGTCTTCGTTCCCCACATCCATGGGTCCTGGGAAGACCTTTACCCTGTATCGGGTCAGCTTCTCCTGCCATCCAACCACCGATGGCTAGCTCTCTGGATGTAAGCAATGCCGCGCTAACTATTATGAAGAGAAAAAAAAAAAAAACTTAAAAAGAACATCGAATGCTGAATATACACAAACATAGTGCTGAACGAAATTAGACAAAATTATAATTCAACCCAGAAACTTAAAAAAAAAAAACCTATCACATCAAAATTCTATTTTTTTTCTCTTCCCGTTTCTTCTACTTAATTCCTCCTTTTTCTTCTTCTAATTCTTCCTCTTAATTCTATAGTTACTACAATGACTACCATGATTTACATATATCATTTTCATAATGTCATATCACCATCATTATCATTATCATAGCGATCACCATTACAGTTATCAACATTATGATAATTATGATATCTTTATCATCGTAATATCAATATCATGTCTATATTTTCATGATCAAAAATTGACAGAAGCTGTGTTGGTCTTACGGAGACCCGACATTCTCCTTGTCATCTAACCCACACCTACCAGCTGACAAACTCGCAGGCAAGCTTCTGCTTCAATGCCTCAAGACTTCCTCTGAAAAACAGCAGCTTGAGGAACGGCTAATTGTAAGTCTTCATTCTAGATTTGAAATAAACTTTTGAAATGTATGTGTTTATAACAATAATTTCAAGGATATTGATTTATTTCATATTCGACAGTTTATTCATCTAATCATAGATGTAGAACCTATATATAAGAAAAATTTTTATCTGATTTTTTGTTTAATTGACATTCAAAGAAAATGCACAAACTTTATTCAAGTAATATATTTTGCCCTACTATATCATCAGTATAGTTCAAATTCTAAATGTGATAGATATCCTATCATAATCATGGCAGGGCCTGGCATCAGAGCTTGGAGTTGGGGCTGGAGGAGACATCAACGAACTCGTGGACGACATCCGCTGTCGAGTTCGCGAGTCCGATGAGAAAAGGCAGGCTGCCGAGAAGAGGGCTAGGGCAATCGAGCAGAAACATCTAGACTCTGCCATGAAGGTCCAGGTCCTGGAAATGGAACTGGCTGAGGCCAGAAGACAGAGAGATGCTACTCTGAAAGACCTCCAGGTTAATATTTTATCTTAGATTCAAATATTTATGATTAAAATTATTGTTCAAAAGAGAACGCCGATGTCCAATAGTGTTTAAATAAATTTGATATTTTCTCATATTTTCGTACATTTTCAGAACTTGAGTTGGCAACCAGTCCCCATCTCTTCTCCTGCCGTCAGTCAGACTGCTCGTGTCCTTTGGTAAGAATTCTAAAAAAGTGAAATATGAAATAAATTCATATATATATATTTAAACGACGAATGTGTAGAGTTTTTCCTCCCCCCTTTTTTTATGGGGGGGGGGGGGGGTAATCTCCTTTTCAAAGTATCTAGAAAACTAAAACAAAACAAAAATTAAGAGAAAATAAACCAGTAAAATTGATTATCAATATCTTATTCATAAATATTTTAGGGGCTCCAAGGATAATCCCCAAACACCTTCCTCGGAACCATCAGACACTCGAGCAGCATCCAACCTTTCCTCTCCACCATTAACACCCTACAATCCATCTACACCAGAGACAGCACCATATCCCACCACTACCCCAGACACAGCACCCATTGACACCTTAGCTGTGCCCACTGGGTAAGAAATAAGCAGCAATAAAAATTGGGAGAAACCACTATCTATTCACTTGTATTTTTCAAAACAAATTTTTACAAAAATTTTAAAAGGAGAAAAAGAAAACCCCGAGTCATTAAAATACGAATTCATCAAAGAAAGTACTGACTTGGCTTATATTAATTGTTTTCGACAATTTCTCCGTAAAATCAGCACAACAATAACCACAATTAATAATTAATATTTGCTTAATTTTCATTAGACAATCAAGTCCTAGTCCAGCCGCTAGTGGTTTGGTGCCAGAAGTCAATGCCCCTTCAGCAGTTCTCACTTCTGCTCAGAGCATTGTTGCCATCCATCGTTCACCAAGCCCAAACTCGCGGTAAGACAGTTTTCAGTCTTTACAGATGGGTAACCGCACGATTTAATATGGTGAATAAAAAGGAACATCTTTATTCGTTTGCAATTGATACCTGACCTCCGTCTTCCTCTATTTTCTCTAGATCACCATCAGTGAGTGGGGCTGTTACCACCGTCACCTCGAGCATTGCAGCTGCCCCCGCTCCCTCCCATTACGTCTGGAGTAGGGATGACTTGAAGTCATTCCATCAGGGAGGAGGCGATGTCATCCTGGGTAGCGGGGTGAGCGCTACTGTCCACCTGTTCCGCCATCGCCTGACTGATAAGCCCATAGCTGTGAAGGTCTTCGAGCTCCCTCGCGACATCCGGGAAATGAACTTGAAGGTTAGTTGATTAATGTATATACATATATATCACTGGAAAATAAGGGCGCCACTGTCTACTTTTAGTTTCTATTTGATTCGAGACAAAAAAGAAAGCTTCAACTCATTCTTAACTTGTTATATTTGACAGATGCAGCAGATCCTTGCGGAAGCCAGCCTCCTTGACATCATGGGTAGGAATGAGTGCTTCCCAAGTTACTTGGGTTGCCTGGAGACCAGCCCAGGCTTTGTCGGTCTTGCGATGGACTTCATCGGCGACTCGACGACAGGAGAGTCGTGGACTCTGGAGCGAGGAATGCGAGAGTTACTCCTTACTACTAAGGAATGGTGAGTTTACTTGGTTGAATAAAATTCTGATAAACATATAGTTATGTCTACATTTTTTTGTTTGTTTGTTTGTTTTCTCGACTCTTCTGATAATTATGTCATTAATTTGCTTTATATTCATTTCAGGCGTCAGCTAGCTCTTGACATAACCAAATCTCTAGGTCGAATACATGAGATGGGATATCTCATGAACGACTTGAAAGAGGACAACTGCCTCCTTCAGAAGACTCAGACGGGTCGATGGCAGGCGGTGATTGTTGACTTTGGTCTGGTGTTTCCTCGAACTACGCCTTTCTTCTGCGGATTTTCTGATGAAGATAAAGAGAAATATCGAAGAAGGGTAGGTTTCTTACAGGCCAAGTTTTTAAGTTTACTTTTCTACTTTTTAGATGACAAAATCGAATGAACTATATAAAAGAATTCAATATCTTTAACTCAGTTTTATACATTTATTTATTGTTCTAGTGATAAACAACACAATAAATTTGAATATATTTGTTTCAACCGACAGGAGGTGTACGTCCATATCGCTCCCGAGTGTGCCCTAGATGACCAGGGTACCACGGTCATGAGTGATATCTTCCAACTAGGACGACTTCTAAGACTGATGGGGGTTGCTGTCAACAATGCCGAGCTTAATTTCTTTGGCGAATTGTGCTGTGGCAGCGTTCCCTTCAATCGACCTACCATCAAGGAACTCGTTGACGTGTTGGAACTTCTGATCTAGACGGATATTGTTTTCGAAAAGATGTTACATGTCACACTCCCTTTTCTATCTCATTATCCCCCCCCCCCAAAAAAAAAGGGGGGAGAGCAGTAGTGAGATAAAAATCCTGAAAAGAAATACATTCTTTTGAGAATAAGTATTTTTGTTCATTTTTGATATGGGTTAGTAATCTCTTAAACATACAACAACAACCAAAAAAATGATAATAATAATAATAATAATAATAAAACCCGGAAATATCAATCATCTTTCTAAATTTGATGATCTTTCTAAACTTTTGATCACTCTATCGATATATATTTTTTTCAAATTAATAACATTGATAACATCTTTTCGAAATACAGTGTCTGGGTAAGTATTTGTAAATAGTTCTTTACCCATTCTTACATCTTATTCACGATGTTTGTGAATAGTTACTTTTGATATGGAAAATATAAAACACTGATATCATCTGTTTTCAACAGTTAAAAGGACAACACTTGCAAGAATTTTTTGAAAAATTCAAGATATAACCCACGGGTTAGTGTCGTTATAGCACAGGTGAAAAGTACAATTCACTCATCTGGTCATGTTCGATCCCACATAAAAACAGAAAATTCATTTCTTTAAAAACGAGAAACATAAGTTATTCTCGTTCTGATGCCGGCAAGAAAAAAAATTAAATGATTGCTGATAAATCATTTACCGTAAATGCACCCGCTTATTATTATTAGCACAAACACGGCATCTGAAAATTAAATGATTTTGGAAGGATACGAAATATCATGTTTATTTTAGACATTCGGAGATGGAACAATCGTTCAAGCGAAGGTAGTCCATCACGGTACAGAGCGGGGTGGGGCTCTGTACATTATTACTAAAAAATACTTTGGCAGTTATAACGATATGAACACTTCTATTTAACAAATGAAAAACAATTATCAACTTTGCCGTTTCAGTGCTTACAAGTCAGTGATCGAGAGCAAACGCACCCCAAATTTTTGTATGATAAAGAGCTAATGAAAATTTTCACATTTATTAAGTTATAGTTATTTCCGGATATTCGGCTTGAATTTAATTTCTTTTTCTTTTCTAGGGACAACCTGAGTCATATTTTTTTCCGATGGTTGACGATATATACAAGCTCTCAACATTCTGTAGTTCACTTACTTCTCTCTTATGAATTCTACTGGTGCACCCTTAAATTGGAAGTAATGGGCACAAACACAGCCAGCTTAAAACTGAAATGATTTTCAGACACGTATACAAATCATGTTTTTTTTTCTCTCTCTAACATTCGTAGATGAAACAATCGTTCAATCGAATGCCTAGGTAAGATAACAAGTACCTCTTACCAATGGTAACATTATAAGTACCTGCAACATTCCAGACTTTTTTTACAAAAAATACGTGTCTATTCTTTTGGTTGTCTTGGCGTTGTTGCTGTTTTGTTGTTTGTAGTTTTGTTTGCTTTTGTTCATTTACTCATTCCTTTTTGTTCATTTTTTTTGTTCCTTTGTTTGTTTTTTGCTTATGTCTTCCAACAGTTCAAACAAATTAATGTTTCCCTTAACCCATGGTAAGAAAAAATCAGCAAATTTCAACTCATTAGAGGGTCTTAATCCTATCTTCTCTCTATCCACTCTGTCAGTCTATCTGTCTGTCTTTCTTTCTCTCCCCCCCCCCCTCTCCCCCCCATCATCCCTCCCTTCCCATTTCTCTCCCAGGCTCTCTCTTTCTCTCTTTTGGGATTAGGGCAATGGGATTATAACAGTCAATCTAAAAAAAATGAGGGAATCAGGTATGGTTACAATTATTCACACCCTTACAATGTTGAAGGCTTGGATTTTTTTTTTTTGTTGAAAGAAAGGTGGACTGATGGAATTCAAGCATTGGCTGAAAACTTTTTATCGTCAACTGTAGTTGAACGACGGTTGTGGCTTCATCTCATTTTCATAATAATCAGTGGCGTAATGAGCAAAAATTTTGGGGGCAGAAAAGTAAAAGTTACAAAAAAGTGAGGGAACCCCCTCCCCCCGGAAAATCGTGTCATTTCAGCAAGTTTGTAAATCACTGGTATCGTATTAGAAATAAACCACGTGTGAATTTTATTTGGGGGCGACTGCCCCCCCCCCAAGCCCCTCATCAGTACGCCAGTGATAATAATGGAAATATAAATTTAGTGTTTTCCTGTGATTTTTAAAGATATACTTTCCCTAGTCCAGGAGTGGTATTAGGCATGTTTTTTTTTGTTTTTGTTTTTTTAATGAAAGAGCATGTTTCAGACATTCTTAGGATTCTGTATACTTTCTGCAACTATTCAGTGATCGATGTACGAATACTTGTAGTCCAGAACAGAGATCTTGCACCTGAAAAAAGTGCATAAAAATACCCCTGAACCATTCAATTCCTGTAAATTTTAGTCCCATACCCAAGTAACATAAAACGGGACATATCATTTTTCCCCCACCCCCCCCCTCCAAAAAAAACAACAACTTGGTTACGGGTATGAATAACAGGAAGGATACCTGTGGATTTACGTATGAATCATGAAGTAGTGAAACTTGCATTGTAAATACATGTGTTCATTTTGAATTTCCAGATGTATACAAATAATGAACTAAAATGTCTTCCTCATCTATGTGAAAACCAAGCTTGCCGCTGCCCCAGCTGTGGCCGTGCGTTTGATGCGTGCGTTATTTTTCATTAAAAAAAAAAAAAAAATCGTTTTTTATCACAACCCTGCTCCTGTTGTATATTACTTTAGGCCCCCCTTTTTTTTAATAAAAAATATACTTGGGTATTTTTTTTTTAACCTTAACAATGCGATCTTATGTTGTATGCAAAAATAACAGTGATAATAATGATGTTCATAATAATAATAACAATAAAAAAGATGATGATGAATATAATGATAATAATGCACAGTGGATCTAGACCTGTTGATACTAGACCAAACAGTCAATGGGCCAAATGATAATAGACCAATTGGCTATTGGCCCAACTGGTTATAATAAAAACCATTACATCACCCATATTACATTCTGACAGTCATTTTGAGAAAACACAAAGAAGGGGATGCAATCAATGATTATTAGAATACCACCATCCAGTTCATCTTTTTATTTAATTTAAACATTAATATAAAACAAGATTATTGCTAAAATTTGTCCAAAAATAGTTAAATATAAAAACAATATTACAGTACAATAACTCATTACAATATATGTGCAAAATACAGCACACACTACAAGTACTTGAACACTCAACAGAAATAAGAGATTATCAAATATTTTGCATTAGTATAAACCCGAGGCAACATCAGCGGCCTTATGCATCACCCAAGGAAATATGAACTACGATACAATAAAAACCAAGGCATATTACCAGCTGATTTTCTATAGGCAATACAATAGGGTATTGAAAGTGTCCTCAAGGTGTATTGTGATCATTGTTTTTAGTGAGCGAACCTACTAAGAAGAACAGGAGCAATAATTTTCTCTCATTCAAGTTTTTGTCAAACTAAAGGATATCTAAACATAGCACATTAATCCTTGTTAAGCTGAAACAAACTTTTCCCAGGGAAGTCAGCACATCCAAGCTCCCCAGCTAGCTGTTTCATTTGTTTACATATTTAACTCAAAAACGACAGTTTAAAACTTGCAGTGACACTGAATAACAAAAGAAATGATACAAATATTAAATATTCTAAAACAGTACACATAATAAACAATACAATATAGTCTCAAACAATTACACATAAAAATCTCCATTCATCAGAATTTGGATAGGAAACTACAGGGCAGCACATTAAGGAAATATATTAATACAAAGGAAATCCTGAAATGAGAATTCACAGTTTTCTATTTTCTGTAGAATCTTTCTCTCCCCATACCATCATCTTTTCCCTTAGTCATGTCTCTATCATTATCTCTTATCCCCTTACAAATCCTACTCCAAAGTCTATTTACGATATATCATACTCCCATCGGGATTAAGAGCTTCAGTCCTCAGAATAATAAGAACTCTGAAAGTATCGTTGTACATTAATCTTTAAAATCACACATATCAGCTTAAGTAGGAGGAATCACAAAATCTAAAGGAATCATTGTCACCACTTATAACACGATAAAAACTACTTCCGAAAAATCAACTCGAGTGCAATTTCTAAAGCCTATTGAACTGCCTACATAAATCATGTTCAGATTATAAGCAATTGTTAAGTCCGCACATTTCTAAAGGTGATAGACAGGGCCATTGAAGTTGCCTTAAGTTGATTTTTCGAAAGTTGTTTTATCATGTTATATAATATGCTATTTTGTCTCTCACTATTACCTTTTGGACTAGTGTTTCTACATGCATTATAAAATTTTAAATAGTATATGAAAGAGTAGTTGTAAACAGTAAAAAGAGAAATGGTAAAAATAATCATACATAGGTAACTGAAAGCGATTTGAAATTCTAGAAATTAAGAGAAATTTTGAAAAAGAACTATTTCACAACAAATTGGTTTAAAAGACAAAAAGGTGAAAAGGGTGATAAAACATATACATTCAAACTTAGTACAATAGTACAAGCCATTCCTGGTTGCTGCATTTTGTCAAATGTATGTAAAAACATATTGCCTTAGCACCATCAGAACTTGAAAATAAAGAGGCAATAAAATGGACGGTTAACTTGTCATTGCTTTAGATTATACATGTAAACAGTACTAAATAACCTTATCTTGACTACCTTGTAACATGTACCTGAATTTTGAGTAAACACAATAAGAATCAACAGAAATACTGGCAAAGATAAATTAGACTTCAAGCTTATTTTCCGTACTGAATCATTTGTGCACCAATAAAATTCACAAAAAAACCTTCATTAAAATCAAGATAAACTGGATTTTTTTTCAGGTGTATACAGATATATAAACAGTGTAAAAAGTCTCATCACACCTAAACCACAGCCCCACAGCCTCTAGATTCAGTGTAGGTTATGGCAAAAAATTACCAATGCATATCAGAAAACACTGCATTACAATTCACCAGTGTTCATTACCAAGAGATCACTCTGTCATGACCATTAAGTAAATCTCACCTTTTTTTCCACATTCACAAATCACAAGAATCTCCAACAAACATTTCCTGTCTTTCCAAATTCAAATTTTTACTATGAATGAGCTGAAATTTCTTTCATTACTGAGTCCAATGCTAAGGCACAACACCTTTATCTCTGTTCTTTCCCTTGCAATAGTAATATCATGTAATATTTTACAATGTCACTTTAATGGGTTGTTAAAAAGCTTTAAAATGAGCATTGCATAAAGTTCATATATCTGTTTTATCAATTAGCTGCCATGTTTTACCACTTGTAACAAAATGATGTCATGCTATCTATCTTGATCGTGACTTGGAACCATCATCTCCTTGCCATAATTGACGGATGTCTTGATATGGTCCACATCACTGTTCAGCCAGCTGGTCTCGCTTCTGTTCAGGTCTAACGGTGCAGTACCTTGCTGACTTCGTAAGAACTCTACCTCCTTGCTCAATACCTGTCTCTCCTGCATCAGGCTGGTCTGCTTCTGAAGAAGCTCAAAGATCTAGTCAATAAGAACAAGATGAATGTGACCGTCTCATACATGCCAATAAAATTCAATTTTTTTTTTCAAGTTCATGGCTCAAACTGCTACTGAAGGATTGTGAAAACCAGAATAAAAATCTTATTCATGCATGTTAAATAACCTCTTTGAACTTTGACTCATAACCCCAAGGTCTGATCATTTTGTATCCTCATAGTCAAGCATATTGAATAGAGGAGACAACAAATAAACTAACAAATCATTAATTTTTCATTTCAAGCACATTGATGTCTATGACCTTTGACCTGCATACCTCATGATCAGATTTCCCCCTCCTTCACATACTAGCACCAACTTTGAAGTTTGAAGTTCATACCTTAAATGGTTCTTGAGGTATCGCAGTAAGGAGGCTAACACCTGAAAATTCAGAATTGACCTCTGTGACCTTTACCTTTGACCTACCCACCCTAAAATCTAATCAGATTGTCTTCCTATGGTGATACACACTAGTAATAAAATTTGCAGTTCATCCCTCAAATGATTCTGGAGTTATCACGTACGGTAAACAAGGCCGGAACCCCAAATGTCAGAATTTGATCTCTATGATCTATGACCTATGACCTACATACCACAAAATCAAATAAAATTGTCTTCCTATGGTGATACAAACTAGTACTAAGTTTGAAATTCATCCCTCAAATGGTTCTTGAGATATTGGTGTAAACAACGCTAAAACCTGAAATTGCAGAAATTGACGGGTATGACCTTTGATCTACAAACATTAATTGTAATGTCATTGATAGCTTACACTATGCACTCCTAATGAAGCAAGAGCCCTGGAAAGAGACCAGGGCCCCATTGCATAAAACCTGTTATCAGTAACATCCGCCACATTTCTATGACAAATCTGCTCTCAGCCAATCAGATGCAAGGATTTCTGTAGCTTATAACAGTTATTGCAACTTGTTAATGATAACAAGTTTTATGAAATGGGGCCCTGGCTTCCCATGTGGATCTGTGTACACTGACTGCAAATGCTTGAGAACCACAACCACCATCTATTCACAAGTTTTCTTACAATCTTGAAACAATGAAACATGAAAACATGGTACTGGAGAACAATGAACAAAATTGCCACCTTTGCTCTAAAGCAAACTATGTCGGCTTTCCAATGAAATGTCAAAATATGAATTCTTGCACAAAATGTGAAACTGTCTAATTTGTTGTTAAGTGGCAAAGTCTCACAAAAATATGACTTTTGAGAAAAGGAAAACATGAAATGATAAATTCAACAGAAGTAAATGGATTAAGATTAACAGAAGTAAATGGATTAACAGAAAACCGAACCTCTACAGACATGAAATGCAGTTCAAAATAATATGTATATATGTCAACATAGCAAAACTGACATTGTCATATAAATGAGCAATTACACTGAACTTCCACCAGAGTACTGCATCTAACGAGTGTGTGTGTGTGTGTGTGGGGGGGGGGTGGCTTTGAAAATCAATAAAGATTCTTGCCTGTTTAGCGTTCTTGTTATTCTGTTCTTCCATTTGTTGTAGCCTCGTCTTCATCCTATGATGCAGTTTACCATGCTCCACACACTGAATCTCCATGTCATTGTGCTGCTGAGATAGACGCTCCGACCGAGCTACCAGCTCACTGTTTAATTGCTTCAGTTGGCGTAACTCTGACCTACAATGGAATTTATCAAAAACAAAAAACTATTGTTTTTACAACATATATATTTTAATGCAATTTATCTATGATGACAATATACGACTCCACCAAATGGAAGACGGAAACTGAAGAAAAAATATATTGCAAATCTCTCGAAGTCCTTCAACTCCTCAATACCTAGATTTTAAAAAATGATAGCAACACTTAATGATATACATGCTGTCTTATCATTTCTGACTGGTACTAATTTTTTTTTTTTTTTTTTCAATTTCAAACTTTTTTTTTTTTTTCCTTGTTATTGCAACCATAATAACAACATACAGACAAAATAACTCTAAACAACGCAATCAACAATGAACAATCACATAAACTTGCTTGGCCAGCCAAAACATTAAATGGGGCAAATTAAAACTTTCGGTCTCCAGTCGATATCACAGTAGATCACAAAATGTACAAAATTATCATTCAAAATAATTAGAGGATTAATCAGAAACCGAGAACTGACCTGTACTTGTTTGTGCCACTCTCTAGCTTTTCAGTGAGGATTCTCCCTTCATCTCTTAGTTTAGTAATCAAGGCTTGCTGGTCTGACAACATGTTCTCTAGCTCATTTATAGCAAGACCTGTCAAAAAGGGAGGAAAAAAATGCAATTTTACAGCAAGTCAGATGAAAAGGAGAAGGGTACAACATGAAGAACATAAAGGATTGAGAAGAAACAAATGAGAAAAAGGAGGGGAAATGAAAAGAGAAGGGAATAAAAACAAAGGCAAAAGAGAAAAGAAAAGAAGCTATTACATATTGGGAAACCCTCTTAAATTTCTTGGATAAAAACAGGAGAATTTTCAAATCATGAAATTTACTTGACCGTAATAACCCTTATGGAAATAAACACATGAATGTTCGATGGTAAAGTTTAAATGATTTTTGTTGTTTTTAATTGCTGCATGTCACAAAGGTTGCCCCAACCTCAAAGAATGGCCCATATAGATCTACTATCCTGACCCAAACTATAAACCTGGGTATAAACAGTCTCTAACACTGACTTGACCTTAGCCCTAGCTAGGTACATCTGGGCCCCGTTTCATAAAACTTGTTATCAGTAACAACTGCCACATTTCTGCGACAAATTTGCTCTCAGCCAATCAGACGCACAGATTTCAGTAGCTTATAACAGTTATTGCAACTTGTAATTGATAACAAATTTTATGAAACAGGGCCCAGAATGTTCTACACAGTAACCAAATGCTACTACTCACTGTGTTTTGCCTCCATGTCGTGGATGGTTTGTTTCAAGTCCTGCTCCTTCTTCTCTGCCCTGTGACGCACCATCCGGAGAGCATCTTTGTTTCCTTTCTCAACACTCTCATGAGAAAGACGTAAGATGCTTGCCTGACAATGAAAGCAGACACCAAGAAAAAATAAACAAGGTTCAAATACATGAAACTTTTTTTTTTTTTTTTTGACAAGAGAACTATTAGGAAGTAATAAATCTTGTTTGGCAGGAAGTAGGTTGTGCCACCCCAAAACTTCCACATCAAAGTAAAATCATATCTATCCCAGTATCAAAGTCAAAATGTATTTTTTTTAAATCTTTATTATACATGTTACATTAATTCTATAATCTTCTATTCTTCTACTCTAGAGAAGCCTTGTAAATCTTTGATTCCTAAAAGCTTTTGCAGATATGGTGCGACAAACCCTGCAACCAATCCCCACAACATTTTCAGTGTACAAGTCTATGGGATATGATGAGGCAAAAAGCTGTGGACCAATCAAATTCTTAACACGTTAGCGCAAAATATGTTGTCTTGAGTATGTCTGTGCAACCTTTGACAAAACTTTTTTTTTATTTGAGAGGTGACACGTTCATTAACATAAGTGGGGTGGTTTGTCGTGCCATATTTGAACAAGCCTTTATAGTATGCTCTAATGAGCAGTCTACAAGAAGTGATATTCGAATGAAATTTTCAGGCTCATGATACTACTTTGTTACAAACTGAAAAAAAAGAAAGAAATACGTTTCACAATGGTTACTAAACAACACCATACCTCTCTCTCAGCTGCATTGAGTTTCTCCACCAATCGGATGCATTCCTCCCGTGATGTGGAGGCATCCTTCTCAGCCTGCTCTAATCTCCTTCTTACATCCATCAACTCATTCTTCACTCGAGATTTCTCCTGTGGTAATGATAATGGTTACAAACAGGCATGAACCTTAAGAAGTATAAATCTTGAGAAGTCTTTAAAAAAAAATCATCACTCAGAGTAATGGGTCTGTCGTAAACACTCTTTTTGTGCATTTATGTTAAAATATAAGTTTATCCAACAGAGTAAAAAACAAAAGAGTAGTTTTTTTGTTTGTTGAAAGTGCTGACAATTACTCTCACAAACAGCAGAATTATCAACTTAGACTTTCATCTTTCAACAATGCTAGACAAATCCTAATGTTATAATTTTCATATTTGAAATTGGCAATGTTTTTTGTATATTCAAATGAATACATAGATTGCTAAAATTTAAAATCTCATTTAAAGGCAATTAGAGATTCTCCATTCCCTGTCTATTTCATCTCGGAACAACTATAAAAACATACATAATTATAAATACAAAATATCTTCAAAATAAGCTCTCAAAGAACTCCCTACATAGGGTAAATATACAGTACCTGCTGAGCACTTCTAAGCTCTGAATCCATGGATGCTCTTAATCTCTCTAGTTGTCTCATTGCTTCATCTCTCTGCACCTTGGCTGTGGTAGTGGATACTTTAGTGTCCTCAGAGACCTGGAGGATCAATGCGATACCGGTATATAATGCTATACAGTAAACCTTGCATAACTCAAAGTCGCATAAGTCGAACTTTCCCTATGTCGAATCAATTTTTCTGACCAGACTATACAAAACATGTCTTATTTACATTTCCCAAGTCAAATTTTGCATGTCAAACTATTTTTTGTGGTACCAACAGATTCGACATGTGCAAAGTTAACCGTATATATTATTTTTTTGGACAGAGTGGAATATGCACAGTAGTGAATGCCATACATAAATATTTCATTTATTCTCTATTACAATCAAGGAATGCTCTCTAGTTTATAATTGAGTTTATAATCCATAAGGCAAGTTACTATAGAATAAAACATTCTTCTGCAGACACAATCCAAAATTTTCATAAAGAAATTCCAAAATGCTCTACACTATTGTCATACATTTTTGTTGTTGATGGTTGACAAACTGACAATAATAGCTGGTATGAATATGCACTTTTAAGATGCATCCAGTTGAAAATGCCAAATAAGCATCTATCTCAGATCAACACTTACATCAATGAAAGCTGAATTTGTAAAACGCAGCTTTCCTGTTATGACTGAATCTAATTGCTGGATACTTCTATGACAAAAATTTAATAATAATAATAATCAAACTAACTCTAACTGCGGCGTTAGGGTGAATCCTTTTGTCCCGGCCTATTGTTCGGATTCGCCTTAATGCACACTCGATTCGCCTGAACACTCTCCTGCCCTACTGTGACGAAATAAACCCATTCATTGGATTTACCCTATGGTAGGTTATAATAACAATAATAACAACAACAATAATAACAATAATGATTACACTAACAAAAATTAACACCATAGATACAAATGTTAATAATGATTTACTTTTGTGATTTGGACCTCATGCTGCATGATCTGCATCTTAGCTTGATCTAACTCAGCCGTAACATCCACCTTCTCTCTGGTCACTCTCTCTAACTGATTGGTCATGGCAGCTAACTCTTCAGTTAGCTTAACCACCTGTAAAGGGGGGAGAGATTGGGAAATCATCAACAATGGCCAAATGAATGGTACATGATCAAATAGTTCGAGAGTGACAAGGATTCCTATTCACTCTCTCTAACTGATTGGTCATGGCAGCTAACTCTTCAGTTAGCTTACCTACCTGTAAATGGGAAGAGGTTGGGAAATCATCAACAATGGCCAACTGATTGGTACATGATCAAATAGTTCGAGAGTGACAAGGATCCGTAGTCACTCTCTCTCAGTGATGGGTCATGGCAGCTAACTCTTCAGTTAGCTTACCTACCTGTAAATGGGAAGAGATTGGGAAATTGTCTACAATGGCCAACTGGATACTACAAGATCAAATAGGATTAATAACAAGAGCAGAGAGACTCAATCAAAAGCTTTTGCTTCATAAACTCCACTATCATCCAGTTCTAGACTGGAAGTGCAGTCAACTGCTATAACATTCATGTACCTGATACTTTCATTAAAATGTGCATGCAGTGAATTTTGACCAACACGCCCAAACTTTAACCACATCATACTCCTTTGTTGATAGATATTAGCACCAAGTTTAAAGTTCATTTCTCAAATGGTTCTTGAGATATCACATTAACAAGAAAGTGGGAATGATGGATGGATGGACCAGCCACACAAAAACATAATGCCTGCTGGCACCACCTTTGGTGGGCGAAGGCATACAAATTTTCATGCCTGTAAACCTTGACAATAATACCACTTTCAACAGCTAAGTACTGCATTGAATGATTTTGAAAGAAATGTCAGTCAAGATGAAAAAGATTAGTATATGCAAAAGAAGAGAGAGGGAAAGAGAGGAGAGAGAGAGAGAGAGAGTGAAAAGTGACTGGGTAGCAATTCAATAAATACCACGTTTTTTCACTGACAAAATAAATCATGTACTAACTTCAACTAAAAACTCACTTTGTGATTGAGTTGTGCAATCTCCTCCTGACTCTCTCTTCTGGTTGCCTCTCGTTCAAGTTGTAGCTTCTCTTGTTGCTCAGTAACCATGTCTGCCATTCTGGCTTGAAGTCTGACTATGTCTTCCTTGGCTTGCTCTGTCTGCACTAAGGCCTACATCAAGAAACATGAATGAAATTAAAGAGAAGTTTGAGTTCTGAGAAAGGTAAAAATTAATTTGTGAGCTTTCTCATTCTTTCGATGTCAGTTAGGAAGAATATCATAGTAAAAATATCCCCTAGAAAGGATTGCTCTTTAAATGCCCTCATTATGGAAATATGAAAAGAAAGAGCTGAAAAGATCAGGGGTAACATTCATGCCAGATTTGTGTGTGGTCCCATATACTCATTTCTTTGTGCAGTGCAAGAACCTTTTGGGGAAAGTAAGTGAATTTTTTATCAATTCAATAATCTCCAAATCTCACACATTAGTTATTGAGGTTTTTCTCCACCAAACTCTGTTCAATGCTCCTGCTCTTTTCAGCTCCTTTACTCAGTCTCTCTCTCTCTCTCTCTATCAAAATTTCTAATGATTAATAACCTCTGTTCTGTCTAGCTGAGCTTGTTCTACAAACTACTGACCACCAACTATTAACCTCTGTTCTCTACAGCTGAGTTTGTTCTATAACAAACTAATACCAATGACTACTTACCTCTCTTCTCTCTAGCTAAGCTAGTTCTACAAGCTACTGACCACTAACTACTAATCTCTGTTCCCTCTAGCTAAGCTTGTTCTACAAGATACTGACCACCGAGTACTAACCTCTGTTCTCTCTACCTGAGCTTGTTCTACAAGCTACTGACCACTGACTACTTACCTCCGTTCTCTCTAGTTGAGCTTGTTCTACAAACTACTGACCACTGACTACTAACCTCTGTTCTCTCTAGCTGAGCTTGTTCTACAAACTACTGACCACTGACTACTAACCTCTGTTCTCTCTAGCTGAGCTTGTTCTACAAACTACTGACATCTGACTACTTACCTCCGTTCTCTCTAGTTGAGCTTGTTCTACAAACTACTGACCACTGACTACTTACCTCTGTTCTCTCTAGCTGAGCTTGTTCTACAAACTACTGACCACTGACTACTAACCTCTGTTCTCTCTAGCTGAGCTTGTTCTACAAACTACTGACCACTGACTACTAACCTCTGTTCTCTCTAGCTGAGCTTGTTCTACAAACTACTGACCACTGACTACTAACCTCAGTTCTCTCTAGTTGAGCTTGTTCTACAAACTACTGACCACTGACTACTAACCTCTGTTCTCTTTAGCTGAGCTTGTTCTACAAACTACTGACCACTAACTACTAATCTCTGTTCCCTCTAGCTAAGCTTGTTCTACAAGATACTATCCACCGAGTACTAACCTCTGTTCTCTCAACCTGAGCTTGTTCTTCAAGCTACTGACCACTGACTACTTACCTCCGTTCTCTCTAGTTGAGCCTGTTCTACAAGTTGAATACTTTGCTGCACTTGGTCGTAAGCTTCAGCTTCACGCAAGGCTGCTTCTTCTTTAGCTGCCTGACTAGCTGTAAGTCGACTCACCAAGTCATCCCTTTCCCTGAAGACATAAACATGAAACAAGAATATTAAAGTACCGTGACCAAAGCAAATTCCTTCAATAATTAATCTTTTTTCATCATGTATATATGGTCATGTCAAAAATAGCTCATCTCTTATTTAAGATGGCAATTACAAGCAAACTGAAGTAATGAATAATCATATCTTCTTTATCAAATAAGAAAATAGCTTCTTGTAAAGGTTCATGATTTGACAATCATCACATACATCTATTTTGGATATATTTGTACTCAGCAAGAAACTATATAACATTAAAACTCTTAAGAAAAGATGGTTACCTGAAGAAAAATAATGACAGAAAAATTTGATTTTCAGGTTGATGTACATAATATTTGACTAAAAAGATGGGACAAAAAGAGAGAGTAAAGGTGCATTCAGATATGGCATGACATTGGGATGCCACATATGCTAATGAACGTGCATTAACACGTCAACTCTCAAATAAGAGAGAATTTTGTCAAAACTTGCGCGAACAATGCCATGACAAAATTTTTTGCACTATCATTTTAGGAATTTGATTGGTGCACATTTTTTTTGCAGCCAGACAGCAAACAAAGATGTGTCCTGCCTCGGCCACATTTTTTTGTTGCCTCATACCCCATAGGCTTGTACACAAAAAATGTGGCGGCACTATGTGGAGGCACAAAGTCGCATCATATCTGAACGCACCTTTGAGAGAGTAAGAGAAGGAGAGGGGAGAGATTACGTACTCTGTTAACCTATGAATGGTAGTGGTATTTAAGGGTTGACTAGGGTTTGTCATCACAGCTTCTTCTTGAGCACATCGCACACAGAGACCATCTTTGATAAGACCATCTTTCCTGGAGAGTAGATTCACTGAATCAGCCATCCGAAGCTTTACTTTCAACTCATTACACTGCTTCTCATAGTTTATCAACTCAGATCTATGGCAAAAATAACAAATAAATAAATAGTAAATTCACTCAGATCTATGGTAAAAAATAATAAATGAATAAATAATGATAGATTCACTGAATCAGTCATCTGAAGCTTCACTTTCAGCTCATTGCACTGCTTCTCATAGTTTACCAACTCAGATCTATGGTAAAATACAATAAACAAATAAATAATAGTAAATTCATTCAGATCTATGGTAAAAAATAGTAAATGAATAAATAATAGTAAATTCACTGAATCAGCCATCTGAAGCTTCACATTTAGCTCATTACACTGCTTCTCATAGACTACCAACTCAGACCTATGGTAAAAAAAAAATAAAAAAAATAAAAAAAAAAAAATAACAGTAAATTCACTGAATCAGTCATCCGAAGCTTCACTTTTAGCTCATTACACTGCTTCTCATAGTCTACCAACTCAGATCTATGGTAAAAAATAATAAATCAATAAATGAATAATAGTAAATTCACTGATTTGAATCAACCATCCGAAGTTTCACTTTTAGCTCCTTGCACTGCTTACCAACTCGGATTTATGGTAAGAAATAACAGCGCAGAATGAAGTACCCACAAGTGAAATTTTCCCATTGTGTGGTATGCATCTATGCTTTATCTACATCATTTGAATCTGCTTTCTAAGTCATTCACAAATAACATGATATCGTTCATATCTGTGATTCATTTTGGAATTTATGAGAACAGTAAAGTTTTAACGAACAAAGGAATGTTGAGATAAACAAGGAACTACCTACAAAATAGTTATTTTCTGATAAATATACAATAAAAATAGATAATGTGGGCTTAATTCCTGATTGAATACAAGACATCATTTCTATGAAGATACACATATTTCGATACAACTTACTTGGTTGAAGCTAACTGGTCTTCCAATCGTTTCACACGAATACCATGCATCTTCTTCAGTTTCTCCTGGCGGAAAAATTAAGAGGCATCAAATGATTAGAATAAGGGTGCTTATCAATCTTTCAATGAAACGTTTAAAGAATATCTAAAACCAACCAGTTTTACATGATATGAACACCTTTTTGCCTTGGTATAAATACCTTGGAAACGTGAAGACTAAAATTGACTATAAGATGTGAGCAAACTTTCTAAAAATTAACATATTACTACAACAGAATCACTATTAAATCTAAATATCAGATCTTTCACTAGAACATACATTTATTATCTTTAACAGTACTATTACATATTTGAAATGAGGACTCAAAATCCTTCAGATTTACAGGTACGTCTATTAACTGACAGCAGTGCAGAAATTTCTTAAGGGCTAAATCAATCAGCTTTCCCTCCTAAAATTGGCAACAATTATTCTTTTTCCCCCATGTCTACATAGTCTGAAATGAGCTGATCTGCATAAAAATTGCAAAATTTGACATAAAAATTGTCAATTTGTACACCAAAATAGTGATGATATATTTTTCACTGCAATGCCAATCAAAGCCTTTCATGATTAGTTACAATTAAATTGCTCTTATTCGAGAACAGTGCACAATACTGCACTGGACATGGATTTCAAATTTTGCAGGGAATTTTTCTCTTCCTGCTGATTTATAATTTATAATTCCTAGGGTTATGGGTGTAGAAATACTGCACAAATGTCACAAAAAGGAGACACTCTACAGGTATGGGTAGAGCTAATTAAACCCCCCCCCCCCCCCCCCAAAACAATGAGATACATAAATCATGAAGAGCCAGAAGAATGTTAAATACATCTGAGTCACTTCTCTTTTGGCTCTAGACCTATGTCTAAAAACAGGTTCATTAGTACTTTTATCATTTTCACAAAGACTTACAAGATCCTCACTCCACTGGGCAAACATGAGTCTATCTGGAGCTTGTTGAAGTTGCCTCTGGTTGTCAGGTCTTTCTGGATTACCTTGTGTTGCAGTAGACTGTGGATCCTGGAGTTAGAGGAATTGACAAGATAGTAGGAATCAGAACAAAGAGAGCACAAAGGAGAAGTGAATGATGTATCATACAAAACACAGCTCTAAAACCAGAAAATAATACTGAACACACACATATTTAAGCTTTTTGACATGCACTCATCAGAGTAAATCAATATTAGCACCGCAGTCTTCAATGCCTTGGAAGAATTCAACGCAGACTGGATATGTTGCTCCTGCGGTTTAACTCAATTCCATTCAAGTTTCTTCGAATCGTCAATATCTGACAGCATCTTAGACTCAGTGAACTCCGGTAGAGAGAGTCCTGTAACTGGTCATCCCCAGGCCTGTTCAACACCGCTACCAGATGCCCCAGACACGGTGCCCATGAGTGCTCAACAGAAACACATTAGTGTGTTAGTAATTAACTGTCAAAGCATCAAGACTATACTGGCTGAATTTTGGACAATCGTTGAAACAGCAAAGCCCGACATCATAATCCTTACTGAAACATGGCTGAACTCGAATATCCTGAGCAGAGAGATCTTACCACGAGGTCTGCATTATGAGCTTTTCAGAAGAGATCGATCAGATGGCTATGGAGGTGTAGCAGTCGCCATCTCCAGGAGTTTTGATGCAAAACATCTTCACACTGCAGATGAATGTGAAGCACTGTTTATCAAGCTTAATATTACAGCCAACAGGAGTCGGAAGGAGTCCATCATTGTTGGAGCAGTCTACCGACCACCAAGCTCTCCGGATGACTACATGGAGAGTCTCTGCACCAACATAAGAAATATGGCTCAACAACACAGAAAGTCCGTCTTATGGATTGGAGGAGACTTCAATTTACCAGACATCGACTGGAGTGACTATGTGGTCACTGGCCACCACAACACGCAATCAGTGAATAATGACATCTTCACTACAATCGTTGAAGCAGGTCTCGAGCAGATTGTCACCTTTCCCACTAGACTGGAACATACTCTCCACCTGTTCTTGACAAATAGACCAGCCTTCATCAACAATTGTCAGTCGATGCCTGGAATTGGTGACCATGACATCGTGTGTATCAACACCGACATCATACCACGCCGACGCAAACCTGCCAAACACAAGATCTATCTGTGGGACAAGGCCAACATGGAGGATGTCCGTAAAGGAGGTGAAAGGATGGCTGAAGAAATCCTTAGCAAATATGACGCGTCCTCATTGGTAAATGAGATGTGGTCATCCATCAAAACAGAATTACAGAAAATACTTGACAAACATGTTCCATCAAAATTCACCACTCAAAGATACAATCAACCCTGGGTCAACAGAAAAGTTAAGAGGTTAAGTAGACAGAAACAAAGAGCCTACAACAAGGCCCGCTCATACCGTGGTCCGAGGAAGGCACGGATGTGGGAGAAATTCATCTCACTGAAGAGGAAAACGCAGAAAGCTTGTAAGGAGGCCTACGAGACATACCGGGTACATAAACAACATCATATGTCCTGATCTTCGATCTAATCCCAAAAGATTCTGGAGCTACATCTCAAGCAAGCGCTGCGATAGTAATGGCATCTCCCCCCTTCGTGGACCAACTGGCGCAACTTTCACCAGCAGTAAGGACAAGGCAAACCTCCTCAACGACCAATTTTCATCAGTCTTCAACAACGTTGATGAGGACAGGGAGGCCATCCCCAACCTTGGACCCAGTCCTTACCCCCACCTATCGCACATTGACGTCACTTCAAATGGAATAATCAAACTCCTTAAGAAACTAAACCCAAACAAAGCATCTGGACCCGACAACATTCCCTGCCGACTTCTGAAAGAACTCGCAGATATTCTTGGTCCCATTCTTGCCACTCTTTACCAAGCATCGATTGACACCAGCATTCTACCAGAGGCATGGAAATCTGCTAATGTAACACCCATCTATAAGAAAGGGGACAAGAGCCTACCATCCAACTACCGCCCGATCTCTTTGACCATCATATGCTGTAAGATCCTAGAGCATATCATCCACAGTACCATAATGGGCCATCTTGATGTTCATAAGATTCTCACCGATGTGCAACATGGCTTCGGGAAGGCAAGATCTTGTGAGTTCCAGCTGATCCTAACCATGGATGACCTTGCTCGCAACATCGACGCATGTGTCCAGACTGATGTGATTCTGCTTGACTTTGCCAAGGCTTTTGACAAGGTGCCCCATCCTCACCTACTACATAAGCTAGAGTACTACGGTCTCTCTGGCAACCTCTTGACGTGGATCAGAAATTTCCTTCATTCCGTACTCAACGTGTAGTAATTGACAGGGAAAGTTCCAACATTGCACCAGTAACCTCAGGTGTACCCCAGGGCAGTGTACTTGGGCCGCTCCTATTCCTGGTCTACATCAACGACCTTCCCAACTGTGTCTCCGATGGCACCAAGGTCAAGCTCTTCGCCGACAATACCATGGTGTATAGGGCCATCAAAAGCCATGATGATGCAGTTCAGCTGCAAAAAGACCTAAATGCACTACAAGAATGGGAAAGGAAATGGCTAATGGAATTTCATCCCGGGAAATGCCAGGTTCTTCACGTCTCCAAACGGAAGAAAAAAGACCAACATAGCCATACGTATACAGTCCATGGAACTGAACTAAAGCCTGTTGAATCTGCCAAGTACTTGGGTGTTGAGATTTCGAGTGATCTCTCCTTTGACAGACACAGTGACAACATTACCAAAAAGGGAATGAAGACACTTGGCTTCTTAAGGAGAAACTTGCCCAGTAAGTCATGCTCCAGGGAAACCAAAGCTGCCTGTTACAACACACTTGTTCGGCCTATCGTGGTGTATGCAAGTTGTGTGTGGGATCCCCACACCAGCAAAGCCATTTCCAAGGCAGAATCCGTGCAACGGAGTGCAGCTCGCTATGTGATGAAAAATTACTCAAGACGAAGTAGCATCACAACCATGATTGATGAGCTTCAGTGGAAGACTCTGCAACATCGTAGAGCAGTGTCAAAACTTACTATGATGTACCGAATCACCAAACCATCTGATTGACATCCCCAACGACCAGTTGGTACCGCTAAACACTCCAACCAGAGGCCACAGCAAGAGATTTCTAATCCCACGATCACGCACATCACTACTGAAGGATACGTTCTTCCCAAACACCATCCGTTTGTGGAACGGTCTACCTAAGAATGTGGTCATCTCACCATCGATCGACATCTTCAAGACACGAGTCAGAGATGTCGTCTTAAACTAACTCAAAATATGAGAACAATTTGTATATAGTGTATATGCGTTCGTTTTTGGACTTATTTTCATCGAGCTTTGCTACGAGCAACACGTGTAATTAGCTGACAGACAACCAATTGTTGTGCGACGATACTCACTACTGGAAGAAGAAGAAGAATGAAGAGACAGCCGAAAATCAAAACAATATAGACCGAAACAAGGAAAAAGTATGTGTGAATATGACGAGCTCTGATTGGCTGTCAGGGAAAATAAAATAAGGCTTGCTGCCAGGCAGTTTGTAATCATGTAATTACTGAAATAATGCAAGCGTTCTCACAAACTCTTTCTGACAGCAGAGAATAGGATCCACTCTAAAAAATTACTGTAATATTTGATTATTCTGGAGGAAAGAATATGGAATGCTTTGTATTCAAGTACAAACAATAATTTGGTTGGCAAAAAAAAAGAAAAAAAAAAATAATGCCTCCGGCAACCACCTACGGTGGGCGGAGGCATAATAAAAATAAACAGAGTGCAGCGCTTTTGAACAGTTAATGCAATTTGTGTCTCATTTCTTTCTCAGTTTCTTCCCCTCTACTTCCCTTCTATCTATCTCAACATCTTATTTTGTCTGTCTGTCTCTATTTGTGTCCCTGTTTCTGTTAGTGCCTATTTATCGGTACTCCAGGGCATTTCTCTGTCTTTGTATGTCTGTCTCCCCCACCTCTGGTAACTCCATACATCTCCTCATCCTTTGGACTCTCCGCCCCTTCCCTATCTTTTTCTCCCTCCCAAATCCCCTCCCCAATCCATCACTGCTTAACCCGTCGCATGAGAGCAAAACAATGCCCCTATATGTATTGTGTGCAGAAAAGCCCTTAATAAATTCTCTTCTAATGAAAATCCAGTTGTGACATGCTATTGTTTTGGACTTACCGTTACCTTTCTTCTAGATAGGTTTTGAAGAAATAATGAAGCGTTTTACAGCAAACTCTCTTTTCTTCAATTTACGAGAGAACACCTTTCCAATCACGTACAGGCATTTCTGCGCTTATGCGTAAAACACTCTCCCTTTTCTTTTTGTTATTTTCAAACAGGTCCATTTCATAAAACTTGTTATCAGTAATAACTGCCACATTTTTATGACAAATTTGCTCTCAGCCGATCAGATGCAAGGATTTCAGTAGCTTATAACAATTATTGCAACTTGTTATTGATAACACGTTTTATGAAACGGGGCCCAGTTATATCTATCTTCTACAATTAAAGGCAAAGTCCACCCCAGAAGTTTCACTGTTTCAATAAAAGGAGTTAAATTTGAACAGCATTTTTAAAAAGCAATGAGCAAAATCGGTCAAAGAATAAGAAAATTACACTCATTTACATTTTCTAGTAAATTACTCACGGTTCTGCAAATTGGCAACACTGATGACATCATATGTGAGCAGGTCTCCATTCACTTTGTACATGAAATTTCACATTTTCTCAATTTTCTTGGAAGTTATAGATTTTCTCACCCCATAGTCAAATTATGTTATGTAAAAAGCAATTCTTCTGAACATACATTGACTATGGGGGTTAGAAAATGTGTAACTTCCAAGAAAATTGAGAAAATGTGGAATTTCATGTACAAAGTGTATGGAGAGCTGCCCGCATATGATGTTATCATTGTTGCCAATTTGCCGAGCCGAGAGTAATTTACTAGAAGATGTAAATGAGTGTAATTTTCTTATTCTTTGAGGGTTTTGCTCATTTCTTTTTTAAAATACTGTTCCAATTCATCTTCTTTTACTGAAACAGTGAAACTTCTGGGGTGGACTTTCCCTTTGATCACTGCCATTCACCTGTCTAAATGGACTGTCTTCCAGTGCAGTCTTGATCAGCATGTCTTTCATCTCATCATTCAGCTTGATATTCTCTGCTACAATTGCTTCTGTTCTTCCCTTCAGACCTTGTAGCTCCTCCTACAATAACAAAGACATAGCACGGGTGACTTATCACTATGAACATGACGGACGAAGAAAGCGGACAAAATAAACAACCCCTCATTCTATCTTTCACAATGGTTCTGGTGGTCAAAAGAACATCCCTTCACAGCTATTATGTTTAATCAGTTGTTCCAGGTGAATATGCATGTTACACCTGTTCCACATATTACAGATAATAGCAGTGAAGGGATGTTCTTTTGACCACCAGAACCATTGTGATGGGTAGAATGAGAGGTTGTTTATTTTGTCCGCTTTCTTTGTCCATCATGTTCATAGTGTATGTGTTTTCAATTTTAGTATTAGATGAAGAAGTATGTGTAAGTTAAGTCATCCCCCCTTCCAAACAAACAAACAAACCAGCAAACAAAAATCACAACGGCATTGACGTACTTCTTATCAGATCTATCAGACATTCATGTACACCTGAGTAAAGAATATGGCTCCCACTCACAAACCTGGGGGTGTTTCATAAAGTAATCGTAAAGATACGCATGACTTTACGAACGACTGGAATATGAAGAGCCAAATGGGATGCCTAAAGAGTTTCCTGATGTTTAAATGAAGTGTTACTGCATTTCAAATTAAATTGTGGCAAAAAATGTACTTTGCAATAAAAATGTTTGTAAAGAATTGTAATGTTAATCTATTTCTGCATATTTCACCTTTAGCTGATGTGATTTAAAATGATTGAGAATCTCATTTGGCTTGCCATATTCAAGTTGTTTGTAAAGTCATTTGTAACTTCACAAACAGCTTTATGAAACACCCCTAGGATCTATTTTTCTAAATAAACTTAATCAGACTAACACAATTGACACCTAAGTAATAAAGTTTTCAAAACTATGTCAAATTGCATTTGGAAAATTTTAGGCACTATGCCTGCCAAAGTTTGATAAAAATTTTATTGTGCAGTAGCCATTCTGTCATTAAGGCACTTTCTAGCTTTCAACGATAAAACATAGCTAAATTTGATGTAACATGCATTTTACAAAGACCCAAGCTCCAGATATCTTGAAGAACATTCATCAATGAGAAAAGGAAATTGGGAATTTAATGACGGTTCTTAATGCATTTACTATAAACAAAAGCAATTTCATTAACAAATGAATAGATTATCAAAACATTTGGAAATGTTGTTTTTCATACCCTGCAGTATTTATTTTCTCCTTCTAGCTGCTGTATGTATGCACTCTGGCTGTTGATGATCTGCAGAAGCTGCTGTGAGTTGGGTTCTGTATGCACCTTTGACATGCTGCCGGTTAGGGGAAGCCTTGGGGACTGTTTGTAGGAATAAGTACCCTCCATGGCAAAGGGAACCTGAGATATAAACAGATCAATACATGCAATGAAATATACATGCACAACACAGTATCTTCCAATCCTCTACTTTCTCACATCTTTCTAGGAACTCTTCAAACGTTTAAACAAGACAAGCTAATCAACTTCAAATCTCATGATACTGACTCTCTCGCATCATTACAGTCCAATTTTAAATTATATTAAAGGAGAATGAAACCCTGGGGGACATAAAGCAATTTTAATGAGAAGAGAGTATAGAGAGAAGCAATAAAAAAAAGTTCAATCAAAACGGTTACAAAATGAGAACATTATGAAAGTTTGTAAAGTCTTATTCACTTTCTATGGCGATCTTCAAATTGGCAATGTTGCTTCAAAATGGCAGGTTTAGAAGGTCAACTCTCAATGTTTTGTACACAAAATATTTTCTCCATTATCTCTGAAGGTGCAGCTTGTCTCCTTAGCTCAAGATATATCATGGGAAAATATATTTGACACAACATACGTTGAATTCACAAAGATATAAGCAGCATCTTTAGAGATAATGGAGAAAATATTAAATCTTGTGTACAAAACATATTGAGAGTTGTCCTTCTAAACCTGCCATTTTGAAGCAATACTGCCAATTTGAGGATCGCTTGAGGTTTCATTCCCCTTTAATACATTCTTATCTAGAGTTACTTTCTAAAAATGACCATGAAAGCCATAACTGTTGGTACTGCATTGTTTATAATGGCTGAATGAATCACTTCAATTGAACTGATCTGTCTGTCTTGCTAGGAACAGGAGAGAAAAAAAGAGAGGGAACAGTAGAGAAGGCAAAAGAGAGAGAGAGAGACTGAGAGTGAGCTTATAATTCACCTCATGCTGGCCATTCTGAGGGGAGAATACATCAGATGACCTCTGACCTCTGCCAGGCAATGTGCTTGGTTGGTGAGTGTGGCTCAGAAGTAGAGTTCTGAGTCTGTCAACTGCATTGTTGTAGTTATCCAATGCTCGGTTATCACTCAACCTAAAAAGCATGAGGTTGATTTGGTAATAAACTGATTGAGATGAAAATCTACATTGCAAATATGATATAAAAAACACATCAACAACCTGTTAATCTTTTATGGTACAAATGAGACCTTGAACTTTGCTCACAGATCATGTACTCCTAACATCAATGCACTGATAAGAAGTCAATATGAAGCTAAACAGATTCAAGTAGAGGCTGGCTACATGTATGTGTATTACCCAGAAGACATAATATGCACAATACTTTACTTGTTCAGGTGCTGAGGTAAACAGAAAAATGAGTAAAGCAATCTCTGCAGCCACAAGTCTGAAACATGTTTAAATATCATAGAGTATGTCCTGAAGTAAAAGACAGCATTCAAACTCTAGGCCTTACATTGTACATTAAAAGAAAATTATGATTAAGACAAAACAAAACAAAACCAAACCAGGCAACTTTAATCATTCCTTAACTCTTTACTGTCCCCGCCGAACAAAGTTCGAAAGGGGACTATGAAACAGGCTCTGTACGTACAGGTGTGTGTGTATGTGTGTGTGTAAGACCCGTTTACAGTGGGCGAAAGGCCGGCCTAAATTTTGATGTAAATGCACGAAAATCGAAGCGTGGTACCAAAAATGCGGTACTGCCCTTTTTTTGGTGTAAACGCAAGCAGGCCCAAATGCAATACCAAATTCATCACGAGACAGATGCTATTATGACGTCATGATGGTATACGTCCAGCACGCCCCATTCGAAATATTCAAATGTTTTTATTTAGGCCGGCCCAAATTTGTAGGTGTAAATGCACAAAATTGCGGATACTGCAATTTGGGCTGGCCCGAGGCCGGCTCCACAGTGTAAACGAGGTCGATGTTCTGCATGTGCTCAAAATGAAAAATTTGCTTCTTCTCTGTCATTTCTTGGCTGATTTTGATTGTGATTGCTCCGACAGATAGGACTTGGTGGGGGCTTCCTAACTTCTAAACAGACTTTGGAAATTCACTGATTATGCACATTTATGCAAATTTATTAAAAAATCACATAAAATGCTTCTTCTCCTTCATTTATTGTCCGATTTCGATTTTCTTCGGTTTCATCTGGTAGAACTACATGAGGTACACAGATCTCCTATCTACACAGAATTTTGAAATTTTGTCTCAAACATTGTTTATGCTAATTTATGCAAATTTATTGAATATGGATCAAAACCCAGGACTGCCACATTGTTCGGTTTGTTATGCATAATTTTATTCTGTATGGGTGCCAAGAGTTAATAATTGCAGCCCGGCGCTTGTGCTACTAGTTGACTGAAGCTGCTAATGGATTTTAAACATCATTACCTTGTGTTTTGGAGGCTTCCTGAATCTAGATCTCTTGGTGACGAGATGCTCCGATGTTGAGATCTCCTGGATGTATTCTTGGAATGGATGGAGGAGGAAGACTGTCTGGGGGTTGGTAGATGACTCCCTAAAGTACGCCTCCTTGGACTGCTGTTGAGTGTCGCCCTCAGCTCATTAATGGAGTCAGAAGCTCTTCCTGTAGTCAAGAATAAAGCATTTTCTTGAGAAATATAAACACAAGACAAACAGTAAGTTCCCCCTAAAACAAATCTGTGTATTTTTTCAATCAAGAACCTTTGATGAAATCTGAATACAGATTCATGTAGCTATACTTCTCAGCAACATTTCATGTAAAATTCAGGGCAAACCCTTCAGTCACACTTCAGTGAACATGGTCATTTTTAAAAGTGCACAACACTCATGTCATGACTTTGATTCAATGATATCTGAACAAATTTTAGGTTTTCAGCGTATGGAGGCATGCAATATAAATTTTATACGCTCCCTAACATACCAAATGACTTGTGCGCCAAATTTCATGCTTGAGTGAGCAAGAAGTGAAAATGGCAAACACTGCAGTTTTGACATCTTTCGCGAGGTAAATTTGATCTAATGCAGAGGAATTCATGTTTTGGAAGGGTGTTTGCAACTTTTGCAATTGATACCTATTGATTCAAGGTTGAATGAACATATAATAAAAACAAAATATCACTATGTTCAAATTATCAAGTAATTATTGCTTTATTTTTGTGCACTAAAATCATATTGATAAATTTCAAGCATGTTTACATGACCGATGTACATGTATCAATAGGGGCGTTCACACACAAGGTAAAAAATGAGATTCAAAAATCGATTTTCTGATCGCGATGAGAAAAATGCGATTCTAATCGCGATTCAACTTGCAGTAAGAAGTGTGATTTTTCAGAATAATTGCAATTATTTGTGTGTGAACAGAATCATGATTAGAAAAATCGGTTTTATCTATCCACTCATTCTTTGCGCGTGTGCGACCGATGCGCTGTGCATGTAGTATGCAGTGTGTGTTACGTTACAGGATGCATGCACTGTATAAGCATGCACGCACTGCACGCTATCTTGGCGCCGTTGATCTCGTATAGTAAACAAATGTTTTGTATAATTAGTATTTAATTATTGAGTTTGTTGTACTTTCTGTAGTCCTTTTACTGTCGATATGCATTTTACCCCGTCCGGATCATGTATAGCAGAAGCCTTAAGCGGAGAAGTTTGTGGGCTCTCCTGCCTGTTTCCGTTGCTTCCTCGTGTGTGTGAATGATGAAAATCAAAATCGGAATTTGAATCGCAATTAGAATCGCGATCCAAATTTTGATTTTTCCTTGCATGTGAATCGCGAACGTTGGATCGCGATTCAAATTTCAATTCCTCTCGTGCGTGAATGCGCCTTATGATCCCATGGCATTTCCATGGAAATTTCACGCTTCAATGAGCATGTGGAACTGGAAAAGTTCTTCTATCACTTATGGACCAAAATTCAATTGCTTTAATAATTTGGGTAACCATCTTAAGTCTTCTTGGGGAGCTCGTCTGATTTGATTTTTATTGAAATGCCGATCTCTTACGCTTCAGTGAACAAATGAGACGATAAAATTATGCAAATTAGTAGAAAGTTTAGCGCTTTGTCCCTGCTCCACACCGCATCAGATACTTAATTTGGCATAAGATCCTGTTAGTGCCTGATATGTGCCAAATTTCATGAAAAAACACAGTAGAATGAACAATAATCATCACTGAAAATAGGCCAAATTTCACTTTTTATTTCCTCCCCCAATAACAACATATAAGGTTAGGGAGCAGAGTTTTAACAAAAGTGAAATTTGGCCTAATTTCATTGATGATTATTGTTCATTCTACTGGGAGTTATTTCATACAAATTATCACATATCTTCAGGAGGTCACCAATGACAACATATACAGTTAGGGAGCAGGGCTGCGTTTCACGAAACCGTCATAAGTCTAACTTCTTGGACATCCCATTGAAATGCATGTTGTAGAATTAACACACGTTTCTATGGGATGTCCATGAACTTAGACTTATGACGGTTTCGTGAAACGCAGCCCAGAGTTGTAACAAAAGTGAAATTTGGCCTATTTTCATTGATGATTATTGTTCATTCTACTGGGAGTTATTTCATAAAAATTAGCACATATCTTCAGGAGGTCACTAACACTAGTAACAGGATCTTACGCCAAATTGCATCGTACATTGCAACGTGGTGCGCGCTACTGATTCAGTGGCGCCTTCTATGCTAGTCACTGCACCCATCTATTGCCTGTGGTCTAGACTAACGGATGTAGGTAAAGTGACGATGACAAGGGGCCACCTTATTCTAATGGAAATTTATCATGGGGAATCAATGGTAAGGTAGGCTCTCGTAGCAATTAAATTTGTTTCATTTTTAATTAGACTTTAGATCGTTGATTTGAAAATCAATTTAGAGTTATAATGCCCATGTGGAACGTGCAAGCTACTTTCCAGGGCTCACTGGGGCCTCTGGGCATTTATAGAGATGAATTTTGGGGGCATTTTCCTTCCTGTTCACACGACCATGATTCATGACGACTCGACATGGATTGGTATGATGATTGGAGGCCTGGGGCGCGTTTCATGAAACCAACTCCATGACAGTCATATCTCTTGTCGATGATCTACAGAGATGTCATGAACCTGACACAAAGTGTTTCACGAAAGCCTGACATCTCACAAATCCAAGATATCGATACTATCGGCTGAAAAAGATAGCCTTGATCACAATCCACTGGATTTATTATCAATCATTCCAACACAATTTAGACTCAACTTTGCTCTAATTGTTGGAAAAGTATAGAAAACATCAATGGGATTTGATAAACATCATACAAACATTGCATTCACGTGAAAAACTATATTAATTGTGACATCTGAGAATTTCTAAAATTAATATACGAAAATCTGCTGTTGCGCTTTGCGAATTTAGATTCGTAATTAAGAGAACACCATAATTGTTGAAGGCAGACCCATATTTTGTTTTAATTTTTGAAACATAGTGAATTAGTGTATTCTCCGATCAAAATTTTGACAGTAATTCATTAACGAATAAATTTTATATGATTTCAATAAATATTGTAGTTGCGAAAAAGGAAAATATGGAAGAAGTTCATACGTGTTGAATTGTCATCGTACTTACAGGCCTGTAAATACAGACTGCTCCGTTTTCTATGGGAAACTGATGGGAGGATAATCAATATTAATCACAATTGCTTGCTGGAGGGTTAAAACGCCGCTAAGACATAAAGGTTATTTCACTTATACTTTAATATCAACATCAGTAATAACTGGTTATGGAATGAGAGTCTGGAACTAAAAAAAAATATTTGTATTTAATAAATAAACATTCCTTATTTTTTGCTGCCCGCGAGCTGCCCATAGCCGACGAAAAGGTGACCTGTGATGGCGTGCTAAAAAGATATGACATGTTCGGAGGAGCGACAAGTCATTTGTCAGGGAAGTTGTCGCTGGTCTTGGCAAAGACGGCTTTGTGAAACACTTAGCAGACAAGATGACCGACAACTCCGAGATGTCGTTGATCTTGTAGTTATGACGGTTTCATGAAACGCGCCCCTGTACTGTAGACAAGATTCAACATGTTCATTCAAGGCATTCCACGACATGAGATGTCAGAACATAACACCATGAAAGTGTGGAACGCCTCTCAAGGCTAGAAAGTAGAAAAGCCTAAGGTCCCCACCTAGACCGAAGTGTTCTGTCTCTAACAGTCGTCGTTAGCCTCGTATTTTGGTAGGGTCGGCACTCCTCCTTTATAGAGACAGAAGCGCCCTAATGCGATGTCCATGCAATCTCATTGTGCTGGGGCAGCGCAATGAAAAACTCTCTCAAATTAATGCTTGTCACATTTTTTCATGGATTTTACATGTATCATAAAACGGTATATAGTATACAGTTTACCAATGTTTAGTCTTGTTTCTTCTCACTCATCATTTTCAGGTGAATTCAGGGTCCTAACGTTAGGTCCTCTCGGTTGAAAATCTTGCCGCAGCCAACCTCTATCTATAGCTCTATTCGCGCTCGCCTCCGCGCTTTTCGCAGGGAGCCGGAGATCAGCGAATTTGCGACTCGCATTTCAACCGGCCGTATTCAAACGATCGACCACGTACGTACATTTGGGCATATACGTACGAACGATGTTTTTGTTGTTGTTGTTTCGTATTGGTAGCTCGTTGATATGATTGTACGGTTGAAATGCGAGTCGCAAATTCGCTGATCTCCGGCTCCCTGCGAAAGGCGCGGAGGCGAGCGCGAACAGAGCTAGAGATCAGTAGAGGCGCACGGCCGATATCGGAGACTGTCTCTTGATTGGGAGACTGTCTCCGTTATGGGAGACTTTTGTGGTCGCCGATTTAGGAGACTGTCTCCTAAATCGGAGATCGAATTTCGTTATTTACATTTGCGGTCTCGGGGGTACATTTGCGCTAATTGAAAATGTGATAATCGGATTCCTCGGATCAAAATACCCCTTTTCACCGTCTACTTCAAAATTCCACCGTCTAATCATTGCGTAATGGTGGTTTGTTCATTGCAACTCCTTTCTCGGTAGCCAGCCGAGGCTAGTCACGTCCACACACACACTATCGTAGTATCGGATAACATGTACACACACACTCTTCCATACATCTAGGCACGTTCATATTAAGCACAATCGGATGATCGATACAGATTTTGTTTTCTTTCTACCAAATATTTGTCAAAAGTTATGTTGACTTCTTTTGTTAAAAATTTAGTTCAGTGTATCAAAATGTTTTTTCTATGATTCTGGCATGTGAATATACTTGAGGATGTGTTGCTACCTTGTGAATTTGTGAAAATATTGTTTTTAATTATAGTGAAGAAATAAAAGAAATTTTTTTAATGGAAACTGGCCTAACTGATAGTGATAGTAAATGGCATTAAAAAAAAAAAAATTATGTTTATTTATAATCCATACTCACACATCGTATTCAGCCCAGCCCAGCCTGTTGACTTATGTTCAAAAGGAAAATCATTGCAAATAAACTCTGCCGTTACGCGTCGGCCCCTGTTGCTGAGGTAATTGCGATGGTCATGTATGAAGACTTGAACTTGGGTAAGCATAATTATTATAAAATATATAATTTATATAAATTTTAAAGAAAAATCGAGTTGTTTTGTGCCGACTATCCATGTTTGATTGAATATTGGTCATTACGCAATCAATAACAGAACAATGCATGAGCAAGTGTGTATGTTGCGGCGAGAGATCTCTGGCATATGGCAGTGCATGCAGTGCAGTGAACTTGGCGCATGCATGTATTGCACAAGGCCATGATCTCCCGCGCGGTCATGGCGTTGTGCATGTGAATATGTCAACAGGCGCGACGGCAACGGCAATATAAAATGAAATACAGTAGATCTGTAAATACACAAACAAAATATGAATCTCAAATGGTTGAAACTTATGTGTGAATATGGATTCAAATTTTCATGCATTCTATTTGGGGGGAGGAGGCAGTGCTTGGACGTATGCCGATTGGACCTTGACTTTGCCAGTCTACTCGGGTTATTATAGATCTGCTGACGTTCATTCATGACTAGTCAAAATAATTAAGCAGACAAACCTTCCTCCCCCCCCCCCCATTTGTTCATGTTATATTTCTCTTGATGGGGATTTAGATGAAACGACTTCAGGAATCTTGGCTTGGCCAGGCTGGCTTTTCATGGATTTTAAAGCAAAGTTTAACCGGAGTTTCACTTACTTGACAATGACCTTTCTGAAGTTAACGTGACCAACACAACCGGTGGACAGTTAGTCTTTGCTCCTCTGGACTGTGACTGGCTGCATTACACACAACAGAATCTGCTACCATGATGGTTTATTCCTTACCATCTGCTAACTCATCATCATACTTATTGAATCATATAACATTAAATTCAGAAATTTCTGTAACTTTATTTTCTTTTTTTTCATACAAAATCAAGTAGTTTTATTTCAATTTATGAGTGGCAGTCTATGGTTGAATTGCTCACATTCACAATTTACATTTAAAAACATACAAGTAAACAATCAACATAATTACAACAGATTAAAATACATAACTGCAGTGGCTGCTGCAAACATAGAAAAATAAATCCTTTACAAATTACTTCTGACTTAATTTTACATATATATAGGCAATTAATTTCAGTCATACTTGTTGGCCTTTGATTGCACATGTTTATAGAAAATAAAGGTGAAAAAATTAATCCTTGTCTCTCTCTCTTTTTTTTCCTCAGGTGATAATGCTGCATATTCATACCAATGCTGAAGTTAGTCGAACTACATTGCAACATTAGAAAAGAAGATGATTCAGTTTCAAGCCAAGCAAACACTAAAAAAAAAAAAAAAAAAAAAAATTCTGCTCAAGTCGGCGAGTCTGCTGTGCCTCGTCATCTACCAAGGCTTGTTCGAGTTACGTTACGATACTTTAAGTGTATGAAACTTGACGAAATATTATTGAGGGAAAGGGGAGGGGTCAACACCAGAAATCTATTCACATATTTCATAAAAAGTAGATTCATCATTAAATGACAAGTACAATTTTCATTTTCTGGTTTCAGTCATAATGCATATCATTGATTTTTCATTGCCTCGGTTATGAATATGATTGGTTACATATACATGTATCTATTTAGAAGAAAGAAGTGTGGAGATCATGTTTTTTATGTATTTTATTTTTTATGCATGTATTTCTGTGGAAAAGACATTTTACTTTATTTTATGTTTACACATGCCAAAACTGCACAGGTTACAACAAGATGGGCATTCATTTTCATATAACTTTATTGTGCAACATACTGATGCCTTCTTGCCGATTGTCAGGACATTTAAATAATTTTTATCCTTTTTTAATATCAGATAGTACTCAATACAGAAGTGATGCCACTCATCATACTGTAATGTTCATCTTTCTTTACTGACATACATGTCAGTGGGGTTGTAATCAATTTATTTTTAATCACTGTTTTTTAGCCTTCAATCTTTGTAGTGTTTTACATCATTTACAAACGATGGTTGATTTGTGGACACACTGTACATGTTCATGGAAAAGATATCCACACTTTGCAAAGAGAGTTAAGGGTTGTATGTACTGCCGGACTTCCCTTCTACTTTTATGAATTTTCTGTGTTTTGTTACCGGTATTATTTCAAATAAATGTGATTACAAAACAAAGAATTGGCTTTCTAAAGGAGCTGTTCTTTCCTGTGTCACTGGTCATAAAATATGAAAAGTACAGTTGTACCGGTATAACTTTTTCAGTTCTAAGTTTCTGAAGACCTATTGCCACCTTGCATCGATCATTAGCTAGGCCTACATCCAAGATGCGGCATCCTATCTCCTCCTTGGAATTTCTTGATAAAGCAGCTGCTTTACCAGTTCTGCTGACCGTACAGAGTGATTAACTCCTTCAATTTGGGGGCACAAGTACCTAGATATGCAAGCAAGTATATGCATGTGAAATGTGAATATTAATTTCATATGAATTACCAGTCAAATTATTGATTTGCTATAAATTCTGAACATATTTTATATGAACAAACTGGAACAAACTATTTTGAAATTTTCATGAGCTACACATAAATGAAGTTTATTTTCCTGTTCTTTAAAAACAACCATTTTTATGCCATTATGCGCTCATTTGAGTACATGCATAAGGAATATTTTCAAGAAGAAACAGTTTTATACCTGATCTAGCATACCTTCGGAATAGAATAGGCCTAAAATTAGCAGCACACAGACAGGATGCAGGTCCGGCAATTGTTGGCCTATTTATTATCCTGAGTATTCGCTGACAAAGAAACTTTAAAGTAGCCCCCCCCCCCAAAAAAAAAAAAAAAAAAAGAGAGGATGATATAATTCAGATTTCAGAATTTTCATTTTTTAATTTTGCAAAATTAGACTGAGCAAAAACAGTGAAAGGCAACAACAAACATAAATGCCAACATATTGGACAACCGGACAGTGTCAATTAAAATTACATTACCAAAACACTCATACTCGTGTCACAGATGTTGTGACAGGCATACATACATTTATAATAAAAAAAAAGGATATAAATCTGAATGTATTTACCCATTCATCATGTTCACATCATATTATAAAATCAAAAACGTCTGGAGAATAGAAACTAGTTCATGCAGAAGTGTAAGTCTTGTCTGGAAAAAAACAACAACAACAAAGAAAAAGATTGCATTTGAGTCAGACCCTAAATAGATCTACCTCCCAAACCGCGGTCTCCAAAATGGGAGACTTTAGATTGTTGTTTTGATCGCATTTTCAAAGAGTCGCCAATGACGGAGATTGTCTCCTGCATCGGCGATAGTGTCCGAAATGGGAGACCGCTGGCTGCCGCGCCGATCGTGCCACAGTGACAGTCTCCGATATAGGAAACTATCTCCCATAAAGGAGACAGTCTCCGATATCGGCCGTGCGCCTCTACTGGAGATAGAGGTTGGCTGCGGCAAGATTTTCAACCGAGAGGACCTAACGTTAGGACCCTGAATTCACCTGAAAATGATGAGTGAGAAGAAACAAGACTAAACATTGGTAAACTGTATATGATGGGGGGACCCTTGTCTGCGCACCTAATATTTCACTTAAAATTGACAAACTTTCTTTTTTGTATTCCTCTAATGGCTGACCTGATTTTAATTCTCATATCCTAGGGAGTAACTGTGCCGAAAATCTAATCGAAATCTGAACAAGAACAATGTGATTTTTACAAGAAAAGCCGATGGTGTAAATTGGACGCTAAAAAGAGGAAGGTGCCCTTGTCTGCGCACTCATTCACTTTATATGCAGTTCGGGATGTTTTGCATGAAAGTGGCATTTTCAAGGCATGTGAGTAAAAAACACATAAAATAGACGCCTTTCGCCCGTTTTTCGTCATTTTTTCAGTGATACATATTGCTAAAATTGATTTAAAGATGATTGTGTTCGTTGCGTCTTTTGTGATGTTAGAATCGCGCCGTTACGCGTATGCGCAGACTTGGGCACTGCGCAGACAAGGGGCATCACACCATACTATATACCGTATTATGATACATGTAAAATCCATGAAAAAATGTGACAAGCATTAATTTGAGAGAGTTTTTCATTGCGCTGCCCCAGCACAATGAGATTGCATGGACATCGCATTAGGGCGCTTCTGTCTCTATAAAGGAGGAGTGCCGACCCTACCAAAATACGAGGCTAACGACGACTGTTAGAGACAGAACACTTCGGTCTAGTCCCCACCATGCCCTGGCAGACGCCGCGTGCGCCCGGGCCGCGGCCGCAGCCCCAGTTGGTGAGCGGTGACCTGTGACTGTGCTGTGGGCGAAATCGTTTAACGTTAGCATGGTTAGAGGACATCCCCAAGCCCAGGGCCAAACCCAGTTCCGATTTTCGTGAAAATACAGTGCCATGATTACCTCTTAATCCTCTTCCTGATAAACCGAGGGAGAAACCAACGTCATCGTCCATGGTAAATAGTGTCAATGCGACGATTTAGTATGATTAATGTAAGTCTTTCTTATGACGGTGCTAAGCTATTTGAAACTGCCTCTGCTAGCTCCGGAAAATAAACCTCTTGACCTTCTCACTGAATCTGCCGACCGGACAGGCACGCAAGACATCTACTGGCCACGTTGTTGTTACGATGACAAATCAAAAAACAAAATTTGGGGGGGGGGGGGGGGCAGTTCCTATGCCACCCGCCTAATATCAGTGGGAGGCCTTTGATTTCCGGTGAATTGCGGAGTCTTTTTTCCCCCGACGGATTATAATATGAAATGTTACGGACAAGAGAGGAGGAACATTTTTGTTGCGTCATTGGTTGTCTGCAGATTCTCACGCTCTTGTAAGTCACAAATTGGGAGGGGTATGTTCAGGGATCGGGAAAGGGAAGGGGTGTTGTGGGGGAAGGGGGGCTGAAGGGCTGAAGGGGAGGGATTAGGTGTTGTGCTGGGATGTGCGGGTGCTTCTGTCTTCCTCTTTATTTTGTTTCTTGCTTATTTCATTCTTAATCTTTCTTTCAGTGAAAGAAACGCAGAAAGGACCAGTTATATTATTTACATTGTTAGTTAACTGAAGTGATTTACAAGTCTATGTATATAACATGTTTTGTTCTACTTTGATTTTACTGGTACCATTGTACGTATAAAGTTATTTTCAGTTTATGATTGTAATTTGTTTGCTATGTTTAATATTGATGTCACTGAAAGAAAAGAATAAAAGAATATTTAAAAAAAAAAAATCCTCGCTCCAGGCCCTTAGCCAGGATTATTCGGGGGGGGGGGGGGGGCGGGGGTAAGTAAGTCACGAAAACGAACCTTTGATACTGTTTGGGAGATAAATGGTCCACATTATAATACATCAGTCATTGATATGTAAACGAACTGTAAATTATTTATAGGACACGTTATTCTTTAAAATTCCCCCTCCAACTTCCCCGCCCAAGAACAGAATATAAAAGAAATTCCTTTGCATATGTCTGAGCCAGTTTGCTTAACACACTCCCTGTAAATGTTTAGACATGTACATCCTCGTATAGATTTAAAAAACGATGCAAAGCCTTACATATTGATTCAATGGAATTATAACAGTGCTATATCCATGTAATTTTCATTGAATAGGAAATTTGAGAATGGTATACAATATGCTCCAGTCATGTTTCGTTTATGTACAGTTTTGTTTTCATATAATCTGTCTTTGTTTTGTTATATTTTGTTATTCAATATGTTTCCATTAAATTTTTGTTTTGTTGTGTTTCGCCATTTTTTATGATAATCCTTACATGTCAGGATGTTATTTCAATAAATTTGAATTGAATTGAATTGAATTGTATCTCCTTGTTTACAATACCATTAATCCACTCTCCATGTTTGTAGTTTTAAATGTTACCTATTAAACTGTTATGTATTTTGTATTATTTTTCATGTAGAATAATGTTTGTTAAACTGCGGGCGCCTTTGGAAAGGAAAGCAGGTTTACAAAACTGAACAGGCCAACCCTGCAGTATGAAATAAATAAATGAAAAAAATAATAATAAATAAATAAATAGTATTCAGAGTGTTTTACGGCTGGCATATAGCTTGAATTCCACCATTCGTATGTTTGCATATTTCTATTACTAATGTTAAAAAAAAAGAGAAATTTGCAGTATTTTACCACGTGATGATCGGGAATGGGAATAGGAACATTTCAGTTTAAGGTCCTAAAAATAAAAGGAAAAATGGGAAGAAATCCGTATAAAACGGAATAATCGGCAGGTATCACGGGACTCATTATTCACAGACCCCTGGGAACGATTTTTTTTTTCTTACAGGGGTGCTGAGCCACCTGTACGTCAGGTTACCGCACCGTACGCCCGTACGCAGCGTTTCAGTATTTTCGGGGAACATGAAGGGGGGGGGGGGAGGGGTGTAAGACCTGAATTTGCCGATTATGCTGCATTCTAAGTCTAAGCTACCTCCCGCAGTACGATTCATACAACACACACAAACACCGGCGTTAATCCACTTTGAGGAGTGGGGGGGGGGGGGGGGGGGGGAGATGATCGACTTTTTTGACGATTTTTTTCTGTCGATCTCACACTTAAGTATAAACACTCACCCTCACCCACCCGCACAGACCCCCTTACACTCATTTTAATATTCATTTTGCGAGCGAGCCAGAAATTACCACTTTTCTGGTTTTGAATCGCATTTTCAAATAGAAATTCTAAAATATGATAAGCGAGCAAGAAAAAAATAACCACTTTTCTGTTTTTCAATCGCATTTTCAAATAGAAATGATAAAATATGATGAGCGAGTGAAACAAGCGAGCCCAAAATAATCACTTTTCTGGTTTTAAATCACATTTTCAAATAGAAATTTGAAAATATGATGGTTGTTTATGACAGATTTTCAAAACTTTTGCTAACTGATTAATCAAAATATATTTTCTTCCTTAAAAAGTGGGGGGATATTTGTGCACACCATCCCCCCCCCTCTCCAAAAAGTGGGGGGGGGGGGATATATCCCCCATCCCCCCGTGATTTACGCCAATGCACACAAACAAAATTTCAAACAATATCGCATGTGTAGATCTTATATTAATGGAATGTGCCGCGAAGCGTTTTTATTTGTTTATTTTTTTATTTTTTTTGGGGGGGGGGAAGAATGGCGCGTTTTTTTTTTTTTCAAAAATAGTCATTTCTTGTTATGAAAAAAGTGCTATTTTGTGGTCAAAACACGGTAGGCCTATAAAATACCTGAATGATATGGTCGCCTTGCTGCCAAATATGACTTTAATTCGCACTTCACTGGTCCACTTGTTTGCTGTTCCTCGAAAGCACCCCGTTTATAAATATTACAAGCGAGCGAAGCAAGCAAGGAAAACACACTCTTTTGACGTCAGTCATGATAGTCATACACAGTGGAGTATAGTGCGTATATGATTTCACTTTTTTAATATGCAATAAACGAAGTTATCACAAAACTTTCTTGGCTAACTCAAGCGAGATATTGGATTTTTCTCTGATTGAATTGTACAAATAGACAGAACTTAACGATGATATCTCATTATCTCTAGTTGGAAGACCTAGCTATGAGCTTACAATTGTAGAATTTTGTTCCAGAAGAGATGAAGGAAGCAACTCACGGTAAGTTGACATTCCCAGATTTATGTCTTAACTCGATAAGAAAACTTTGAGAAGTCTCCTTTATAGCGAAATTCAAGGCAGGAGGAAAGTTTTTGTTCTCTCCCTAAAAGACTCATATATGATAGAGAAAGGGAGTGTTAAACGCGATTCAGAGAAATAAGAGTGAGTTTCAGTTGGTGAAGTGGCGGTACTGGAATAAGGGTCATTAGGCTGAACAAATTAGTGATTTTTATACAGCTAGGTGCCATTACGAATAGGAGTGTCAGTGACTGTTGTTACAATATTACTAGGGGTAATGTCAACTCAATAGTTTAATACAGTCGGTAGATAGGAAGTGATATTGAGAAATAGAGAAAAGTTATGTGGGGAAAATATTTTTTATATACAAATATATTTTTAATATACAAATATATTTTTAATTTCCCATCAATTGTAGTCATAAGTGAATTGATAATATATTATGAATTAATAATATTATCGAAATTCCCCAACCAAATTTCAGTCCCAGTGAACCTCTGAAATGTTCTTGCAGGGAGATAGGAGTTCCTGGTTCTTGTTTCTGCTCTTCTTTAGATGCAGCCCTGACACAGATCGATGAAGAGCCCTGATCTTCTTCTTCTTCTTTGGTTGGTTTCCTCCAGTCTGGAGAACTACAATCGTTGCAGGGTTGTCATCAGCGGGAATATACATGGGTGTTGAAGTACTGGGTTTACAATATTACAGATTGACAGTAGTACGTTTGACATAACGTGTAGGTCGAGAAGGAAACTGGGAGAGATTATTTTACATTTTGGAGACACCATAGATAGCAAGCCAGGCTTTGTACTTGTCTCAAAGTTCAGTTATCAAAAGTGCGTCTGCCTCAGCTCCTCCATCTGTTTTGACGAATGCGGAGTGGGGATCGGAGCATTTCGGTGTTGAGGAAGGAGAGTCCCAGTCAATCTGTTAAAGATTCAACTTGAGTTAAGCTGAGCTAGCTGGAGGAGTGACTGATTTCTGCACCGGTTGTTCTTTATTTGAAATCGGTAATTTTTTTCATTATTGTAGAGTTATTACGTTGCCATAATTTAATGTCTCCGAATTTAAATTGACAGGAGTGGGAGCTGGAGACGTTGACGGAGATAGTCCAGGGACGTCAGGCATGTCAGGGGAGTAAAAAAACAAAAACAAAAACAAAAAACGCTCACGCTATTACTCCCCATTGACGTCCAGTTCTTTTACTCCCTATTTGTACATTGCAAGCATCTTGGCACTTCTAAACAACCCCTGGAAAATCACTTTCCCATGGGCCAATGACACCACCAGCCTTGTAATGTAACTATCGGCTGTGGTCATCATGAACCCGACTGATACTTGCATGACTTGGGACTAAAAATCGGACATAAGGAAATTGAAATTTAGATATAAATTTATCGTACGGTTGCTGGAAAAACTCACCGCTTGTTTATGTTTCCCCGGCGTCCATTGAAATGCAGATAGAAAATGGCGACTAACTTGCGCATGCGCATCACTGATCTCTCCACTAACTGGATGGGCAGTCACGTTTCACTGACCGAAGTCAGTGAGCTACGGCATCCGCCATCTTGGGACCATCAACACCCATCACGCTGCGTTGTGTGTATAGTGTGTGTCGGGTTATGAAGCCGATGATTTTGAATATCCATGTCATCTTCATGTTTATTTTACTGCCTATAATGGTGTGACTGGAGCACTTAGTATGCTGGGCTATTATTTGAAAAATGAAAAGGAAAAAAAGAAAATAATTGATGCCAAATATCCCTGCCTCTTTCCTCATCCTTTTCCTTTTTCTGCAGGTCTATTGATTTCAAAGCCTCTTGAGGTACGACTGTTGTTCTAAGATCTTGCATCTTTAATCTTTATTGTATTTCATCTTACTGTGTTACATTTAATATGGGGTTCTATTCTCTGATCTCAGCTCAGCAGCTCAATTCATATCAATCTAAAATCCACATTTTATCCACCCCCTTTCTCTCTCTCTCTCTCTCTCTCTCTCTTTCCAATAACCTTTCCCTTGGAGGTTGTATTTATCACTCTTCCAATCTCCAATACCCTTGCACATTCTTCCATTTATTGTTGCATTTGTCACTCTTTCTCTTTCCCTATCCAATACCCTTTCGTAATCTTTTCTGAGTCGTCTGTGTTATATGAACTTTGTGAACTCTCTCCCTTCCTGTCTTTCATATCTCCACTACTATTCTATTATCTTTTTCTCTCTCTCGCCCTCTGTCCAATACCATTTCCATTTTTGTTGTGCCTCTTTCTCTCTCCCTCCCGCTTTCTTCTCTCTGATACCACCATTTCCATTATTTCCTCTCATTTTTCAATATGTTTCTATCTCTCTCTTTCTCCCTTCCTCACTCCTTTCTTTCCAATACCGCTTCTATTATTTCTTGTCACATCTCTTTCTCCCTTCCTGTTCTTCCTCTCTCCAATAAAGTTTCCATAAAATTTCTCCTTCTTTTGTTCTGCACACATGACAACGGATGATGCAATAACAAATAATTGAAAGAACTACTAAGAAAATAGTTATTTTGTGTATGGAATATTCATTATTTCTTCAACTCCTCATAAAAATAAACAATAAGTACTGTTCAAACTCTTCACATTTGGGGTCAGCACCCATCAAGACAATTTGTCTCAATACATGGGTCACTGCCATGTACTTTAAGTTACACAAGATTTCCAGCAAACTTTGCTGTAACCCCCCCCCCCCCCTCTAAAAAAAAAACAAAAACAAAAAAAAAACACCATCAATACATACAGTTAATCAAAGATTACCCATTTCCAGATAAATTATACAAAACAAAACTTTAATCATCCCCTAAAATGATAAAACTACATCATGAACATCATAACGCTAACAAGGAAAATGAACAAGGTTACGGAGTCCAAAAAATATTTTGAAAAGATTAATGGAGCAGGTAAAGAAATAAAATTTTAAATGCTAAATTCTATAACCCATGTCAGAGGAATGTTAAATTGCCACCCCCCCCCCCCATGCACACACACACCAAAAGAAAATGTCTGAAAACATGACACTGGAATTGGTTTTGCCTTAAAAAGTTGAACCAATGATGACATTATAACATGCCCAGTCATAATATGTCAACCTGAACAAAGTATCAATGACTGAAGAAATAATTTTCTGGCTGCATGGAAGTAATTGAATTAAATATGATTTCCTGATTTTAGCCAGTATGTACATAGGTGCTAAATCATGCATTGACAAAGTACATACGAATAAATATGAATGGCAGACAAAAATGAGAATTCAAATTCAAGAAAGATTCAACCAGTCATCTTCCCACAGCAGTATTTATGAATACATGTATTGCAAAAAAGTGTGGCAAATCATGGCACTACCATTATTCCTACGTAGTACTGGCAAGAATAATCATACAAAAATAAGCAAGACATTTGAGCTGGAACTTGAACATGAACTTGTTCAAAGTATATCAGTCATATCTACAAATGATCTCATGTCAACATGTGAACCTGAACAAAGTTTCAATGACTGAGGAAAGCATTTTCTTGCTGCATGGAAATTATTAAAGTTACTACGTTTTCCTGAGTTTAGCCAACTACCTGTGTACATGTATATACATAGGCGCTAAATCATGAACTCACAAAGTACATATAAATAAATATAAATAGCAGACAAAAATGTATGTTATTCAAATTCAAGAAAGACTTCATGTAATCTTCCAGTAGCAGCAGTTATCAATATTGCAAAGAGTGAGGCAAATCATGGCACTACCTACATGTATATTCCTACACAGCACAGGCAAGAACAAATCATACAAAAATAAGCAAAACTTTGAGTTGGAACTTGAACATGAACATGTTCAAAGTACAATAGTCATATCCACAAATGATCTCATGTCATACAATATTACAGATGTCCATGCATCTTTCACTAGCAAAAGTCATTGATGTCTGAAATGAATCAGTTTTGAAAACTGCTTCCTGACATTGGTACCAGCTATCTCTGAAGTGTAGCATTTGCCAAGATGATGAAGTCTGATCATTGTGAAGCATCGAGAGGTCCTCTTGATGAGCATGTGCAGATGATTCTCCTCTACTGTCGTGTCAAACATGTGGCTTTCAAGCTCTGGGAATAACCGTTTGTTGGCTGTGTTCTGGAGAACTGCTGATGATATCGCAGATGAAATGCCGACACCTTGTGGCAGTTTGTTGTGAGAGGATTTGAGCAACCTTGAGAAACATTTCTCTGTCTCCATGCAGACACTAACTACACTTGCAGACAGTTTCTGAAGGCCTCCTCTGTTCTTTAGGCCAATGAATGGATGGGCATCACCTTTGGGATCTGTGATGGCTTGAACACATATGTCACAACGAAGGCATTTCTTCAACTTTTTCACAACAAATCCTGCAAAATAGTTGACTGCTGCCTCCTTGGATGACAATTCAAAGAGATTAGGAGCATCAGCATAGTCGTGATCTTCACGAATAGGTTTGTCTCTCTCGATCATATCATACTTCCTCGCAATGCTAACTGGTGACAGACTGACATTGCCTCTCTTGGAAGAATCATGAAGTGCATCTAGGACGGATGCATCACTTCGCAGCTTGCAGTTCGCAGTCCCACACTTGACATTATGCCTCATGAGTAGCCTCTTGTATGCAGCCTTAAACTGCTGACAGGTGGGATTATCATTGAATCCTCCTTTACATCTTACAGCTGAAAAGAATAACTCGAGGTGATCTTGACTGAATTTGTAGGTCAGCAGGTAGTCCATTTGAGGATTTTCACAACATCATCGTAAAGTGGCACAAGGGTCCATCACAGGTAAGGGAAACAGCTTTCACACCAACGTCGTGAAGCCTTTCGAAGCTTTCTGCTACAAGGTTTGCACGTTCCTCTCCACTCAGGCTGTCAATGAAGAAATACGCCAGTGGTACTTTCCATGATTCGTTGATTGCAACTGCCATGATGACAAGGGCATTTCTTGCAACTGGTGCAGAATCATCCTCCTTCCCATTTCCAATGTTCACATAACCCCGATACTTGTTATTAACAAACTCCACATGCTTCCTGATTGCCATTTCATCTAGCATGATGGCACAGATTGTTTCTTTCCCCTTCTCGCGATTGTCCTTGACTCGTGCTTCGAGAGCTGCAAAGCTTGGTTGAGTGAAACCAGGTTCAGCATCGACTGATGAGTACCATTCTCTGATTTGGCAGGGATGAGGCAGAGTGAGGTCTGTCTCACATAATCGTATGCCTTAGCTGAGTAGAACTGAAGAGTCATTGTAAAAGCCTTGAGCTCCTCAGGATATGCAGGATTACCTTTCTTGCTTCTCTTGTTCAAGATTTGCTTTGTCATCTCCCTTGGAACTCCGCTGAGTGTTGATTCAAGCATATCTGCACAACTTGATGAGATGAGATTCTCACTCTTCAGTTGATTGACAACCCCACTCAAACTATTAACTATCTGCTTCAAGCGTCTTGATTTCTGTTGCTGCACCTTCAACTTTTTCCTGCACTCATGCAATCTGCTGACGGTTTCATCAAGCTTTCGCTTTAGTTTGCGTGGAGAATCCATTATGGCATATGGATGATCTGTTGTCAAAGTTGGTGATGTTGAGACGTCCTGATGATCGACTCCTTTGCTGACTTGCGGCTGAGGGGGAATGTTTCCCTTGCTGCTCTCCATGCTGCTACGGTTAGTGGGTGGCTTTCTGGTGGATGATTTCTATAATAAAAGAAATAAGAAATAAGAAATAATTAATTATCTCTCTGAAAGAGAAATTGTTGAAGAACATGGAAAAAGATGTACATAACTCATCTTGCATCTTGAAATTACCTGGACTTAGTATAGATAGTGTATAGATGGCTCTTCATGCATCGTTTGCGAAAATTCCACATGGCAGTGCAATGCTATTTTTCAAGGCTCAGTAAAGTTTTTTGATAGGCTCACTCCTTTGCATGTGCAGTTAGCCATCACAGCTATTAGTCTAGCACGCATGTAGACTGATACGAAACAACACAAAATATCACAAGTTTCAAAAAAATTTTACATTTATTTAATTTCAAATAGTTATTTTCATTTCTTGTATTTCATGATGATCGTTACTTTTCTTTTTTATTTATTCATTTATCTATTTTCTTCTTATTATTTATTTACTTCTTAATGTAATTAAATTTTAGTTTACTTAATTATTCATTTCTTCATTTTTTATTTGAATTTTTGTATTTTTTTTTATTTGTACTTAATTTTGTTATTACATGTTTGTGGCTCACAAATCAGTAAATAACTTTACACTTCAAATGTACTGTCAAAACCTACCTTCTGTAGATGAGTAGGAAAAGCAAAGATCGTAGGGATGGCATCTCCTCTAAGACGTACACTCTGTCCAGTTCTATCAAAGCAATCTGAGGTGAAGTGGGTTGAGCACAACCGCGAGCGAGCATTTGGAGTCCATCTATCTCTCTTTGTGTTGACAACCCATCGCTGGAGTCTCTCAGGATCACAATGTGGAAATCTGGTTTGAAATTGAAAAAAAAATTAGCATCAAGCAATAATTTCAATGCATAGTGATTAATATCTTCTTGCACTGCTTTGACATATTACAAGTTTTATTCTTAATGGTATAGTGCAAGAAATAACACTGATGAGAGCCATTGTTGAGTTACTTACTGCAGCTTCCTTAGCAACCGTATACATATTTATTTTCATTTATACATTAATCATGTTTTAAACAACTTATTCAAATAATTTCACTTCCTTTATAAACAATGAAAAAGACAAATCAAGCATTACAAGAAAGCAATGGCCGGTATTCTCGAAAGGTCACTAACTTAGTACCCTCACTAATTAGTGAGCTCACTAACTTAGTGAGCTCACTAAGTTAGTGAGCTATTCACGAAAGCATATTAGTTAGTGACCCCTCACTAAAGTTAGTGAGCTCACTAAGTTAATCCTGGGATTAGGAGCGCGCACTGAGCATGCTCAGTTCATATTACGCATCACTGTCAGCGTGCGCTTGCTAGTACCCAGCTGGAGGCCAGTGACGTCACAATTGAATAAAAATGAGGGCGGATTGTGAATCTTTGCGCGAAATGATAGGGGGTCTAGACTATTTAAAGAAGGGACATTCTTATCTGCGCCCCCCCCCCTTTTTTTATAAAAAATTTAAGGATTAATGGCTAAGGAATAATTCAAAGTGTGTGTTCTCATATTAATGACTAATTTGACGAAATAATTCCCTCATTCTACACCCTGTCTGACCGTTCATTCATGGGACCTCCACAATCAATCAAAGTTTGGATTCCCTCTCCCCCCCCTCTCTCTCTCTCTCTCTCTCTCTCTCTCTTGGGGAGGGTACTCGGAATCGGCGACCCATAAGAGCAGCTGCACATCCCTGTACCACCATACGAGTCCTTGTTTGCAAGCCTCGTAGGCAGACCCTTTCTGTACACTTTTTGTATGAGAAATCTACAAAAATATTCATTTTAAGGGGGTTGGATGGGGGGGATGGGATGTAAGGCTGACAAAAAATATTGTCCGCAGCCGCGGATGAGGCGGCGCGATGGGAGGGGGTGCCCCTTTGTAAGTTCCATAACTGGAGTATCCCCCTCCCTCCCACCATTTGAGGGAACGTATGAGTTTGTGATTTTTTAATTTTTATTTTACATGAATGGTAGGCCGAACACCAGTAAGTAGTCGGACCATCACATTTTGTGAATTGACAGCCCCCCCCCCCTCCGCTCTATTTTTTACCCCCAAATTACTTTTTGGTCCTGTTTTTTTTTACCGATATATCTGCCATCATAGGGGAGGGGAAGGGGAGAGTCACTGATCATATCATTCTTATTTTATCTATTTATTAATTTTTTGGGGGGTGGGGGTCAATTGCTCACCTAACTCTAATATGCTTGAAGAATTTGTTCTTATTTGAGATTTTGGTGAATTAGATCCCTGATTCCTTTTAAAGTCATGTATAAAATCCAAATGAATATCACATGATTAGCCTGAGGTCAGTGGGGTGTTTGCCCCCCCCCCCCCCTCCTCCTAAAAAAAGAGAAAGGCTAAAAGAGGGGAAAAAAGAAATTTAAAAAAAGTGAGAAAAGAGGGAAAAAATGTAAGAGAACGTATGAGGAGCGGAAACAGACAAGGAAAAATTGACAAAGAAACGTCACAGCTTTCAAGCTTCGCCTAGGTTAGCTCATGTGATTCATATGTTCGAGTGGTCACTACTGTCCCCCATTCCACCTCCCCCCCCCCCCCCCCCCCATAAAATCCTAGCTATGACACTGATGATCTGCGAACAACGGGAAACAAATACATTCTTAGATCCACTTTTATACAATATAGCAATGTAATTTTCTTCCTTTATTTTTGGAAAAACTCACAATTCTTAGGCTTGTAAAAAGGACTACAGCATTATACAAAATGCATAAATGAACATTAGGGAGAGAAAAGGCTCCACTTACTAATAAGCAAAATACCACATCTCTGGTTTTGTGCTAATAGTACATGGGTATAAAATCATTAAAAAAAATCATGACAATATTGTTGTGTACTGTGTTTCACTTCCCATCAACAAGCTCTGTACAACTCAGAAACCTACCAAGAAATATGAAAACATTTAAATTGTAGAAAGAGTCGAGAAGAGTGTTAAACTGTGTGATGATGAATGACGATCAAAAATAAAGCCAATCATGATTATATCATCCTAAATATTCAAGTAATGCAAAACTCAGCAATTCAATGAGCACCAGCATAAATTTTCTGTGAGACATTTAACAAAAATCTTTAACAATTAAAAGAAACAAGAATCATTATACTGCATGTATAATAAAAATATATGTATAATATGCAGTAATACAAAATAAAGAATTCCATCATCACAGACATAATATATGCAGCAGGGTACCTTTCGTTTCAGATGATTTTATTAATCTGTATTAATAAACCTCCCCTTATCCCCCCCCCCCCCCCCCCCCCCCCGAAGAAAAAGAAAAAATGTTTCAAAATGTCATTATCAATCTGGGGCAGTGCCACAAAATGATCAATCTTTCTGTACGTCCCACCCCTACTATTCTCCACTTTCATTTAATTTTGTGAACTACTCAAGCCATGACAATTTGAGAATGTTACATTTTTTCACATTATGAAGTACAAAGCTGATACGAATCATTTCAGCAAAGTTGTACATATAGGGTACCAGACATCATTATGGAATTGCCCTCTGTAAGGGGGCATTAAATATACAAATAGTGCATGCATTTTTTCTTTGAACTCTAATATTCCATGAAAATCATGCAGACATCTTACAACACTGTAGTGCAACACTGATGGGGAAGTCTCAACTACCCTCAAGCCAGGTGTGTATAGAAGTCATGGCGAGATATCTGTATTTTCTAATATAAATTTGACACATTATTCATTCTCACGTCTGCCTTGTGAAATGGTTCAAGCATTAATGAAAGAGATGATTTGAATAAAAAATAAAATTCAACTAAGTATCATCAATTACTTAAGAGCATAACTGGTAACCTAACCCCTTACATGAAGCATCATTTGTTATTGCTTGTTATTCAATCATTTGCAATCAAATAAAAAACCTACACTGTAAATTTGTTTGGGGTTAGATAGCAATGCTACAATGTCCTTCCAACATCCTAGTGACTTAATGGTCCATATGAATGATTTTTTCCAATAATTACATCACAGCAACAAGATCTTACAATAGATTAGATCAATCAATCAATGCCACACTACAATTATGGATGGTATTGAATTTAGATAATGACATGAATCATATAAATACCCTTTGAGGAATATACAAGTTATCCTTCTTATCAATTTAATGGCATACAGGCCAATTATATTCCAAAGAATATTTCAGACACAAATTACACGAGTAGAGGATACACTAATAAAACGAAATACTGCATTAAAAGGCCTAGTTCAACAACTTACTAAATTTTTGGGAAAGAATGGCTTAGGATACAGATCAGGTCATTGGTTCAAAACTGAGGTGATCTTGACAATTTTTTCTCCAATAATAAAAAATGTCAGTGAGAGACCTCGGATTGCTCCAAGAAGGAACAAGAAGAGCCAGTTCATTGACTCCACTCACAGCTAGACCTATACCACCTGCAGTCTCCTGAACCCAGGGAAAACTGGCAAATCCGGAAAACTTGGGAGAAATCATCAGGTATTCAATGAGATGAACTGAAAAAGAAGAAGCAATTTAGAAATTAGTTAAGTGGAGTTTAAGTTTGTTACTTTTGAAAAAAAATATTTAAGGCCACCTAATTGCCTTACATGCAGTTTTCATTTACTCTTGTACTCACATGTTATTTCACTTTAATCAAAGAAACAACTGTGTCATATTATTCAAGAAAGAAGCCCCATATTCAAGGTAATACATGTGCTATTTAAATAGCAAAATCAATACGCTTAAACAGTATGTATTATTGCGGCTCGAATTGGCAGAAGATTTTAACCATTTTCTAAATCATGATCTTCTCATAAGTAACCAGTTTTGTACACAATCTGTTTCAACTTGGATTATCTGGATGGTTTCATTAGTCAAAAACTCTGTTGTTTTCCACCTTCATGTAGTTGTAAGATTGAATAAAATATACCTGAATATCAGGCAAGTATCTATTTTCTCTATAGAGCACTGGGTCCTCTTGGGCTGCACATGGGACTTGCCATATTTGAAAACCCCAATCAACTTCCTTTCTAGTAGGGAATTGATGTATTGGTTCCTTCTTGCAGCGATGCAGTGGGATACCATTCTGGATAGGGTTGACTGGGAAAGGTTAGCCTCACCCTGTGCATTATTTGAAAGCTTCCTGCATAAACAGAAAAAAAAAATATGAGAAAAGAGTAGGATAACTTATATGAGTAACATGTCCCAATGTTACTAAACAATTCGTCTTAATCAACAGCTACTTTATGGTATGTTTTACCAGCTCACAGTTATCAAAATAACCTATATATCAGATTTCGTTTTAGACTATGTTCCATTTTCAACTTTTTATTGTAAAATGTAATTCAGCCTAAGGGCTTTCATAATAATAAGCACTCAGGATAAAACCAAAAAATCTAATACATTCTGGATATTTGAACAAAATATGTTTTAGTAATTACACTATGACATGGTTACCAGTTATTTTTTTCTTAAAACTATACTTGTATAGTCCAACCTTTCAATGAATCTTACTATTGTTTAGTCATAGTGCCAAGAAGTGAGATGCTACACACTTGTATTCTAAATAAATGGTTTGCCCTGCACTACTAGTGCAAATGGTAAAATAATCAACCATCCCTCTCTCATTTCCCCTAACATGCCACAAATTTGTCACAGTTATGAATTTTTACATTACTGGCAGTTGTCGTGCTATTTCACACAGTGATATGCTGTTTAATTGGTAAATTCCCACTTAGTCTATTCCCACTTTGTCTACTGCCTGTTTGGTCTCGCCCCACTTGGTCTAATTCCACTTTGTCTACAAGTTACCAGTTCGTCTTATGACCTTTTGGTCTAGTAGCCATTTCGCCTATTTACCTTTGTGTATAATTCTCATTTTGTCTTATGACCATTTCTTCTAATGTCCACTTGGTCTAACACCACTTAGTCTATTACCTGTAATAAACCAGTAATAAATCAAACATGCATGTGAGAATTAGACGAAAAGGCAATTAGACAAACTGGCAATTAGGCCAAGTGATCATTAGACCAAATGAGAGTTAGACCAAGTATGTATTAGACCAAATGGCAATTAGACCAAATTTATAGTAGACCAAATGGGTTTAGCCTATGTGGTATTAGACAATCAGATAATTAGACCAGCTGCTGGTAGACCAGCGGCTGTCTTTTTGTCATCATTCCGTATAAAAACACAAACTTACCAAAAGCATTAAATCTTAGTCCAGTCTTTTTCTTCTTTTGTCTCCTTTACCTTTGTGCAGTAAGAAGTCGTAGGCCTATGTGTGGGGGCAGTTAGTGTCCTTGATCATAGAGTTAGCCTCACCATGTCACATCTCAGCGAAATTGCATTTTCTTTTTGAAATCTTCTGAACCTAGGAAAAGAGAAAATACAAGAAATAAAGCATTTGGTAAGGGCAATAATTTTCTACCTCACATGTAAGTACAACTTGTCCAACATACTGCACATCAGAATCAGGGCCAAAAGCATAAATTTTTCAAGTGGGGGGGGGGGGGGGGGCAAGATGTATACAATTTTTTTTTAAACTTAAAAGCGAGGGAACAAACTTGTCATGGGGTGCTTTTGCTTTTGTTAAAGTGAAACAGAAGGCTTTGGTGAACAATTTTGTTGAATTTCCTAAAATTTTTCAGTAAAAACTATAACTTTTCAATTTTTTTTTTTTTTTTTTGGGGGGGGGGGACTGCCCCCCTCCCCCACTCTGCTGTGTATTGCCATGATTGGAATAATAATTTCAATTCATATTTAGTATTTACTGTATCGGCAGGTTTTATTTTCTCCCAAATGCATCAATTGATTACAAAATAGAATATATTCTCAGCTTGAAATTTTTTGTTCCAAAACACTTTAGAAATGAAGCTTATTTGGTCTATGTGATGTTCATAAAAAATTTTGTATGAAAACTGACATCATATTGGCTTGTATTGATATTGGTTTTGAGATTTCTTCAACATTCTTTGTTTTACCTCTTTTTTGTAACCTGGGCCTAACCCAGCCCAGGGTCCCAGCACAGTGGCGTAGCTAGGATTTCATTTGGATGGGGCAGTAATGAGCATGCAATGCGTGTGAGCCACTTACAGAGTAAGCGAAGTCCACTCCGGGGGGGGGGGGGGGGGGGGGGGGGGGGGGGTGCAGAGAGGCAGTTCCGTTTCTTTGAATTGTTCCTTGTCTGCTCCTGCTTTTCTTATGTATTCCTATACCTTTTTCTTTTCTCGCTCACATGTTTCGTTTTTTTCTTTCTTTCTTTTTTGTTGGCATTTGGGGGGGGGAGAGTGACCGCCCCCACCATCCCCCTTGGCTATGCGGGTTGTCCCAGCGATAATGCCAAATTTATTACATTTGGGAATTTCTCCCCCCCCCCCAAAAAAAAAAAAAACCCATTTTGTATTGAAACAACTTTGGTAAGACAAAGTTGGGTTGTGAGACAGACTAGGTGAGTAGGTCTAGATCTAAGTTAGATCGTAACAGTTGTTAGACCCACAATGTCATAACATGGCTTTGTCTCGACTTTGGTCTTTCGGAACTGCGCATTCATAAAGCCTAACATAGTGAATTAACTGCAAGATGCTAGCCTGCTAGGATTCTACTTAATAGCATGTACAAGCTACTTTAGTCTTTGCAGTGGAAAAGCCTTTTGTGTGTATTTATTCCCAGGCTTTGGGGCTTGGCCACACATGAAAGGCAGTTTAACTTCCATTTTCAACTCTGAATCCACAAATTTGTGGAATATCAAGAGTTAAACTTGAAAAGTTCCTGAATCAAAATTTGAGATCTCTAGTAAATTGAAAAAAATAAATCTTGCTTTTAAAAAGGCAATTTTGTTGTCTGTTTTGGACTGCTGGTGCTGCAACTCCAAGTGAATGTTCGGCATTCACCACACAGTCCGAGGTGGACCTACGTTTGTCCTGGCCTAGACGGTAGACATGATAGACCAAAAGTTCGGTCTCAAAATTTCGTTAGTCTCTGATACTGGTAGGGTCGGCACTCCTTACTGTTAAAACTAAAAGGAGAAGTGCCGACCCTACCACTTAAGAGGTAGTAACAGCGAAATTTTGAGACAAAATTTTTGGTCTAAAACAGTTAGTTTGGCCCTCCTGAGACCGAGTGCTCGGAATCGGATTCAAGATCGACCATACAGAGCCAGGTTGTGCCAACACAAACAGTGCCACAATATTAAGTTTTGTGGAAAGTTTCCTTCTGCAATTTGCAATTATTTACGAGATCACGAAAAGACATAAGGCCTATGCATTTGTTTGTTTCGGATCTCCGTAGAAAAGTCAGTAGAGTCTAGATTGTAGGCCTAACTTGGACTTGGTCGTTCCATACAGTTACATACATGCACCAGGTCGTTCACAGCGCCATACGTAAATCTGGTCGTATGGGACTGTGAGGTGACAGAGCGCTGCAATAATTCAGGTTTCAAACGCGATCAGATTGACTTTGACTGATTAAAATTCATTTTATTGCAAATAAACTTATGTCATCATAGCGTGGTAAATACGACTTGATCATGAAAATACAAATGAGCAAACAAACAGATACATGATACTTACAGAAAAGGTGAAAATGCAGCATAAGTAGACCCAATTCCACTCCGTTTCAGCACGAACTTTTGGTTGGTCGCCGTCTAGCGAAGAGTTAAACATGCCCCCTGAGCTGACTAACTTTTGGGCCTAATCTGCCCTTGATGACGTAGTTAGTGACAGCTCACTAACTTTAGTCACCCTTCGTGAATAGCAAACTAAAATTACTTTAGTACACAGTTCTATGGAGAAGGGGATTAACTTAGTGAGGGGTGATTAACTTAGTGAGGGGTGACTAAAGTTAGTGAGCTGTGACTAAAGTTAGTGAGCTGATGACGTCATTTTGAAGTTAGTTACCCTTCGAGAATAGCAACCCCTACTAAATATCGACTTAGTAGGGCTACTAAAGTTAGTGAGCTTTCGAGAATACCGGCCAATGAATAGAAAAAGCAGAACAGAATTCACTAGCCTTACAAGTCTTAATTTCTTTTTATGAAACACAATAAAAATATGTCATCATCTTGCCCTTTTATGGTCAATTGGCTATCAAATTTAACATTCAAACTACCACAAGGCACACTGAACATTTATTTTCTGACAAACATCTTAAGTTAAATCATGATTGAAGCTATGAAGCAAGGATCAGATACAGAATTAAGAATAGAATAGATAATAGACATGATAGAAGCTAGTCTCTAGATGTGTTGCTAAGTAGATGAAATAAGTTGTTGGCTGTTGTTAAGAAAGCTTTAACGTTAGTATTAACATACTATTTTTTTTTACTTAGAAATTGTTTCTTTTGTGCACAGCCACTGATGTCGATCTTCAAGAGTTTCCATCATTGCAGTGCCAGCAATTTTAGTTCTCATACTGTTGTAGAATATAGAGCAAAACACTATAAATCCGACAGTAATTTTCATTAACAATAACAGCTCCAACACAGAGAGTAACGCATGGGACTAGGCCCGTGAAAAGCACTAACCTGTGAAATGTAATTCCAGCTTTCCGCACGTCCTTCTCATCACGGTTTGTGCAGCCATAGGCCACACAAGCAGCCATGTTAATGGCCAAACACAATAGAGTAAAATATGGGATTCTAAGGCAAAATCAAGTTGAAAATTTAGAGATATATAAATGAAAAATAAATACTCCAAGTGTACAATCACGCTAGCGTAAGTCACAGCTGATGGTTTTTGATGGTCCTAAGATGGCGGCCGCTCCACATCGGTGACCTCATTTCTGAATAGCCAATCAGCGTGCGCCCGCCCATCCAGTTAGTGGAGAGATCAGTGATGCACCTCGATGCGTGACTAGATACAAGCGATCTTGCAGACGTTTTCAAAAAAATTACAGCGAGAATTGCCATGAATTTTTTGAAAACGTCTGCAAGATTGCTCGCATCTAGTGGCGCATCGATGCGCATGCGCAAGTTAGTCGCCATTTTCTCACTGATCTCTCCACTAGAGTGGAGAGATCAGTGCATTTTCTATATCTGCATTTCAATGGACGCCGGGGAAACGTAAACAAGCGGTGAGTTTTTCCAGCTACCCTACGATAAATTTATATCTAAATTTCGGTTTTCGTACGTCCGATTTTTAGTCCCAAGTGTCAGTCGGGTTCGTGATGACCACAGCCGATAGTTACAAGGCTAGTGGTGTCATTGGCCCATGGGAAAGTGATTTTCCAGGGGTTGTTTTGAAGTTCCAAGATGCTTGCTATGTACAAATAGGGGGTAAAAGCACTGGACGTCAGTGGGGAGTAATAGCTTTAGCGTTTTTTTTTTGTTTTTTTTTTACTCCCCTGACGTCCCTGGACTACATGGAGACGAAGTAAAAACGGGAGTATCTTGCATTGCCATTGATGCTATCATGACGTCATTTTGACGTCAGGCACCATCTCATCATTTTACATTTAAGATTTAATGCTAAGTTATGTTTAAATGCCTGTTGGGTTGGGGTGCTAAAGTTAGACCCCCTAAACCTTTACTTAACTTCTTAAGTTACATTTTTTTCTTTTGTATGATCATGGGGGACCTAAAGCTACGAACTTTGTTTTCAGCAGCTAACAAAAAGTCACAAAAATCATTGGTTTGTGGCTTTGTGCAAATTTCATTTCTAACTGTTATATCTTGATTCTACATTTTCAAAAGTGGAGAAAATTACAACAGGTGAATGTCAATAATGCACATTTTCAGGTCGATATCAATGCCGGTGTCAAATTTTGTTCGAAAAATGAAGGGATCATAAAGCTACGCCTACGCACATGCAGTAAATGAATGCAAATCTTGATACTGAAATCGACTGTGTGTATCGGTGTGTATTTTACCCTGATTTGAACGCGTCGCATTGCACTTGTACTTTTAGTTGTATTTGATTTGTATGGTGCGTAGCTTTAGGATCCACACAGCTTTAAATTTAGGACCCCCGACCATACATTGGGCGCAGTGCTGAGGATGGAGGGCAATTCATCATGTAGGGCCTATGTAATCAATGACAATGGGGTATTATCAAGGTTCTGAAGTTAAGGCTGAGTTCTTGATGCAGGAACTCCAGGACCATGACACGATCGATTGACAGCTGACAGTCAATCTCTTGTTGGTGATCTATCGATGTTATAGATGATGGAGCTGTCGTCAAAGTGTTTCATGAGAGGCTGACATCTCACAAATTCTTGATAGCGATATACCGGCTCCAAAATTCACTGGATTTATCATTTACCTTTACCTTTGGCTTTACTGCAAATACTGGAAGAATGCTGAGGCAGCATTCGAGCTTCCAAGTCTATCATCATGTCAGCTACATACAATCTGCTTCTCATAATACACTTAGTTGAGGAGGCAGTAGGCAAGAGGTAGTGGCTTGACTGTGTATGTCTTGCCAGTACATAAACTATCCAATTTTTTAAAAGTATAATTTAGACTCAATTTTGCCTTGGGTTTTCCAGAATATAGAAAACATCAGTGGAAATTAATGAAAAAAATTACAGACATTGCATTCATATGAAAAACTACATCAATTAGAATAATGTCTAAGAATTTCTAAAACTGAAAAACTTCAAAGCTGCTGAACTTGTTGCGAATTGCAAATCTAGATTTTTAATTAAGAGGAAACCATAATTGGCAGATTATTGAAAGAAGACACTTATTTTGCAAGTTAGGTTTTAAAAATACTAAAGTCAGATTTCAGGACCAAAATTTTTACATAAATTTATCTGAAAATATATGTTGTATGGTTTCAATAATCTTGTAAAAATGACATACAGAAGAAGATGAATTGTCATCATTTTTATGCTAGATTATGTATCTAGACACTACAAACGATGATTTCAAACAGTTTGATTTCAGTGAATTTGCCAGCAGTATTTCAGAAATATTGAATGTATGTGGTAGACATTATCACAAATTACAAATTATGAATATTCACAGTGTTGAGCTCTATGTGATGCATATTTATGTGAAATTGCAATGGCATATGTGACAGCTTGATTTTTGTTAATCTTCCAGACATGAAACCCCCATCATAATAAAACAGGAAATTACACTGCAGAACTCTCCATCTAGATGGGTGGACAGGAGTTGGTTGAGTGGTAATGTAGTTGTCCTCACCTAGTGACCTGCCAGACACCTACATTACCCAGGTTCGAACCTGGATCATGTTTTTTGGATGGTGACATTAAAGGTCTGTCCCAGACGTAATGATCATATCTAATTGATAGTTTGATACACATATGTACAAATCCAAGTACACACACCCACACAAGCACAGATCTAAGTCTGGACCATAATCCTACTTGGTGACTTTGATACATCTTCCAAAATCTGTGGAATTATCTATCATTTTTTATTTGCCCTTGTACATGTCTGCAGGTCTACTTGTAGTCATCCTGTTTGCAATTGTGTACCATGGACTTCACTGAGACATACTTGGACACCTGTTCCAGTGTGGCCATGGCCATTAGAGCAGGGAATCTCTCAGAGTTACTGAGACTGATCCGACAAGGCAAGCCTCTGGATGCACCAGATAACCGAGGCTGGAGGCCTATTCATGAAGCTGCAGCTGCAGGCAACCTGCAGTGTCTTCAGATGCTTGTTAATCACTTTGATGAGGAAGGTACGATGTCGATACTATACCAGAAGGCCAAAAGAGCTTTTGAAAGAATACATATAGATAACATTTTGAAAGAAAAAATGAAATACCGAAAAAAACCACTGTGGTGAAATAGTCACAATTAAGTAAAAGAGTGTATTATCTGTACCATCATTATTATGATCCTGAGTAACCTGCAGAGTGCTGGATAACTTGGGATGACCCATTGGAAATGCTTGTTGAATCCACTACAAATGCAATTGTTTTCAACAAACCAATCAAGTGTATCAGTCAGTAAATATTTTGTAGGGAAGTAGATTTAGTAGAATAGCAAATAAAGGATTATTGTGATGGTTGCTCGAAGAAACTTTCAATCCCTCTTTGTCTTATTTGCAGATGTGAAAGATGAAATTAATCAGAGGACATTTGAGGGAGAAACGCCATTGTTTCTGGCAGCAAAAGCAGGTCACCATGATGTCGTTTCTGTACTTCTGCAGAATGAAGCAGATCCCAATATATCAAATAATGAAGATGGCTCATCTATTTTGCAAGGTATCTTTCTTTTCTTTCATTCAAATTTGTTTTCTTCTCCTTTTCTCTGATGTATTGTATTGTATTGTATTGTATTGTATTGTATTGTATTGTATTGTATTGTATTGTATTGTATTGTATGAAGTATCATGATACATCAATAATGTTTTCATAAATAAATGTATGCCGGTTTTCTCTCATTGTGTCTGTACTGTCCCTCTGTCTGCCTTTTATATACCTGAGCCCTTCACTGAGGCTTTTTATTGTTTTATTTGAATGTGTGCCAAAATGTCAAAACCATATTTGAGTATTATGGATAGATGAAAAGGGGCAAAGAAAAATGGTATTTCTGATTAAGATACACATTGTTATCATGAAGTTAAGTAAATGTGCATGTTATCAAATAACAACATTATTTGACAAATTCTCTTTTGTCGTTAATCCTTTCCTTACATTGACAGCTGTGTGTGGTAACCACATCCGATGTGTCGAGCACCTCACACGGGCAGGGGCAGACCTGAATGCTAAGTACTACAATGGTTGGACACCTCTCCACGAGGCTGCCAGCCAAGGAAATGTCGCCATCACAGAATACTTACTCAATGCCAGTGCTAACATTGAAGCTAGGGATGACCATGGTATCCAGCCCGTATTTGTAGCAGCTCAGTATGGCAAGATTGACTGCCTGGGCATGCTTCTAGATAGAGGTATGTGCTGAAGTTTCAATCACTAGATATGATGTTAATTATGAAATTATTGTATGGGTGGGAAAACTATGAGTCATTTTCCTGAAGATATGCAGGGCTTGACACTAACAGGCACCTGAACACATGGACCCCCCAAAATTCAGGTTTGGACCCCCAAACTTTAACAATTTTAACACAGGGCTAAATACATTCAGAGCCCAGAATTTCAGTCTGGACCCCTTTCCGAATAAGTTAGTGCAGAGCCGTGAGATATGATTTGTTGTTGCTTTAGCCAGTGCACTATTATGATGATAAAGTGCTTTTAATAAACCAATTCCTAATAAGTACCCATTTATGAGGATGAAAGAGTCATAGATTAATTTCTGGCCAAACTAGATTGTACCTCACACTGTGATTTAAACTTGGTCAACTTACAAATATTTTGATGACATATCCACAAGAAAACACTTGTTTAGTCTTCCATTTAGTTAATGTGATTTTCTGCTTCATTGTTTGAAAAGTTTGGTTGCTGTGGGCCTACAATTGATGTTGCTAGTTGCTTTTATTAGTTTGTGCAGTTAACTTCACTGTACGTTTTCATTCTTTGTTGCCAGACGAAACATACATAGGGGAGATTTGTGTGTAAGAAGTGTAGAAGTAACAAGCTGGCACAGTAACTAGGATTATATACTGTATATCGAGCATCTGGGGCAGAAATTGTGGTTTTTAGGCAAAATAATGGCTGAAGAATTTAGTTACCAACAAATATCTTTTGACAGTGAATTGTCACTTGGTCAAAATCCACTTTGTCTAATGTCTGTTTGGTCACATCCCACATGGTCTAATCCAATTTTGTCTATCTAGTAACTATTTGGTCTAATTACCACCTAGCCCATTTACCATTTTGTCTAATTTCCAGTTAGGCTGTGCCCATTTCATGTAATACCCACTTGGTCTAATACCACTTAGTCTATCTGATTAGATGAACTGGTAATAGACCAAATGGTCATTAGATGAAATGAGGAAAACTAATTAGACAAAGTGGCCACTGGACCATTTGATCATTAGACAAAATGACAGTTAGCCCAAGTGATGATTGGACCAAATGGCAATTAGACCAAACTGATAGTATACCAAGTGGGTTTAGCCATAGTGGTGTTAGATGATCTTGGAATCAGACCAACTGGTATTAGACCAAGTGGCTGTAAATTCTGTTGACATCTGTTGATAAATTAACTTTAACCACTATTTACAGGAGGTGATATCAACAGCCAGGCCCAGGATAAAGCTACTCCACTGTACATAGCCACTCAGGAAAATTATGTTGACATAGTCAGACTACTGTTGGAGAGGGGAGCAAGTCCTAAGATACAGGTTGAAGATGGGTATCTACCAATTCATGTTGCTGCTTACAAAGGATATATTGAGTGAGTTTGTAAAGCAATAGATCATCTAAAGACAAAATATCTGATGCAATTTTGATATGAATTAAAAAATGCAATTCAAATGGAAAGCCTGTTTTATTTTTTAGAAATGTTTTCACTATGAATGTCTTATTTTATGGAGATAATAAATATTTAGATGTCATTGTCTTGTGAAGCCAGAAGTAAATTCTTCAACTATACATCTAATATAAAGTCATCAATCCTAAAAAAACTTGTTAACTTAAGAGAATGCTTTTAGTTGGGAAAGGTTGCAGGAGAAAGTACTCTCATATTTCATTTTTATAGTGGATGGTCCATTCGCTTATTGTCTGTAACCTTGATGTTGTATAAATACTCTCTGATCATCGGGCAATGTGATCATGGATTGTACTATGATCTATTCTTTTCAGGTGCTTGGAGCTACTTTTAGACCATTATGATACTTACACAACACTAGATTGCCCCGACACACCCCTCCATCTAGCTATTGAGGGCGGACAGAGAGAAACGGTCAAGTTCCTGATCGAGCACGGCTTCGACGTGAACACAGGATGGAAGCTCCCGCCGGTCCAGTTGGAGAAGGTGCGCAACACCCGCCCCCACTTCTTGCCCCCGCTTACCATGGCTGTCATGGAGCGGCAGAAAGAACTTGTCCAAGACATGCTTGCCATTGGGGCATCAGCGAATTGCAGGGACTTCCCTCCAGTAACGGCCTACAAGTGCCCCTTCTATGCTGCATTCCCCAGTATTAGTATCCTAGACATTCTGCTGAAGCACTGTAAGGGAGCAAGATGTCCTCATTCCAAGTGGACCATGTTTAGGTAAACATAAAGTCTATTGGACCAAACTTTATGGCACATCTAGATTAGAGTGAAGATTATTGGAAATGAACCTGAATTTGACATTGCATAATGTAACGTCGTGTTTAACATGATGTATTTCTTGCATTTGATAGAGTACTTATGATTGTGCAGGTTTATACTGATATGATATGCTGAGATAAGACCGATATATTGCTAAATTGAAGTCAAAATTATAAATCCAAAACCAAAACTTACTGTTGATAATTTCCTGCTATGTTTCGGTTTTGGATTTATAATTTTGACTTCATTGAACTAAGACCGGATGAATTATAACTTTCATGAATTTATATTGATAAATTATATACTCATTGAAGGTAATATAAGGCAGGTAATATATGAGTATTTTAATATTCCTATTCAATAGTTTATCTCTTCCCCATCTCACTGGCTGTTCTTTTCTCAGGGTGTTCTCTCGCTCTAAGGACCTTGAGGCGATCCAGTTCCTCCTGGACCGAGGCCAGGAGCTGGAACCAGAATGTGACGACTGTTCACAAGACAGCAAGGGATACTGTCCCCTCAGGGATTATGCAGTAGGTCAGAAGGACTTCTTTGAGAAGCTGGTCAGACTGTGGTGGGAGTATATCAACTTTCAGCCACGCTGTAAATACATCATGGATGCTCTCAAGCCACATGTTGGTGAGTGGAGATGTCAGGGTAGGGCAATATGATCAACCTACCAGTAGATGACAGATTGATTGGCCCTAGCCTGTGGGCAGCGTTGTCACTACGGTGGTCGGCGCCGGTCGGAACCTTCCACCACTCACTGCGATATCACAATCCCCTTCCTGGCACTAATTTCCCCATTGACAAAGAAAAAAGATACTACGATTTTGACCTACGAACATGCAATTGTGATTTAAGACAGCAGATTCAATGAAAAAGTATACGTATGCATAAGCAATTTACATGAAAGTGCGCAAAGAATGTTACAGCTAGCTCCTTCCCAAATACGAATATGCGCGCAATGTACGCCCGCACCCAATATCAAGTCACAACACACTCTCCCTTGCCTGGCCTGTGGGCCTGGGTGTCACAATCAGCTGATTTGCACATGTTCGGGTTTTGAGACAACTTGCCCTTAACTAAATCACCGACCACCACTAAAAAGTCCCTGGTGAGTGACAACCCTGCCTGTGGGAAAAACTTTAAATGGCCAGTTCTCCCCCGAAAAATGTGATGTTTATTGTGGGATGGATGAACAATTTCATCGATCTTATGCCAAATAGTTGTATTTGATACCCTCAGCCTGCTAACTGTTTTTTTTTTTTTTCTTTTTTTGCAGTATTTTGTATTGTTTTTTAAGGGAAAATACTACAGGTTTCAAGCAAAATACTGTTTTCCATTCATAATATTTTCTTTTCAGCCATGAGAATACTGCAAAATTTGATGAAAGGTTAACATCTCTGATACAAATAGTTTTCCCCAAACAAACACACGCATAATTGTATGTTTCAGCGGTCCTCACATACAGCTAGTAGATGCAAAAAATTCTGAGGGTTGGGACATCCGGTAATTCAAGAATAAAATCCACAGTATACGAATTCTGAGTTAGAATATCACTCATCACCTTTATGCAAATTTTGTATCCAACATTAAGTTTTAATTCTTAGCAAGAGCATTTTTCCATGGACATTACCTGCATAGCATCGTTTGAATGTTCCTTTACCAAATGAAATATCATGAGTCAACTTAATTTACCTGACGACTTGTACTCTTATAACATAGTTTGTATTTTACGATTATGATTGATGTATGTGATCTTTCTTTTCTACCTCAGATTGCCCGCGTTCATTGATGCACCTATCTCGGATGGTAGTTAGAGATAATCTAGGACCCCAGCGGCTGTTCACAGAAGATGCTGTTATGAGCTTACCGATACCAACCATCATACAGGACTATCTACTACATAGGTGACAAGAGAACAGTGAGGCAGAGAGGATACATGATGATGCTAAAAAGACTGAGATAACGAAGAGAGAGAGAGAGAGAGGAGAGAGAGAGAGAGAGAGAGAGAGAGAGAAAGAGAGAGTGAATGAGTGAGAGAATGTGAGAATAATGGGTTGATGTATTAACTTGAACAAAATGTCTTAAGGTGCGTTCAGATATGATCCGACTTTGTGCAGCCACATTGTGCTGGCACATTTTTTGTTCAGACACGATGCGACTTTGTGCCACGACTTATGATAATGAACATGTATTAACACGTCAACTCTCAAATAAAAGAGAATTTTGTCAAAACTTGCCCAAACAATCATATGATAACAATTTTTGAACTAACTTTTTAGGAATTTGATTGGTGCGCATTTTTTTTGGAGCCAGGCAGCAAACCAAAATGTGTCCTGCCTCAGCGACATTTTTTGGTCTCCCCATACCCCATAGACCTGTACACAAAAAATGTGGTGGCACAAAGTCGCATCATATCTGAATGCACTTTTAACAGTTTTCATTTCCTTTAAGACACATTTTGTTAGCTGAAAATGTCAAAGTAAACTAAATTTTTAATTTAATGCTGTATTGTGATAACTATATAGTCAGTTATTTCCATGTGGAAATCAAATGTGAACAGGAAGCCTCTAACATCATGATAACTTGACAGCATCAGACTGGTATACTATAAGCTCTGTTGTACAGCTATAGTAAGGATGGTTTCCTCTTTTGAATATCAGTTTGAAATTTCATAGTGCTCTTTCAAACATGCATTCAGTTGAAACAATGTGCGGTTTTTCATGAGCAAAGATCATGAATTTATAACACAATACCATCCTTTTCCACTATTTGCTACTACTATGTACCAAACAAATCCTTACTTTCACAGTTTGTCATTGTTTGGTACTTACTTCTAGTTGACTCCAGGGCCCCGTCTTACAAAGAGTTGCGATTGATTCAAATTGATCGCAACTTTGAGATTGATCTCATCTCCTATCTCTTAAGTACACAGTTGAGATCAATCTCAAAATTGGGATCGATTCGAATCAATCGCAACTCTTTGTAAGGGCGGGGCCCAGATGTGACAGAAATCTGTTTCAGTCTTTAATTTGGAACACTCCTTTTCCGTAATAGGTACTATGTGTGTTATCAGTATCCTTAATTTGCTGTTATTACTTGATACATGGGTTGCCAGTTCTGATATCTTGCCATCAAATTTGCTTTATATTTCCTTGATGAAACTCTGAAACTGATGTTACACTGATTTACAATTACAAATATATACACAAATTAGCACTCACCACTGTATAACAACACGAGAGAGAGAGATTTGTTTATTAGTACACAATTTCAACTATATTTATGAATGCACCAAAGCTTATATCGCATTCATTGTTGCAATGCAATGTAGTTTTTATAACATGTTTTGTACAAAACCAAATATATTGGATATGAAGAATTCTAATGTATGAGTTAACTGCAAGGCAAAGCCATTAATATGACTTGTTTATATATATCTTAGAACAAAGCTGATTTATTGCCTGTATGTATTCATTTGCTGTAATTCTATCAGCATCTGTGTTATGTATGAATTAGTTATTTTTGGATTAGTACTATGAACTGTACAGTCTACATAGATTCGAAATTTTCAGGCACAGGTAACACCGTATTAACCATTACTCAGGCATGCATTTTTGTAAGTAATGGCATACTTTTCATTTGTTGAATGTAAATATTCAGTACAGTCTTATTCTCTAAATTTGTTATTTACTTTCTGTTCCTTCATATCTTTTAAAACGGGTTGTCCATAGAGTTCTTAACACAACAAAAACACCTTGTATTCAGCCAGTTTTGTTTCATCTGCTAAATACTTTTTTTTATTGTGTAATTCTATCATTCCTACAGCAATTATGATAAGAACCTGATTGGTTAAGAGTGATATTTTTGTCTGCCCCGTGACATTGATCACTTTATAGATTCTGCTTTAAGTAGACAAGCAGGGCAGCCGCATTTTGTTGAATTTCAACTCCTTTGGTAATGCCCTTCACAATGAAACATAAAAAACTCAACATAAATATTATTTCATTGCTTATTTTTCATGCGCCTTCAAACTTTCAGAATTTGGCCAATGTCTGTCCGTGACGAACCAATCAGGCTCATGAAGAATTCATAGCAAAATCTTTACATGTCGAAAATATTGAGAAGACACTTGTATATATTTTTTCACTTTCACTTTCTTCATTTTTCTAATATTTATCTAGACCAATTATACCAAGAGTCTGTGGTGCAGAGAAATGCTTGTAGACTGATGACCCTCATGATTGATATGGACCTACAGTCCCCTTCCCCCTCCTCCCCCCCCCAAAAAAAAACAAGTTTGTATTCCTAAGCAACATTATGCAGTAGTGTGTACATGCATAATCATTCGCATAACTAAGAATAAAGTATACCCTCGTTTCCCATGGACCCAATCTTATTTTCCCCTTTTTCCTTACTTTCCATCAACCCCAAATCAAATTTTTATGTCCTCCTTTCCCATTTACGTTATAAGTTGACACTCATTTTGATTACTTTGAAACTTTATTTCTTCACTCCAGTTTTCATTTCAGAGTGTTGTGTAAAAAAAGATTAATACAATGTGGTTGAAATAAGCTTTTTATTTCGAACTTCAAGATTTGCCTTTTTTTGATGGCACTAATCTAGTGTCCCACATTGGATTATTCATTTCCATTATGTTGCAATTCTTGTGTTTTATTATGTTGTAAGCATCAAAAGTGATCTTTATTTTATGTCCCTTGTGCAATTGCATTTTGAATACATTGATGGTACTCTTTTTTCAGAGAGCATTATTGAGTTGTATAGAATGTTTATCCATCTGTTAGTTCCATCTGTGCTTGGGAGAATTGATTGATGTGAATAACTGAGTGAGATGACGCCGTAAAAGACGGCATGAGATTTCAAGAGAGACAAAGCTTGGGCATATTTTGATAATTGAGTGGTGCTTACAAAGGGGGAGGGGAATGGAAAATATCAAGCGGAAGGGAGAATGACATGATAAATGACAGGGGGAGTGAGAGAGAGAGAGAGAGAGAGAGAGAGAGAGAGAGAGAGGGGGGGGGGGAATAGATAGAAAGAGGAAGAGAGAAAAAGAGGGAGAGACACACACATCTGCTCGCCCCCCCCCCCTCCCACACACATAATCAGTCATACATATATCCACACCTTTAGCTGGGTAGGTTTTGTCCTCGGTAGAGAGCATGAATTCCGTGATAACAGCTTCAGCATACCAATAAGATGCTAATACCCTTCTAATGTGTATTTCCCTTTATCTTAATTAATAGGTGATGTGTAATATTGAGAAAGGTACCCTCATTTAAAAAAAAAAAAATCGTACTGGATATGCCCCTCCATGGGACTTGGTACCGTGTAGATCTGGTTATTTTCTAAACGGATAACTGTACAGTTTTGTCTCTATTCGAAGACAAAATGAACGCCTTACTACGTTTCATGTATTGCTGTATATTTCAAGGTTTTCATTTCCGCTTTCACCGGAATCCGTCCGACGGCATGGATATTTGCAGCACTGTCTGAGATCGATGCCTTTGACTTGATTTACAGGCAAGGCTACCTTACGGAAAACGGCACAGAATACACAACACACTCGGTGAAGATCACTTGAAATTATTGGCGTAAATCCAGGGGATGGGGGTAAGCCTACACCCCCACACTTTGTAGGGGGATGGCGTTAACATTTGATTTTGATTTGATATCAGCATTTTGTTGAGTTCACAACAAAGGAAAGAAGAATATAAATAAACATAAGGCAAACAAAATAAAAAATTATGTTGCCCTCACATGCACAAAATTTGAAAATTGGATAGGTCGGTCGATTTTTTTTTTTTACCAACATATAAATATTTGCAGTTGTGTGACGTGAGAGAGTTGAGTTTTCCAATAGTTTTTATGGGTTTCTAATGGGGAAAACGTAGTCAAAACGCATATAAAAGTGCCTTTTTAAGCCACTGAATACAAATTTTAGCAAATTCTTCGCCCAAATCTGACATTTTCTCACAAAAATGGTGCGTCTGTATATTTTGGGTCTGCTAAAAAAAAAATTAAAAAAAACACGACCCTGTTTTTTTTTTTTTTTTTGCATTTTACGGTCGGTCGTGTGAGGCAACATAACAATTTTTTTTTTTTTTTTTTTTTTTTGGGGGGGGGGGGCCTAAAATAAGATCTTAAGATAAGCCCAGGTCATGACGCATTACTGTCAATGAAGGACAGTAGTATTGATGTACAGTACAGAGTTCATAATATACCCCCTCTTTTCAAAGAAAAAATATTTCAGTCAATCAGTTGTTGAAATTTTAGATAAATCTATTATAGTTATAGGCCTAGTAGTAAAATTTCTAATTGAAATGATATAAAAAAACAAAACAACAGAGACAGGATAAAAAGATTCCGATAATTCCAGCTTTATTTAGCAAAATATCCCATCCATGTCCATCAGGAACGTGTTTTCCCCGGGGCGTTTTCCATCGGTAAAAATAAAGAAGGAGGGTGGATCATGGATCATCCTCACCCCCCCCCCCCCACACACACACACACACACTCCTCGAAACGGATTTACGCCGGTACTTGAAATTCAACATGTCATGCATTCAACAGTTAAGTCAAGAGCTTCTTGCATAGGTATTCTCTACATTGTTATTCAGATTTGGTCCCCGCCCCCCCTTTTTTTTTACTTCTTTAAGCAATTGACCCTGTTTCTTTAATTATTAAAATAAGATCAATTTAAATTGAATAAGATCTAGATAAAATCGAAGAAATGCATATCATCGTACAACTATATATTCCAACATGATACAGAACCAAACCAATATACACGTATGTGTCATAATGCTTCAGTGTATAATTATTTCCTATCATAACAATATACTCGAGATTATCTGCCATGGAACGCTGCAATGAAAACATGAACGGAGGGAAATCGCTAGAAATTCCACGTTTTCAAATTCAATACAATCATAGGCTTATATACTTGCTTGCTGAAGAGTTGACACCGGCTTATGTCAATAGACGTTAGAAAAACTCTGGAGAGAGAAAACAGTGCGGCGCTTTACACAAAAGCCAAAGTCTAGCTGGGATTGTATTCTTTGTGGTTATTGTTCCCCATAAATAGACATCAGTGGCACATATGCTAGTACACAGTACAGTGCTTTGGCGTATAATATATTGACTACATGTAAAGGAGTTAAGAGACTGAAATACGTAATAAACACTGACTGCTTTCCGCTCATTTTGCTTCTCTGGTCATAATGGGCAACATGCGGGTATGAAATTCAAGCTCTTATAGGTTAAGATCAGATCGACATTGGTTCTATGTGTCATCGTGGTGATTTCTCACTTTTGGTTCCAAAGGCAATTTATTATAATCATTAGCAGACAGCATGGACTTATCACACACATGTCGATCAACCTTGATATATTCCTGAAATAACGTATTTGTTCTTCTGCATAGCTCGATCAACCTGAATATGAGAACAAACCTCGTATATGAAATACCAGCCTTGCATGCATCGACCGCCATTGCTGTTCTACGGTTTATTATTAATTGTGGCAATATATTGATCAGTTGAGGACCAAATACACTTTCATTTTTGTGACGAGACTTGGAAACCGTCTAAAAAAGATGACTGGTAGACGCTGCAGACGTTCCCGATGCATGCGACTCTTTGCATTATGTCTGGTACTCATAACCTTGATTCCAATCTTGTTATTATTCACATCTCGAGATTCAACTTTTGGGAATCCTTACGATGAATGGAGGGGGCTAAGAAAAGACAGTCAAGTAGAAGAAATACAAGTTAAGGTAAGAGTATTATGTTCTTGAATATATTTACAGTATCCAACTAAAGTGAATACACCCTTGAAGGTGCGCTTAACTTTTGTTGCCACAAATTTAAACAAAATCCTTCTGCTATTACATTATTGTTATGAAAGAGATAATTCCTATCAATACACCAGTCACAGAATTTCGTTCTTCTCTATATAGTTGTAATACATTTATGTAAGAATTTACATTTGAATTTTAACATTTTGTAAAGGGTGTACTCACTTCTGTTGGATACTGTATGTATGTATGTATGTATGTATGTATGTATGTATGTATATATATATATATATATATATATATATATATATATATACATATACATGTGAGATCACAAATATATATATATGTATATATACACACACCTATATACATATATGTATGTATGTATATATATATATATATATATATATATATATATACATACATATATGTATATATTTGTGATCTCACATGTATATGTATATAACACACACACACACACACACCCACACATATATGTATATATATTATCATTTTCTAATATAACAGATCGACGTTCAAACGAAAATTGGGGCAAAATTTTTGCTTTTTACTTTACAATTGAACTTTTGTGCATAAGGACATCACTTCACCCATGTAAAGGTATTTTTCATTAAAAAGGCGACTTTGGAGTAGGCCTATGAAATGATTATGCTGATCACTGAAATAAGTAAGCCATCCCCACCTTCGACCCCACCCCACACCATTCGCCACGTGCAGTGAAATAAAGTTGGTTTTCAAAGGTGTGTCCAGTAAACAAACGAGCACTTTCTATTGCTCTTTTGTCATTTGCATACGTTTAGAATCCGTCTACCCCTCGTCTGTGTCTAGGTTAATTGATTCGTAGGACGAAATTTAGGTCATCACTGTGAAATAATAATAATAATAAAAATATCTCCAATTGTTTAAAGTTTAAGATTAAGGAGGTTTTTTTCAGAATTAAGGATCTGTCTTTCTCTTCAAAATAATGTAATTTTAGCACAGGGTCGCATGAGTGATTTGAATACACTCGTTGCAATAATGTAACGCACCACCCTCCGAACCATATCCCACCAACTACCTCCCCCCCCCCCCTTCCCAACTCCTTCAGGGGCCTGTATCACCTACACGTTTCACCCAAATGATATTGTTTATACATGATATTGGTCATCCTTGTGCACTCGACTTGTCACATTGATCAGAAACAAATCTTGGGAAAAGTTTGGACAGACGTCTGCTATCGTCCAGGAAGTTGACACACGTAGCAAACCCTAAACCAAATAATTATCTATTTGAGCTGATACTCGTAATTAAATGATCGAGTCCCCAGACGAGTTATAAATAACAAACATCCACGATCGAATGCATTCGTGTGGTTTAAACAATAAAACGTATATCGGATACACAGTGTATTTCGAAGAGTATTGCTAACAAAATAAAGAGTGAATTGTCACTCTAGTTTCATTCTTCCACCGGGAGTCACGTCAATCGATCACTTGTGTAGGAGTGTACAGTGAGTGAATGTCAAGTGCTATCCAGAAGAAAAGTGTAAATGTTTGCTACATTTTTACTCTATTGAATTCATATTCCCCCCCCCCCCCCCGGAGTGACGTCAGTGATTACTCGATTTGATTTTCTTTAGAAAGTTATACTTATATAGTAACGAATCTGTAAACACTGACTTCGGTGACCTTCGGGAAGCTTGTAGAATGTTTATTATTATTATTGTATTGTTATTATTATTATTATCATCATTGTTATTATTATTATTATTATTATTGTTATTATTATCATTATTGTTATTATAATTTTTTTTTTTTTTTGCAAATCAAGTCACATGAATACAACTTATTCCGTTATTTGAAAAAAAAATCTGCTCAAAAATATTGATTTAAGTAATATAGGTCTGAGTTAATTTTCGGTCCCTCTGATATAAATTATGTGAACTATGAAAAAGCACTGAAGGCAATGCCGATTTAAAATGAGAAAGCAATACATGTAGACCCATTGTACCCGGCATGTTTAGGAATGGGAAGAATCAGTCAGTCTAGAAAACAAAACAAAACAAAACAAAAACAAAAAACAAAAACGAATTCTACGTACATCCTTGTCCAATTGAATGTGTCTCTGTGCATTATTCGAAGTGACTCACTACAATATTCTACCATTCGCGAGTCTCGACGATCGAACGTAATCTGTCCTACTTTGGCAAAAGGAAGCAAGTGACAAAAGTGACATTCCTGTAAAAGAGCAAGATGCATCTGTCATTTACACTGACGTCAGTGCAATACCATGATGTCTTGCCTAACATATCTCTTAGCAGGATGAGTGTTCGTGCATAAAATCTGGCTCACTAGGTGAAATATGAAAATATTAGAAACTCAGATTTTGTTGATATGCCACTTGCTACCTTTTGACAAAGTAGGGCAGTAATGGCATACCATATACTAGTAATTATGGATCTTCTTGTTCTCTGGGACAAAATGGAAAGCGGTGTCAGCTCAGACATTGCATAAATTATCGATCTGGGCTGCGTTTCACGAAACCGTCGTAAGTCGAAGTTCATGGACAACCCGTTGAAACGCGTGTTAATTCTACAACACGCGTTTCAATGGGATGTCCAAGAAGTTAGACTTATGACGGTTTCGTGAAACGCAGCCCTGTTTTCGAATCGATGACAGCTGAATATTGTGCTGTGATTCCATAAATGTTGGTAGATGCAATATCAGAGAAGTGGGCATTTTCTTTTTCTTTCTTTCCTTTTTTTAAACTTTCACTGTTCATCTCCCAGGAGCGGACTGGGACTGATAAAGTTTGGCTGGGGAATTGCAATACGACCAGCGCACTATATACCAGGGTGTCCCAGAAAAAGCGGAACGGCGGATTTTCAGTACTTTACTCTCAAAACGTTGATATTTTGTTTACACCAATGGCTAAAGCATTTTCCACCAAAGAAAATGATACCAAGATCATTGAATTTGGTGAAGTAATTTTGATTCTATGCCCGTTTTTTAAAAATACAGTAATTTTCAAATTTCGCATGTTTTTTTTTTTTTGCGACAGATGAGAGTAGAATTGTGCCGAGAATGGCCTTTCATATGCATATTTTCATTATTTTGTTATTTACATGCATCAATGGGCTTCCCTCAAACATCGTATTATGAAAGGCCTTCCCGACACAATCTCGCGCCCAAAATTTGAAAGTGACTGTATTTTATGGGCATGGGCATAGAATCAAAATTACTTCACCAAATTCAATGATATCGATATCATTCTTCTCGGTAGAGGATGCTGTACCCAATGATGTAGAAAAACTACATACTTTTCGAAGGTAAAGTACGAAAATCCGCCTTTCCGCTTTTTCTGGTACACCCGGTATATGAAATATGCATTCCAAAACTTTGCAATTCATCATGATAAAAAAATTATAACCATCGTTATCACCCGCGGCTATAAACGGGAGCACAAGTGCAGTTTTGCCAGTGGAGTGCATGACCTCTAGCTTAAAAAGAAAAAAAAAACACCCAAAACAAAAACAAAAACATCAGCTGTTTATTTAAAATTTGCGAGCGAGCAGAAACTTTTACATTGGGGTTATAGCGGCAGAAAATCTTTTGAAAGAAAGGATTTCATCGGGCCTATTTGGGGCCTAGTTTATATGCATCTATAAATTATGCTTGATCTCAATATGGACATGTTAAATCTCCAGTTAAGAACAAGAAAATTTACTTCACATCGCTAGCGCAAAATCATTACGCGTTCTATTCCTGCGAATGGAGCCCATTGAATGGGCAAAAATCCATTATGACTCTATCTGAAAGACACTTGGGTATGTGATTTACCCCCCCCCCCCTCCCCCACCCACGACATTCTTCACCTAAAATATAAGATGTTCCCTCTGATGGTAGCACTACAACTCAGGGGCGGCGCCAGGGTATTTTCATGGGGGGGGGGAGGCAAGATGACCCACAGGTGATATTTAAATGAACAAATAGGGCTATCATAAATCATAGTTGCATGACCCTGCCCTATCTTCCCCATACTCTTCCTTCTTTTTATTCTTCCCTTTTTTTTTCTTCTTCTTCTTCTTCTTCTTCTTCTTCTTCTTCTTTACATCACTTAAATAATAATCATAGGGTGACCGCCCCTTGCCCCCCCCCCCCCTCTGTAGCGCCGCCCCTGCTGCAACTATAGGAACTTTTGACATCTGAAAGGCGATGATCCTATCCCGTATTATATTATCCCGTATTGTACTTTTTCACCCATAACTGAGCTGGAGATTTCCATGTATACTAAAAAACACTGACGAAATTAGAATGAGATCAGGACCACACAGAACATGAGAAAATGATAATGAATTTGATTTCCTTTACCGACGGTAAGAGATCAATCATTAAAAAGAACTGAAAAAGTTTTAGACTCAGATAAACTCCCCTAACTTACTATGGCCAGTCCGCCCCTGTTCTACTTGCATCAAATGCACGAGAAGGAAGTCAATTTTTTTTTTAAGATAAGACTGAATCAGAAAAAAAAGGGACGAAAGTAGGCTGAGAGCATGTGAAAAGTAGGAAATGAGGTAAAATCGCATTTCTTGTTTGGCTGATGAAAACTTATCAGGCAGCTGGTATTATTATTACGTTTCCTTTAACCAAACTATATAGCGATACTGTATTTCTGTTTGTTGTATACTCTAAAAGGGATTGGTCAAAATAATGTGTTGGTGAATATGATTGTGTCCGACCAAAGATTGGTCAAAATCAACCACACTTTTTAACCAATAAGACCATCATATTGGTCAGTCTTCACCAATATTTTTGGTCGGACACATATTAACCAAAGTATTGGTCATTTTCGCCAATCCGTTTTAAGATTGTATACATGCAAAATTTGGTAATAAATGATCAATATCATTCTCAATAAATATATCAAACAGCCAATACTGATGTATATTATTTCACTGCACAACAGACACTGGTCATCGAGCCCCCAGTCCTCAGAAGCACGCTCGGGAACTTTGAGCCCCCTCCTGAAGAGGAACGTCGCCATGGCCCAGGGGAGTATGGTCGCCCGGTCATGCTCAACCCCAGTGATCAGGATAAATACGATCAAAGCTTTAAAGAATACGGCTTCAACATGGTCATTAGTGACCGTATCTCACTCGACAGGGCCGTCAATGATATCAGACAAGATGAGTAAGTTATAGGCGTGGTGGCTTTGTAGAAGAATAGTGTTTTTTGAACTGGTTTCAGGGTGTTTCATAAAGCTGTTCGTAAATGACTTTACGGACGACTTGAATATGGCAAGCCTGGCAAGCCAAATGGGATTCTCAATCATTATAAATCGCATCAGCTAGAGGTGAAATATGTAGATGTATATTAACATTACTGTTGTTTACAAACATTTTTATGGGCAAGTATATTTTTGGCCACAATTTAATTGAGATTATGGGAAATGCAGTCACACTTTTTTAAATCGTCAGGAAAAACTTTGGGCATCCCATGTGGCACTTCATATTCAAGTCGTTCGTAAATTCATGCGTAACTTTACGAACAGCTTTATGAAACACCCCTCCCCGGTTCAAATTCACGATGTGCTAGTGCCCACTGATTTATCTTCTGTAGCCAAGTCCCTCGGATAGGAATTAAAATTGTAATGTCTATTCCGGCACATTCTTGTTTTCGCATCTATATATCAGCCTATTATTGGAAATGCAAAATTTTCTGCCTTATTTTTTAAATTAAAACTTTTCAAATGTTTAATTTGCAAATTTGCCTTGAATAAATTCAGTTCTGCTTGCTAAACTAAAACGTGTTTTAAAAAGAATTACTAACCACGTGGACTTAGTGGACAGTCAGTATATCAAAGGGCCTTCGACCGTTGTCCGTTGTCCAACCTTTCACGGCAAAATTATGGTCAAGAAAAGTTGCTGGTCACTTCTGCTTTACCATATATTATGCAGACTAATAATCTTTCTTTTTTTTTTGGTTATTCTAGATGCAAATACTGGCACTATCCGACCAATCTACCAAATACTTCAGTGGTGGTGGTATTCCACAACGAAGGCTGGTCAACTCTCATGCGAACTGTTCATAGCCTTATCAACAACTCTCCCCCACATTTACTTCAAGAAATAATATTAGTCGACGATTTCAGCGATAAAAGTAAGTTGAATCAGTTTTTAGGTGATAGCACCAAGGAGAAGATGAGAGACTGATTAGTGCATCTTACTGTCAAAGTGACCGTTTATGAAAATCGGGCTGCCCTAATCATTGTATTGGAAAGTGATCGTGGAACATTTCACAGTAATCACCATACAGCAGAAAAACGCCCATTTGATTTAAATTTCAACAATCAGTTTATAAATAGGAACTTCTTAACTATCCACAAATACCCACAAAAAAGTAAAATTTTGTCAGTTATAATCGATCTTCCACATGATTAAGGTGGAGGTGCCGTGGTCAAGTGGTCTAAGGCGCTTGACTGGAGATGCGAGGATCGCAGTTCGATCCCCGGCACAGCACTTATGCCATTGAGCAAGGCATTTTATCTACATTGCTCTTTTAGAGTATATCAAATAAATGGAAATGCTATATGCATTATTGATACCAACGTGTGCACGTGTTTTTTTTTCTTCAAAATTAACTCCAGTTAATCTCTCTCGCTCCCTCTCTCTCCATCTCTCTCCTCCCCTTTCATCCTTCCTCCCTACCCCACCCCCCTCTCTCTCTCTCTCTCTCTCTATTTTTTTCTTTGACTAGATCATCTCAAAGCACGTTTACAGCAACACATAGACACGCCTTTCTATCAAGGTAAAGTCAAGCTCTACCGCAACTCCAAACGTGAAGGGCTGATTCGATCCCGCATCTTTGGAGCCGAGCAGTCTCGTGGTCAAGTGGTTACGTTCCTTGACGCGCACTGCGAATGTTCTCCAAATTGGCTCGTTCCATTGCTGACAGAAATCGCCCTTAATAGGTAATTGGATAGCGTTAGTAACATTTTTGAAAAAGGGAGACATGTTGACAACATTTACTATGCAGCCTAACAACTAAATGTTTTAAGTTGTTTTGGGTTCTATTCGAGGTATTCGAGGTATTGCTTCAATGCAAGCAGATGACGAGTACTGAAATAGTTGTTTGTTTATGTTTATCAAGTTTCCAGAAACATAACATCACATCAGACAATAACATCATAAACAATGATCTTACACAATTTTACATAGAAAAACAAACAGTAACAATTTCCCCAAAGAAATCTGAATCTCTGTACAAGGGCTCTCCTTATTGGTTATTGTCAAATGCACGAGAGGTACAGGAATGAAAAAAAAAAGAATGATGTGGCAGAAAAAACATAAAACAAACACCAACAACCAAAACAAAGAATAAACAGGAGAAATAAAAACAAATAATAAAAGCCGCCCCTCCCCCCAAAGTCGGGTAATTAAAATGATTGTTGTATGGTAGCAAAATCCAAAAGGAAGATGTGTGTGTAGCGTTTGAATGATAGTAACTGACAATTTATATGATAGTAGCACTATGCTCAGGAGAGTAGATAAAATTATGCAGTGATAACATTTTCATTATGTAGTGAACAGTGGAGAGTAAAGACGTCGGTTACTAAAATGATTTATCGTTACACCTATCAACAGAATAATGCATTTTGAAAGTAGGAAAACATTAATAAATCCCTAATGACCTGTTATTTGCCATGTTCTTTTGTTCTCCATTTTATTTTGTCTGTCAGAACAACTGTGGTCTGTCCCACTGTCGACTCGATATCAGCAGAAACTTTCGAGTATCGATCACAAGGTGATGGTCTGTGCCGAGGAGCAATGGACTGGGATTTCTGGTATAAACGCATCCCTGTTGATATAAGCAGACAAAGGCTGGGACTCAAGTATCAAAGTGAACCATATGAGTAAGTCTCCACTGGCGTATACTGATGGGGCGGGGGGGGGGGGGTTTGGGGCATGCAATTGCCCCTCCAAATAAAATTCAAAGTTGTTTATTTCTAATTTGATACCAGGGATATAAAAACGTTGCTAAAATGAAATGATTTTCCAGGGTTTTTTCCTCACTTCTTTGTAAACCCCCTCCCCCCAAAAATGTTTGCTGATTATGCCACTGTAAGTCTCCAGAGTTTCAGAGGAAAACTAGTACAAGAGACTGAAATATTTTCGAGAAAAATAGCAAAGTCGCTTTATGACTGACTTTTGAGCTTGCAATTAGCTTAATTTTCTAAATATTCTTGTACTTCCTAGCACTATGATTTGCCGTCATTTTCAGGCTTTGCCAATGTTTATATTTGTTCGTTGGTAATTGATGACTGAAATAAATTGATTGATAACAAATAAAAAGAAAACAAAAGACACTTCCTGTTCTTCATAACTGATCGCTTGAATCCTTTTTTCAGTTTTGAATCCATTTCATATCAGTTTCCTATCACCACGAAATTGCTTGCATGATCAGGATGAAAATGTCCTGCTTTTTGTGCACCTCTCTTACATTTTAGGTGTACAAAGTCATGTAATTTGTTCTAAATCTCAACTTTCGCTTTTCAACAAATCTTGTCCCATCTCAGCTCACCTGTGATGGCCGGTGGACTCTTCGCACTTGACAGAGAATACTTTTTTGAGCTGGGAGCTTATGACCCAGGACTTCAAATTTGGGGCGGTGAAAACTTTGAAATTTCATTTAAGGTAAGTGTTTTAAGGATTACTTAACAATGCGAGGATCTAGAGTTGTCAGATGGGTTGGGGGTTGGGGGTACAGAACTGCTACCCCAAGACATTTTCCCAAATGGAGTGATTTTCAAAATTCATTCTTTTAACAGTAGGCTGGGTCGGCTTGCTTATCGATATACCTTTGACTAAACGTTAAAAATTTACTTTAATTTACTTTACATAAGATTTTTGAAATAACTTTGCTTAATTCTTTAAAATTGTTAATGTTCAGTCATTTCATTTTCAGCAATATTATTATTCTTACATAATGAGCTTTACAGACTAATGTTTTTATTTGAGAAGTACATGTAATATGGAAGAAACTTTCTAGCATTATTAACAGACTACAAAATGTCAGTCACAGCATATTTTATTTTGTTTTTAATCAACCATTAATAGACTGCACCTTGCAATAAACGCACCTATACTGTTTTGTACCAGATACATTCTACATACCGATGTCATTTAGCGATATCAAGATTTAATTTTGACTTCTTGTGAGGCTGCCGCCATAAAGCCTTTCTGCCATCATATTAAACACTCTCTCTCTTTATCTCTCTCTCTCTCTCTCCTTCTCCACATGCCTTTAAAAAAAAAATGTCATTATCTGAATTTCTAGGCTTGGATGTGTGGTGGTAGATTAAAGTTTGTACCTTGTTCGAGAGTTGGTCATATCTATCGGAAGGGCGTTCCCTATACCTATCCTGATTCAGGCGTGCCAGGAGTCAGCGTTATTCATATGGTAAATTCCAGATGGCTCATATTTGATAGATACTTTAAAACTGATCATAGATGCATAGCTTCTTCGCTGTAAATAGATTTTAATGTAATATCTTTTTTAAAGCTAACAAGCCGGATTGTCCATGAAAAATTGAAATACTGAAAAACAGATAACCATAATAATATATAGGCAGCCTTTCTCGAATAATCTGTTTTCTGTCTGTTTTTGTATGCTATTTTTGTATGTTGCTTTTGTTGTTGTTCTTGTTGATAATGCTGTTTATGTTTCTGTATAGAATCCCAATTTGACACCGTAATTGATAGACACTTTAACTGTGTATACCATAAGAGATTATTCTTACCCTTAACCAATTTTTGAATTTGTTTCATTTTTGTTTTGTGAAAAACCGGATTCTCCTAGTTTATGTTACTTAGGCATATGACATTTCTAAGACTTATTACGCAAGGCAAAATCCAAAATTTGATGTTTCAGGGCTATTTCATTCACTTTTTAAGTGAACGATTTCTCGTCCAGAACTATTCATACATCACTGAATGGTTGCAAAACTTGTACAAAATCTTAGAATGTTTGAAACGTGTATTTTCATTTTAAAAATGCTTCAATGCCATGCCTGGACCAAGGTATTAATACTTCCAGAAATGGTAAGAAATCAATGTATTAATTTTTCCATTGTTATGCAAATCAAGTAAAATTACCATCATTGCTCACCCACAGCAGACGATCAAAAATATTCAAACAATTTTAAACTTCACTAGCCTACCTTTTCTGTTTAAAAAAACATAAAAGACTTCAAAATTACAAGAGATATGAATGATTTTGGTTGTTAACTGTTTTTCTATCATTAACTTTTTTCTTCATCCTAGAACTACATGCGAGTAGCCGAAGTTTGGTTGGACGAATTTAAGGAATTTTTTTACACCTCGCGACCTGATTTACGCGGGAAACCCTTCGGTGATATTGGTGAACAAATCCGCTTCAGACAACACAACTGTCCCAAGAGTTTCAAGTGGTTCATGGAAGAGGTTGCATTCGATTCGTTAGAAAGGTATCCACCACCTCTACCGAATCAAGGATGGGGAGAGGTAAGGAAAATTCTTCTCTTCGGACCTTACTGCATGTTATTGTCTTTCCTAAGTAATTAGACTTGATTGTATATCCACATCACCACCACCACCACCACCACGACAACCACTTAAACCCCACTTCCACAGAGAGCAAGACCGCTGAAAGACCACTGAAAGACCATGAAAATTGCTTGATCTTTCATTGGTCTTTCAATGAACTTTCAATGATCTTCGAGGTCTTTCACGATTCCTGACTGATCTTGCAGTGGTCTTCGTGGTCTCCGTGGTCTATAAAACTTTTTGAAACGGTTCAAAAAAGTCTTTCAGCGGTCTTTCAGGAAAATGGTCTCTTCAGTGGTCTTTCAGTGATCTCTCACTGAGCGCTCAAGGGTCTTACTAGTCTTACAATGATCTCTCGACAGTCTCTCAGAGAATTTGTGTTAAATGGTCTGACAGAAATCTCAGTTGTTCTCTCAGAGTTCTTTCAGAGATCTAGGTCGGTCTTTCAGAGATCTTTAATTGATCTCTCAAAGATCTCCGTCAGTCTGTCAGATGATCTTTCAGTGATCTTCCAATAGTCTTTTTGGTCCTTCAGTGAATGCTTGGTGATCTTCAAGGTCCCACGGAGATCTCTGAGAAGTTTTGCTGGAAAATTACTTCTCAGTCTTTCCATGATCTTTCAAGGGTTTTTAGAGCCATTCCACAGAGACACCATTTTTCTCTGGTCTTGGAGACTGCTGAGAGATCTTGCCAATTTTTGGTCTCTCAGTGGTCTTTGAAGGGTCTCCGTTCTGTGGAACGGGGGCCTGAAGTGTCAATTAAGAACACTTTCAATCCTTTGAGCTGTGCGGTATGCAGTTGGATTCGATACAGGAGAGTAATGTTTAAATAACGAACCAGATTCAAAACACGTATCATTAAACCATTTGAAAGTAATTTCCAGCTTAGGCTTTGATCAGTCATTTTTGTCTTTGTGTAATTCTAGTGTAAAGTTATCATTTCTCATTCTAAGGTGAGAAGTTGCTATGTCATCAATTCTAAACAAATATGTTTTTAAAAACGTAGTTTATTCAAATTCTTTATCACGTCTTTTAGACACTTTTATTCCAAAATAATCATCCACTTTTAAATTACTGCAGACATGTGCAACAAAAAGAAACAAACCTACAATTTACCTAATTTGTTCATTCATGGAAAAAATAAAATAAAGTAACTGAACTATAGAAGGATTTAGCAATGTTAGGATGTTAGACATTCCCAATTATTACTTTATAATCATTACTTTTCCGTATCAGGAATTTCCTCGTTAATACCCTTCTACCTGACTTAACCATTTCAAGTTTGCATTAGTTAATTTTAGATTGAATGATACTTTATCATATGAAAATGTGCATTTGTGAGTGTGGGTATGTGTTTGTGTGGGTGTTTATGCGTGTGTATACAATTTAATTACCTATAAATTATGTATCTCACATATGTAGTTTATATTTAAATTTCTATTGCCTATATTTTTGCATTTGTATTTTTGTTTCTGTCGTTTGTTATTGTAGTGTATTATTGTTTGTTATACTTATGTGTTTATGTTTCTATATTTGTAAACTGATCCTTTCAGCTTGCCGCTGATCAGACATTTTATATACAAAAAAAAAAGGAATAATAAATGAATAAATTCGAAGTAAAATGTTCTGTATTCTTTCATGGCAGATCAAGTCAGCGCATACTGGTATGTGTATAGACAGCATGGGTCATCAAGACACAGTAGGAGGAGAGGTCAGTATTATTATTTTCTTGTTTTACAAAATTCTTTATTGTATTCATTCAAATCACTACAAAGAAAATCATACTGACTTCAAATCAAACATGTTGAATGAAATACATTTGAATTGGAATACGTAATAAAACAAAGTGCAAAGACAGTAAAATTACGGAATCAATACGGTAGTTAATGAACTTCCCCGTCCCTCCCCCCTCCCCCCGAAAAAAAAAATCTACTTACATTATACGCACATGATTAAAGAAATAGACAAGCAAAAACAAAACCAAACAAAAAGAACTAAAACAAAAACAAAAAGCAACAAACAAACAAAGAGAAGTAAAGAGAAGAGAAGAGAAGATTACAGTATGCTGTAAGGGAGCATAGGGATGCAGAAGAGATATAAACCAAACAAAATTTGAGTATTACATTTTAAATCACGAACTACAGAAGTTTGGGTACTCGTATCTAATACTTGACTGTTTTTAACGTTTCAGAATATATGAATTGTGTATAATTATTCTTTATTTAATTCGTTATTTGTCGCTTGCATTCAGTTCTTTTGTCCTTTCATTAAAGCATTTTAACAGTTGTTCACTCTTAGATAAAATGGTGCGGATTAGAACCTTTATTGTCCCACATTATTTTGGAACCTTTAACCCATTCGTGACAGGAATTATTTAAAGCCTAATTTAATCAGCTTTTATTCTTCAAATTGGCAACACCAACATTTTTATTTTATTGCTACATTTTATTTATAAAACGTCATGTATCAGAAATGAATATAAATTGACAGAAATTGATGATAAGTCAAAAAGTTGCCAATTTGCAGGGGAAAACGGTGATTTAGAACTTTCTATCACATTGCCAATTTAAGGATTTTAAAGCTTATTTTCCTTTAAAAAATTTTCAGCATCAAACAATGAATATTGATGCAACCAAAATGGGCACAGTTTGTGTAGAATTTTTTGCTCTTTCTGCTCATGTATTTGGTATGATTTTTAGGGCTTTGCATTAAAAGATATTAGGCCAAACCACAAAATGTGGACCTTTGTTGTCACGAATGGGTTAAAGGCTCTTCAAAGAACCATTATTAGCCTATAAAGGTGCTCTAAAGGGTTCTAAAGGAGTCTTTGGAATCAATATTGGTTGTACAAGGAACCTCTGGGGTTCTTGAAAATATGAAGAACCCTTTATAGAACCCCCTTTTCTGGAGGTTCAAAATACTAGACAAAAAAGGTTGATCTAACTGGCCCATTTTTCTGAGAGTGTTCATTGTATTCTTCTGATCATTTTTTGATGATATATGGTAATCTTCCATTAAGGCACAATTGATTTTAAAACGCATGATTGAGATATCTTTCTATAATGTATTTTTATTTCTATGATTTATTGGTATTGGTATTATTCATGTTTTGTCTGTAGGTTGGTGTTTACTATTGCCATGGTATGGGAGGTAACCAGAGGTTTCGTCTGACCGGACCTGGTCAAATCATGCTGTATGATAATTGTTTCTACGTGGACGGGGTAAAGATCAGAATGGACAAGTGCAATAGAGTTCAAGGACCATCATTCTTTGATTACGATAAGGTATGGTATCTTCAGTGAATATACTCTTAAAACGATTCAGTTAAAACTGACAAGACGAAAGGGTCAGCTGGGTGCAACTATTATTTTCGTCATTTCTGACTATTTTTAAAGTCATTTTTTACTATTTTCTAGTCGGATTTTGACTAGTAGACAGTCAGTTTTGACTAGAATATAGTACAATATTTGACTAGACATATTAGTTGTACCCAGCTGACCTTTAATCTAGTCATTTTGACTGAATTGTTTTCAGAGTGAATATTGAAAGTGCGCCAAAGAGCATTTTCAATATTTGACGATGAATTAGAATTGAATGTTGAAAATTACCCGATCAGAAAGCGTCCCAATTCTAACACTAGTACCAGTGTCTGTTTTCAAAAGATAAGTGGCATTTATGATTGCCTCTGTGCCAAAGGCGTAAAATGTATGTTTCGTGCAAGATTTCACTTCTATATCATAATTTTTAATGAAAATGCAGCATTCTTCACTACCTTTGAATAATGCATGATATGAGGGACTTTTCTTTTAAGAAAAGTGCCCGAAAATCATATCCATGGTTTTTAGACCTGTAGTTCTTTTCATTTTCTCATTCTCTTTCAGGAAAACCAAAGAATCCAGTTGAAGAACAGCAATAACTGCCTGGACCATGATAGTAATGAACGAATGTTGTTTATCAAAGAGTGTGATAATGAGAGAGGCACACAGCAATTCCAAATAAACCCTCCCGAGGAAATACCGAAAGTCGCTCGGTAACACATACTTAATTAATTACCCTGTAGTGGTTAAAACTGGTAGTGCAGTTGCTGGTAATTTATTATTTTCAAATAATCATGTAATGGTAAATTAACTTTCGAAACCTCCGTACTACAGTTTTCGTATAGCTTCATCTGACAGGAAGAACAATTTGTGGCTTAAATACAAAGAGACGAAATGTTAAAGTTACAGATGAAAATTACAAATATTTGAGGCTTTGAACATAATAGATATCTTAAGTTTAAAGTTTATTTTGATTATAACCTCTTAATAATGATGATGGTGATGGTGATGATGATGATGGTGATGATGATGATAATGATGATGGTAATGATGGTGGTGGTGATGATGGTGGTGGTGATGATGATGATGATAGTAATGATGATAGTAATGATGATGATGATGGTAATGATGATGATTCACCGCATGTATTTTGCACCATATACAACATTCAAAGGCACCTCTTCGCAAGAAAAGCCCCAAAAGGTTTGGGTATTTGGGTATTTTGATAAGGCCAGTGAACTTTGTGTGCTTTATGCTTTTACTCAGAGATCATGAAATGCAACTGAAAGACGTCCTGGGAAGTACAGATAGATAGAGAATATTTAATGTTAGTGTCTCCATAAATATATATTTCTGTAATCACGATTAAGCGTTGTAGTGCATTGTATATCTTAACTGCATTTAAATTTTATCACCTTGTGTAAAGCCTTCCATGTCCACTTTGGGCAACTATCCCTTTAACGAGTCGAAATTGTTCGACCAGAAAGATATCCATAACTAAGTCGATATAATCATTCACTTTTGTTATATCATTCCACGTTATATTTTTAAAAAATCATGTCTTCCAAAACGTACTGCCGTTAATGATAATAATTAATGATAATGATAATAATAATAATTAATAATAATAATAATGATAATAATAATAATAATAATAATAATAATAATAATAATACTAATACTAATAATGATAATATTAATATTCTATTCTTGTATTGCGCATGTGTATATTACACATTTTCTAACCTCCATTGTCAATGTATGTTCAGAAGAATTGCTTTTTAGATAACATACTTTGACTATGGGGTAAGAAAATGTGTAACTTTCAAGAAAATTGAGAAAATGTGAAATTTAATGTACAAAGTGAATGGAGACCTGCTCGCATATGATATCATCAGTGTTGCCAACTTGCAGAGCCGAGAGTAATTTACTAGGAAATGTAAATGAATGTAATTTTCTTATTCTTTGACCAATTATGCTCATTTCTTTGCTAAAATGCTGTTCAGATTTATCTCCTTTTATTGAAATAGTGAAACTTCTAGGGTGGACTTTCCCTTTAAGGAAATGATTCCTGCCAGGTACCCATTTACTTCACCTGGGTCTAGTGTGGCAAATGTAGATTAATGTCTTGCTAAAGGACATTAGTGCTGCGGCAGGGATTCGAACCCCATACCTTGTGGTTAAATGTCCGGAGACTTATCCACTGGACCACAACACCTCTTATTATGCTTTCAAAACTGTTTTCCGTATACATTCATGCAAATGTCTTTCATTTCTTACGGGAATTATGTTTTGATTATGAAAGGTGTGAAACTTGGTATTTACGAAGGAGGTGTAATTGTTTGTAACAAATATTGTTGATGAGATTTTTCATCCAAAGCAATGATATTGATGATGATTATGTAAATAGGTCATTGCTAGGATGTTTTTTCATCAGTTTAGCTTTTGAAAAATATGTTATTTATTGTTCATGTTGATATGTCTATATATATGTTAAGACTTTCGTTTATGAATTTTCTTTCTTGTTCACAACTCAGTACTTTCTTTGATTGTGATTCGAGAAGATGTGGGCTATTCAAAATCTTATCTTCAGATCAGTGGTATATACTAAGGAACTGCTTAACATTCATTCCAAAGTGTTCATGCATGGAAAATGATTAGGTCAACACGAAAACGTGTTTAAAAAGCACAACTCGTGATCATTTGAACACGGTATAGGGGGGCTTATGTGGGTCAGGGCAATATAGTTCCTTATCTTCGTTCTGTACTCGTTATTACTTTTACTGAAATCCTCTTGTAGCTGTAGTTTACTTGCATTCTTCAATATTCATCATGGGTAAGTTTGTTCTATTCTCTGAAAGATTCATTTTCGTCATTACTAACACTCAAGATTCGGCCTGTACTTTTGAAAAAAAAAAAGAAATGTGGAGATATACTTTGTGTTTGAAAAAAAAAATGAAATCCAACCTTGAAAAGTTTCTATGAATATATCATGTATTACCGTTAGTGAAGTTCATATCTTATAAAAGAGTAATTCATATGCTTTCCAATGGTAACTGGTTCAGGTTTCCAGGGTAACGCATCACTAAACACCATTGTTTTCTAAATTTTTGTGCAAAATCCCAGTTACCATTGGAAAGTTCAGGAATTACTTTTTCATAATGGTATCCACATTCGAAGGAAAGAAATCAGCAGATATTATGAGAAAGAAAGGTTATTTTTTAAAATACTTTTATTGAACAAAATATGATGTTCTTCGATTACACGAGTTAAGATTTGCATTTTGACATTACAGCATTATCGATGCAATATGATAATTATTACTCCGTTCCTGATTTTATTATACAGTGGTCGCTGAATAAATAAGTATAAATAAATAGCTTAAAATATAATCGTGGCATAAAAGCACAGGTGTAAAATGCGAATGCATGTAATCATCATATTATGGCGATGATCCACATGCGTATTGAGTGCATTCATAATTCGACTCACTTATTTTTTAAAAAATGAAAAGGAGTATTTAAAAAAATCAACACTTTCTACTTAGAATTGAATTGTTTTTTACATTGGTCAAGAGAGTGCAGTGAGTATCATACAGTCTTATGTTTCCCAAAGATATAGGTAATCGAATGAATTCAGATTACACACTGGTAATACAACATTCTGAACGAGATACAGACCCGTAATTCATACCGATATTGAAATCAATTATTGATTGTTACACTGTTGATAGTGCCGATAGCAATCAGTTAATTAATTTTTTTGAAATACAAATTCATCAAAAGTAATATACATTTCATTTTACAGTTTCACTGCAGTTAAAACCTTTCCTTTTTGCTTATATGTGAACAGTGAATACATATAAGGCACTTTCATTTCCAACCAAATATATTGTTTCCAAATTAATTTGCATCGGCTGTATTATGTTTCTTTTTCAGTGGATATCATCCCATGAGTTGCTAATTCATTGTCTAATTTGACATAATATTGCGGTAATGGAGTTATGAAAAAAAATACGGCAATCTTGAAAATATCGACCTTGCATGCTCAAAATATAGACGGAGGTACAATGCTCAAAATTAATTTGAAAAATAAATTTAAACAAGAAAGGTTTGTAAAAGGAAAGAGTGAGGGGGACGAGACATAAAGTGAAAAAAATAGAAGAGAAAGAGAAAGAGATAGAGATACAGAGGGAAAGAGAAGGAGAAAAAAGGATATGGCGAGCCGTGTGCACAGAGAGAGAGAAAGAGAGAGAGAGAGAGAGAGAGAGCGCCAGAAGCGGAGAGGGAATGGTATGAGAAAGAGAATAGATGGTAGAGAATGAGATGCTGATGGTGATGAATGAAAAAAAAAAAACAATATTCAAGGCTTCAGCAGTCCTGCCAGTAGCAGATCATAGTTATCAATAGACAAAGCAACTGATAAAAATAAAGAAATTAATGCATATATGTCAATTGCCAATGATCAATAAATTTTAAACATTTTGGCTTCAAGAGTAGTTAAAGCATAATGCTGTATTACCAGTTATGAATAAATAAATAAATATATATATTAAGTGTCGTTGGTAAAGGTAAAGATTCTTTGAATAACAGGTTTAAGCGAGATCACTGATATAGTACTCTTAAACTTTTTTAAGTTAAAAATTTTAATTTCGTTGAATATATGCACTAAGTTCGTAAATTGCAGACAAAAGACAAGAAGATTTGCAACAAAAAATAGCTTTAAAAGATAAGCTGATGTTATCTAGTGCGCTTGTACTGTTAATTTTTACACCTATTTTGCATACTCACTTTGAAATTGCGGCGTAATACTTTTCTGCAATAACCTCATACATGTAATATCAACAGTAATAATCATGACAAATTGGAAAAAATCAATCCAATAAATGTAATACCCAAAAGAGATAAATTACCGGGGGGGGGGGGGGGGTCATAAAGCTGTTCGTAAAGTTAAGAATGACTTTACGAACGACTTGAATATGGCAAGCCAAATGGGGTTCCAAATCGCATCATCCAAAGGTGAAATATGCAGACGCAGATTAACATTACTTTTGTTTACAAACATTTTCATTGCGAAGTATATTTCTTGCCACAGTTAAATTGAGATTATACGGGAAATGCAGTCACACTTTGTTAAAACGTCAGGAAAAACTTTGGGCATCCCATTTAGTACTTCATCAAGTCGTTCGTAAAGTCATGCGTAACTTTACGAACTGCTTTATGAAACACCCCCCTGATCATTGAATAAATGAAAATAAATAATAATAAAAAAAAAAAAAACCCGATTTATAAGTGATACTGTTTTATCTTCATTGCAGAGCTGTATAGCACATTTGTGTCTTAATGCTGTCCTGGATTTCGTGAAAATGTAGTAATTTATATCCCCATCATCGTAAAAAATCTTGCATCTTGCAATGTAATGATTCTCTTCATACTTTTCATCATGTTCATAGATAGGTGTAAATGATTAAAAAGAAAAAAGCCTCCAAATCAACATGCAGGGCTTTCATTCCAGAAAATCACGATTAGAAATCTAGATACCCAGAAGAATAAAGTCCACATTTCTTCGACATCAATACTGACCCTGGTAAGGTAACGTTATGGAATCCTGCAATGTAAAACACTCCATGTAAATAGGCACACAAGGGTGAAGGCCCCTTAATAAAATCCATCGAAGATGTAGTCCAGATATCGGGTAAGATACTGAAGAAACATCACCACTGTTCGAAGGCCAAGCACTAGAATTCGATGAATACATACTCGGATGAGTGGCAGAACATTCTAGAAATAGCTCAGGAAGAATAAATATTGCAATGCCTCTGATTACATAAATAATGGCAAAGAGTACGACAAGCAGAACGGTCGATCTGAGGCAGAAATTTTCCGCAGTGTCCATTCTGGCGGAAAATGTTCGTAGTTTATAAAATTTTCGCGCTTCGTTTCGCGCTCTCTTGTTGCTACGCAACCATTCTAGTTGTCTGCCAAGTTCATGGATTCCGATGACGAGATCTCGGCGACCCTTGACCAGGAGAGGCTCGTCCTTTATATTGTCCATTACTAAAGTCTTGATCCGGGACCTTCTCCGGATCTGAAAGAACAAACCAACAACAAACAGATGTAATAAATCAATCACAGAGATCATTTGCAAGATTCATTACTTGGGTGCTATGCCTAACATTCTTAAACTTTGGGTTTGATTTCATGATGATCATGGTGCCGACGAATGTTTTATTAAATCTATCTACGTAAAGCAATTGTACGCCTGTAGATAAAAATCAAACAAAATGAAGGTTATACAATGGAAAAAAAAATACAGGAGTCATACTTTCTTTGCAATAGCGACAAATGAATTGAATATACGTTGCAAACTTGCCATGGTTAGGGTTCAGAAAGTATTCGATGCTTCGTTATCATGTTCCTGTACTGTCGACGTCCATGCGTTCTAAAATGAGAACAAATTCATTCCTTTCTGTGGTAACTAGTTGCCCTTATAACCCCAACAAATAGATTTTAAGCGTAAATCCTATTGAGCTGTTTGATTATAATGACAAAATGTGCATGCAGAGAGGAAAACAATATTGACTGTGCATATATACAAAGTGTCAACTTATTGAATTACAAAAGCGCTTTGCATGGAACAAACGAAGAGTGAAGAGACCAAACATGTTTCCGTGTAAGTTGACGTCATTGTTATCTGAAATGACGTCATAAAGAAGATTCATCTTTCTCCCACGCATTGCAGCAATGTTCACATACTGAAAAAAACAAACCCCATGTATTCTGGTATTGGGACAATCAAATGAAATACTGTATTTCAAAGGATAGTGGGCCTCCACTGTATAGAATAGTACCGGGTGTGACGATGTTTACAACTTTCGTAGGCGATTCATAGGTTATTGTCGCCAGCGAATTTGTAATTATTTCCTGTAACAGTTCAGGGCAGTATTGGCAAAATGTTAAGTCTGAGTTTCCCCCAATATTCCCCTAAATAAAGTGCGCTTTGCTATTCAAGCTATCGGGAAACTTTGTCCGGCCTCCGTCTCCCTACCCATTCAAAATGTTCTAACAAAAGTTGGATAAGTGAAGTATATTTTTGAACTAGCCTGATTATTTTGTCACGGACGAACATTTGACATATATTGAAAGTTTGAAGGCTAGGCCTCTAAAAATTAAGTAATGAAATGTGTTGAGCTATTTCATGTTTCATTTTGAAGGGCACCACAGAAGGAGTTTAAATTGGATTAGATTCGGTTCCTTTGGCCCTCCACTTAAACCAGAATCCATAAAACGATCAATGTCACGGACAGAAAAAAATGTCATTCTTAACCGACCAGGCTTACTAAAAGGCATCATAATGTCGATTTGAAATATAATACTTGAGAGTTTGGAAAAATGGCAGGGGTTTGTTTCATAAAGCTGTTCATAAAGAGTCGCATGATGTTACGAACCACTTGAATATGAAGTGCCAAATGGGATACTTGGAGTTTTTCCTGACGTTTTAAAAAAATGTGACTGCACTTCCCATAATCTTAAGTATACTGTGGCAAAAAGTATATTGCCAATAAAAATATTTGTAAACAATAAACTACTACATGTTTCACCTTTAGCTGATTTGATATATATGATGACCGATAATCCCATTTGTTTTGTCATATTCAAGTAGTTCGTAAAGTAATTCTTGACTTTGCGAACAGCTTTATGACCCCCCCCCCCCCCTCCTCGGTTCGATAAATAAGAATGGCTTGAAAGAATACAGTGATTAACTCCCGTTTATAAATCAATTCAGTATAATTATCATGAGATTGAAATGTCTTGTAAAAGAAACAATACCTTAAAACTTGCGTTCACTTCACTTTAAGATACTGACGGGTAGCAATGCTTCATCTCATTTTTGTCAATCACAGTGCACCTCTGCCCCCCCCCCCCCCCTCAATCCTGGTCCCACATTACATGCTTTATAATACGGCAAAAACAAGAAAGGGTGGTCGAGGTGGCATAGTGTCAATATTTTGAAATCCATTTTCACGTTTCTTGAAAGTTTGTTTATGAGAAAAATCATGATCACGGAGTGTACTCTATCTCCATTTTACTCTATCAATATTTGAGCGTGAATAGTGTGGCCTTGTATCTAGATACATGGAAGATGCATTATCTTAATTCATGGGAACATTGAAAGGTTTTAGAATTTGAAAGTGACTGAATACCACCGCGACCAGCGATTATCAGGTTCAGTTTTGTATCCATTGCGTTCTTTTACATATCTCTAAACCATAAACCCAGAAGTTATCATTCATAAATTCAAATGGTGTCCAAATTGAGGGCGTGTCCAGAATTTAACTGTATTTAACTGAAAGTATAATCCGATTATCGGCAAAGAGTTGATAAAAAAAATGTCTTTAGCGTTGAAGAAGGAAGCATGAGTTGCCCAGGTCGTGTTGTAAAACATCAATTCATTATTCATCATGGATGTTCATGTGAGTATGCCATTGCCGAATACGTAGCCATGAAATAAACATGGCTCAGCGGAGTCTGCTAGATCCGAAATCAATACCTAGGTTACGCTACCCCCCGGGACGCCACCCGTCACTTAATTACTAGATTCTGCAGGACTGTCTATAAAATGCAGCGAAGACTGCTTGATGCTGTTCAACAGCACTGAAAACATCCCATTTCAAACAAAATTAACCTTAAAAATACGAAAAAGAAAAAATTACATATATTTCATAGACATTTTGAAATGGATGTATCCTCGATTTGCATGTCCCTTCTGAATTTTTTCAGATACCGATACCAGTAGAAGGTGCAACACAATTTATTTTAATTAATATTCGATTTTCATTTTAACATAACGGCCTATGCGTATAATTATGTTTGGAGAGCCCGCAGGGTGCGACACAATTCATTATTATATTTAATTTTCATCTGAACATAACAGCCTTTGTGTACATATTTGGAGAGCCCACAAGGCAAGCGCTATCGCTTGGTCAGACTTCCTTCGTATACTTCAACGATTCTTTAAAACTGTCGTGAAAGTTAGCAGGACAAAAAAATATATAAAAGATGATAATTGATATACCCTAATTATCTCCTTGAGGTCTCCAACTTCAAAACCCGATTTTGATTTCCGTGTAACCCTTCGGAGTTGGTTCTTCAAGTCTAGATCTCCCATCCTGCAAGCTGACTAAAGTCCTGCCCCTGAAACAAGGCCTGGCGCCCCCTCCTCAGTCCTGTTCTAACAATATATCATATATGTTGGTCAAGTACGGTTATATCCAGTAGAAAAGGTGGTAATTTTTGCACTTCAGTCTGAGGAAGTAATCCAAAGGCGTGTTCAGATCACGTGCTTTCAAGTGAACAAATCCACACCAACTTGCCACTTGAAACATGATGGACATGGAGGCTTAGATATCCTTGTGAATATATCCTACAAAAGGTTGCAAACACCGTTGGCAATCACATCACCACGCGAGGTACACATTACCGTTTACCTGTCGTCGGAAATGTTCACATCTCTGGCACCTTCTCCCCCGTCCTTCTCCTGGTTTAATTCCAAGAATCTTGACAACAGAAGTTATAGAATAGTGCAAGGGCATACAGAGAATAGAGCCGAGGACAGAAGCAACAAACAAAATCATATATGAACCAAACGCTGAAGTTACACAAATGCAGGCTAAGAGATCAGTGAAAGTGCAATATCTGCACTGGTAGTAGTTCCTCTCTTGTCAACGAAGGTTCAGGGGATCTTTTTTTTTTCACAAAGGTGCTAAAAATGTGCCTATTGTCCCCCTATTGTTAGCATTCACTCGAGTATTATATATAAAACACGTCCCCTCTGCTGGTTCTAGACTCCCATGCACTTCCGCAATATCGACTAGTATACCAGATCGAAGTGCAACATGGCGTTAAACAATTATTATATGAGTAAGGGCGAGCATGTTAAGTAACTACTTTAATTACTTAATTATTGATCGTCAATGTTGAACGAACCAAGGGCTTAGAATAAGGCTTCCTTCAATTAATTAAAAGTAGTTATTTTTGTAACAAAAGAACCCGAAAATTAACCATGTTATCAGGTTTGCATGATACTCGGAGATGTGCATTTTATGTTCTGATGTGGCATAGGCATGTGATGTGCAGTTCCGCTATCTAATTTTGTTCTCCTACCTAGAACTTAAAAAAATTGGTTCAATTCCAGACAGTTTACTGCAAAGGGTTAGAACGTCACCCTCAATTCTGTCACCTCCTTTCGAATATAACCGACAGGTTCCATTACGGAGCTCAAAATGCAGTCCCAAAGTTCGTCAACAGCCAGCAAACCGTTGTGTTTATGTTGCAACATGCAACTCAAACAGGATTACCAGATGTTTTGGGATATCATGAAGGCCTACACTCGTTGAAAACACACTAATCTGAATTCATTCTAGGCAAAACTGAACCGTGAAGTCCACATTCAGCTAGCGCAATTTCAAGTCCGCTTCCAACTCTAACAGCTTCGGGTGGCAAGAATACTCAGTAAATGATAGCACAAAATGGTGAAATGATGAGTTGAGAGGACTCTAAAATATGTCCAGTGATGACGGGATAGTAGTCACCTAATCCACTTGAGATGGTGACTATATGTTGACCTAAAGGTTGTTCTGTGAAGTACATAGTAAATAGGATGTCGTGAATTGATCACAACGCTCAAAATCCCGATCTAAATTTAGTTCACAGGCGCTAAAATAGCACTGCACTATTTTTTAAAAACAAGATTTATTGATTGTGCTAGAAACTATTGATTTTGTCGTTCCAGACATCCGCGGTTGGAAGTGTAAAGTATAAACCTGTGCAAAATTTTGTTTATAAAAGCTCCTATTTAAGTAAGTCAACAAGGTTATTGTTTTGAAAAGGGATTCAAACGTCCAATTAAAAAAAAAGTTTGTGCAAAGTATGTTTAATCCGTCGTCCCGGCTAGTATGTTACCATCCAATAAATAAGCAATTTCATATGATTTTTATTTACATTTGAATAACTCTGTGTTTTGTACATCAAATTCGTATACTGTTCTTTAAACAAAAAATCACAGAGACTCATGTTATTATTCACCATTTTGTTTTTGAATGTGCGAAAAGGAACACCAGTAAAATCAAGGGTTAAATTTCCGAAACTGTGCCTGCCAATGCCATGAGGGATCTCAGCACAATCATTGACCTAAAAGCAGCGTAATAACTGCGTTTCATTATTCGCATTTAACAAAAGATTGGGATACCAAATACGGAAAGCATTATTGCCATTGTAACGAGCAATCGTTAAAACTCCTCAGCCATGTCAGCAACTTTTGAAAATAATACCAAGTGCATGGCGGAAAAGATATTGGGTAAAATTTTACTCACCAAGAGGGTAATTATAATTATGTCAACCCAACTTTGGGCAATATCTTCACCCAATGTGGGAACCCTATTCATATAATTCATATAGGGTAAATATAAAGAATGATTACTATAACTCTCCTGCTGGAGACAAAGGAACTAATTAGTGAGGGTTGAAAATTTGTCAATCTGTCGGTTAAGCGAATTTGGAGTCGCCGAAACCACTGGCCCATCTCCGTGGTTTAGTGGTTAAGGCATTGGCGTTCATAGCCCGGGTTCGATTCCCGGCGGAGACATTTTTTCAACCTTTGCAAAATTTCCAAAATGGTAGGACAGCTCTGGGGAACTTTGATTCATGCTACGCTAGTATTCTCTCAATTGTCTCTCTCTCACACACAACACACACACCCATATATATATATATATATATATATACATACATATATATATATATATATTTATTGCCATGAATATGATTTCAAAATATTGTTCATTATCTTACCCATTTCTCAGTATTGCAAAGTAATATGCTCTCCCTCCGAGGAAAGTTTGGAGTGGCCGACCCATGGAGCATGTTAATATCTTCGGGGATTCAACAGGCACCAGGCATAATCATAGACGCTAAAGATACGCAACTGCTCAACAATCTACAAGGCTGATATTTCTCCCTTCTTATCAGACGATATATCACAGGAAATTAAACATGACAAAAACATGCAACAGGTATACGATGCTTTGATACAAATCGACTTGTTGATTTGGAATATTGATTCAAGCGAATTCCATCACTGATCATGCTGATCGACGCATAACATCTCTCGCGCTCATCCTCGTCGTGCAAACTGCAGGTTTCTCCTCCTACTGATCCGTCTACCAGTTTTTTTCACCAGCCGAATAATATCCCCGCCTGTCAGATTTAGAAGAGACCTAATTTGATGCATGTGACACAGTTGACATTTTATTGTTATATCCGATGTTATTTTAGAATGAAATCCATTCCCCCATCCAGCTGAGAGCTAAACAGGGAATGTAATTTCAGTGGTTACTGACCTGTGAGGTCAAACACGACTGAGCAGACGACTGTGTCAGATCGCTCCAGACCATTATAATTTTTCATAAATAAATGAAAAGTAGTCAGTGATTGCAAGTCAGGTGATTAAATCTTTGTCTAATTATTTGGTGTACGCAGAATACGGACACTATGAGGGCACCCGTTTATAAGCGTGGAATTGGCGGGGAGGGGGGGGGGGGGTCATGAGAATCGGTGACACAAAATCCAAACCGAAAACAATATACATATCTATATACAAAAATGATTTATTCGATTATATTCAATATAGTTATAAACAGAAATCTATAGAGCCTATAACCTTGAAGCTTGAGGGACTTCAAATGCCACAAAACCCCTGCACGGACATGAAGGTGGCCCCCTGGAGTTCATTTATTCATTATTTCATGTTTTATGCCTACAGAGAGAGTATCTTTATATCTGCTATTTTAAAGCCCGAAGCTTTGGAGGGCTTTCTCACTGCACCCCTGCCGGAGTTGAGAAAATTGGCCAGGAGCCTGACATCCACAAACGATCCAGGGCACCGTAGGATAAAACTTACCATATGGTGACTTTGCCATCAACCATGGCAACATTGCTAAACAGTCAATCAAATGCAAGGTTTCCATGGAAGTTACCATTGATGGCGAAGTTACCATCAATGGTAATTTTTATGCAATGGGGCCCCTGATGCACTCTACTCCAACCTCCTCCCCTCTTCCCGCCCCGCCTGGCCGCCAACCCCGCCCCTCGTCCATGTCGTTTTTATTAACATTCTGGTGTTATCACTAATGGTAAAACAGTTGAACGACTTTATGAAGTCAGGCTAGTCTGACTCGAATGCAAAACAAGAAAAACAAACATAATTATCATGGCACAGAAATGAAAAACAAACAAATAAACAAAACAAAAACAGTAACAAAAGGAAAGGTAGAAATTAAAGCAGGAAGAAGCAAAGATGATAGACTAAACGTACCCACATAATTGCAAATGCAGTAATCGGACCTGATAATGTATAATACAGTAATGCTCTATATTCAATTCGTGCGAATATCAATACCCTACAATGTATGTACCATGTACCCAATTTATCAAGGCAACATATTCAGGTAAGAGTATCAGAAAAATGAACTACTAATACTGACAGCATTTCGTATCTTTACAAACTGCTTTGACTACATTTACGAAAATCCTCTAAGGGGTTAACCTCGATTTCATATTTATTCTTTGACTTTTGAAAACTACAGTACTATATCGGGCCCAAGTCTACTGAATTGCCATGCTGTATGAACTCTGACTATAAGTGATAAATGAGATCAAGTCATTTTAAAACGCGTTCAAAAATCGGTCATTAAAAATATGTTACATCATTTACATTGTTAAGAAAGGTGAACTCTCTAATGCCATTAGCATGCATCACGAACATTTGTAAATACCTAAACGCATCATTTTCAAAATGGTGATTGATCTCTTATTTCATTTATCACAGTGCAAGCGTATAAAAACCGAACATGAATACATAAAACAGAGCCTTGGATTCAGTTTCATTTTGAGCGAACAGGCATGTCACAATTCTTATTCTTGAAGTATATGAAGGTATACCAGTACTCGCCTATTGACGAGGTGGAAGAGACGTACTTCCTTGTATATTATGCATGTACACTAGTTGGTAAATATGCATTATCATGTTAAAGGTCATTGCGTGGAACTATGTATGAGGCGCCAGTATCAAAGACTTTAATACTCGGTGCAGAAATCGCTTTACTTACCATCTTCGCGATGGCATTCTCTGTAGTATCCACTTTAGGACAATCCAGGCCGTCTACCCTTAACGTGCTCGCCTTGGCCATGTCCGTTAGTCCCTCCTGGAAATAAGAGTTTTCGAACGATTTCGATCAGTGGAGGATTTGTCTGATCACGATTTGCAGGAGAAACGGTCTAGACAGAACATTGACCTTCTGCTGTTGAAGAATGGCTAAACAATGAACGAACTTGCTTCAAGGAGCGCTGAGCCAAGCTTTGCTTGTGCTTCGTGCAAAATGAAAGAGCCCTTCCAGGGGCGGTTGCCATAGCAGTTGTTTGGCTGCGTGACTTTTGTTCGAGTATATCTCACCACACCTCTCCATTTTAATGAGTTTCGTTTATATCCGGGTTAGAGATTCATAGAACAATTAATAAAAGATGACTGGGTTAAACATGCATGGGGGGGGGGGGGGCGGGCCGCAGAGCATAACAATAAACCCGCCGTGTGATTAACATAGTTTTGCGACGAGCTAATTAGATAGACATGTCCAATTAATTGACCGAGTTCGATGCCATGCCATAACATTCTTAATCAAATAAGTACGTTAACAAGTAAATCTAATTATATCTTCTACGGGGAAGGTAGATGGGTATATGGGTGGACTAACAGCATGGGATGGCATCAGTATACAATTAGCTGGATGATGTTGGCTACGACATGCATGGAAGATATCCATGTACATGAATTACATATGCTCTTTATTTGCAAAGTACAAAGATGAACAATAAAATGGTGCTGACTTTTTTCAAACAGTGGCATCTACGTGAGCAATAAAATCACATTAACAATCAAAACAGTGCTGTCAATATGACATAGATATATAGTGACAAAATTATACTGCAGTTTACTTTGCATGGTAAGGAGAGATGGAAACACATTAACACATTTTTAAAACTTAAAATTATCGAAACTGTCACTGTTCACCCCATTTTACAGTGCACAGTATGATCATCATTATAATTTCCTGCATGTATGCAGAGGATTTTCTTTATTTGTATTCATTTTTTATTTTTATTTATTTATTTACCACTTGTGGGACGGAACACCCTATCAGCAAATGCTGTTTTTCGTAGGGGTCCATACACACATAATAAAAAGAACAATATTCAATAACAAGATATAACAAGATAATGATAACAAAACAAAACAAAACAAAACATAGATAAGTGAAAATTATACAAAATACATAAGAAAAGAAAAGGATAACTAAGTCTATAGAACACATCGGAAATAAAGTTAAGGAGAAAAATAATTAGAATGTGTTGAAAAAAAGGAAACAACAAAGCAACACAAAGCAAATAACGAAAAAGAAAAAAAAAGGGATAATTATACTGACAATTTGGATTGATTTTGTTAACCTTTTGGTATTTTGATGATCATCGAAAATTGTTGATTTCATATCAATAAATTTGATGTGATTTGATTTCTAACTATAGGGGAAGGGCACATGCAGGTACACGTCCCCCAGATCGAATTGTGAAAATAGAAAAGAGAATGAGAAAGGGTGAAAGAGAGCGTGGTGGAGAGAGAGAAGAGGAGAAAGAGAGAGGAGAGAGGGGAAAAGAGGGAGAGAGAGAGAAAAAAATTAATAACCTTGTTAATTTGCGTTTCATCCATCAAGTAGACCGGTGACCTTGTAGACCTCCGCCTCCCCATCATGATTCCTTACCAGTGTCCCCCTCAATGTATAAATCCTCACTACGCCACCAGTGGCATCATGGAATTTCTTTATGCATGCCAGCAGGAAATACCATGCCGCTAAGTACACCAAGTATTTGATATCAAAATGTGAAAAGGGAGTATATTATTTCCTAAGGGCAAATACAGATCAATTGATAAAATTATGTGCAGCGAGGAAGGAAATTAAAGGCTTACAGGAGAGGTTCCTTGGTTGGAAAGGAATACCATATACTTAGCTGCTTATAGTAAGAGGAAGAGAAAATAATGAAGGAAATTTGATTGGAAAAATAATCAACAAATAATTACAATACATGTAAATGTATTGTAATCTATTGTGTAGCTAATAGTATGAGACGGAGTAGTTAAAATATTAAGTTCACGGGGCAAACATTTTCTTCCTTATTTTTGCTGTTACTCATTGGAGTGATGCTATGGTGTTATATCCCAATGACAAAATTACTGTAGAATGCAAACTAGACGGAATTGCATATGGTTGATCTAAATTCTGATTCAAAACAATAATTTCAAAAGCAAAATTAACACAATACAAAATGTCTTTAAAGGAAACTAAAACTCTCAAGTCAATTAGCTTTGAAATCAAAGCTATTGCAGAATAAAACAGATCAGCGAAACTTTGAACGAAATTGGACACGGAATAAGAAAGCTGTGTCTATATGAAATTTTCTGTTTTTGACACTTTCATAGCTGGTGATACAATCTGGGGAAAACTCTCGGCAATATGCATTGTACACAAAATTTCACATATTCTTTATTTTCTTGAAGAACTCTTTTTCATCGTCGATCCTATCCCAGTTGTGGAGAAAACACTCCCTACATTATATATCTTGAGTTTGGCTTAAGAAAATGTTTAAGTGTGCACAAAAAGTATCGAGAGTTTTCCACAAAATGATGTCGTCACTAGCTTTATGGTGGTGTCAAAAATGTCATATAAACAATTTCATATAGCCGTAACTTTCTTATTCCGTGTCCGATTTTGTTTATCTGTTTTATTCTGACTTATTATTTGACTTGAGTTAAATTGTTAAATGGTTGGTTATTTTTTACCTGACTGCTAAGAAAGCATGTGAATATGCTTCTTAGTAAGCAGCCAGGGGACCGACGGCCTTAAGTCACCTCCGAAGGACTTGGTAATGAGGAATAATACCTTACCAAAGGGCATTAGCGCATTCACTTGGTTTCGAACCCGGAAACTCCCGGTTCCGAGACCACTGCTCTACCACTGAGCCACAGTGCCTCCTCTGTGTTTTAGTTTTCTTTAATACATGTAGGGCTCATGCCATGGACAGAATGAAAATATAGGTCGTGTCGTGAAATTTTATGAACGCTTATATACGAATTATAATTATCTGCTTTAATTATCAACAAATAATTAGTTCGTCAAATTTTCAGCCATCTGCGCATAAACTCTATGAATGCAAATCATGGTTGACGCATATTTTAATTAATCAACCTTATAGGGTAAAATTTTCATTATTTTGCAGGTACTTTAGACAATGCTTTTAATTAATCAACCTTGGTAAAATTTTCATTATTTTGCAGGTACTTTAGACAATGCATGCAATTTTCATCCTTTTTAAAAATTAAAGTATATTCACTGAAAATCTGTTCACTCGTCGGTCTTGCTATAACCTTCATATTCGGAATCTACTGACAATCTATATGTTACAGTCATGATGCTGACTTTCACTTCTTAACATATTTTAAAAAACGTACAGGAACAGAATGAGGGAATGCAAGTGTTTAGTAACCTCCAACCTCCAAGTAACCTCCAAGACATCGTGCTCATTACAGGCACACCTCAGTCAGACTCTCTGTCACTGTAGACTGTGATTGACAGTGATTGATGATTATGAAAAGGGCCCTTCCTAAATAAAAGTGTTGGCAATCCCGAAGAGTGAAAAATTGATTTTAGAAACAGGCGTTTGAAGAAAATTTGGTCAGTGACGTGTGGCATATTCCTGTTTCTGAAATCAATATTCGCTCTCTATATCATTATATCATAAATTTTATATTCTTTATTCCATGATCTGTTTATGTTTAAAGTATATAGCCTTTTTGTTGTAATATTCACTAGTCTATTATGTTTAATCATACTGTTCCGAGAATGCTATAAAGTTCGAAGTATAGTAACTTTGTTGAAATATTTGATAGTCTCTTATGCCCACTGTCATTTTGTTCGAATTATAAAATAAGATAAATAAAATTCTGACGAAATTAAAAGGGGATCTGTCATAGATGACAGACCACCTAATAAAAAAACCCACACAATCCATTCAAACAAACAACAAGAAGACAAAACATGACAACAGAGAAGCTTGACAGGTATCTTTGCTGCCATGACACCCTTGTTGGTCTACCACGGTTTCTTCAGCCCTGAAAAGGATGCGTTCAGTCTAGAGCTGTCCTTGCAAGCGAATTTGGTGGCATGCGACACATATCTCAGCACTTCCAGTGCCGTGTTGCCTCACTAACGGATGTAGTGGCTGTTCTCTTCCAAAGATCTTCATTTGCACAAATCCAAAAGATACTTTCTTCCATGCATTGAAGTGGCCTTCCATCACTCACAGTATAGGATGCTCGAGCTGGACATTAATTGCTCTTAATCGTCGATCGTTTGGATATAAGCCTCTAGAAGATCTCCAAAACAAGGTTTGGTTTGATATTGTGAATTAGGTGGTGACTTCAGCATCGCTGTCAATATAATTATGTTGTCACCTTTAACTGCTAAGGTAACTTTTGTCATAGTTCTTTAGGAGTACATTAAAAAGGGATTTCAAAAAGGCGCCCGAGAAAGCTGACAACTTTCATTTTTATTATCATTGTTTTTATTTATTCATTAATTTTTTGCTTGTGTATGAAGATCTCCACCCATTCCCACCTATAGCACTCAGGTCCGCCACCCCGTGATGATATCCTCCACAGCATCGTGTCCCCGTTTACACCAGACGGAGAGTGCACGGCTGAAGCGGACGTCATCAAGGCTAGCTGTTGACTCCATTGGTCTATGAAGGGAGGATTGCTGGGGACATGTAGAGTTTGGTGAATTTTCCCTAGGGTTTGATATGTTTCCTAAAATGCCTACAATGACAAGTCGACTGCTCACGACCGAATATCAAAACATGTCCCTATTATAGTCTGATCAAAACAGTCTCCACATCTGTATAGGTCGTCACAATGATTCACCTTTGACCCCCTTTATTTCCCGCACGATGATACTGTACGCACGTGTACGTTCTAGTATAGTTGTTGACACACGTGTAAAAGCACCCTTATAGGTCACTGGTCCATGTTGTGGCTGTATTGATTCAATAGAATAGCATATAGTGTAGACGCTAGACTTACATATAATTTCGTCCTTTCTAATTCTTCCAGTGCCTGAGTCACAAGACAACAAACTATACAGGACTGTTAAGTCTTCTGTTCATCGTTGTGAACTGCACAACTAGCAAATAACATGTGACATTGTCATTAAGAATATTATTCAGGTTTTAGCTTCTCCAGCGTAAGTGCCATAGCATTATCCTATAGTGTTTTGAGGAGGTATACAAGAGGCCTTTTCTGTCTTTGATATTTTACCGCTTGCGTTTTTCGAGCAGGACAATAACAGTGCTGAATTGGTAGCAATTTGGGGGTAGCAATATGGAGAAGAACCACAGAACAGCCATCGCAGTACATGGCGGTGCTTGGGCCATACCCGATGCACTGAAGGAGGACAGCTGCAAGGGAGTCCAGAGAGCTGTCAGGGTAGGCTATAAGGTGTTGCAGGAAGGAGGGACATCGGTGGACGCTGTGGAAGCAGCTGTCAGGGTTCTAGAAGATGATCCAGCATTTGATGCAGGTAAGGATACATCGTATTGTGACGTAAATTTATCTAGAAATTTAGTAACACAAAGTTGTTGGGGTTTTTTTAGCGGTGGGAGGGGGGGGGGGGGGGGGGGGGGAAGGGGGCTTAAGGATCCGTCGGATTAGTTCTATCGATGTAGTCATGGTAATTATGGAATCGTACGACCTGTAGGTGTATCTGCTGGATTATAACAACGATGCTGATGATTATATTCCTCGATGAAATGATGATGATAATAATAATTTAGTAATGCTAATAATCATAAAATGGTAATAATGGTAAAAGTAATAATGATAATGAAGATAATTATGTTATTATTAGGGGCGGCGGAACATATTTTGGAGTGGGGGCTGACTCCAAAACAGGCGGAGTCCAGGGGCTGTAGGGCCCCGCCCCCTGCAGGCCCTGGGTATTTATGGTTTTGCAAGCCGCTATGGAATGAGCAATTTACAATTAAGATATTAAGTTTTTACAATTAATGTTTTTAAGCCGACATTGTGGGGGAGGAGCGGCCATCCCAGCCCCCGCTTCCGCGACCCCTGATGATCATGATTGCTATCATTGTTATTAGGTCTATTGTTACTTTTATCATATTGTTATGATCATGGTGGTGATGATGGAGTCGCGTATCGTCAATTCATCATCTTTAATACCACGGCCTAGCTATTGCTATTATTCCTACTACCGACGTAAAACATAACAGTAGAAAGACGCGACTGGGAATCGAACCCTGAACCCGACCATGTGACCAACTCACCAATACTGCAACTCACAAGCTTTAACTGATGATAAACTTGCAGGAACTGGTTCCGTTTTAAATTATGACGGCGACGTTGAGATGGATGCGATCATCATGGAAGGGAAGGAGCTGAGATGCGGAGCTGTGGCTTGCGTCAATAACATCAAGAACCCTATCTCACTGGCGAGGAAAGTCATGGACCAGGTAACTTGAATCTACTAGTAATGCTAGATTCCCACTGTCGTGCGACTTGTCACGAACGCCACGATTGGCCATTCCTAGCTGATCGTGGAACTTTCACGTCTGGGGCAGCGTTATCCTTTCCCATTTTGCCTCTACATGTAGCACCCTTGGATGGTATTTCTCAAAGGCTCCAAATCGTTACAGATCACGGGTGATCGTGCGATCCCAATAGAGCTTAATGAGTTTTTTGTCTTTTCCAAGGTTGATTCCGATAACCACGGTTTCAAAGTTTGATTAGATGCGATCTGTCGCGATTTTGTACGATCTGATGTGATGATCACGTTCGACAATTAACCGTATTGATTGCAGAAAATGTTTGAACCGTCCAAAATTTGTATACGATCAACACGACTGCCACGTTTGACCTCAAGATCTGATAAGATCTGAAATGATCATCACGATGACTCCACGATTAAGACCGCGATTTAAATCGTGGCGCGAATCTTGATAGTGAGAACATAGCATTACTGATCACCATCCTCATTGCAAAGATGCACACTATAACAGAAAGAAGTTTTCGTCCAACTGCGGTCGGCTTGTGGATATTCCCTCCCTGGCCATTTTGTAGGAACGTTTCAGGTAATGGACTTTAGGCTCAGGCATTTAAATGCAGAGTACACAGATGTCTCCTTAACCTATGTGTCGTGATTTTGTTATCTGAAATTTGCAATTGTTTGTTCCGTTAGTTTTATATTACATGAAGTTAATTATTTAGTTAGAGAAGCAATGGACCATTTTGATTGGCCCACCGAAGATCTCTCTGAGAGACTGCTACTCAGAGGATTTAATGATTCCATTAATGTCGAGAGAGACTATATTGTTAACTTTTGAATCGAAAAAAAAAAACCAACTACCCGCCGCAACAATTGGTGGGTGACTTACCTCATAATAGCCTACTCAAATATATGACCACACTGTATGGTAAATAAACTAGAACGAATCTAATTCCCTTTCAAATTACGAATTATTCATTTTATGATCTTAATATGATCCCATTACTGCCAGAATCAGCCCAGAAATACATCTTCGTCACAAATCCAAGGGTAGGCCTACATGAAGTTATACTGGTACTAATGTCATCTCGTACGTAAATATATATATACAGTATATATATATATATATATATAACGAGATGAAATGGATATATATATATATATATATACGAGATATATTTACGATATATATATATATATATATATATATATATATATATATATATACACATTTACGAGATGATATTAGTACCAGTATAACTTCATGTAGGCCTACCCTTGGATTTGTGACGAAGATTTATTTCTGGGCTGATTCTGGCAGTAATGGGATCTTATTAAGATCATAAAATGAATAATTCGTAATATATATATATATATATATATATATATATATATATATATATTCAAATTTAGGGTTCCTTAAATGTTTTTATTAACTATAATTCAGGTATTGTTTAAATTACAGTGTACCCAATTTCTACTTCTCACGTCTCACTGAAAACAGCCATTAAAGCATTAAAACTCGCATTAGTGGTTAATTATCGCAAACCACAGTGAAAATACTGCAGTATCGTTACAACCACCATCCCACCAAACTTTATTTGTTCTGTCAGTAATATCTGTCAGTAATATGACCTCATGGTGACATGCATTATGAAGACGGGGCAAAGTACAAACATAAGAAAACAATGCACCGGCGTAAATCTACTCTGAGGAGTGGGGGGAGGGGGGGGGGGGGGGACGATGGATTCTTTTGCTGATTTTTTTTTTCAGTCGAACTCACACTTAAATATAAACACACACCTTCACCCACCCCACATACCCCCTTACACACATTATAATTTTCATGTTGCGAGCGAGCGAAGCGAGCGAGAGAAAAATAACATTTTTTTTTTCTGGTTTTTAATCGCACTTTCAAATAGAAATTATAAAACATGTTGGTCGTTTATGACAGATTATCACATATTTTACTGAATACTAAAAATATCATTTCTTCCTTAAAAAGTGTGTGGGGGGATATTTGTACACGCCATCCCCCTCTCGAAAAAGTGGGGGGGGGGGATATATCCCCCCTCCCCCCCCCCTCTCCCCTGGGATTTACGCTAATGCATAGGAGCAGAAAGGGCTTGGGAACTACCTCTTTGAAATTTTGACATAACACTATAACTAGAATTGCTAATTATGCACACTAAGAAAAAAAGGTGCAAGTTTGCACCTTAAATGCAACAATGGCAGCACCTTTTTGGGTGCAATCTTGCTCCCTACATGAAAAAGGGGCAAATATGCACCTTTTTGTTCTTGTTTGCACTCGGAAATGCCCGTTTGCACCCTAAAACGTGCAACTTTGCACCTACAGGGTGCAGAAATTTTTGCGTTCAAAAAGGTGCAAATTTGCACCTTTTCCTAAAGGGTACAACAATATGCACCCTTTAGGGTGCAAAATGTAGCTAACTGCACCCTTAAAGGTGCAAAAAGCTTCTTAGGGTGCAAAGTTGCACCCGAAAAGGAGCTCCCAGTGTTGCATTTGAAGGGTGCAAAATTGCACCTTTTTTTCTTAGTGTGTGTGTTTCATAATCATGGGCGGAAATTTGTCTTGAAACATGAAAGAGCAGCATCTGAAAAGCAAGCAAGCCGGGTGAAAAAGTCAGCTTCTTCGCTTTTAAACTAAAAAAAAAAAAATCCGCGACATGTCAAAGATTACAAAATAATGGAGAGTGGGGAGATTTTCCTGCTGTCTGCATTCTCGGAATTTGTGCCCAAACTCATAATGTAAGCAGACCTTCCAACCATTCTGAATTTGGAGGAAAGAATCTGAATTTTGACCATTCCAAGCTCTTGTTTCATTATGATTTTCCTATTTTTCTTGATAAATTTACTACACACTCCTATGGGAAATGCAGTTTCTTTCCTAATTTTTGAGCAAAATCGTCCCTATTTTTCAGCAGAAAGGTTGGGAGGTCTGATGTAAGGGAAAACAATTTATTCTTTTGAGGGGAAATTTTTATCTGGCATTAAGTCTTGCGAGCGAGACGAAAACCGAGTTTTCAAAAAACATTTCCCAAGATGCTTGTCAACCTGACCAAGATGAGACTGTGGAACATCTCTGTTCAGCTGAATGGGCCTTCGGACTCGTAAGACCGTTGGTTCCTGGTAGTTCCTGGTAGTCCCTGTATTAAATCTATAGGAATAAGAAAATGCAGTTGTAAATGGGTTAACTTTCGTTCTCGTTTGCCGTTTGTCACATAAAATGTCCCCATAATTACCACACTCCATTTCGAGATTCAACTCGTCTCAGTTTGATCTTTCAACCTAGACGGACCATACACTCCTCGTTGGACATGGAGCCAATAAGTTTGCGGCAGAGATGGGTATCAAAGAGGTGCCTACCTCCGATCTGGTCACAGAGGAGGCCAGGAGAACGTGGGAGGAGTATCGCAAGTTTAAGAAGACGATAGACGTTTTCTTCTCCAGTCGGTGAGAGCGATTTAAGGAGTCTTCCCTTGTACAAAAGTATGGCACCCATGGTAATAACATAGTAATTTGATGGTATACGTTCAAATTACCGTGGTGTACCGTCAAATTACCATAGTGTTGTACCTTGAGTACCGTGGTACTTTTTTTACAAGGGTTGCATCACGGTTTCCAACCTATATTAGCAGGACCTGTTGATTACCCATCACAATTAAAGTGTAGATTGTAGGATATCCTTGACAAGGATGTTGCCATAATTCAGGGGGTGTTCGATGGATTTGACATGTATGTTTGCATGTGTTCGACATTGTACACTCTAAATTTCTTAGAGTTGAATCGGGAACAACTCCCAAATTTGATTTAAAATCTGAATTCAGAAATCGATCTTATTGCATTGATTATGAATTCTCAGTCTCATTTTGAAGTTGTCCCTATTTTAAAAAAAAAAAAAAACCAACTTGGATTAATTCATAATCTAAGACATTAGGGGTGTTAGTGGTGAGCATTTGTGAGAGAATTTTTAAGTCGAAAATTTGTTGAATACTTATCAAAATATTAAATTTTATAAGATGCGGGGGTTTATTCTTCCCATTATCATCAAATGACCGGCAAAGGGTCAAGTAAATAAGACAAAGCGCATGCCCACTCCCTGGCCTACTCCTCTCGCTGCCAGTACGACAAGATTGGGATTTTATTCCTGCTGGTATAAATCTATTATTTGTACAGACCAGAAGCTGGGCATGAGACAGTAGGATGTGTGGCGGTTGATAAACAGGGCAACGTAGCCTGTGCTACCTCGACAGGAGGCATCTCTGCCAAGAAGGTCGGCAGGGTGGGCGATACCCCTATTATAGGTAAGAGGCTTCATTTCTCTTGAAAAAAAATCTCGCTGGATCTTACGGCCTTCATACGCGAACTTGAATTTGAACTCTATTTTCCAGTTTCAAGTAATAGTCATTTCAAAGTTAAATCTACACTGCTGATTTATAATGTACAATAAAAATTATAAATAACCAAGCATACATGTGTATATCTCGTTTATTTCATCGAAGGAATTTACACAATATCTTTCTTTTACATTCTCTCTTATTCCTGTATGAAGTGGATAGCATGGTGATCATATAAATCCTTTTAACTTTGAATACCTAAATAAATCAAGACTGCTCATGTAATGCTGATATTCTTTTGACATGTTTGAACTATTCATTCATGAAGTATTTTTTTTTTTTACTTTTCAAAGCATTTTTATTTTCTGTTGGACCCAGGTAGTGGGGCTTATTGTGATAATGCCTATGGTGCCGTGTCAACTACAGGTCATGGGGAGAATATCATGAAAGTTACACTTTCTAGGACCATCATCAGTTATATGGAACATTTAGGTATGGCAATGAAATTTCACGACCCCCTATCAATTACCTTCGTTTAAATATGACTTTCGTTCTATGACCGGTAAGCTTATAGCAGTGAGAAGCATAATGTTTGCAAGTTTATGAAATTTGTGAGGCGTCCTTCTGATAAATAAAAAAAAACGATCATGGCATGAAACTTGCTAGTATAATTTGGAGTATTTAAAAAAAAAGGAAAAACATTAAGCTGCATGGAATGACCACTATAGCGCCTCCTACACCACCAACCCTCTTTGACATGAATGTGATGGCCTTATCAGCCGCTTCTTGGGCAGATAAACCTGGAAAAGAAATGAGCCCATCCTGTGGCTCATGAAATCGTCGTGAAATCGTCGACACATCTTCTTTTGTATGTTCTTCGTGTGCTATCTGCTGAACTCTTACCTTCTCTGTACTCTACTCTTCCTGTCAATTTTTCTGCTTTTGATAATGATCTCCGAGTTATGGAAAGATGATTTCTGTTTCATTTCTTTTCCAGGTTTATCTGCCCAAGAAGCGGCTGATAAGGCCATCACATTCATGTCAAAGAGGGTTGGTGGTGTAGGAGGCGCTATAGTGGTCAGTCCAACCGGTCAGCTAGCGAAGAGCTTCAACTCGGAACGTATGGCATGGGCCTTTGCTTCCAACAACTCTGTTAGATACGGAATTGAACCCGAGGATGAAATAGATGGTGGAGCAGCACTATAATAAATCTGCAGGGGGAGGGGGGGGGGGGGGGGGGGGGGAGGGGTCATTTACTAAGAATTGAAATGAGATGGAATGATTCAGTGAGAATTCATTTTACCTGACTGCGAAGAAAGCTACGTGTTCTTGCAAGGAAGCTGCCAGGGGATCTCCTCGTTGAATTTCTATCAGACTTGGTAATGAGGATTAATGGCCTTACCAAAGCCCATCATGGTTTCGAAATTGGAACCTCCCAGCTAAGAAACCACTGCTCTGCCACTCCATGGATAAGCGCATTCGTTTTGCTTACTTCTCATCGTTTTCAAAATTTATATACCTTTCAATTTTATGCTCTGGGCCTATATGCGTAGGGATGACATCGCTTACTCAGGGTCTGTCACAGTTCATGATTTTGGATGCTCGATATGATCGCTCATGATATGTCTCCCTTCGCATATAGAAATGTACATGTATTTATCAAAACAATAAACAATAAACAAAACTAACATTCTGTCTGCCTGGTACTTTGTTCGAAAGTTTGCCCAGAAAGAGATGTATTTCAATCAATTTTTAAAAATGTATGCAATGTAGGTAAAATAGAATCAAACACCATCAAATCAATGCATAGAATACTGCCCTCTGAGTCAGAAGGACATGTATTGTTTCAGTACCGTGAATAATGCATGTATCACGTGTGTTCAGAAACCACAACTGTATTATGGTTTTTTAATTGAATGGAGTTGAAATACAAGTGTATATTTCTCCTTGAATGACTCTTTGAATTTCGATGTGACCGAATAATTGTTAGTTTTCAAAACAAACACATAACAAAAATAAAAACATCAGAGCTTGAATAAGATTAGTTTACAATACATAATTTATATTCTTGACAAAATTAAGGATTAATAATGGAATTTTTGATTGTGTCAATTTTGTCAATAAAATGGAATCCCTGTTATTCTCTGTAATTTGTCTAGTAAAACCTTACCTTATAAACTCTTGTATCTGAAACGAAATGAAGACATCTCAGCAAGAAGGTTCCATGACATTTGCTCCGGCGACAACAGCTCCAATGGAAATCTGCACGGTAAGCTAAACATAAAACCTAACCCTAAACCTAACACTAGCCCTAATCCTAATCCTCACATTATTCTCAACCAAAACCCCTATCACAATCCTAACCCTAATCCTATGTCTTTGGAGAAATTAAGACAGGAACAATTGTCGCAGGAGCAAATGTCGTGTCGCCCAGCAGAAAAAGATCCAAGCAGAAGTTAAAACGAGTACCGTTCCTTCAGTTTCAACGTAAACACTAACCATGCTAACAACGCTTACGATGACTAAGTACACACGTGTAATGTATGTAAACACTTGACTGTCTCAGAAGACTATTTTTGGACATACATTTACAATAAATATTTTCTCATACTGAAAAGCTATTTACTGAGTGAATGAAAGACATACAGGTATGTGTCTACCTTATGTGTTATGTTCTGTTACGCGAAAATTTTATTTTTCCTCGGACAGCTTTGTTGTTGTTTGACGGTTGCTTTTATTCATCATGTTTTGGCGTAATCCGTATTCATGAGCTTTAAAAACTTGAGAGAATGTGCACATAACATGTGTAACTATTAACTTATGAGAAGTGGTACAGAGTGAGGTAGTGAGATGCACTTTATACTACCAAACATATGCACTTCAATATTAACTAAAACTTAACATGTTGCTCTTAAGAGGACGTATGGGACTTTGAACGAGTATTCTCCTGTATTCTGACATATTTTTTTTTCATGATGGCCAATGTCGTCAATCCAGTTTATATTAAATTCAAGGAGACATTTTTTTTTTTTTTTTTTTGGGGGGGGGGCATGAAATTTGGGGAGGATATACACACTCACACACACACACAAAAGGTCCTTAGTTTAAATTTCTTTTTTGAGGGGGGGGGGGGGGGACATGCACAAAAAGTACTGATAACCCTCTTCCAAAAGGTCATCAGCTTATATATATATATATATATTTTTTTTTTTGGGGGGGGGGGGGGACATACCCTAATGTGTCCCTACCCTTAAACTTGGAGGGGGCGTGTCCCTTACCCCCCCCCCCTTGCTGATTGAAGCCCATGATGACGGCATATTAAATCATTTAATATACTATTGTCCCATGTTTCTATTCATCCACAAGGATTCTGAGAGTCAAAACCCTACAAAATGATGGACGGATTTGAGTACCGCTTTCTCTTATCTCCTTGTAGTACTATAATGCATAATATATCTGTAGAAGACAGCAGTGTAACGTTCATGCCATAACGTATGTGTTTGTTAGAACCGATTTCCCCATTTATTTTGTTTGAAGATAAAACTATTATGTGCGTGTTTTATGTCTTGTGTACAGTAATGAGAAGATCCTCCAGAAAAGCAGTCTTGACAGTATATACTGGATGGATATTGTAAAGTGTTGAAAAAAGGGGGGAAAGGGAAACGGGGGGGGGGGGGGGCTGGGGGAGGGAGAAATGAGACAGAAAAGGTAGAGAGGTATACTAGAAGATGTGAAAAGAGCCCCTCTTGTAGCCTCCCATAATCTATATCCATCGAGTATTTAAGTGCACATCCAATGATGGCAATAGCCTCTCTTTGTCTATAGATTTGCAGCTCTATGCCACTCCATATGCACGTTATGTCCAGGGAATGGGGCCTACATCGTGACAACTGATGGACAACAAGCGTGTTTCAGGGGGTCAGATCTATTTTATCCTCTTTTATTCCTCAATCATCACATCCGATGACGTCATGATCTCATCACCGATCTGGGGATCCCCCTATCATGCCTATGGTGAAGTGGAATCCTTGTGAAGCGGCGGATGCATAGCTGCACCATCTTTGTTTTGTTTTGTTTTGTTTTATTTTTGTTTTTGTTTTACAATACATGTACTCTTTTTTTATTCACTTTCTATCAACAAACAAACACCGAATACATTCATTGTACAAAATATTGCAAAAAGTTAAACTCAGGTGTAAATGGGTATACCTGATATGCTTGAGCGCTATACTTTTGCCTCGACTTTGGCGGCTCGGCTATACGACCGGGTAATGACATATCTCAGCGCCATGACCGTATCTGCGTCGCGGATATGAGCGCTATACAAAATGTCAAAATATCCTTCTGATCTTTAAGAAATTAACAGCGATATGTCTTAGAATAGGTCAATGAAACAGTTACAACACAGATTATTTTTTCATTATGTGAACTGCCATTACGATATGGTAAAAATGTCCCCTCCCCACCCCACTTTAAATTTCTCAACTAAAATCAGGGAAAACTCCGAAATTCGATTAAAATTCTAAAATCTGATAGATTTAGAAATCAGTCTTATTGATTATAATTTGTTATTCTAATTTTGGAGTCGTCCCTAAGTACAAATGACTTAGATTAATTTCTAATCTAAGAAATTTAGAGTGACCCGTTTCTTAAGGAATGAAAAAAGAGGGCATTGTTTACTAAAGGAGTGTATTTACAATCATTTTGTTATGTTAGACATAGGAATCTGTTCTTGTGCATTTTTAGAAACAAAGATCGTTTTTTAGGGAATTCCCGGGGGGTTTGAGCGCTGTTTTGACAGGAACTCGGCTACCAGGATACAGCCTAATTCCAATCATTTGAAAAAGGTAATGGCATTCCAAACGGGAAAAGGAGATCTTGGAAAATCACAAGGAAACAGTAAATGGAATCACTGAATGATAGCACAGTAAATTAAAGGAGAATGAAACCCTGGGGGAACAATTTTAATGAAAAGAGTATAGAGAGAAACAATTTTTAAAAAGTTCCATCAAGATCGATTTCAAAATGAGAAAGTCATGAAAGTTTGAATAGTCTCGATTACTTTCTATGGCAATCCTCAAATTGGCAATGTTGTTTCAAAATGGCAGGTTTTAGAGCACAACTCTCAATACACCTTGTCCCCAAAATTTCATATTTTGAGGATCGCCACTGAAAATGAATCGAGACTTTTCAATCTTTCATAACTTTCTCATTTCGTAACCGATTTTGATGGAACTTTTTAAAAAACTGCCTCTTTCTATCCTCTTTTTTTCATTATAATTGATTTTTCCCCCAGTGTTTCATAATTCATTATCATTTAAGGAAATCAGTGTCTCCCATCAGCATTTGACAGCATTAAATAGGTTCATGCAAATCAATGACTTTTGTCAATGTATCAAAATGGTTCAACGTTCTATGTTATCCAATCTCTGAAAAATGAATATTAGTCCTGTCATCTTGGATTTAAAAACCTAATATGAAATTTGAACAAAATTAATCAATGCTAAAAATGTCACGAATGATTTCTCACAACAAATACGAGATCCGCGAATTGGAATTCGTACCACTGATGTATTTTGAAGTGTGTTCTAGAATGTTTTGGGACGACTGACGATTATACCTTGGACAAACTGCCCTAGAACAAGCTGCCCCTTCCTTTTATTAACAGGGCGGCCAACTACCCATTGGGTCAGTTTCCATCGACTATCCATGCACTTTACAAATGGGTCAGGGACAATTATTTTCGGGGACCGAAGTGGGGGGGGGGGGGGGGGGGGGAGTCATTGTCCGTGGCCGGTTGGGTAGTTGTCCTGGTTCCCCCCCCCCTTTTTTTTCCTTTTAGGTTAGGCAGTCCGGGTGTATCTATTGAAATGCTGACAAAGTTATTAGGAAACCAGTAAAATAGTATAAACTACGAGTGTGAAAGGGGAAGCATTAATTTGTAACAACAGCAGGATGAGCTTAAACAGATCACAGTCACTGCATGGTATAATCATGATTCACCTCTGGCAAAATAGAATTTCCCTTGTGAACCCTATACCATACATGCTATAAGGAGACTATACCGTAAAACCAGAAACATGTGCAGTTTCACTAGTGAATGGTCAAGATTTACATTTGCACATTACAATGTACTTGAATTATGCATAACATCAGTTCATAGCAGTAGTTTCTTGCAATTCGCTATAATATCTTGCCTCGAAAATGACCTAGCCTAACTTGAAAATTTAGCAACTTCAGAAAGTTAATAGTTTGCTTAATTTTTGTTGTTGTTGTTGTTGTTTTCTTGTTCACAGTCCTTTTATTTTATACAGGAGTGCATCGAGTGAAAATATTCACCTTTTTGGGGCATAAAAAGAAACAGGAAATTGTCGCTTTGAAAAAAAAAATCTCTCCAGTGAAATGTGCATTAACAAAAACTGTAGTGCAATAGGAATAAACTAAAATTGAGATTGATATACCGTGATAGATTGATATGGTATAACCATGCCATCACTTTAGTTTCTTTCGGCTACGCCCACCAATCTGTCTCTGTATATTGCTGTTGATATTGAAAAAGAATCAAGGCGACGAAACCGGCGGAAGAGGGGGGGGGGGGGGGGGGTGGGGGAGCTCCCCACTTCTTTGAATCGACGAATTTCTAAATGCTTATGCAGCAGAAATTCTATGATCTTGGTATGCTCAGTCCGCCTCCGACTTCAAAGACGTACGATTATGGTTCATATAAGGACGTAGGTTTTAGAACATACAATTTGCTTTATTGCTTACACGGTTTTATAGATATGTGTTGCTGAAGTTATTATACGTGTTTTTTGCATGCACTTAGTTTGTTTCTATTTGTGAAAAATTTGTAAATTCAACTTGGCTTGCAAGAAGGATGTGTGTGTGTGGGGGGGGGGGGATGATCCGGCTCAAAGGAACATTAATCGACAAGGTGGCCCGGAAACAATTAATGAAACATCCGAGATTGGCAATTTCAGCCGGTGCATTCATTAATTTGGGTGTTACTGGATAGAAAATGCTCTTCCACTTAAAATGACAACAAAACCATCCATTTTGAGTATAAGGCGTTTTGATGCTACTGCTACTTTAATTAGTCAGGGGTCAGTGACGTTTTCAAAAAGTTTCTACTTTTGCAACCGTATGTACTGGTCATGCTTAAAGCAGCGTGAAATTTGCGTAGACGGCTTCCCACATACTCAGCTTTGATGGCAAACTGATGAATTAACGGATATCTATGGGACGTCACTCTGCGCAATTTTTTTTCGCTGCCGCTCCAAACATGACAACGGCCATGAAGGTTGTAAAAGTAGCATATTTTGAAAATGAAATTGTCTCACAAATATATCAAAATGCCTGAACCCAAATCGATAATCTTGGTGACTGTTATTTTGGGGAAAAATTGCACCCAATAAAACCAAACTAACGATATTGTGTCAATGATGTCGTTGAAATGAGGGACCTCAGGTGCTGCCTTCTTTCCGGGCTATATACAATTATACAATGATAATTTATATTCCTTTTATAAGTATCGATTGGAAATCGAAACCGAATCGATCATGCATCTGTCATTTCAGAATTGATTTACGCCTCCTCGAATCCATCAATATTATTGGTATGACGTTGCTACTTTAAGAGATCACAATGTTGACGAACATTATGGCTTTTCAGACAAGCCATTGTCATGATTGTCAGAAACTTCAGTTTGTCTGCATGCAACCGGCTTCAATTGAGGCATGTCCAAGAGGCTTACCAGAGTTTACCAGCCTTGACTTCGCAGGAGCATGCAGAAGGCTGGGCAAAATTTCCAAGTTATAAGTGAACCCACGAGAGAGCACAAGGAGCAAGCAAATATTAGAAAATAATTATTGCTAAGTAATGTATAGGCATTGACCTTGACGTCTATGAAAATTGATACAAGTCAAAAGAAGAATCCTCCTGGGGAGGGGGGGGGGGTATCCCTGTCAGTATAAGTTGAGACCTTTCTTGCATTGAGCATTTACTATTTATGAATGTGTATTTTTTTTTTAAAGTTTTATTGGGTTTTCATGATTTTCTGATAACAAATCACAAATAACTCAAAACAAACAATTTAAAAAAGAAAAAAAAAGGGGGGAATGAAATAAAGCAGCATTACACATTATTAGTATACATCGGAAACAATACAGCATATCTACAAGTAATTAACAAGTAATTAACAAGTAATTTTGGCAGTATTTTTATACTGTTTTCACACTGCCGAAACGGAATATCCATGCCGTTATATTTCATGACGCTTCACTTTCAAAACGCTTCCAAAACGCTTCTGGTTTCTGTTCACACTGAACCAATGAAGTCCGTTTTGAGCGAAAGCGTAATATTACGGTGTGAGAGAGTGCGGAAATACGTCATTACCCACCATGCATTTTGCTATCTCTAGCTGTATAAGCGCGCGGTATACAAACACCCAACGTATACGTAAACAAGTCTAAAGAGCTGATCATTCTCGCTGGATCAAAATTAGTAAACTTAATTTTTTTTGTTTTATTTGATATATGTAACAAAATAAATCAGTTATTCAGAATAAAATGTATAATTATTACTTAACTTATTGCAATTTGTTTAAATTTACTGAATAATTACTTTTTTTATTTGTATGTATAGTTTAATTTTTAAACTCATGTACGAATGCTAACGCGTTTGTTTCTTCATACATGATTCGCGTCCATGCAGCTAGTAGCGTCGAACGTACGCTGCACTGCCATGCCGATCCATGCAGCTTTCACTCGTTTCCCGCATTTTCCAGGTTTTTGGTGGGAACCTGGTTGGCCTTTGACATTTCATTCCGCTTTATTTCCTTTTTTCTGTACATACCAAAAAATAAAGCGTCATATTTGGAATATTCCGTTTTCAAAACACCTCAAAACCTAGTGATAGACCTCACACGTAGATTGCGGAATATTTGATTCCGTTTTCAAATATGACGCTTTGCCGAGTGTTCATACCAAAGCGTTTTTTTCAAAAAACGCTTTTATTCCGTTATATTTGTTTGGTGTGAAAGTGGTATTAGATTAGAGAATGATAGTAATGCATGTGTATTGTTAAGATTGTAAAGTATCAATTCTGGCTGAACATCCCGTTGTTTCTACAGCAATTTTGAAATACGTGACAAAATTGGTGCCCCAAGGAGGGTCGATATTAGGGACAGGGGACAAAATGGTTGAAATACGGGACGTCTGGTCACTCTTGGCATGAGCTCAAGATACATGTATATCATGAAAAAGTGTATTTGACACAACACATGTTGAGTGCAGAAAGAGACATCTTTAGAGATAAATCGGATAAAATATGAAATTTTGTGTGCAAAACATATTGCGAGTTGTCTTTCTAAACCTGCCATTTTGAAGCAACATTGCCAATTTGAGGATCGCCATAGAAAGTAAATTGAGACTTTTCAAACTTTCATAACATTCTCATTTCGTAACCGATTTAGATGGAACTTTTTTTTCAAATTGCTTCTCTCCATCCTCTCTTTTTATTAAAAGGGATATTTCCCCAGAGTTCCATTTTCCTTTAAAAAGTGTATGTAAGACAAATGGGGATTTTTTTTTTTCAAACAACTGTTTTTAGGTTCATATATATATATACAAACTTATGATTTTTAAAGAACTGTTTTAAGAGTGTTTAACTAAGGACGAGTCACGAGTTCAAGAGACACGTAGAAATATTTTCTGTGATCCTGGAACGATCCTGCCTCCGGAATCTTATTTCCGTGTCTATAATGTTTTACATCGCTTTTTTCTATAACAAAACTGCTATTTTTACCTGGAATATCCTGAAAACGTACGTCCTATTCACAAGTCACGTGTCAGTGTGATATTCGTGTTCATCTTGGATGTCATGTGTTGGAGAAAGAAAGGGGAATGATAAAATACGCGAGAGAATTGCAATCAGGTATGATCTTTTCAAATGACGTTCGTTTCTTAAATTCTTTCCTTTTCGCCCCCCCCCCCCCTCCTTCCCTCCTTCCCTCCTCCCCTCCTCCCCTTCCCTCCCTACCCTTCTCTCTCTCTTTCCCTCCCTCCCTCTCTCTCTCTCTCTCTCTCTCTTTCCTGCCATCGGTACATGCAATGGTGTACGCGCGCTCTGCAAGCCTTTTCTCGTAGGCACTTCCGTGTTTGTTACATTTATTGCCCATTCGATAAATGGAGCAATCAGTCTACAGCAGTCTCTTAATGTGTATGAGTTCGATCAGTCTTCCCAAGCAATAACTTCCGAACCGGACTCGACAGTTTCGTTCTACCTGGATTAATCCAACCCACCCACCCACCGGAGTACTTTGCAGGAAATTGTTACAATGTAACAAAAAAAAAACCCAAACAACTTGATTTTTGTCGTGATAATTCAGTGTGTAGAACACTCCATGTTTGTACACCCGGTCATACAAGTCACGCAGCCGGAGCTCTCCGCGATGCTTTTGGATCTCTCTCTCTGTGTTCGATATTGAAAGAACCTTGCCCAGTTTCAAAGTGGAATAATATCGGCGGGGATTTTTTTCATGCTTGAATAGGTATGAGTGTGGATGCCGTTCTCTCTCAATTCATTTTGAAAAACATGTATTATTGAGTATTTTCTTTTGTTCGTGCGCTACTATTGTGACAAGACTCATCACATATCAGATTTTTTTTTAGGCTTGAAGCTAGCAGGTTCAGGATTATTTCAAACCAGGATAAAATACATTGCGTTTCGACTTTGTTTGCTTTCCTCATGTATTTCCGAAAGTTATCAAAATTAAAGATTCTTATGATGTTATCCAGAATCACTGAAGTTATCAGGATATATGTATTCCCACATGCATGGCATTACAGGACAACACTTTTCCACTGTTCTTTTGCGCCTTGATCATGCACACTTCTGCTGATGACGATAATAATTATACGCGTTGTAAAATATATGTTGTTTGAATAGATTTTCATGACTGATTATAGCTTTGTCTGTTTCTTTAAAGGTGAAACTTGAGCCTTGTACAAGGTTTTCACGTGGAGATGGCTAGCAACAGAGAATCATGGGTGATTACCCTCCGGGTTAAGCAGGGCAACGATCAGTGTGCCGACTGCCGTGACTGTGACTGTGAGAAGTGCGGTTTCCCGGGTGAGTATATGCAAGGATATAATTAATCTTCATTCAATTGATATATATTTAGATAAGCACACTTATGATTTTATACAACATCTCACACTTTCCACTTAATGGGTGGGCATTTTTTTTTTACTTGTCAGTAAGCGCATCACGATTTGTTGATAGTCCTGTTATGAATATGATAACTGACAGAAGAGATTTAGTTGGAGGGGGGGGGGGTCTCCAGCGTTATCCCCTTCCCCCTTCTCTTCTCCTACCCCAAGAGAAACATTTAGCATCTAGGGCTCTGGGCCGATAGGATATGATTCCTGATATATAACGATTCATAATTCTTGTAATAATCCTGATAACAAAGGCTTCTCTGTCGTCACCCGTGAATTGATTTCATCTCCCCCCTTGCTTCACCATAACTTGTTACTGATACCGTCGTCATTGAATCAGTGGTCTATATTCAATCATAAATGATTTCTTTTCTAAAGGATCAAAAATAATGACACTTTCGATTCCAGGAAAGCTTGAATTACCTCCTTCCAATTTTCTAAAGAGGAATATCAGTCGGTCATCGGGACACTCCAGAGATAATTCGCTGTTGATTGAAAATTAGTTAATGTCTTTTTTATTGTTCCATCATGACCATACACAGAAGGATACACACCGTACTGGTGAAGAATTAATAGCGTATAACAATGTAATTAAAGCAATTGAGGAACTCTTGAAACTCTGAGCTGCATGGCCCAACATGCTGTTAGTGTATATGATGTTGTGTAAATATGAACTCTGAAAAATGCACTTTAAAAACATCATCATGTGCTTCACAAAAAGTGAAAATATACAGGTGACTGGAGATGCCAGATCTTTTTTTTTTTGTTTACCCTATAGACTGCAGTGTTAGACAAAAGCATACCCAGGTAATTGGTTTTGCAAATGGCTGAATTCAGTGATAGATATCTTGACTTGATGATAACATCTTATATTTCCAAACCTTTACATACACAGAAGTAAAAATTCAACAGTGATTTATGAAATCAATCAGCCTCCATAAAGTTACCGGATCCGTTTAAGAGAGCTTACACACACTTAACGTGTGAGGATGAGTAACGCAATGACCACGTGTTGGGTAATTTGACGGGCAATTAAGTCATGATTGCACTCTTGCACTATCAGTATCAACATTCAAAGCACGTATCAAAGTCTACTCAATCATTATTGTCCAATGTTGTCAGTTGTATGTTTGCAGATAAGCTCTAGAACTTCCCTTGTAGTCAGAATTCATAGACTGAATCAATCCAAATAACGATGTCAACAAAAATTTGAGGGTATAGCACGAATATGCCATGTTGCTTTGAATCTGAGTTCAACAGTAATGGAAGAGTAAGAACAATGGAGTGATAAATCTTCTAAAAGATTAACATATTTTGACATGGTCACTTTAAGAAATATCATACAAACTTACTCAAAATAAATTGGACATTCTCAAGACCTTTGTACTCAAATTATGTTTGTTGCACTCAGTGCCATAATGGGCTGGGTTTTATTTGGGAGGGGCGCTATAAAAAATGGGGGGGGGGGGGGGGGTTCAGCTGCTTAAAAAAAAAAGGTCCCCAAGGAAAATGTAGGGTAACAGAATAAAAAGGCTCCAATCAGCTAGATATTCAAGAAAATTCGATGTACTGACAATGTTGAAGAGATACAAACAATAATTGAAAAAAAAACCACCTTAGTCGTGGAACCCCCGTGCACCAGTACGCCAGTGGTTGAACTTTAGCTATATGTTTCTTGTATAGTCAAAAGTTTGTTGTATATTCAAAATGTTTGTTGAATATACATCTCCATGTTCAGTATTTTTGGTAATGTTGTTCTTTTTTTGAAAGTGGAAAATAAAGTTCAAGTTCAAAGTTCCGACAAAAGAACTAAAACTTTAGAAAGTGCAGGCAGCAGCCTCACACAAATTCCCTCTAAATTCTTTAGATTGCAATGAGGGACCAATCCCAAATTAGATTGAAAATCTCAATCTAATAGATTTAGAAGTCAATATTTTTCTCAATTTAATTTTGGATTGGTCCCCAACCACAATCTTATAGATTGATTTCCAATCTAAGGAATTTAGAAAGTGAACTTTCTACTAACTCACGCTTTACATGCTGAAAGGAAAGGGTTTGATCTTTATACATGCTGTGAATACGACATTGCCAAAGTTACAGAAGTCTAACACTCTTAGACTTAAATCAGGGAAAATTCAAAAATTCGATTAAAAATCTTGATCTAATAGATTTAGGTATCAATCTTATTGACTGAAATTTCTTAATCTATTTTCAGGGTTGTCCCTAATTACAATCGACTTAGATTACTTTCCAATCTAAGAAATTTAGAGTGAACCAAACGGAATAGACCATTATATTTACCAACACATTGCCCTTGAAGGTGAGGTTATAGATTATTTTGTGAAGGCACGTAAATTATCCCTGCGTGAATCGCACCTCCATGGGGCACTCTGCTAACTTTTTAATCATCCCTGATCGATTACATCTTTTCAAGTGAAAGTATACGAGGATCTACAAATCAATCCAGAGATCAGGAGCCAATTCGCGACTACCCGCAAAGAAAGGGATGAGGGAAAGTTCAATACATGGAACCATAACCGCGAGTTATGGATCTGTGATCTAAGCGAGGCGAGCGAATCATTTGACGTATGAATTTATCGTCAAAGATCACATTCTAAGTGATGTTACAGCTTATTTTCAAAAGACCGCTAATTGCTCATTATGTATACATATCATCCGGCGAAGAAAACAAAACAAGGTATGTGATATGTGAGATACTATAAAGAAATAACATGTGTTTATTTCCTCATAGTTTAAAGGGAAGATGGAGTCGTGAAAAGTGGTGTTATATAGGGTGACAAAGATTATGCATGGTAATCAATACCTAGGATTATTATAGCAGAATTAAACATTTATGCTTGCTAATACAAACTAATACTTCGGTTGATATTTCGAACAAAATGCGTAGTGATTTTTTTTTTTACAAAGCTGTTATACATCGAAATTTCATTATTTCGCCAAATTATCATTTAAAAAAATGTGTTTATATACTGAGTAATCAATCGATTAAACTCATGATAGACTATCCGCATGTTAAAAAATTGTATGCTTATGCAGTATAGCATTGTTGGGAGCTCTGTTACAACACAGCACAGTAGAGTATAGTATATGAATATATAAATATATCTAATTATTAGTATTAGTATTATTATTGTTATTCATTCATTCATTCATTCATCATCCTTTTCGTTTTCCTTTATTTATTCATTCATTTGTTTGTTTGTTGTTGTTTTTTGACGTATCCTAGATCCTGTCTGGGCATCTCCTGATCTTGGGATTATTGTCTGTGAAGAATGCAAGTCACTCCATGAAACTGTGACGAGAGTTGAATTCAAATCTATCCTAAGTAGCCATGAGTGGACGGAGGAAGAATCAAAGGTATGAGCCATCGGTTTCATTATTTTCTCATCTCTTGGTTGGTCCTTATTTCTATTGCTAGCATTAGTAGAGGTGTCATGGTCTAGTGAAGATGTCACCGGACTCTGGATCTCGTGGTCCAAGTTCAAGTCCCATTTCTATAGCTAGCATCAGTAGAGGTGTCATGGTCTAGTGAATATGTCACCGGACTCTGGATCTCGTGGTCCAAGTTCAAGTCCCATTTCTATAGCTAGCATCAGTAGAGGTGTCATGGTCTAGTGAATATGTCACCGGACTCTGGATCTCGTGGTCCAAGTTCAAGTCCCATTTCTATAGCTAGCATCAGTAGAGGTGTCATGGTCTAGTGAAAATGTCACCGGACTCTGGATCTCGTGGTCCAAGTTCAAGTCCCATTTCTATAGCTAGCATCAGTAGAGGTGTCATGGTCTAGTGAATATGTCACCGGACTCTGGATCTCGTGGTCCAAGTTCAAGTCCCATTTCTATAGCTAGCATCAGTAGAGGTGTCATGGTCTAGTGAATATGTCACCGGACTCTGGATCTCGTGGTCCAAGTTCAAGTCCCATTTCTATAGCTAGCATCAGTAGAGGTGTCATGGTCTAGTGAATATGTCACCGGACTCTGGATCTCGTGGTCCAAGTTCAAGTCCCATTTCTATAGCTAGCATCAGTAGAGGTGTCATGGTCTAGTGAATATGTCACCGGACTCTGGATCTCGTGGTCTGAGTTCAAGTCCCACCACGGCGCTAATGTCCCTTGCCAAGATATGAATCTACATTTGCCACTCTCCACCCAGGAGCAAATGGGTACATGTGAGGTTTGCCGAAAGCCAATGTGACTGCCTTTGCCATTGCCCTGCATGTGCGCATATGAACGGTAATATTATTATTATCATTATTATTATTATCATTATTATTATTATTATCATTATTATTATTATTATTATTATTATTATTATTATCATTATCATTATCGTTATTATCGTTATTATTATTATTATTATTATTATTATTATCATTATTATCGTTATTATCGCTATTATTGTTGTTGTTATTATTATTATCATTATTATTATCGTTATTATTGTTGTTGTTATTATTATTATTATTATTATTATTATTATTATTATAATTATCATTATTATTATAGTTATTATTATTGTTATTATTATTATTAGTTAAATATTGTTTGAAAAAATTTTGATGCGCAAAGCAATCTTTAGAAATCTTTTTTTTTTTTTAATCCGGATTTTTTCTTCTTTTTCTCCCATCCAAGCTGTTTCTAAACAGAAGTTAATTCCAGAGTTAAGACATGATGCAAAGTTTGTTCAGAGTGTTGACGAGTTGCGAGATAAAGTAGGTCTACCAAGAAATGCGAACACAATAAACAATATCAGAAAGATCAAACAAAGGATTATAGATATTTATACAACTCCGGCAGTTTCACATCTGTCTACGTCATGTACGTGGGTTTGCAGTCTGTACAAACATGCAAAACAAACTATAGCAAACGAAGGCAAATTTATAAAGGTTGGTAAATTTTGTTCAAAATGTCCCCCCCCCCCCTTCTCTCTCTCTCTCTCTCTCTCTCTCTCTCTGTGTGTTATGAATAAGATTCAATAAGATTGCATTTCTAAATCTATCAGATTATAAGATTTTTAATAGAAATTTTGGATTTGTCCCTCTTTCAAGTCTAAGAAATTTAGAGTATAATTGTAAACAATAATAAAAAGAAGGAAGATTCCCATTAATGATTTTCAGTCGAGAGGGGAAAGGGGGAGAGAGAGAGAGAGAGGGGGGGGGGGGGGGAGGTTGTGTTTGTGTTATCAAAATTGCAAAGATATATGGAGAAAAAGACGGTCAATGTAAATAAGAGTCCTCACATAATAGTGGAATCCATGTTGAGCATGAGAGTTCAATGTACATGTATACCCAGAATGTTAGACTATTTAAAAAACTGATAATATAATTGATTTATTGATTTCTGTATCAAATTTGTGAAACCTGAATGTTAACTGCGTCAATGTGATGGTTTACATACGATTAATTGCATTTGATACATTTCAAATGATGAAATACAGAAAGAAAAATTGAATAGAAATGAGAAAGGTATCATAATTATAAAGATGCATACGAATTATGTATCATAAAAAAAAAAAAAAATCGATGAAGGAGGACTACAGCGTAAGCAGGAAGCTTGGTGATTGATATGCTTGGTTAAATATTTTGTAGTTTGCACAACAATACAGCCAAATTCACCAGAGCTGACCTAAATGGTAACCTTTAACGGTGGCTCTGCAGAATCAGATCAAAAAGGGGTTTTCCCCATTTACCTCATCCCGATCTCTTGAGCACTGTGTATACCATACACACACAATGGGAATACATACACTTATACCATACACGCTTCTATACATGTAACGCAAGTGTCTGTGTGATGAAGACTTGTTTGCGGTGTAAATTGACATCCGGGCATTGTGAGTTTCTGCTTTTTCAAAGAAAAATATGTTCGACTTGTCTCCATAGGCGACGATCCGGGGGGGGGGGGGGGTGATGTACCTCCCCTCGATTTTTAAAACTTAATATTCTTATTTTTCTATTTTGTTAGCGGTTTTGATAAATTTTGTATTTGCGAACCTGTTCAAAAGGTAAATGTGATGGCAATGAATTATCAAACTTTGAATGCAAGGGGGGGGGGGGGAGAATTTCAAATTCACACTTTCCGCTTTTTAACAATAACACGTACCGGTCAAGAAGCCATTTACATTATGAAAATTCGTACGAAGTGGGTCAGTCTATTTCGAATTAGTAATATACATGCATACATGTATATTTTCGGGGCGCCTTTTTTCCCGCGCGAAAGTATTTCACCTCCCGTGTTTCCGTCCCCCCCCCCCCTCGTTAAATGAAATCACCGCCACTGAATGTCTCTATTTGAAAAGTCAATTTTTGCTCGAAAAAAAGAGAAAGGAAAACGGGGTTATATCAATCAGACTCCAGACAACGCTTAACTGTCTTTCCTTTCTCCCCCCCCCCCCCATATTCTTTTTTTTTTTGAGGGGGGGGGGAGAAAATCGAAATTGGATTGAAAGCTTCTTATATTTTGTCTCATTGCAGCGAACTGAATATACACAAATTAAAAGTATTTTAACAAGAATAAGTATCTCTGAATAGATTCGAAAAGACAAATCAAAACAAACGCATAAATGAATAATAGGCCGTCATAGCCATTTTGATTTATGTTTACATTTTTTTTCCTATCTAAGACGTGCTATTAACGTGTCCACTTTTTTATTGTACTTTTTAATCAAAGATAAGGAATGTAATGATTAGTTTTATTAGGATTGTTGCATTGCAAGGTTCGAAGTTCAAAAATTCTTTCGTGTATAAATAAGAAATACAAACTTGTATCACACCGAGTCCAAGGAAAGAACCCCCACCGTATATGCATTCCCCCACCCTCCTTTTTTATGTCGGGGGTATTTCCATAGAAAAAAATAACGGGATGCAGGCCTATGCGATATGCATACGTCTTGCTGTTCTTGTTGCAGCCTGTTTCCTTCCTAAAATCGTGTAGGCCTTGAAAGCTAAACATTATCATAACCTTGTGTATACATATGTCCTTAGTCTAATTCCACTTGTGAATCTATATCATGTACATGTATATAGGGGCTTAAAGTACCGGCCGTAAATGCGTTTTGAGGAGTGGGGGGGGGGGGGGAGGTGATAGAAATCCTTTGCCGATTTTTTTTTTTTTTTGGGGGGGGGGGGGGGGGGTGGTAACTCACACACGAGTACACACACTAAAAAGTCGGAATTATCGGGACATTCTATCTCTCTTTTTTAACAGCATTACAAATTAAATTTCTACTACTATAACCGTCGTTTATTCAAATTCAAATTCATATTTATTCATTTCCAACAGAAAGAAAATATTACAGATTTATCAAACATTGTTTTCAGCAGCTGATTGATTAAGATATGATTCCTTCTTTGAAAAGTGAGGGTATATTTCTACACGCCACCCCCCCCCCCCCCCTCTCTCTCTCTCCCTCTCTCTAAAAAGTGCGGGGATATAGCAAGTCCCCAAGATTTATACAATGGCTTTTTAAAAAATGGTGGAGAGCAACATTTGGTCTCCCAGCGACTTTTATATTTTTTTTTCACCATCGCCCCATACACCCCTCCTTACAAAACATGACACAATGACACATTCACGGAGTGAACACAATGTCAACATAACTATAATTATGACGTATTGTTTGATTTCAATACCCCGGTCACATCAAGAAGGCCAACATGATCATGACCGACATGATACCGAAAAGAACAATACATACCTCGAATGGCCAACAATCGGTCTGTTTTGGATCGGATGGGAGTCAGTGCGATATGGTGTGACTGAGCTGGTAGCTTGAGTTTGCTGTGGGAAAGGCTGAAAATAATTTCTGAGCGTTTTTCATTTCTTTTTAAATATCGGATAGGGAGGTTTCCTAAGAAGGACCTTTCTTCAAGTGCCATAAAATGAGAAATAAGTGAAGTGATAGATAGATAGATAGATGATATTGTCCTTATTAAAAAATCTCATGCAACACAACCAGAGGTTGAATTGTACATGGGTTACAAAAATATAGTAAATACATCATAATTACAATTGAAAATTGCAATCAGACATGGACTAGGTTCAAGAAACACATTCAAACATGTCAGTTAGCAATCAGGAATTATTGAAAATTTTAAAAGCGTCATGAAAAAGTGTTTCAAAATAAGTGTTTTGTATAGGGTAATCAATGTACTATGTTATTATTAATTTCTTTACTAACCTATTAATACAAATTTGTTTAGGTTACAGACTGACTCTACATCAAAGTTGGAGGCAAATAGATAATTCAGGCATAGAGAAATGGCAATCAAAACCTAGAAAAAGATAAACATTCAAAATATCACGCAATTATGGCGGTGGTGTTCCACAGAGATAAGATATTTCAAGATTAATCATTTTTACATGTCTTGACTCCATTAGAAATTAAAAGAGTTATTTTCAATTCACTTTATAGGGCCAAACATTCACGCCACATTTATGTGTGTGGTCTCATATACTCATTTTTTTGTGTAGTGCAAGTGTCTTGTGGCAAAGTGAGTGAATTTCTTATAAATTTGAAAATCTCACACTAGACACCTATGTTGGAAAGTTAGTTCAGTTTCAAGCAACTTTCCAAGTAGCTTGAAGACGGTTTCTTTCACAGAACTCAACTTTATCATGTTTATGATTTAACTCATCTCAGTGCAGGGCTAGTACTTAAAGGGATCCAGTAACTTTGTGGAGGCTTGATTTGATAATTTTTGAATTTTGATATCTGTGTTGTATAAATAATTATGTTCAGAATTAGGATAAAGAAACAGCCAGAAACATAAAGGTTTTGAAATATAAGATGTTATTATCAAGATATCTGAATTCTGCCATTTGCAAAACCAACTTTTGTCTATTAAACACTCCAGTCAATAGGGTAAAAATGATCTGGTATTTTCAGTCATTTTTCACTTTTTGTGTTGCACATGATGATGCTTTTGAAGTGCATTTTCCAGGGCTTCATATTTACTCAATATTACATACAATGGTAGCGTGTAGGGTCATGTAGCTCAGATTTTAAATGTTACTCAATGGCTTTTTAATTTCAGGAGAGATGGCAAATTGGCGCCGAATTGCAAATAAAGTGAAATGGGAAGAGGAAGTAGTCATTTCTAAATCATTATATTGAACATTGTCTGGGCTTTGCAGATGATTGATCAAACAGTCCATTCAAAAATCCAAAGTCACACTCCAAAGAAATGAGAATCATAATGCAAGGCTGGTACAAGATATCATCGACTGTATCATGATTATTCTAGTAGAAATCAACCAGGAATTCTATTGTTTTAAGACTTTCGTAAAGCCTTGATATTAATGTAGCACATGATTTTCTGTGTTAAGCTTTACAGAAAATGATCTTTAAAGCATCTATTATTCGGTGGATTGATTTAACCAAAATGCCGATGGGAGAGTATTGAACTATGGATGGTCGTAAAAAAAAAATAATATCGTTCGCCAGGGTTGTCCTTTGTTTGCATTGTTATTCTTTAATAATTGCAGAGGTATTAGCTGAACAAATAAAACCAAATAAAACATTACAGGTATACACGTACCACTAGATGAACAAAATAATAAAGAAATTTTTAAAAAATGCTCAGTGTGCAGGTGACACTATTATATTTGTAGAATTTTCCCTTTCCCCTTTCAATGAGAATTATAATGTCTGAAGTTAATGAGTCTGGGTAAATAGCAGGTCCACTTGTAAACTGGAATAAATCAAATAGCATGACATTAAGTGACACTATTGGGTTAGAAGATGTAAACTTAACAGATCAACCAGTAAATTGTTTAGGGGTTTATGTGGGTAAAAGTTATGAAGATGTAGAGAGACCAAATAGTTATTACTGGGAAGGAAGAGTATATAAAGTAAAAAGATATTTTGAATTTATGGAAAATGCGTAATTTAACATATTTTGGAAAAGTTACACTATTGCAAACTTTAGTTTGTTTATTTTGCTGCAGTAAACGTTCCCAAGTATATTATCAAAGAGCTAAACAAACTAATGTATTCTTCTTTTTTTTTATAGCATTGGAGTTAAAAGGAAAGTGTGAATAAACCAGGTGTTAAACGGGGGACTAAGTATGGTTGATGCTGAATCAAAATTTAATTCTTTACACTTATCATGGATATTAAATTCTCAATGATATTAAAGGAGATTGGAAGGCTTTTTTTCTCTCTTCTTACTGGACAAGTAAGATTTAGGCGGATTCCATTTCTGCTTTAATATTCAGTTGTTTTGTAAAAGATTTTGTTTGTTTAGGTAGAAAACAGATATCACCACAGCTTTATTTGGATTTATTAAGTGTTTGGGCGAATCTTCGATTCATTGATATTTTAAAAGTACAGGACATTGGAAATCAAATCATTTGGAATAACAGTAATGTAAAATATGCTAACAAAATGTTGTTCTTTAAAAGATGGATTGACTTTTGGACAAATGAATGTTAAACAAGTAATAACAGACGGATGTTGGAAAGAAATCAGTGATATTTTAAAACGTTTTTGAATAAAGAAAAATTGTTATGTCATTTTGAGCTATCAGAACTGAAAGAGGCGTTTCCAATAATCTGGTTAAATAAGACAAAACATGGACTGTATACTGAGCATAAGAGGATTAGTTATAAATTTATACTGGTTATTTAATTAATAAAAGATCTGTGAAAGCTAAACAATAATAATAATTTATTTGTTGAACTGAAACGGAACCGTTTTATTATTCTTTTTGATGAATTATTTCCGTTTACGAGATGATTCTTAATGGAATAAAGTTATGCCTTTTCAAATCTAACAGTTAAGTGTATAAATTTTCAAATTTAAGTATATAAAAGATAAGTATTAAGCAATTTAACTTTAAGCTTCTCCGTAGAATATTACCATCAAAATACAATTTATTCAAATGGAATATAGTAAGTTATGATCAGTGTAACGTATGTAAATATCAAGAGACGATAATGCACATGTTATTTGAATGCAGAGGAGTCAAGGTATTTTGGAAAATTATTGAACGAATGATTTTCTTTCATGTTTTTCAGACAGAAGTCATAATTGATAACTTGGGTAGATAATTGGATTCAATATTGCAGACGAAAAGAATTTTATGGTCAATCTCATTACAAATTTGGTTCAATATGTTAGTTATAAAGACCACGTTAAAAATTTGTGGAAAGACAAGAGTTACAGTTGTTGCTATAGCACTGTGGATAGATTTTAATTTAGAATTATGTCAGTATTTGAGTTGGAAATTTATTCGTAAATATCACGATTCAATTAGTCGATCAAGTATGCAGTATTTTTTGCTTATGGCATCAGTGATTTGAGATATTTTGATTCATGATATGTAAATATTTCTTATAGATGTATCAGTAAAGTTCCTCATATGAGGTGAAAGAAAACAAAGTAATGACAGTAATATTCCTCCTATTTTAGTGGGTGCTTTTACTCAGATATTCATGGAAAAAATAGGAAAAAAATCAACTGAAAACAAGGAGGCGGGGCACAATCTGAAAGTAATTGGCCGGACGTGCCCTCTTTACCTTTCCAAATCTGGCAATGATGAGAAAAAAAAAACAATATCCATGCCTGTTTCCTTAGCAAGGAACACTCTTGGCGTTTACATAATGCGACTTGTTTTATTTTGTTTTATCCATGGCAGCCTGTCTTTTACACAGAGTGAAAACTTGATTTTTCTTTTCAGCACAAATTTTGCGGACTGGCTATGGAAATTCATTAACCCTTGAAATTAACTTGAGTTTTCACCCCCGTTTCTGCATGCATGGATGCAGCGTGTTTTATAATCGCTATCTGTAATTGTATTTTTAGATTCTTGAGACCCAGAATATCAATTGTGCAATCAAAATTCATGATTTATTAATTTCATTATTGCAACAATGGAGTGTAAATGATTAGCATATCAAGGTCTTCCCTGTTACAAACAAATTTCCCAATTAGTTTTGACATTTACAATTTTTACAATTTGGCTCTTAAATAACATAATTCCTCTTTAAAAAGCTTTATATATCAAGAGTGCCACCTGCAATTTACGGTCTTTGTTACTTTTGTTTATAGGCGTATTATCAATTTTTAAATATGTATCTCATGGGGGGGGGGGGGAGATTATTTTCTCAAGTTTTCTGTGTGCTTTCTGTACTAGTATGCTGATTTTCAATTTCAAATTTCAATTTATTTTCCACAGAAATCAGTTACACAAACCAAATAGTGAAATCGTATATATCAATTACAATAAAATATATATGATGATAGTAATACGAAAACAAATACAAAGAGGGTAATTAAGTACTACAGTGATTTAAAGGGATCCGGAAACTTTGTGGAGGTTTGATTAAATAAACTGTTGAATTTTGATGTCTGTGGTGTATAAAGATGTCTAGAAGGATGAATAAACAACCAGGAATATGAAGGTTTGAAAAATAAGATGTTATTATCAAGACATCTATCACTGAATCCCGCCATTTGCAAAACCAACCTGGATATGCTTTTGTCTAACACTGCAGTCGATGGGGGTAATAAAGGTCTGGCATTTCCGGTCACTTGTATATTTCTCACTTTTTTGTGAAGCACATGATGCTTTTGAAGTGCATTTTTCAGGGCTTCATATTTACACACTATTTCATATACTAGCATGTAGGGTCATGCAGCTTAGATTTTAAAGTTACTCAGAGGCTTTAACACTCACGTACTATGATAATTAGAAGTGATGATATACCCTATACATGTATAGTGGAGGTACCTCAAGTGAATCAGGGCTTGCTGTGGATGGGCCAGCTAATGTTTTTTTTTCGAATTGTGTAAATACTGTATATGATTCCCTTGATTTGTTTCAATAAAACATACAAATAAAAAAAAATAGTTTCAGACCGTGGGAAAAAAAGATTGTAAAGAGGGGGAAGAACTATGTGAATGGCAATTATGTGAATAATATGCAACATATTTTAGGAAGCCGGCTGCCTTTGAATTTTCTACAGATGAATGGAGCTATATGAATAATGTTCATCATCACCATCATCATCATCATCATCATCATCATCAAGAAGGAACTAGAGAAAGAAAGGGGGAAAAGGTGTGGGAAGAGAAAAATGGAAAGGGTAAAACATTACATTGAAATCAGTAGAGTAGAGTGTGTGCTTCGGTGGTTTCTTTGTCAGGTTTGTGCCGAAAATAACCTTTTGTTCCCGTGTTACCTTGTACCAATTTTCATTGTTGTTTTAATCAAGTTTTCATATCCTCAGTATGTCTCCCCCCCCCCCCATCCCATCAACCTTCAGTTATGTCGTTAAATCCCCATGCGGTCATGTTTGTCGTTTTCATATATTTGCTTCCTCTTTTCAAATTCACATTTATCATGTTTCTTGTGTTTTTTTTCAATTCCTTTATTTTCCTCTTTCTTTGTTTTGTTGCCCAACTTTTATGTTTCTCCCTGTATCCTGAGTCCATTTACATTGTTACGACTAGCTAACTCTAAAATAAAAGTACGATTTAAAACTTCATTTCGTTAATGTTTCATGTTAAGAGTGGTGGAAAATCAACCGTCAAAACTATTTTCTTTTTCATTCTTCATACAAACACTTCTTGTTTATGTTTTGCTCATCAAATAACATATTGCAAGGAAGTATGTTTGATGATATGAGATTGTGTTCAAACATTTACTCATGTATAATGAATCATGTTCTATTTAATGTTGATTATTCTACCAAACTGAAACATAATGCTAACCTTATCAGGATTATGTTTCAGTTTGGTAGAAGTTGACAATGTTTAAAAATGAAAATGTTATGCTTTCATTTATGTACGAAAAAGAATTGAAGTTAAATGAAATCAGTGACTACCAAAATGACAAGTTTGTGAAACAGCATCGAGTTCACCGATATACATGTATACCGATCATTCTAAACTTATTCGTCTATAATTGTACCGATAAGATAAGCTGTACCTCATTCTCTGTTTTTTTCCCCTTGTCATCATTTTTCTTTCCTTTTTGAACTTTTGTAGAAAATGGAGGAGAGCAGCAATAAAGAAATGAACGAGATTTACGAGAAGCGGGTCCCGCCTGGCTATCAGAAACCTACAAGATGCTTCAACAGGTAATATTCCAAAAGCCCCTGCACGGCGACGAGATGCCCCGATCCAACAGCCCCCGGTCCATTTTGATAGGTCATAGATACCGGGTATATACTCTTTTGAAGCCCTTAACCCCCCCCCCCCCTCTCTCTCTCTCTATCTATCTATCTTTGTCTCGTCAGGTAGAAAAAAATATATATTATTGAACAACAAATGTATTATAATTTCTCCCCCTATATTATTATGCATATTACCGCAGAATAGCATTTCATGATGAAAATGGCGCAAGTTAGACTATATAGTCCAAGAAATAAACTTATTTCCTTATTTTGTGACACCTGATATCACTAAACAAGAAAACTCATTCACGGAATGAATGCATGAAGTACAAAATAAAGAATCTATACCCGAACTTCAGTTCTATTTTTTACTCATCTGAATTTTTAAAAAAATTGGTAATGTACCAGCATATCTGGTATACTTAGAAAGGGAATAATGTGTCTTATAGCTTTGTCGAAGATCCACATGCAGACTGTTAAGAGAGAAATTTTTGTAACGTTTCCTGGTTACTTGTAAAAAATAACATGAATAAGGAAATTCGATGTTTTGTTTTGTTTTGTTTTTTGTTGGCCTTGATATGTGTTTGCTTGTGAAATGAGAGGTTTCCTTGTCCTGAATGGTGCCATCTGGGGAGCGTTTCATGAAGTGTCTTGTCAGTGATTTTTATTGACAAATTTGCTCTCAGCCAATCAGATGCAAGGATTTCAGTAGCTTATAACAGTTGTCAGTAAAAAAAAACACTGACAAGACACTTCATGAAACGCTTCCCAGTGTTTGGCAAGCCCTTGGTGTATGCAGTGAGGCATATACATGTAGTAATTACGTGCAAGTTACTACTGAATTAATGCAAAGTTACTAGAATATGAACCTGCAGTAATACGCAGAGCTGCTGATGATAATAACAGTGATAACAACATTAATGATAATAATGATAATGATATTGATGATCATCATCATAATAATAACAAAAACAACAACAATAATAATAGTAATAATAATAATAACAATAATAATGATAATAATGATGATGATAATGATAATGATAATGATAATAATCTGTTCTTGTATAGCGCATATCACATTATCTAACGTCTCTCTGCTCTTCCAAAGGACTTCAGATATTATTACCCTTGCTTTAGTCAAGAAACCATTACAGTGCCTCAGTTTTGCAAGGAATCAATTCCTGCCATTTACCCATGCACCTCGCCTGGGTCAAGAGTGGTAAAATCTAAATTAATATCTTGCCGAAGGACATTAGTGCTACACCAGGGATTCGAACCCCGTACCTTGAGGTTCACAGTCCAAAAACTTATTCATTAGATCACAACACCTCTATAATCACGATATGGAACTCTTTTGAGGTGCAAAAGTAGGAGAAGATCTGTCTCTTGTTGCTTCATCATACCGGAATGAGGTATCATTAGAAAACTTGATTATTCCTCTTTACGCTGATGTGTCATTTGTAATGATTGTGCAGTCATGGAATACGCAGTCCTTCTGAATATGCAGCAAGATCAAAGTGAAATGTTGCAAAATTAGTTGTTTTCAGTGGTGTATTCCTGTTTGTTTTGAGAATGGATCAAGTTGGATGTTGTTGCGGCGATGCATGAGAGTCCACACATGGTCTATTTTCCATCTGAATAATTGGATCAAATATGTTTGGAATACTGTTGAGCCTTGTCATTTCAAAAAAGTTTAAGATGTTAAAAGGTTGGGATGTGGGTTTCATTCCCCCTCTTTTTATTTACTTATATTTTTTTATCTTTCAATATTTATTGAGTATAAATCAAACAAAACAATTACAAGGTAAACACAAAATCAGATCATAAAAAAGTAAATAAAAATAAATCAATAATAAAATACACAAAGCAAGAGAAAAAATAGGATAAGATAAATCAAGTACTGACATCAGTTATCCACTTTTGAAAATGAAGAGCAAGTTTGTCCCTTTTCTTTGCAAGATAATTCTTTAGGTCCTTGATACATTTCAACAGAGCTTTGAAACCAACAACATTAAGAGGTTTATTTTGAAATTTGCAAACATATATATATAATATTTTAACATGAGAAATATGTCATTTAAAAACTTATCACCCAGTATGCCAAACATTTTTATTTACTTATTTTTGTTTGTCTTGGTCTGCACCTGCTTGGATTTGCCCGACTTCTTGGGCTTGGATTCTTTTATCTTTACATCTTACAAATGACTACTCACACGAACGTTATTCCAGGGAAAATTCATCTTCCAAACAAAAGGGAATGATAGCACTCATGTCCTTGGACTTCATCAATGACTACGTGGAAATTATTCAAATATATTTAATCCTTTAAGGAAAAGTAGAACATTACATCATTGACATTCATGCACCTCATGCACCGTCATCTCGGCACTATTTAAAACACATTGCATTTTGCAACTTCCCACTTCTGACTTTGCCCTATTCAGTAGTGCTGTACCGGGGCATTTCCCTAATTGCATGATTCAATAATCACGGCAAATGGGACATCATTGTAAAGAGGAATAATCAAGCTTTTCCCTGATACCAGTTTATTTTTTTCATAGATCAGTAATAAAAAAAGAAAGATATTATCCCTCAAACTTGAATTGCGGAACTTTTTGAGGGTTTTATTTTGAAAGAGAATGAGTCACGCAGGAATTCTGAGCTTTTATGCTTGAAATAATGGCAATGTTCTTTGATATTTGACCATTCACAATAAGGTGAACCAATCACCGAAAGGCATTTTGTTCTCTTTGTTAGGGGTTCAGTGTCACCATATTCAGAAAGAATTTCAAATATTGCTTCTACAAAGAAAAATTTTATTGAGAGTCATAATATATTCTCGGTCAACATTAAATTGCTTGAATTACGGGATCGAACAGCGGTTCGATTCTGCGCGTTGTGGTCTTATGTTATCCTCTATTTCCTTTATTTCCTTTAACCGTGGTTCACACGGATTGGATGTACACAAATTATTTTTCCAGGTCATTGGTACACTTTAAGGTTTACGGCTTATTTTCTCGGACATGGTGGTAGAAGTCTACCCACACTGAATGCTGAGGTATGACTTCATCATATAAGCAGACCAAACCCATCAGTATGTTGAAATAATCTTTGGCCATGTAGGTTATTTCTTAAAAACATCATCTAAACGACACCAAGATGTATATTGCTTTCAACGTTGTTCTTTTGTGGTATTCGTTTAAAGTTTGCCTCGAAGAATTCTCAGTCTTTTCTTTTTCTTCTGACCCGATGCGTCAATGCACGGCATGGAAGACTTTTTTGGGTTTTTTTTTTAGCTTTTTTTTTGTTTTTTGGTTTTATATATGTATATAATTATATATACATAACAAATATAGGACTGAATGTATAACAATTCGTCACCTTCTGCCCATCGTTAAAAAAACAATTTTAACTGTTTGTATGGTCAGTAGTATAAGCCTGTAGAACATAAAGGGATCTCAGTCTTTTCCATGCACGTATACAAGGGAAACTGATCATTAAGGATTGATGTGTGGTTGACGTACCCATTTGTCTTACAAACAAGAGCGTTTTGTCAAGAGAGAGAGAGAGAGAGAGAGAGAGAGAGAGAGGCAGGGAGGGAGATAGGACGAACATTATCAGCAGTAGAAAGGGTGAGATCAGAATTATAATTAACAAAAAAACTTTTAGAAATATAAGTGAGTTTAATGACAAGGGGGGGGGGGGGGAGGGGAGCAGTCAGTGTACATTCATGTTGTAACCTACTGAAACCGAGTTGGCCAAACTCTAATAAAGGGCTCTGGGCAAGCTGGGTCTGACGCGGCCACTATAGCATCGGCCATGAGTAGCCGTGGAGTAAATCAATGAAAGCAACTATGGTGACCCGTCACCGATGAATTGATTTTAATAAAGAATTTTCAATAAAGAATCATCTTTCATATTCTCCTCTAGAGCGTTTCGAGAGCACTGGTTGATATCGAAATACATCAAACGTTACTTCATGGCCCCAGAGAAGGAGTCGGCCTTCCCCAAACTTCCACAGAGGACTGAAAACGTCTCCACCGGTCTACCAGCCTACCTAAAGATTGGGGAGAAGACAGGGTATCTATGGAAACGGGGACGGGATGATGAGATGTTCCAGAAGAGATGGTTTGAGTTCACAATCGGTAGTCAGACTGGTTCGAGAGCAACATTAGTTTACTACAGTGACGCAAATGTACGTATCGTCTGCAGTTTAAATTTCAATTTGACATCCTTTGATTGTATTCAGGTTACTTTATTCATTACAACTCGGCAAAATCTCAAAACAGCTGCTTGGTTGGATTACGGTTGACATTGAAGCCTGGTTACTGTAAAATACAAAATGTCTTTCCAAAAATGAATAATGGTCATACACACAATATTCATCAACATGCACTGCATTTACTTCAAAGCTGTATTATACAGCTCATAAAGCTGTATAATATTGTACAGGTCAGATCCAAAACATTGCACAATATTCGTTTGATTCTTTCTTAAATTACTTGTAACGAAGCTACCCAGCAGAAGTTAAGCTGCCATTTTGCTTACCGTTTTTTTTTATCTCGTTTTGATAACTACAGAAGCAGAATCATCGAGGAGATGTAAACCTGAGGAACGTTCATGTCTGCCTCGCTTCAGAGGATAAGATACGTCACCCCAATGGTCTACAGCTCATCTTGGAGGAAGGGAGACAAGTCAGGATGATTTATCTCTATGCTGATCAAGAAAAGGTAGGACAGTTTAGGCAATATTCGAAAAAAAAAAAAAAATAACCAGTAGTATTTGGCAGTTGGTACAATGTGTCAGGATTTAAATCCAGAGTGGGCGGGTTGTGTTATACTTTATTTATTCATTTATTTATTTGTAAGCTGTTTATTTATCTATTTATTTATCTATTTATTTCTTTATCATTTATTAATTAATTAATTTATTTATTCATTATATATTTATTTATCTATTTATTGATTTATGTATTGATCATTCATTTACTTATTCATTTATTTAGTAATTTATGTATTTATTCATTTATCTGTTTATTCATTTGTTATTTGATTGATTTATTCATTTTATGGAATGATTGATTGATTGATTGATTGATTGATTGATTGATTGATTGATTGATTGATTTATTGACTGATTGATGGATAGAGGGATTATTGGATTTGTTATTCAATGTATTGATAAATCCATAAGAGTACGGGCCTACCTCAGCCCGCAGACTGTTATTCCGTATAGGTTTTTGCTAGTGACATGGAGCTTTAATTTACGGAGTCATCTTTATTAAACAATGACATACTTTTCTACTTACAATAATATAGACAATGATAATTTTTTGTTCCATTGTTATGTTAATGAATCGCAATAATAATATGTCTGGAATGACTTCACCAACTTGAGCTCAATCCAGTTCACGAATGCAGAACATCGATTAATTTTCCTTGGTATTGATATTTTTTTTTACATTATTTTAGTTATTTCCTACTGTGAATAACCTAAATTTGAGCTTTGGATTATGTTGATTATTTTTCAGTGTTATATAAACACTCTACATAAGTACGTTATAGAAGACTGAAATAAAACAGAAACATGCAAAGTGACGGTCGGCCTTGCAAACTGTGCTTTAGCCATTGAAATCGACCCATTAAAAACCAATTGGTCCCCATTAACCCATTGAAACCGACCCTTGTCCTTGTCATTGTCATTGTCCTTGCACGCATCCCATTACTGCACCATCTTATGACTGGTATAATGTGATACATTCGTTTCATTGAAGAAGCATTCATCAACAGATTCACTTACGTGATGGTTTTGAAAGGGATATCCTTGTCATCTAATCTCGCGTGTATAGTGGTATACGCTACAATGCTTCGAGTGCACTGTTGTGTTGAAAACAAGACTTACTTCTCAGTGATATTTATTTCTACTGTATACAGTATGTTATAGTTGGAGAAATAGAGTGGACACATGATTACATTATGTCCTTCCAAGAATCAATGAATGACAATGACTTCAGATCATTATGTGAATATGGCTTGCAATAAGCATTATAATGAACACATTGGAGTACTGGTGGGGCTTTTCACAACCAGTGTTTTTTTTTTTTCAATTATTGATTGTATCTCTTCAACATTGTCATCGCTTCGAATTTTCTTGAATATCTAGCTGATTGGATCCTTTTCATTCTGTCCGTTATTCTTCATTCCCCCTTTTTTACTCTTCAGCAGCAGCTGAACCCCTCATTTTTTTTTTTTTCTTCCATTTTTTTTTTTTGGGGGGGGGGGGATAGAGCAGCCCCACCCCTAAAATATTTGGCTCATTACGCCACTGAATGAACACATGAAGAGTTTGAATGTAACAACAGATATATCCATTTTTGTCAAATTAAGATATTTCCCTTTAAAGATCAAGAAAAATGAAGAAAATAATTAAATTTGTGCTAGTTTTGGCCACAAACAATATACCTTTATATGTCATGACCAACATATCATTTGAAAGGTATTATTTTGTACTATGTGATGGTGACTGACCTTTAACATTTTCAAATATGCGTTTATCTGTTTTTGCATATAAACTCTTCACATACTGGCGAGCTCGGAATAAAGGTGGGCATAGGGGCGGACGAGTTTGGACGCACATACCATATAATTGAGACTTTATTAGAATGCGTTGCATCTTGAGAGAAACCTAGCTTGCCCATGTGCATACTGCAACTGTGTCACGAAAGACCAGGGGCCCGTAATACAAAGGTTTGCGATCGATCGCAAGTTTAAAACAGCCATTCTGACTGGTCCAGGGTCACCCTTTTGAACGAGATGTGTATGAAACAATGGTCTTGATTGGCTGTTACAATTTTGCGATTGATTGCAAATCTTTGTGTTACGGGGCCCAGGAGCAGCTCACGATCTTCTTCTTCTTCTTGAGTTGGCTTTATTTGGCAGTTGCTCACAATTGGCTATTTCTGCCACACATTTAAGTATCAATGATATATTTACATATCTACCATTACAGTCAAATTGTCAAATCAAATCCCCATTGAGCTATTTTAGTATCCTCAGACCTCTATAACGTGTTTCGACTGACCAGGGTTGTGCATGCCTGCACACTAGGGGCGGACTGGCAGTGGATAGTTTTTCTTTTTTTAGAGGGGGGGGGGGGGGGGGGGTGGTTCCACAGGAGCCGCACGATATTTTGACATGAGGGTCGATCGTTTCATCGTCTGAATCCTGTAGATGTAGATTGAGTGGTGAGTGGGGCCAGTCACGTGACCATTCACCAACTCATAGGGCACACACGAGTAATTGATCCGCTCGCGGTGATGGCGGAAAGGCGTATGCAAAATGAGGTAATGGCAGGTGATGAAAAATATTTATATAAAATTGAGTAATTGTCGGCTGTTAATGTTTACACACGAAATAGCTTTTGGCAGTCACATTCTTTCATATTTGACCACTATGCTGAAGCTTGGACGTTTCAGTGTATTTAATAAGAATTATTTGATCTGCACTGTTCTTAGCTGTGAGAAGTCGCGATTCGACGTTAGCCTCGTTTAAGCCTTCACAGTTTTTGTGTGAGCAGAAAAAGTGCCAAATAAGCCCTTAATTTTGAAGTGCTATGGATTCTGCTTGGACTCTGTGAATTAAAACGATTTTCATCAAGGGCCCCATGGAAGATCAACTCTTGTTGAATGGGCCACCCTGGTGAAATATGAATAAATAAATAAATAAATAAATAAAATAAATCAAGAGGTTATTTAAATGTGATTTCTTTGAAGTGTTTCGATTTTACACGTGATTCTATGGGAGCCTGCATGAATTACTCGTGTGTGCCCTAATTTCGGTCCCATTCTGCCCCTGGGTGGACAATTAACTCCCATGACACGCAAACTCATAATAATGACTTTATAATGACCAAAATTTGATCGCAATGTTTATTCCACACTACTTCAGTATGATCTAGAAAGACATTGGATCCAGAAATGAAAGTAAAAGACTCTAAGTTACAGCAGTCATCGCACATAGTTAGTTGTGTGTATTGATTGCGTGACAGTCGTTTCTTTATTTCCTATAATATCTTATGAATGGAAACTCTTCAAAACCAATTCTTCGAAACTATTCTGTATTTCCTATTAATTTTTTTTCACTTCACACGGGAAGATAATTATGGATATCTGTGTAATTATAGCATTGTTTTCTTTCTTTTCTTTTCTTTTTTTTTCTTTTTTTGTGTAGTTGAGGTGACGCATGCGTTTCTTTTTTCTTTTATTTTCTTGTTTTTTGGCTATGGCTATCTTTGCTTTCTTTAATCAACGAAATTACTCAAATGATTGAGGTAATCAGTGACTGCTCGTGGTGCTCTAAATTTAGTAGGCTATCGTGGACACGGGGAATTGTGTCATTGCATCCTGCAATAAGATACGAAAGAATCCAAAACTAATGGTCTTATACGTTTAGTTACGTTCACACTAACGTCTCTAAACTTAAAGTTTACTTGTGGTTTTGAAACCTTAATTTTATCTTGTAGTTTCAGGTCTTGAGGACATACTCGTAGTTTTGAAACTTTAAGTTTAACTGTAGTTTCATACCATAATCAAGCTTATGGTTAACTGCAAAACTTGTGTTTGCTCGTCCGTAGACGACTCATGCTACATTCTGATACTCAAGCACCGACGTAATCCACTTTGAGGAGTGGGGGGATGATGGACTTTTTTTGCCGATTTGTTTTCTGTCGAACTCACACTTAAGTATTAACACACACCCTCACCCACCCACACATACCCCCTTACACACATTTTGATTTTCATTTTGCGAGCGAGCGAAGCGAGCGAGCCAAAAATAACCACTTTTCCGGTTTTTTAATCGCATTTTCAAATAGAAGTTCTAAAATATGATGGTCGTTTATGAGAGGTTATCAAAAGTTTTACTAACTGATTAATTAAAATATAATTCCCTCCTTGAAAAGTGGGGGATATTTGTACACGCCATCCCCCCCCCCTCTCGAAAAAGTGTGTGCGTGTGGGGGGGGGATATATCCCTCATCCCCCGGGATTTACACCAATGTCAAGCACAATTCCAAGTAAAAGGACTTTGTGTAGAGCCCTATTTTCACTTTGCCACTTTATGGCTGCGTCTGGGGTTAAAGTAGTCTTACAGTTCAGACACTTGTCACACGTTTCGATTGACGAGGATTTGAGCCTGCTGTGGGGATGCATTACTAGCTTGTAGTTCGGTCCCGTACGAATCTATACGAACCTTCTTTGTTTAACCCAGGGGCGGCGCCAGGGTATTTTGATATAGGGACAAGATGACCCTTAGGTGGCTTTATTTACGTTTTAAATGAAAAAATAGGGGTATTATGATAGTTGCATGACTCGACCCAGTCCTCTCTTTTCCCATGCTATTCTTCTTTCTCGATCCCCTTTTTTCTTCCTTTTCTCCTTTTTTTTTTTTTTGATCACTTGAAGAATCATAGGGGGCAGTTGCCCCTACCCCCCCCCCCCCCCCCCGCAGCGCCGCTCCTGGTTTAACCCCCGCTGTTTAAAGCGTCGAAGTTTCAAACTACGACGACCCGTGTGAACATAGCTTTTTACTTTATATCGGTGCTAATGATTCGTCATTTTAACCGTAAACCACGTTTCCGGCATGTGGACATTCCTTTTAAGGAAATCAGAATTAGTAGAAGTCATTAGGGGAAAACCAAGATTTATTTTTTCAAAGCTTTCTTGGTATTTGGACATCATGAAGACCTAGGCCTATATAAAGAACTTCGATTTGAATTTTGATGCGTGCCTGGAAAGATCACGCCTTCGATTTACGCTTGATACTAGTGAATATAGAGGCCTGCTCTTTAGACCGTCTTTAATAATCTAAACAAAAGTTTTACCAACCAATAATAAGCAGGAAATTTCATTCTGTTTTTTTTTAATCTGCCTAAAATTATCTGGAATGTTAATTGATTTCAAGGTAACAAACAACTGCATTATTTTGGTAGTTGGTACCATCAGTATTTGCATCTTATTGCCATTTTGGTCCGAGGCCCCCCCCCTTTTTTTTAAATGTAAAGTATTCATCTCATGAAATTCCATTTATATTTATAGCTTTTGAAAGATATGCAAATAGTCTAATGTCATTTTGTGTATGCATCTTGTTCGATCATCCATATCGTTGGTTATTCGTCTGCTCAGTTACCATAAACTCCAATCATCATTTGGTGTCGTGATCGACTAGGCTCACCCGTTTACATCCCAGTTTTTTACGGGTTTTTTTTCTGCCTAAGCTGAATTAACCCATTCGTGACAGAGGTATCTTTTAATGCAAAGCCCTAAAAATCATACCAAATACATGAGCAGAAAGAGCAAAAAATTCTACACAAACTGTGCCCATTTTGGTTGCATCAATATTCATTGTTTGATGCTGAATATTTTTTAAAGGAAAATAAGCATTAAAATCTTTAAATTGGCAATGTGATAGAAAGTTTAAAATCACTGTTTCCCCCTGCAAATTGGCAACTTTTCTGTCAATCTATATTCATTTCTGATACATGACATTTTATAAATAAAATGTAGCAATAAAATAAAAATGTTGGTGTTGCCAATTTGAAGAATAAAAGCTGATTAGGCTTTAAATAATTCCTGTCACGAATGGGTTAACGATAATTGACCAGATGCTAGGTTCCCACTGCCGATCTGATCAACTCGATTATCCCAATCTCTCAAAAACTAATCTGCAAAATCAGACATAATTTTGGCACCTGGACACATTAATTCCATGAAGCCTTGAATGAGTCTACCCATGGCAAGCCTCTTGTACAGTCAAATAATTTGAAACCGCAAGTGACTTGCCATGACAAGGCTCATTCGGGACTTCATGGAATGATTGTATTCAAGTGTGAAAATAATGTCTGTTTTTTGCAGACTAGGTTTTGAGAGATCGGGACAATCGAACTGATCGGATCGGCAGTGTGAATCCCCCCAAAAATCATTTCCTGAGGGTTAGACCTAGACCTAATAGACGATGATCTAGTATGGCTTTGAAAGAACTGACATGTGGGGGGGGGGGGGCAACACAAAAATTATGAGAAATAATTACTGCATGCCATCTGAGAAAGGCGAACTGGGTGCATAGAAAAAAAAATCCACAAGAGAAATTTAGCATTGGAAATGAAGTTGGAGCCCATGCCAACTTACCGTATACTAGTTAGGCCTATGCGGTATTAATTGCAGCCTTTTATTATTATTTTTCTCCACTTTATCAATTTCATAAAATACAGAGGCATATATTATGTACAATAAAACTGTGGTTGGGGAATGGCTTTGTAAAGCCAATGGTTTGCAAGAAACATAGCGATCCCCCTTGCAAACAGTAAATCGAGGAACATAGAGAGTATAGTAAAACATGACAATCAAGAAAATCAAATAACGAAGAAACGAACGAAAAAAAAAGGCAAAAAGGAAAAACACAAAGCCAAACAAAAACAACAAGCCAAACAAATGGAAAATGGAAATTGGAAGTTAGTAGGCATTTATAAAGATTTGTTTATACTTAGATGAATAGTTAAAAGGCAGTTTTCGATTTTTTAAAGTGGGACCTTTTGTTTTCCTTCTGCTATAAAACCATGCTTCTTTCTATTGACATTGTATTACATTAGAATGTGAAACTCGTACGAATTGTCACATCCTTTTATCCGGGCACTCAAAACTAAATGGATATGGTGGAAAGTTTGCTATACAATATGAAAGGTCAAATGGGGCCTCACATTAGCAAAACTGTTGTCAGGGATTGTCATGTTTGAGTGGTGTACATAATGTACGTATTAGTCATTGCGGGATATTTTCCCTTTTCTTTGTTATGATTTTTTAAAGAAACACACAAGCACACGTTGTTATCGATATGCCTATAGCAGTATAGCACGTTAATCTATTTGATGTACGATCAGTGGCGGCACCAGGATTGTTAAAGTGGGGGGGGGGGGGCAAATGGAGGGCAAAAGAAAATGTTGGGGGCAGGGGCAGTCAAATTTTTTTTGCGTGGATGGAAAAATCGAGCGTGAAGCGCGAGTTTTAGTCGCCGGCGTTAATCCACTTTGAGGATTGGGGGGATAATTTAATTTTTGGACGATTTTTTTCCCTCTTACACACATTTTAATATCAATTTTGCGAGCGAGCGAAGCGAGTGAACAAAAAATAACCGCTTTTTGGTTTTTAAACGCATTTTAGAAAAGAAATTATAAAATATGATGAGCGAGTGAAGTGAGCGAGCCAAAAATAACCACTTTTTTTGGTTTTCAATCGCATTTTCAAATAGAAATTCTAAAATTCTAAAATTTTTACTAACTTTTAAATCAAAATATATTTTCCTCCTTAAAAAGTGTGTGTGTGTGGGGGGGATATTTGTACATGCCATCCCCCCTCTCCAAAAAGTGTGGGGGGGGGGAGGGAGATATATCCCCCACCCCCGGGATTTACGCCAATGCTTTTAGTGGCCCCAATAAACATTTTTCTGTTACACTTGATATAGAGAGAAATTTTTGTAAAATCAGGTAATGCTTAATGGAGCAAAGATATTGATCAAAACTAGATCATGAGCTGAACATTTACATTACAAACTAATAGTGTGCGTGGAAGCCAACAGCGACTGAGTGAGAAAATTTTCAAGTTTTGAAGAGCGGAAAATGGTATTTTAGAGCACTTCACAGCTTGAATATGATGCTTATGACAACATCTACTTATTTACAAATTACTGTATAATTTTTCTTTTCAGTCCTCAAAATTTCTGGGGGGGGGCATTTCCCCCCATGCCCCCTCCCCCTTGGTGCCGCCACTGTGTACGATAAGCATGAGATAGCCAAAGAGTCAAGCGATTGTAACTAGGGGATGATTGAAATCTTTTGCAGAAATTTCTAGTGCGAACCCACATACAAGATTACATCCTTATTTCAGAAAAATCAACAACTGCATAATTATCCTACCCGTCAGTCTTCCCTTTTTCATTTGCATAGATTGAGAACCGTACTTAGGAAAAGAACTATAACATTTACTAGTCCCGTTTAATGGAATTCTTTAGATGCATCACTAAAACGATTGTCTAATTTAAGTACTTTTAAACATCACTTGAAAGTAAAGCTACTTCTGCAATACGAAGAAACGTCAACTTAATTTTTACTATTCACTGGCGTACTTTAACTTTGGTAATGGATATGGTGCGAGTCCAATATGTATGTATTTCATCTCCTGTAGGTTGGCTGCTATACACTTCTATTTTTGTTTAGTTCTTTGTATTTTACTTTCCTTTTTTCTTTTTGTTCTTTCCTTTTTCGTCATTCCTCTCCTTTTGTCCATTTGTCTTGTCGTGCTTCCTTTTCTCTTGTTTTATTGTGCTGTTTTATTGACTTTTCATTTTTGTTTGTCACGTGTGTTTAAGATATGTATCCAATTTAATAGAGTCTATCAAAAGGGAACCTTATCTACAAGCATTTGCTTCTGAGGTTTCCTCCACATTTCTGTTATGCATTAATCTCCCTCCGTGCATCTTATTATTATCTTAGACTATTTGCTATTTACTTCAAATTTAACATATGTATTTAAATGTTGTTCTATTATATTTTGATATATCATGGAAAAGACTTGTATCATTGCAGATAATGTGGAAATAAAACCTAAATGAAATGAAAAAAAAAACAGTACACTTTAAAAAACAAACGAACAAACAAAATAACTCACATGCACACGTTGGTATCAATATGCTTGTAGTACGATAATTTGTTTAATGTACAATAAAAGAGCAATGTGGTTTAAAAAAAATGTCTTGCTCATAACAAGAGCATAAGCGCCGTGCCGGGGATCGAACCTCCGATTCTCGCTTCTCTAGTCTCTATCCACACCCAAACACATACTCTCGTGACCTTCTAATCATATCTCTGTTTTATAGTAGTACTTTAAATAGAAATTTTACTACTGGACGTAACCGTCGTTTATGATAGATTTATCAACAAATTTCAACAAATGACTGATTAAGATATTATTTCTTCTTTAGAAAGTGGGCGTCTTGTCTATACGTCATCCCCTCTCTAAAATAAGTGTATGTGTTAGGAAAGAAAGTCCTATCCCTATAGCTCTTTAACGGATAAACATGAGAAACGCAAATGGATCGTGAGCTCTATAAACAGAACCAAAACTGGAAAACATTTCCTCTGTGGCGGTGATAATGGTATGAAATTAGAACAGGACAATAATATTTCCGTTTGACGAAGGAGTCAAATCCGTTTGACATAGCTGGGACAAATTCAACAAACAATTACCGTAATAATTACATATCAGCCTATCTGAAAACGTGATGACTTGATAACTGCTCTATAAATTTAATAGGTGATTGTCAATGTATGAAAGGTTTCGAATTATCCATTTTTATATGCCAACATTATATTTTGTTGCCAGTTATTAATATGATACTCAACTACTCGTTCATCATAATTATCGGTATCATCTGCAGCACCTGCTATAATATATGATCCAATTCTAATGATTTCAGGAAAGGCGTTGAGGCCATAAACAGGGATCATTTCCAGATGGTTATGTATTTCAACATGATTTCAGATAATATGTTGGGGTTTTTTTTCTTCAAAATATCACCCGGTTATTCGAGAGAATGGAAATAAATGGGGATTATCCATTCAAGGATGAGTATATTGTAACAGTCGGGGAAATTTAAGATGACGTTGAGACCAACTGTAATGGAACACTTTTAATAACCAATAACATGATTAATACCTTATAAACTCATATTTCTGTGGAGTCAATTTGACTCGAAATGGCGTCAGGTGGGAGTCAATTCTATTCCGAGTTAAAGTAACTCGGATTTCCGAATTAATTTGACTCGGAATGGAGTTAGTTTGACTCGAATTTAGTCGATTCTCAGTTGACGCCACACCATTCCGAGTCAAATTAATAAATTAATGAATGGGGAATATCCATTCAAGGATGAGTATATTGTAACAGTCGGGGAAATTTAAGATGACGTTGAGACCAACTGTAATGGAACACTTTTAATAACCAATAACATGATTAATACCTTATAAACTCATATTTCTGTGGAGTCAATTTGACTCGAAATGGCGTCAGGTGGGAGTCAATTCTATTCCGAGTTAAAGTAACTCGGATTTCCGAATTAATTTGACTCGGAATGGAGTTAGTTTGACTCGAATTTAGTCGATTCTCAGTTGACGCCACACCATTCCGAGTCAAATTAATAAATTAATAAATGGGGAATATCCATTCAAGGATGAGTATATTGTAACAGTCGGGGATGATGACGTTGAGACTAACTGTAAAGGAACACTTTTGATAACCAATAACATGATTAATACCTTATAAACTGTTATTTCTGTGGAGTCAATTTTGAGTCGTAATGGCGTCAGGTGGGAGTCAATTCTATTCCGAGTTTTTAAAAAAAACTCGGATTTCCGAATTAATTTGACTCGGAATGGAGTTAGTTTGACTCGAATTTAGTCGATTCTCAGTTGACGCCACACCATTCCGAGTCAAATTAATTCGGAAATCGGAGTCACTTTTACTCGGAATAGAGTTGACTCCCAGCTTGACGCCATTCCGAGCCAGATTTGACTCCGCAGAAATTAGAATGACAATATATATATGAAGGGAGAGAGATATTTCAGGAAAATGAAATGTACTTCAAATTGTGATAACCGGAAAAATGACAAATATGACATGAAAATGACCCTTCAAGTAGAAGATGAGGCAGTAAACAAATCACGGAAATTCTTTATTGTCGTTCTGCAAGATTCTGATAATGGGCTTCCTCCCACCTTCCTGGTTCAGAGTGATACTTCCAAGGAGTAATGAGTCATTGTCGTCGGGAAGTGATGGTGTTATTATTAATTTAGCTGAGCGCTGCTGAAGAGTTAAAAAGTTGTTAAGTTTAAGTCAGGTATAAGAGGAAGAAATAGCGATGCAGGTGAGGATAGGTACACTCTTATTTCCACGGTGTCAAATTTGACTCGGAATGGGGTCAGCTGGGAGTCAACTGTATTCCGAGTTAAGATGAATCGGATCGAAGTAATTTGACTCGGAATGGTGTGGCATCAGTTGAGAATCGACTCAATTCCGAATCAAAGTACTAGGAAAACGAGTCACTTTAACTAGGAATAGAGTTGACTCCCAGCTGACGCCATTCCGAGTCAAATTTGACACCGCGGAAATAAGAGTGTAGAAGGCTCGAGATTGGATAAGAAGAAGGGAAGAAGGAGGACTAAAAGAGGGAGGGAGAGAGAGAGAGAGAGAGAGGGAGAGAGAGAGAGAAAGAGAGAGTGAGTGAGTGAGTGTGTGAGGTTGAGGTTGAGGGGGACAGAGAAGGGAAGAGAGTGGGGTCCACAAATTTTTGAGGTTGACAAGAGATTTGCATTAATTAGGTAGCACCTCCATCCGGGACATGACCTGTATATAGGATGATTCTAGAGAGGTTTTTAGGGTTAGAGCCTGATCGGTTAAGAGTGACATTTTGTCCGTCCGTGACTATTTCATGGATTCTAGTTTGGGCAGACAACCAGGGCAACTAAATTTCATCATATTTCAACTCCTTCAGTGATGGCCTTCACAATGAAATATATATTAGCCAACATATATCTTAACTTATTTCTTACCGCAGACCTTCAAACTTTAAAAAAATTTCTCAAATGTCATTGCACTTCATTGCAAGTTTTTTTAGTTTTTATCTTGCAAATTTTGTTATTGCTGCAAAGGATTTATTTTCATATACCTCTTCACTAGTGAGGTTAAATTTTCCTCAAAATTTTCACCAACCTGTTGAGTTTTGTTGCTATTTTTGTTTTAGTGGCGTTTTAGTGGCATTTTCTGTGCCATTCAATCAAATAATTTTCATAAGAATTCAATTATTACATCTAACATTGATTCTTCTATGTATTTCAATGCAGTTTCCTTTTTAAGTAAGCTATATAAATATTATGTCTTATCTTATGACCTTGTAAATTTGATAATATTAGTCTTCGGACTTTTTTCATGTACCAATTTTTTTAAAACAATAAAACCGAATTAAATTGCATTGAATTGAATGTCCCTCCGTGAGAAACCAATCAGGCCCGTTATTGGTTTAAATCTCAATGTATAATTTTGTATTCTTGCACCATGTCCACTGCGGCAGTGAAAGCCCGTTTCGATACTTTTGGCAGATTTTATGTTAAAGCTTCTCTCTGTATTTCTGACTGTTGATAACTTCGCGAACATTTCAAATGATGAAATAATGTTTAAATAGTGATTAAAGAATGTGAGAAGTTTTCGCTTTATCTATCAAACGTTGTAAACAAACCATCCTGTGAAGTTCATAATAGCAATCAGGTCATGTGAGGAATGAAGTTTGTATCAACAAGAGGACGTTTGGAGTTTGGCCTTCACGAAGTCATTTGTTTTCCCTTTGCATGTGTAATGGGTGGGATGACCATAGTTACTGACATGATAATATTTGAATTTTTGTTGTATGATAAAGATCTGCTATAAGTACTGACATGATGATATATGTCTTTGTATTGTATGATAAAGTATATAGTTTTTGCACTTTGTTTAAGTCATGATATGTATGCACAACTGCAATCAAGACATTTTTCACGTCATATCGCCTTTCCCCTATCTTTTGTTTTCTCTCTCTCCTCTTTCTCCTTCCTCACTTTGCCCGTCTCCGTTCTTTCTCTTCTTAATTCCCTCTTCTCCTCCCTCTCTCCTATCTTTCCACTCTCTCTCTCCCTCTCACTCCCTCTCTGTTCCTCTTTCATTCTCTCTCTCTCTCTCCCCCCTCTCTCTCTCTCTCTCTTTCTCTCCAGGACATGATCGAGTGGTACCAAGCCATCTGCATTGTCAAGTTCTGGATTGCTAGGTATGCCAGATTAGAATCCAAACTACCCATCGATGAGGAGCAGGTAAATATAGCCAAAAATCATCTAAAATCTATAGGAAACAAGGTTACAATCATATAGCCCATAATTAACTAACAGCAACACCAAACAGGGTAACATATAACATGAAATAACTTAAGATACAATAATAAAAACCTAAAATGAACCGCTATCAACACGAAACAAGGTGAAATATAGCTTAGAATCAACTAAAAACCAACATCGAAGCCTGGTTAACCCATTCATGACAGGAATTATTTAAAGCCTAATGTGATCAGCTTTTATTCTTAAAATTGGCAACACCAATATTTTTATTTTATTGCTACATTTTTCTTATAAAACGTCATGTATCTGAAATGAATATAAATTGACAGAAATTATGATGAGAAGTCAAAAAGTTGCCAATTTGCAGGGGAAAATGGTGATTTTAAACTTTCTATCACATTGCCAATTTAAGGATTTTAATGCTTATTTTCCTTTGAAATTTTTTTTAGCATCAAACAACGAATATTGACGCAACCAAAATGGGCACAGTTTGTGTAGAATTTTTTGCTCTTTCTGCTCATGTATTTGGTATGATTTTTAGGGCTTTGCATTAAAAGATATTAGGCCAAACCACAAAAAGTGGACCTCTGTCACGAATGGGTTAAATAAGGCATTAAAATGAACTATAATCAAGGTACTCAGACCAACACGAAACAAAAACAAATATAACCTATTAAAAGTCACAAAATCAGCACGAAGAAGGAAAGTATAACTGAAAATCATCTACATATTTTATTATTAAATCAACAAGGAAACGAGGTAAATTCACACTAAAATCATCTAGAATCAACATCGGACAAGGTAAACATAGCCTCAAATCAAGATGAAACACATCGGTTTACACCCACACTCGTTAAAGACAAACATGGAAGAAACTGGGAGGGGGGGGGGGGGTTAAAAAAAACAGGCCTAGGAACGTCATTTTGCGCAGACTGAAAATTAAAAGTGGAGGAAGGAAAGAAGGAAGGAATGAAGGAATGTCGGATGGAGAATCTTTAGTGATATTAAGAGCAATATTCTTACTTTCGTAGGAACAACTGAAACTTGAAGATTCAGGAGAGAATCAAGTTTGCTTTCATACGGTACTGATATCACAAAATGTGGTTGAAAGCCTGACCCGATATGCTCCAGCGACAATTACTCCGAGCTTTATTTCGTCACAGATATAGTATCAGGGTTGTAAAAGGTTTTTAGTTAAATGGTTAAATGGTTGGTTATTTTACCTGACAGCTAAGAAAGCACGTGTAAGCTTGTTAGTAAGTAACCAGGGGACCGATGGGTTTAAGTCCCCTCCGAAGGACTTGGTAATTAGGATTAATACCTAATACTAAAGGGCATTAGCGCATCAACTCGGTTTCGAACCCGGGTACTTCCGGTTATGAGACCACTGCTCTACCACTGAGCCACAGCGCCTCCTGTTTAGTTTACGGTTTGGTGTATAGTGTTTGGTCCGGATCATCTATGGAAGCAGGAACCCATCAAAAACGCGACACCCGACACGTCGTAATTCGAATTGCGACGTGTCGTTGTTTAATTACAACATGTCGTTAATTCTTTCGACACATTGCACTTCGAATTGCATCACGTTGTTAATTCTTTGAATACGTTGCAATTCGAATTGCTACCGAATTACGACGTGTCGGATGGTGCGTTTATGCCGAGTTCCTGCTTCCATATGATTTCGGTTAGTATACGAAATTGACGCTAGGCAATTGTACAAGTCCCACTCAAGCAAAAGGTACAGAATTCTGCTGTTCTCCCAAAGGGTGTTTTTGTGAGAGGAAGCCAAAAGCTTTCATGAGATGTAAATAGATATAGAAGAGATCTAAACGAAGGCATTAATCAGCATTAGTTGTTGAACCATGCACATCTTGACTACTTGACTTTAATTTTGTATTCATGTGTGGATGAGATCATATACCCAAACCCTCTGTGCATACAGTGTAGACTCTTTGTTATTCTCCTCTTGTTTACTTATCAGCGGAGCGAAACTTCAAACAGGTGAACAAACGAAAAAAAAAAAATGTTTCAAGCGGTACATCTAGACCCTGCAAGGCCACGCAATGAGAACAAGACAAAAATCACAATGTAATAAAAGCAGTGCAGTTACATGGGTGAACAGTCTAAAATCGAGTATGCCTGTCAAATCACAAGGCAACTTCTTTTTTAAAAAACTTCTTGTATGCTTGAAACGATCCTAAGCAGCCGCGGATCCAGGATTTGATGAGGGGGGGGGGGGGGCGATGGTCGTGGAAATATTTTTTGTAAACTAGCGACTAAAAAAACCGCCTAGAAAGGGATTTTTTTAATACGGCCACACGAAAGTGTGTTTGTTCATGTTACTATATTATGAACCAGATCACACGTATTGGCAGATGACAAAAAATGTGAAGAACGGAAATTACGAGAGCTAATAATAGTGGATATTTGTACTGCGTCACGTCTTCCAGAATTGGCACTCCCGGTGCCATTTTGGTTTTAATTATCTAATTGATAGTTATTAGCAGTCATAAAGTGATTGCGGGACGATTGATATATTGCGGTTCCAGCTGGTCTGCATTTCCATTCTCTTCGTAATACTCACTCGAAAGTTTAATCTAGGACTATTCAGTATCCAAAATTTGCATGGTGGGGTCTTTCGTCGTTTTCTATTTCTTCATGTTGCAATTATGAATTATGAATTATGAATTATGAATTGCAATAAGTAATTCAAGAAATGTATTTGGATTTTTCAGCTATAACATTATTATCATCAAACAAAGATTTTTTGTCCATCATTCCGTTTTCTGCATTTTTCCATTTCTTTCTTTCTTTCTTTGTTTTTTTTTTCAAATTTATTTGTTCATTTATTCATTTATTTATTCATTCATTTTATTCATTTATTTATTATTCTGTTTTTTTTGTTTTGTTTTGTTTTTGTTTTTTTACAGATTTTGAAGAATCTGAACCACGAGATCTTGTTGGAAGGTTCTCTTCAGAAGACTGACAGCTCAGCCAAGAAAGCTTTCAGGAGAAGATGGTGCATCCTGTATGGAAAACGCCTCATGTACTTTAACAATGAGCTGGTAAGTTACCTCATGTAACTACATGTTTAGTTTTGAGAGGAGGGGGTGCAGCAAAACCTGAAGACAAGGTTTGAAAGTTTGTCTTCAGAAGACAAGACAATCGCAAAGAGGGCCTCCAGGAGAAGATGGTAGGCCCTACATCCTCCTTGGAAACGTAATTTAACAATTAGTTAGTGAGTGTACCTCACTGATACCATCATTTGCAAAAGTGTAAGACCCTTCCAAAACGCAATAACTAAAAGAACAAAAACAAACAAACAAACAAAAACAAAGCAACAAACCAAAGTTAAACATTCATTTTCAACGCATTCATTATGAGCTATAATATTACTCCTGTGCTGTGCTGACCACTGAAGTAAACATTTATGTAATCATTCAGTGAGACAAAAGAATGTATTCCAAATTATTGAAATACCCCAAAATTCCCAGGTGGTCTTAGACTTTTGCAAATGAGGGTATATATATATATATATATATATATATATATATATATATATATATATATTGCGGGGGGGGGGGGGGGGGGATGCCAGCCTCAAAATCCTAGATTATTTTGGAAAGTTCTGTGCAATCAGAAGACCCCAATCACTGTAGTTAAGTAAAGAAGGTCTTGGGGAGAATATGGCATCATGTATGGCAGAAGGCAGATATGAGTTTCCTTATAGATAAACACTTTAAGTACGGGGAGGGGGGTGGGGGGGGGGGCGTTTAACTCGGATTCGAGTAGAGTCCACTTTTTCAATGAATGGAACATTAAAGACTAAGTCCACCCTAGAAGTTTCACTGTTTCAATAAAAGGAGATGAATTTGAACAGCATTTACAAAAAGAAATGAGCAAAATCGGTCAAAGAATAAGAAAATTACACTCATTTACATTTTCTAGTAAATTACTCTCGGCTCTGCAAATTGGCAACACTGATGACATCATATGCGAGTAGCTCTCCATTCACTTTGTACATAAAATTTCACATTTTCTCAATTTTCTTGGAAGTGACACATTTTCTAACCCCCATAGTCAATGTATGTTCAGAAGAATTGCTTTTTACATAACATACTTTGACTATGGGGTGAGAAAATGTTTAACTTCCAAGAAAATAGAGAAAATGTGAAATTTCATGTACAAAGTGAATGGAGAGCTGCTCGCACATGATGTCATCAGTGTTGCCAATTTGCAGAGCCGAGGGTAATTTACTAGAAAATGTAAATGAGTGTAATTTTTTTTAATTCTTTGACCGATTTTGCTCATTTCTTTTTTAAAATGCTGTTCAAATTTATCTCCTTTTATTGAAACAGTGAAACTTCTAGGGTGGACTTTCCCTTTAAACAGGCCAAGGTCTTGGACTTAGCGTGCACATCTTGGTTTCTGTAGCTCGCGACTCGGTTACACCATGGCCATGACCATGACCAAACGGTATGCTTGAATGATCCTTTTCACAGGACGCCAACCCCATCAGGGCGGTCAAGCTAGGGTCCCATACAGAAGGCTACTCCTTGATCATGACAGGTGACCATCATCCTCAGTGGCCCAAGGGAGGCTTCCACTTCCTCCTGAGGACTCCTGGAAGGGTCTTCACCTTCATCGCAGACACTGAGCATGAGAGACAGGCATGGTACCGAGCTCTCTTCAGGGCTTGTAATCCAAATAGCTGTCAAGGTAAAGTTCATCAGCTTTACTCATAATTATGAGCTTGAACATTAACCTATTCTAAGTATCATCAATGAGTGGCAAGCATTGATGATAGTTACTTAAATAGTCCCGGTTGAATGTGCTACATGTATATATATCCTTTTTACCATGGGAAACCGCGGACTTAAGTAGATACCAGATGTTTATTGAAGACATAACGATGCATTCATTAGCCTTCTTGCAGGCTTGCCATCCAAAGCAATGTCAGGGTATGCCCACTTGACTAATTGCCAAACGTTGAGTGAATAATGTCTGAAAGAGTGAGATAACTGCAGATGATTCATGTGGATAGTATCAAATACATCATGATCAAAGCATTTACAGTGCATGAACCCACCAAATCAGACTATAGTGTGCAGGACAATATGCAGGGAAATGAACATACATTTTTGTGCCTTCACCCACCGAAGGTGGTGCCGGAGGCATTGTTTTCGGGTTGTCCGTCCGTCTATCCGTCTCTTCCGCTTTTTGCTAATGTGATATTACAAGAATCGCTGGAGGTTTCACCTTAGGAAGATGATCTGATTAGATTTTTGTTACCTATGTCAAAGGTCATAGGCCACAGGGGTCAATTTCTAATATTTCAGGTTTTAGTCTTGTTTACGCGATATCTCAAGAACCATGAGAGGGATGAACTTCAGACTTCGTGCTAATATGCATTTCCATAGCAAGACAATCTGATTAGATGCGTAAGTCAAAGGTCAAAGGTCGGTGAGGTAAATTTATGAAATTTCAGGTGTTAGCCTTGTTAACGCGATATCTCAAATACCATTTGAGAAATAAACTTAAAACTTGGTGCAAGTATGTATCACCATATGAAGACTATATCCTTAGATTTGGGGGTAAATAGGTCAAAGGTCAATGAGGTCAATTCGAAAATATCAGGATTTAACTTTGTTAACACGATATCTCAACAACTATTTGAGGTATGAACTTCAAACTTGGTGCTGGTATGTATCACCGTGGGAAGATCGGGGTATATAGGTCAAAGGTCATAGAGGTCACTTTTTAAAGGTTTTATTATTGTTAAAACGATATCTCATGAACCTTTGAGGTATGAACTTCAAACTTGGTATTATATGTAACACCATAGGAAGACAATTTGATGTGTAGACCAAAGCTCGCAGGGGTCACTGTTAACGTGAATCTTCAGGGTTTAGTCTTAGTGAGACAGATTGCTTTGATTTCTTTTAGTTTAGTAAGTCAAAGACCAAAGGTCAAAGAGGTCAGTATGCATTAAATCGAATATTCATTGGTTTTGTTACCTCTATATTTCAACTGTTTTGTTTGTAAGACTGTAAGGACACAAAGTGATCAGAGTTTGAGGGTTGTTAGTTCAAAGGTCAAAGAGGTCAAGTAACACGTATTAGTACGTTTTTTTTTTATTCTGAATGTTACCTAATTCAAGAACAGTTTGAGCCATGAAGTTAACGGAGTATAGGATAAAGCATATGAGACGCAGTCACATTCATCTTGTTTTTCTAAGATTAAATGATACTGTAAATTTTACCTTGCATTCAGGCTATTATGCCCTCCTATCAGTTCTGATATCTAATCAAAGTCTTTTTGTATCACAGCTCGACCGAAACCACCTCCCCGTCCTTCAGGTAGTACCCCTCTCCCCTCACCTCCCAAACCAAGTAACGCGAGTAGAGGTTCCCTACCCGAAGTCCCCAAACCCGAATTACCCGAAGTTCCGAAGCCGCAAGAGCAAAAGCCCGAAGTAAAAAAGCCCGACATCCCGAGGCCTGACGTCCAAAGGTCGGCGCTTAACACTCAATCGTCGATCCCATCAAGAGATCCACCCACGCCGGTCCCGCGTGCTAACTCTCCTCCCAGGGAAGTGCCTTCAGATGCTTCTGACAGAGGCTCGCACGTATACCTGAAACCCACCTTGATTCCACCCGATGTTCCACCGCCTGTCCTGCCTAGGTAAGTGAATCTAACCAGCTAATCATTGTCACACGCCTCGCACTGTGCATGGTACTGCATCCTGTTACAGGTTTCAACCATTCCATCGAGTTATGACCCCTGTATTCCTTTGCATTATAGAATAAATTATAAATATGCAAAAACATTTTCCTTTCCTTTCGTAAGTCTTACAAATGTCCAATGATCATGTACGACTTGAGATTTTGTTTTAATTATGTCTTTCCAGACCACCTGAGACACTACCAGGCCACGTCCCGAGCAGCGATCCTCCAAGTAGCGACGTCCAAAGCGACGATGATTCATCAAGCTCGAGTGAGAGCGAAGAAATGAATTACCATGATATGGAGGTGGTACCGATCATATGCACCAAAGTGGACGGTCATGGGACTTGCGTGAAGGCGTATGGCTTCTGTCTCAGGATTCCTCACGAAGCTATAGACACTCCTCGGGAGAATAAATGCTTTGTTTCCATCACGCCAAAGCCACTGGAATGTCCAGTGATCAGTGACAATGATCTGCCCGGTATCAATGCCCACAGTGCGCAGGTCATAGAGTGCAGAAGTTTCAACTACCACAGGCCACTTCTGAAACCACTGCAGTTGGAAATACCGCATTGTGCCAACATCGGTGACCTCAGTGAATGCAGAGTTAGTCTGTGGCATAAAGCACCTGTAGGCGATAGTAAGAGAGGAGATAAATGTTTTTTTTAATGAAACATTATATGAACATGATAATAAACTCGAGTCGGGAAATAGGCCTAATGGAACGAGATGCGTAAAAACACGACCCCTGGTGATTCTGCAATTACACACAAAAACTCTTTGCAAAATAATGGATGTGTGTTTGTAATTTGGTTTTTACAGACGTGTATTCATCGGATTTGATTATTTACGTCTGGGACCGACCTTTAACATCACAATCCGAAAGACGTGACTCAGACTCAATTCTAGGTCTGATCAGAAAACTCTATCGTTGATAATAAGTACTCTATCGTCCACGGAACTTTGTTCGCCGGGCATCATTTTATAAATCTGTATCTGATTCATTTATCATCCTTTTCTAACGGTCTGTCTGTCGATCTGTCGGTCTGTCTGTCTGTCTTTAAGTTTGTGTATCTGTTTGTCGAACTCTGTTGTCTAATTAACTTGCTTTCCTCTCCTTAGACACCCTCGCACAATGGCGAGAAGTACCAGAAACCAACACCGCTCTCACATGCCACGTCAAACAGCGATGTCTCCAGCTCACCACCCTTCACTTGGGAAGCTACGCCTTCCTCCTGGATGGTCCTGGAATCCTTGGAAAGGCCATGCAGATGGCTATATTCACCCGGGCCAGTGCCCACACGGAAATCGTCACAGCTCATATCTACCTCTTCAATAATATCAGCAGTGATTCAGTCTGGACGGTATGCATTGTAGGAATGATTCCAGATATCAATCTTGGGATACCTTGTAGTGTCTTCTAAATTCGATTTTTTCGAGGATCATATGTGAGGAGAAAGAAACATAATTTTATACATGCATTGTAAACTTTTTGTTATATGTTATTATTTTTTTTTTTTTGTGATAGCACAGCCTCCTAAAATATTTGGCTCATTAATGACGTCACTGGGAGGGAGTGTTCATTCATATAACTTTTGGATCACCCATGATCAGATAATCAAGGCAATAGAACCCCAAGAACAACCGAAACTTGCCGAGGCTTTTGATGAACAAGGAGAGAAGTGATACGTTTGGCTCTTGAGAATATAACCCTAAGAAAGATCTTAGGATCATACCCTCTCGCAAGTTTGCTATCATTCAAGGAAGAATTGAACGGCAACAAAAGCCCATATATGTCAGACAAGAATTTTGACATAAGTAAAACATTTCTCAGAGACTGCAAAGGGAGAATGTTAAAACATCATAAGAATAAAAGATAAAGTGCACAGATTTAGAAAAATTTGGATTGTGATGAAATAATTTACATGTTTCTTATTTTGATTTCTTACAAACTGAACAGAGCATTGAAGAGAAGGAGTTTAACGGCGGCGCCATATTGAGTGACGTCAGTACGTCCTTTTCAATTCAGAGAGATGGCAGTGAGCTATGCTTGACCTTTCATGACCTCCAAGGTCTTCAACTCTGCAATGACCAACCCGATGTGCTGGTAAATGACATGTAATATATTCTAAAAATAACCCACTGATCGAATCTCAGAAATATGATTGCACACAATGTCGTCCTTCCCTGCTGGAAAGATCACAGTGCCACAAAGTGTGTTCACAGTGTGTTCACATAGTGGACTATGTGAAGATGTGATTCACAGTGTTAAAACTTTCAAATTTAACAGTGTGAAGATAATTTCACACTGTGGACACCTCCACAATGTGAGTGTTCCCAGTGTGTTCACATAGTGGACTCTGTGAATATGAGATTCGCAATGTTAAAACGCTCAAATTTAACAGTGTGGAGATGATTTCACATTGTTATCACATTATGAACACACTGTGAACACAATGTAGGACACTGTGTTCTGTCCAGCAGGTTTTTTAAATTTTAACTTTATGTTTTATTAAGAAATATAGCGTATTTACAATATAACATGATGACATATTTACAATCTGTTAACAGCGAACCCCCCCCCCCCATAATGCTCAGTGAAGCGTAATGAACAAAAGAGAACAACAAAAAACAAAACACGCGAAAAACAAACGAGGACAACACAACACTGACAGTACAATACAACAGAATACAACACAACACAATACAAGATATTTCTCTGCAAACTAGTACAGCAGAGTCCCACTGCATGTTCTTTCAAATAAGGCTTACAAAAATGCTATAAAAGCACAAAATAAAGCATACAAAATTTAAAACTACGGCACAGTGCCATCGGAACAGAGGAAAATCATAAATAAATAAATATTTTTAGGGGGATGTTAATAGATAGCAGCATTGCAAAATGAAGAAATATCGGACTGAGTATCCCTAAGTCGATTCTAACAGTTTATAGAAGGGTAAACAATTCTTCCGCTTTAAAAAGTAGAAAGTGCACAACACGTTGGAACTGCGTTTTTAAAGGTAATTGTTTTTTAATACCTTTGAAATGAATCCTAAAGGCGATTCAAAGCGAAATCATAAAGGCGGTGACGATGTTGAGGAATGGAAATTCTTCTGTTCTCTAGTTACAGTGATATGATGTTGTTTGATTGTATCGCACTAAAAACAGAATTTGTGAAATTCTATATTGAAAATGAAACATTAAAGGTTTCTCTTTCTGATCGTTTATCAGCTTTCTTGAAATTTCAGGTATGCATTAGCAACTCAACAACTTTCATGACCACGTCAGCATTGTAAATAGTAACTTTTATCATTTCTTGCAATCATTTTATTGTTTTCTCCCTATAGACCGTCCCTCAGAAGAAGTTGTGGCAGTCTCCTTTCGTCATGTTGACGATGAAGTTCATCAACACAGCTCACCAAGGCAAAGCCAACATCACCCTAAAGCAGACGGATGTTAACGGGAAAGAAAGTTGGCACGAAGGCGCAATATTTAGTTTCGTCGCCGATGTACGTATAGCATGATTCGGGCTTGATTCTCATTATACCTCTTCAGAACTAAAAAAAAACCCATTATTACAGGTGATAGAATAAAACAAGTGACGGCACGGTCTACATTGAATGAGGCTGTCTGTCAACTTCTCGATATCCCACTGCAAAATGGACTACGAGACCATGGATTTTGATTTTCTTTAAATATAAATACTTAAAGACAGATAAGGCCCACGATATAACTATAGCAGAAATTTAGAAATCAGTCATTCTCGTAAGAAAAGAACCAACCCTTTATGTCCATTGGTTCTTTGAATGGAGTATAACCACCAAAGGACCATCATCGAGAAAGACGCAATGAGAATCACAATTTCCAAACTAGTTAAATTGATTAGTTTACTGGCACGACTGTGTTCTGCTCTCATTCTGTGCACTGCATGTACGAATGCATAAAGATCCTTGATAAGATATATCTCCTGTTGGCGTGTTACCTCAGCCTTTTTAAAATAAATTATGAAGATTGTTCTGTTTCTGGTTCATTTTTATTTTTCCATCTTTACCTTCACTATGTTCACGGTACCGTATGCTTGTCAGTTTGCTTCCCATGTTAAATTTTGTCGTTTTAAAGTTTAATGTGATTTGCATGGAGTTTGTGTCAGTCTTTAGATTTATTTTTGATATAAGAACTTTGGTCTTGGAAATCGGATGGACTTTTTTTCCGAGTGATGTGCGTCGATGCACTTAAACCACCCATTAAAAGTTATCATTTAAGTAGCTGACCATATCGAATAACATTAGGCGTGTAAGAAACAAACTTGACCTACCCTTTGTGCTCTCTTTTCCTTATTATTTTCCTACTGCATTTTGCGCATCTTGTTTTGCATGTTGATATTTTTTTTTGCGTCAATGTCTGTTGATTTGTAGGAGCATGGTGCATACTGCACGCCTGTTGACATTGCCAATTGGCAGGCTCGAGCGCAGCATCTCATAACACCAGCTCCCGGCTCTCGGGACTCTGTCATTCCAGGAGAGGACAATTACGTGCACCTTGACTTTTACCCGCTACCCTCCCGCCACACGTCGGAACGCCGCGAGGCGCAAAGGAAACAGAGCCTGCGACACCACCACACCTCCTTCCTCCTCAGACAGCGCCTCGCCCCACTCTCCCGGACCACACCCCGCAACTTCCAGAGGACATATCAGGGCGGGTCGGAAGGGGAGGCATCGTCCTCGACCACAGCGAGTGAAACGAGCACGGATGGCAGTGGCCAGGCTTCACAACGCGCTACCATCCCCGCGGGATTGAAGAAGGACCTTAGCAAAATCCTTGATGACATGGCTGAGTACGGGAACGACTGGAGCATGCTTGCCCGCTATCTCGGGCTCGAGCATCTCATGCATCGCTTCATCGTTAGCCCACATCCGACCGTAGACATCTTGGACTCCTGCGAGAAAATGGGCTATACTCTTGAATACATTGAGCAGGCAGTGAAAGACATTGATCGGCAAGATGCAGCGAGTCTTATTAGCAGTTATACCGCCAAAAAAGGTAGTCAGGACTGATGTATCAACAGTACTAACTCACTTCACTTGACAATGATGATGGTCAACGTCAGATCGTTGATATATATGTATTTGGAAACGCAAGTTAAAACACGAAAAGGAAGTCCGCTTCTTTTTGCCAAGGCGTACTTACAGTTCAAAATTTTTAATCAGTTTTATAGTTACATGTATAATTAAAAATGTTACATTTTGCTCAAATCGTCACTGTAAATTGATGGTATGTGAAGCTGGAGAAATATGACTATAGTTACATCTCATAATGACTCTCTACTGGACTGAAAACAAAAGAAAGATATATGTCAAGTTCAACTCAAGATGCGATCTTGCATTTTGCCAAAATCATCACTGCAGCTTGATGGCACATATAGCTGAAGAAATATGACTATAGTTACATCTCATAATATCTCTCTACTTGGATAGAAAAAAAGAGATATGTCAAGTTCAACTCAAGTTGCGATTTCTGTCCAAAATATGAGGTTTCAGGTAACTTTATCCAATGGAACTTTGCTGCCAAACGAGTAAATTGTACCATTCACCAGAAGATATTTTGTTTTGTGTGTTTAAGAAGGGTTCCATGTCACTGTACTTAATTCAAAATATGAGTTTCAAATGTTATTACTTCTATGAAAAGATATTGCGAGTTCAAACAAACAAACAAACAAACAAATAAACAAACAAACAAACAAGAATAGTGGGTATATAGTTGACGTATGCGCGTTTGCGCATCCATGATTTGGGGCGTTAAAGGACTCTATAACAGGCATTTGATTCCTCGTGCATGTTGTGGTCCGACTATTAGCCTCTCTTACACCTAGAATGGGTAAAGATTGCTTGTTTGTTTGTTTGTTTGTTTGTTGTTATTTGTTGGGGCTATTTTATACGTACTAATTGTACACAAATTATTTCCTCAGGTGACTGGTAGGCCTACACTTTAATAATGGACCCACGTGTACTACAGTACTTAGACTTTTATCAATACGTGAATGTATATTGCAAACAAGGGAAACGATGTGAATTGGGTGTCAAACCGTTAATGTGCATTAACAGTTTTAAATACATGTATATATTACACTTCTGCAGGTACCTTTGGATTAAGGGAAGATTTTGTTGGAAGCATCCCAGTCGAAGATTGATATCTATTCCATAAAATATTTATGAACTTAGAGTAAATTTTATTTGCCAATTAAAGGAAACCAAGACCCTTATAGTCTATAAATCAAAGCTGAGACGGAATAAAAACAGATCAGCAAAAATTTGAACAGAATCGGACACGGAATAAGCAAAATATGGCTATATGAAATTTCCTGTATGAGATTTTGACACTACCATAGCTAGAACTCTCAATATGTTTTGTACACACATAATTCATCATTTTTATTTTACTTAAGATTTGCACATTTTCTTAAGCCAAACTCATGATAAATAATGTAGGAGTGTTTTCTCCACAACATATTTGGGATTAGGACAATGAAAACATAATGTTCTTCATGATGATAAAGAATATGTGAAGTTTTGTGTACAAGAAATATTGAGAGTTGTCCATAAACTAAATCACCAATAGCCAAGGCAATGCCAAAAGCAGAAAATTTCAGATGGGCATAACTTCTTATTCTGTGTTCGATTTGGTTCAAATTTTCGCTGATCTGTTTTATTCCTTCTTAGTTTTGATTTATAAACTATAAGGGTGTTGGTTTCCTTTAAGTTCTCTTCTCGCAAGAATATCAACTGGCGTAGAGCCCCCCCCCCCCCCCATTTTTTTTTCACGGCCGTATTTCTTCAACATTGTCATTGCATCGAATCTTCTTGAATATCTAGTCTGTTGGACCTTTTTTTTTTATTCTTTTAGTCTCACTTTTTCTTGAGGACCTACCCCCCCCTTTTATTTTTGCTTGTCAGCAGCTGGACCCCTCCAATTTTTTTTTATCAGCGCACACCCCCCCCCCCCCCCAAAAAAAGCAATCTGGCTTATTACGCCACTGAGCATATGCCCGCAAACTAAAAGAATTTGCACAGTCTATAATGTGAATATCATTAAATCAATGGGGATGTATTGTTTGCATAATGGGAAATTTTAACACCCAGTTTATAGACTCCCTTGAGCAGGAAGTCTGCAGGATCTTTACGAAATAATAATTTGAAAAGGAAAACAACTCAGTGACTCAGTGAAAACTGCACACGAATTGCAATTGTATTGTAGAAACTTGGATTGGTGTATAAAGAGTTATTGTGTATAGTATATCGAAGACGGTGTTAAAGGTGTAATATGGAAAGGTGGTGTAAGTTTTATTCCTGTCACCTAGCTCTTTTCAGTTTTGGCAAGCGTTAGATGCTGTGTCGGTACTTCATCGTGCAACCGCAGCCTCGTTCATCTTATTATCGTATATAGTAGGAGCTTATACATTCATTTCAATTTTCTCAAAATTTGAGCTGGACATCAGGGAAAAAAAACCATCTTTAAAAAGGTGTATGTTCTAATCGGTATAAGGCTTCCATTCTTTCGTTCATTCATTCATTCATTCATTCATGTAATATATTCATGTACTGCGGTAAAAAGCTCACTTTATCCGAAACGGCTCTTTATCAGTCAGTCCGTGTATGAGGTTACAGGTTTTCAGTGTACTATTTTAAAGTTGCTCACCTATACGGGGTTTATTCAAATTTGAGTGACTGAACAAAAACAGAGGAAGTTTCAAAGAAAATGTGTTCATTGTTGGTACATTAGACAAGAAAATAATATTATATACTCTGGTTTTGACACTCAAATGTATGTGTTCTGCGTGCAAAACTGTCTCCGAGAACTTAAAAAGGGGGGATTATGATATAGATGTTTTTATATTCAGATTCCTTTTCATAAAATTAGAAATATATCTCTTTGCCTGTGTTTGAGGTTTTAGCTACTTGGTGCCTCTCGTGCTTTGGTTCAATTATTATTTGTCAAATTGCATTTAAAAAGTATATTGCACAAATATCCGTTTCGTTATTGAAGTATAATTTGATCATGTACCCAGATAAATTTCAGATTCAGATTAAATTTGCAAGTTCTAAGAAAAAGCGAAATTAGAATTTTAGTAGGGGAGATGTAGTAACAAATTTGTGCAAAAGCAAAAGGAAAAGAGTTTTACATTGTTCAAATTAGCAAACGAGATAGAGGCGATGCTTCTCATTTGCTGACCAGAGCTTAGAATTATTTTCAAAAGGACAATCACTTTTTGTTGTTGCTGTTTAATTTTGACAGAAATGCCACATTTTTCCAATGGAGGTATTTTCCTGTGACCCCTCGGGTTTCATTTAAAAATGGAATTGCTAATGAAATTAAGTAAATGAATATTTAACACTCTTGATGTATAAACCGCAGATGTACTTATAATCTTACAATAATCAAATCAATAATCAAATCTGTGAAAAACATGTTATGTGCGATATTACTGTAAATTTGCCAAGAGTATCATCTATATTTTCTTACAGCAGGATAGATGTTATCATATATATTATGTGCTGATTCGGAATGCGTGTAACTTTAAAGGCAATGCACGGTACAAGTACAGGTAATGATTTTTCCCTCTTACTTTCCCAAACGTGGAGTAGCTAGGTTCATCGTTTGAGGGGGGGGGGGGGGGGGGGGGGGGGGGGAGGGCACTGATTCCATGGGGCGCCTGAAATATGAGGATAAAATGCGAGAGAACAGGGGAGGGGAGGGGTGGCTCAGTACTGGTGTACTGGTGGAGGTTTGGGGATGCTGCCCCCCCCCCAAAAAAAAAAAAAAAAAAAAAAAAAAAAAAACAAGACCAAGGGTTTTTTTTTTCATTTATTTTTCATATACAATGTATCTTCACATTGTCATTGCATCGAAATTTCTTGAATACCTGTGTCTAACCGACTGAACCCTTTAATATGTTTTTTTTTTCTTGAGGACGCTTTTTGTTTTGCTTGTCAGCAGCTGACCCCTCCTCTTTGTTCGTTTGATAGCGCAGCCACCCCCCCCCAAAAAGAAAATATTTTTGCTCATTACGCCACTGTGGGTCAGTGTGGGAGTAGAATCCCACTTGACCGAAGGCCGGCGAGACCGAAGGCCCACGAGACGACTTTTCTCGTATCGTATTTTCCTTCATCACAAATAATGCGCTGTCGATATATGAAATAATTATGTCTCCTTTAGCACGTTAAGTCCTCGTTGCCCCGTAATAATGATTAAACTTCCTTCTGGCACAGGAATTGGTCAGAGCAGTGTGATATTATAGATTACAATTTGCTATTTTCGGCCTCGCGGCCCTTCGGTGAAGTGGGTTGTCACCCCCCTATCATAATCCTAACGCTAACCCTATGTCTTCGGAGAAATTAAGACAGGAGAAATTGTCGCAAGAGCAAATGTCGTGTCACCCTCTCCCTCTCTCTTGTTCTCACTTTGTTGTCATTTGATTTGGGAAGGGGTGCGTGCCCTTGTGTCCCCTTTACGTCCGCTACCGTTGCCCAAGTTTGCTCGCAATTTTTTTATATTACTACGTGTATTGTCACCGTGAGGAAGACTACTAGTATTTTCCGGGTAACATAAAGACATGCTCGACAGTCATTTCAAAGATCCACGTTGCCAATTTCGATGATGATTGAAAGTTAGTAATTTGGTGTGAAAAATAGTTGATAAGGGTCTCGCGAGAGACGACAGGGAAAATGTCATTTTCAGATTTACGCTACGACCCAGATGCAGGTTTAAGTAACAGTTTTTGCTGCTTTCAAACTATGAAATAATAACGATTTTAAAAAAAATCTAATATTGGGCAGTTCCATGACCGCGACGAACCGTGTGTTAACTTTAATACCGTATTGTAACACAGCAGGGTGTAATATTCAGAGCACAATAAATGAAATATGAAACTTTTTAAAGGCTGCATCATATACGTGTGTTTGATTCTGTATATAAGAGTCTCGTCTCGCAATGTGAGGGGTTTTCTTTATTTTTTTATTGTTTATTTTGGGGCACGAATGTCATACAAACCTATGAAGTGTTATGAGTGGGCCTACTTACAGCTAGATTATAAGAAAGCAATGTACAAAAGAGCCTGCGTGCCTACCGTGAATTTATGGTATATTTCAGTGTACTTCACAGGTATTTCTTTTGCTGTATGACGTATCAAGCCCCCTCCCTCCTTCATCTCTTTCTTTTCCAAACCTCTCCTCTCTCTCTCTCCCTCTTTTTTCATTCCTCTATCTCTCTCTTTCTCCTCACTGTTTCTCGTTCTTCCCCTTCCCTCTCTCCAAAGCTCTCATATAGTTCCCCTCCCTTTCATTTCTTTCATGCATGCTCTTCCTTTTCCCTTTTCTCCATCTCTCTTTCTCCCACTTCGATTCCATTCCCATTATATTTCCCCTTGATCCTTTCATGTTCTTTTTCTGCTCTTTTCCCCTTTTCTCCATCTCTATTTCTCCCACTTCGATTCCCTCCCTATCTCTCCCTGCATCTCTCATATTTTCCCTGGATCCTTTCATGTTTTTGTTTTTTTTCTGCTCCTTTCCCCTTTTCTCCATTTCTCTTTCTCCTACTTCGAATCCCTTCCAATCTCTCTACATCTCTCATATAACTATTTCCCATTCCCTTTCATGTTTTTCTGTTCTTCCTTTTCCCCTTTCTCCATCTCTCTTTCTCCCACTTCGATTCCCTTCCTATCTATCTAGATCTCTCATATAATTATTTCCCCTTCCCTTACATGTTTTCTGCTCTTCCTTTCCCCTTTTTCTCCATTTCTCTTTCTCCCACTTCGATTCCCTTCCTATCTCTCTACATCTCTCATATAATTATTTCCCCTTCCCTTTCATTTTTTCCTGCTCTTCCTTTCCCCCTTTCTCCATCTCTTTCTCCCACTTCTGTTCCCTCCCCATCTCTCTACATGTCTCATATATTTCCCCTCGATCCTTTTTTTTTGTGCTCCTTTCCCCCTTCCTCCATCTCTCTTTCTCCCACTTCGACTCCCTTCCTATCTCTCTACATCTCTCATATAATTATTTCCCCTTCCATGACATTTTTTTCTGCTCTTCTTTTCCCTTTTTTCCATCTTTCTTTCTCCCACTTCGATTCCCTTCCTATCTCTCTACAATCGCTCATTATTTCCCCTCGATCCTTTCATGTTTTTTTTTTCTGCTCCTTTCCCCATCTCTTTTTCCCACTTCGATTTTCCCTTCCTATCTCTCTACATCTCTCATATATTTCCCCTCGATCCTTTCATGTTTTTTTTTTTTCTGCTCCTTTCCCCATCTCTTTCTCCCACTTCGATTCCCTTCCTATCTCTCTACATCTCTCATATATTTCCACTCGACCCTTTCATGTTTTTTTGTACTCCTTTCCCATTTCTCCATCTCTATTTCTCCCATTTCGATTTTCTCCCTTCCCGTCTCTCTACATGTACATCTCTCATTCCCCTTCCCTTTCATTTCTTTCTTGCACTGCTTTTCCCTTTTTCTCCATCTCTTTCTCCCACTTCGATTCCCTTCCTATCTTTCTACATCTCTCATATAATTATTTCCCCTTCCCTTACATGTTTTCTGCTCTTCCTTTTTCCTTTCTCTCCATCTCTCTTTCTCCCACTCCGATTCCTTTATCTATCTGCATCTCATTATTTCCCTTCCCTTTAATTTCTTTCATGCTCTTCTTTTCCCTTTTCTCCATCTCTCTTTCTCCCACTTCCCTCCCTCTCCCTCCCTTCCTCTTGCCCTTCTTCATCCCCCTTCCCCCCCCCCCCCCTCTCTCCCTCTCGCATCTAGAACAGACCCCCCCACACACACACATTATAAACACGAAGTGCTACTACACTAATAACACAGAGAATTTCTTAGTTGTAAGGATCTGTCCATCACTCGTAAAAATATTTTATTTACAGCCTCTACAAGTACAAAAAGGGCCAGTACAGGTAGACTGTATGCAATACATATATTACCTCAATTTATAATGAACAAAAAGGCAAGTTTGATACGTACTATTGGTATTATTGAAATTAACACCAGATAACATTTTATAAATTATATCCATTAAAAGCAAAATAACCGTCCTCGGAATTTAGATGCATCGCGACTTTTAAATAAAGAGATGTAGATTCATTTTCCTTGTTATTTATATTGTTTGTATCTCACTTGACAATGAGAAAAAAAAAATACTTCCATTCCCCATGAATAAATAATGGTAATCATATACTACGACCACATGATACCTTCAATCAGACAGACACCATTCCAAATTCCAAATCGACTATTTAACGACCGACTCTCGGCATCCGCTGTAAAACGTCATTTTTGGTTCGGTCTGTTGTCAGTCCGGTGTCGCTCTCGTAGGTCCGATACCCTGGTCACACCACCAAGATCGATTGCAGACCGATCAACAGATCAAACAAAACGTTACATTACATTCAAATGGTCTAGATTCGGTCTTTTTGGGAGTCGTTTTTTGGTGCGACTAGGATATGACTGAGGTATGACAGCAGAAGCGTAGGGAGAATATTTGGGGTATTGCTTGAAATCTTTCTTCTCTGACTTGCGTAAGGTAAAGACAACATTTCAGTAAACCTGAATATTTGAGCACACAAGCACATACTCATACCTTTCTCTTCAAGTAAATAAAAGCAAAAAACAAACGAACATGTACCAGTTAAGAGGGACAATGCTTTACATATATCCATCATTTGGAGATACATTATGAATAACAAATTATGGGGTATAATTATTCCTTCTCGTGATTTTGAACATTCTTCTCTGGGATGGACAGCTATAAGAATTATTCTCCTGAAAATATCACAGTTAAATAGTAAAATTTCCTCTACCTATGGGACGGATATTTTCTATGAATTGGTTTTTACCTATTTGGTACCACATGAAATTAATAATAGGAAAAAAAAAACCCAGACCAATATAAATAATTTAATACTTAGATTGCACTAATTTATAAAACCTTGACATACGTTTTAAGTTTTAAGTATTAAAGCTAAGAGAAAAAGAGAAGAGAGGTGGAAACAGCGAGGGGGAGACAGAGATGGGGAGACAGAGATGGGGAGACAGAGATGGGGAGACAGAGAGAGGGAGCGAGCAGGAGGGAAAGTGAGAGAGTGGGGTAAGAGAAAAGGAGAGCAATTCAAAGAGAAAAGAATGCAGTATAAGAATAGACAGTTCACGAGTGAAAAATATCAAGAAAAGGAAAAAAATGAGTAGAATACTCTTCCAGTCACTAAAAGTGATGAAGTACTATAGATTCTAATACTATATGTAAATATGCCTTGAAAGAAAACTTACTCTATCCCGCAAATTCTAAGCTATCTATTTACGGCTTACTCCTAGGGAAGCTGGCATTTTGATCAGGGAAAATACTGATGTACATGTACTGTATAAAAAAAAAATTGCTCAGCATGCAATACAAAGAAAAAAAGATAGTTACAATTCTAGAGACCACGATATATATAACCTTGCAGTTTATATTAGTGCTATGTCTGAAAAAGAAGAAGAAGAAAAAAAAACATTCCCCACAAGCTAGATTACAGGAAGGTATTTGCACATTTTCACCATTTTCTACAAATTAATACAAAAAGCTCCGTAAAAATAGGATAAAAATCATTACATCTCAAGCACTTTACACAACAATGCTATTCCATTTTTTATGTCATTTAAAATCGGATTAGCAACTCTTTGCCTCTCAGTGGACAAAAATGTATATTGGTATGAGTGAAAGAAAGATGTATCAGGGCAATGGACTGGTGATATATTTTGAATAATTTGAATAATACCAAGGGGGGGGGGGGGTTTCCACAAAGCTGTGCACAAAGTTACACATGACTTTAAAGGGGGTACCCAATGCTGAAACAATGTTAGTTCATTTAAAAGAGCGTGATTTCATTAGCAGAAAATCATCTGCCTAAAGTTTTTTTAAAAAGTCGTGTTGCCAAGGAAACCCCAAAATGTGGTAAGATTTCAGGATATTTTTGACCCCTCAGCTGAGACCCAGTTTCAACTGGGTACCCACTTTGACGTCAAAATGACGTAAAAGTGGGTACCATGTCGCGCAATTCTAGTAAAATGCGCGCAAGGTATAATACATATTGTACAGTCTAGCGCGTAGCACAACTGCAATGCGCGAAGCAGGGTACCCACTTTGACGTCATACCCCATCCTCAAATTTTTTGGTCAACTCTTGACTTTTTTATGAGAAAATTAGCCAAAATGCATTGATTTCGATTGAAAATCATCAAATTTCTAATGTTATTCTCCTTATAATTCCATTCTCGATCATATATCCAAAAAATGTTTACCATTGTGTAATCACTTTAAGAACGACTAAAATATGTACAGGCAACTGGAATGCGCAGAGTTCTTCCTCTTGTTTTGAAAGTGTGATTGTATTTCTCATAATCTCGATTAAATCGTTGGCAAAAACTATACCTCACATTACAAATGTTTTGTCAATGATAATAATGTTACTCTACACACACATTTCATCTTAAATATGATTGAGAATCCCATTTTGCTTTCCATATTCAAGTCGTTCTTAAAGTCATGCGTCATTTTGCAGACAGCTTTGTGAAACACGCCACCGGACAGGAGGAACTGTTTTAAGTCTCGTGAATGTGGTCCAATGTAGGACAACTTGACAAATCATTCACTACATTTTGTTTCAGAAATACAAGGTACAATACACCAAATGCCGTAAAATCATTCAGTAAATTACTGCAGAAATTTACCTCGTCATTTTGTGAATTAATGAGTGGAGAGTTGTCAATGATTTCACATGAAATTTCATCATCGTATTTACAAACCGGCGAATCCGCAATGCATTGCGTATTGCAGAATCGCCGGTTCAAAGAAACGACAACTTGTTAATGTAACATTTTCAAAGGTTTGATTTCATTCATTAATCCCCATATCAAAAAATTTCGTTACTTCCTCAATTTTTTATCTGCTGTAGATGGAAAAGAAAATTGACTAACCTGATTCTTCTTTTTTCAGCTTACATTCAAAGTAATGTATCATTAAGGTCAGTTTGCCATTTAATAATTAGGTTACTTAATTATTCTTTAGAAAAATGGGGAAAGAGAGAATGCAAGAACACTTCCATGTAATCAAAAGTAATGATGTTGAAGTTGGTGCATCCCAGACTTAAACTTCGGCAGAGAACAGGGAAAGTAATCACATACACTTTCAAGAAATCAAGCAAAGGGCAAATAATTTGTTTGGAGTCAGAGGGACGTTAACTTGTATAATTTTGTACACAGTAAATGCCCTTTTGGCTCTCAAACAGAAGAAATTCAGTACCTCGTACACAGCCTTCTGACATGAGAAACCAGAACAATGACAAATAACCATAAATTGAACATAGTTTCAATAGGCAATACTTAAGGGTACTGAAACTGGCTTGGAGTTGATTTTCAGAGAGTCATTGCAATTATATTGATAGTTGAGCATGACTGGCTCAAGTTCATAACTCACTGGTGAAGATATGATAGGCAAAGGTTTAGTAGGAAGAAAAGCATAGTGGAGGGTGTTTCACAAAGAGTAAAGTTGGACTTTAAGTCGCACTTAAATTCCTAGTTGCATGCTGTATATTATGCATCACTGCAGTGGTCAGATCATGCTCAGGGGACGCACGCTATTGGGAAGTCAATCAAAGAAACTACACATTAAATACCGGTTGCACATTGGCGCTAACGTATGACTCTAAAGTCCAACTTAACTCTTTGTGAAGCATCCCCTAGAATTCTATTGTTAAGAATGGTATTATCACTGAATGGCATGACATGGGATGACAATGTGGGAAATGTTACCAGTACTCCTCAAAAACAGCCAACAAACTGTTCCTTTTCAGAGAGCATTCCAAGTATCTTGTTTAAATTTCTAATAGATTCTTCTACTGAGTGCTTCCCTTCAGCTAAAAAATGAGGTTTGTTATAAAGCGAGTTGGAAATATGCTCTATTTTTCTACTAGTAAATGGCTAGAACATGCACCTTAGTGACTACCACTAGTCTGTTGGTTTCATGCAAGATATAAGAGAGTGATACAGCAACTGATCCACAGCTTGAGTTGCATTTCCTTTTGACACACAAGAGCCATTTCAATAAATAGTCAAACTTTACACGATACTTCTTAATATAAAAAAGCAACATCATCATGTTGTACATCGCAACAATAAAGATAGAACTTTCTTGTAAATGGTGTTTTACAAATTATGTGCAAATAAGTTAATGGTACATAATGGAGATAGTTACAAGTCCGAGTTCAAAATCTACAGTTATAAACTTTATATACAAGAAGTGCTTGACATCAAGCACAGTTTCTTTTTTTTCTGCACTTTTTTTTTCTTCAAAAGTTTATTTTTATCAAAGAAGACAACACATACAGGAAGCACTAGTTATATTGAATCAATAGGTTTGAAAGTACACAGTGAGCAGAAAATATTCAGTTCAGATCTATTGGTATCGTGTGCAATGTTTGACCCAACCAGGCTTCGACAACAAACTGATGACGGTAGAGTTCTGTGATTAAGTAGTTGGACCATGTTTCAGTAAGTTGGATCAGACAGTGCAAATAATACAAGCAGATCCACCTAGGTGATGATGATGATTTAATGAATCGTCGGTTTGATGTTGCCTGGGCTCATTCACATCATCCACCCTGCAGTGTACAAGTTTTTGAAAGTGGAAACAGGCGTAAACAACCACATTTAGAAGATGGATAGATCTGAGAGAGTTGGCCATACGATTATTGACAAGTACAAGAATGCAAAGATTTGATGCGGATTTGTTGCTTACTTGATAACAATGTTCCTTTAGACTCATCACTACTAACAGTAACCAGAGTTGGATGTTGTGAATAAGCCCAAGAAACAGTTCTCACAGCTGAACCTTTCCAAAGGCCACACGGTTGTATCAGGACACTAATATGTCTTCACCTGAACACTGCATTCTTGCAGGATAAGTTTTCAGTGATCCAATGCAGATCCAATGCACATTTGTATCCTTCAATCCATGAAGCAGCCAGGTGGTTTGTGAGGAAACTTGAAGATCGGCATTCGGCAGCACACGTGTTCTACTCTGCAGGATTCGCAAGTCAAAGTCTAGAAGTTCTACGAGTTAAGTACATAGCACCATGTGATTACACACACCAGAGGTGGGTTCCTTCTCATCCACATAAAATGTTGAGTAGCTTAGGCAGTGCTCAAAGCAAGTATTGCTGTAACAATGCAGCACTCCTCAAACCAAAGACACACCCCTAGCGGGCATTCAGTCCTCCTGCACAGATAAGGAAAAGTCTACCCATCGTAACATATGAATTAATGTCCTTTGTGTTGCAGAAAACTAAACTTCTTCTACTGTCCAATGGTCAATGCAGCTCTTTATCTAACCTAGTACTGCTTTAATGAATGAGGTCATCGGCATGCAATCCTACCAATTGTTGCAATACTGCTGGTGTTTGCTGAGGGGGGGGGGGGGGGCAGGCTTATTGCGCTTGAAAGTTGAAATAATGAAAATTAGGTAGAGGGTGACTTAGACAATGGACCAAACAACTGCAGCTGCCAAATTGTCTATGTCAATATAAAAGGGATTGACAATTTTCAACATGAATTTCAACAAGGGCAGAACTAACAGCAGTTCATAATATGTGATGCTATATATATAACTGAAAGTTAAGGAATGAAATAACTGCCTATATCATTAAAAACAATTACTTTACTAGGAGCTTACAACAAAAAAGGAAGCAGAATTTGCATTATCATGGGCTGCCTTTCTGTAGACCCATCTGAAAAGTTTTTGTTGTTTTTTTACACGGGCAAGGTAGCATGAAGTTCCAATCTAATGTAAGTTACATCATATTTATTTATCCAACCAAGATCAAGGTTTCCCTTCAACTTACTGATAGGTGGTACCAATTAGCTTGTACAAGGAAAGTTCTTCTTACGTTGATACCAACTTTACGCAAAAGGGCCTCTGGGTGATATTGGAACTTTGGCTTAATCAAATGGTTACCGGTACCCATAAGTGGAACAATTTCCTTCGCTTTTAAAAATACTGCAAAAAACTATTTCAGATGTTGCGGCTGCATTGTACACATTTCAACTTGCAAGCGCACTAAGCAAGAAAAGAACTTCTCGGTCTCTGTCTCCTCCACTAGAATACTGTTCATCTATGCCATGTCATCCGTCATCTCGGGGTGTAGTTTGGCCTGTTGATACCTCTGAGGGAGCTATTCTGTACCTTCTCCTCCTAGGAGTTGAAAAATCAAGAAAAATGGGGGAAAATGGAAATGGAGTATTCGTAATTATATGACCTACTTTAAATAGAGTCTGCCTGATTGTCAGTTCTTGCAATAATGTAAATTTGTATCCCACAAAATGAATGAGTGATACAGAAAGTGCAAAAAGAAGATCCTGGTGTCTTTGAAATCAATGAAAATATGCTCTTTTAGCCCCAAAGAGAACCACACTGTCATACTTAACACAAAACTAGGAATTTGGTCGGAGAAAGCCACTTCAATCTAGATCTAGAATGATATGAAACATGTTATCAAAAGTTGTTTTCTCCCTGTTAAAAGTTAATGTGGAATATTTTCAAGATAAAAATACTGCCTGGAGATGTATCCCCTAAGAATGCTTCCAATGTACCCCGACATGTTACTGCCACCAACAACATTAATGCACGAAGTACTTCCTCTAGACGACAGCAAGAAAGTTTTTGAAAAAGTATGTAAGATTAATACCAGTATTAAACTTTGGAATCAATGAAAATCCTCAAAGAGGAAAATAAGCACTGAAAATATGTACATTTACTTTCTTTTGTTTGGGGAAAGCAGTTTCCTTTGTTATGCAATTAACATGTCTTACAAAGACTAAGCTATCTCTTTGCTGTTATTGGATGAAAACTTATGCAGCGCAAGTGAAACGTCACTTGCGACAAAAATTCTTTATATAATCGTAGAAGGGTTTACGGTTCACCATGTGGTATGGTGAACCGTAAACCCTTCTACAATTATCCGTACCACCATGAAAACTTTCAACATCATCTCTTTCTTAAATACTTTGTCAAAAAGAAGTTTACATGATTACACACACTCCATGAAGATGAAACCTAAATGAATGAGTTGAAATGTAAATTTATCATTACATGTTTACCGCCACCAACAGAGCAAAATTGCAAAAAAGTACCTTCTATTCTAGAGATCAGCAATGAGGGTAAACTGACCTTCCTGAGACAACAGACTTGTCGGGTCTCCTCCCAGGGGGTTTAGGTCTGATCCCTGATGATCCCCCAGACATGGACGATGACTGACTGTCATCCCTGGAAACTGAGTAGTCTCCCTCATCCCTCTGTAACCTTGTGCAATGGACGTCTTCCGTTACCCCACCAGGTCCTCCGCGAGGAGTGTTGAGCGGTGTCATGTCTTCCGCTAAGGACAGGGACGCACTCGTGGCTGCTAGGTCATGGGGGGAGAGTCTGTGGGCAGCTCCATTGCACTGAGGTTGGTGGTGGAGGTGGTGATGATGACGATGGTGATGATGGTCTGGGTCATGCAAATGATGATCATTGTTCATATGAGTCCCATCAGTAGTAGGTGGAACCCTTTCATCATTTGTCAATCTAGAATCGCCATGACAATGGATTCCATCTGTACATGCGTTAGTTTGGTTGGCAGGAGCTTGGTTCTCACTTGCTTGTTCAGCAGAAACTGGTAGAGGTTTCCTCTGTTTGGAAAGCATCTTTTCTCTTCGCTTCCTCTGTCGAGGTGTTAGTGCCTCCCATGCCAGTCTAGATGATAACCCTGAATCACTGGCTATGGGTTCTTCTCCTCCTTGCTGCTGAGCAGCATAAGAATCTGTCATACTTTCCACCATTTCTTCAAGAGAGGAGGCACGTTCACCCGACAGATTAGATCTCAGGCGTTGCCTCCTGATACTCGTAGGTCCCTGGATCGATTCTGTAGCAGAAAAGATACCCTTTTCCTTGATATCAGTGTCATCTTGAGCTGATGATGAGCTTTCTCTCCTTAGAGTATGTTTAACCGCCTCACCTTCATCTTTTTTTATGTCTCCCTCTGAAGCACTTACTTCTTGCTGTTTCTTAGCTCTGTAAGCATGCTCGGGACCAGGGTCTGTTCGTCGTCTCTGTCTCTTTGCTCTCAAAGCTGCCCTGGCTGTGGGAGACAGATCTCTCATTGGACCACTTCTTACAGGCTTAGCCACATCAGCATCACCAGTAGCTGCACCAAGAACAACCTCCTGAATAGCATCATCGGATGCAACCTGAAGTTTGGCTTTGGTTTTGGGTATTGCACCATGTCTTGCATCACTCCTCTCAGGAATGAATTCAGCTGATACTTTTCGATCAATCTGATCAAGGTCAACATGAAATCCTTCCCTTTTCTTTTTCTCTGTCTTCTTAGGCGAGTCAGTGTTGATAAATACATCATCCAGTCCAACTGGAGAGGTATTGTGAGGAGAGCTTGGTCTTTCTGGAGAATGCATCTCATCTTCTGAAAACAACAGAGGTGTTTTAGCAGGAGACTGAGGAGACTTGGAGGAGATTTAGGGACGGTAACCATGACTTCCGGAGGATTGAGGGTAGTAGGTGATATTCTTTTCGATTCTTTGTCCTCTGAAGGAGGAGATGTAGCATCTTGTGATTCTGGAGAAGGGGAGCGCCTCTTAACCTCTTTGACTCCAAAGAGAGGAAGCTTAGCCTTCAGTGAAACAATGATATCTTGCGTTTTACTTAGAATATTTTTCCCCATTCCTTTCTGTTGTTCATTTCTTGCATTAGCAATCTCCAACATCCTGGCTGGGTCACTTTCTGATCTGGCTTTACCTCTTTCTCGACTGAATAGTGATCTCCTAAGTAGCTGAGGTGAATGTCCTGGTGACCTGTTAGAAGATTCCTTCTCTCCTCCAATTCCAGGGAATGATCCTCGTCTGCCCAAACTTGGCTCACCTTGAGGCCACTTTTGTTCTAGTGCTGCACTTGGCTTCAAATGTGATGGAGTATTCTTTTTGCTCTGTTCAGCAGCCCGGGATTCCGAAGGCAACTGGTCTCCCGCTTGGCACGTCATTCTCAGTCCTGACAGTGTCAATTGAGGATTCACGAACCAATGGGGCACGGGCAGAAGACTCCATATACATGCTAGGTTCCTGCCATCGGGTTGCACATTCAGAGATTTCAGGGTTACCTCCTTCATCATGTGATACAGTTTGCATAACTGCATATGTGGACGGATCATAGATCCGTCTCTTCGGCGTTGCTGGAGACTGAAGAGGTGATTTATCAATTCCTCTTTCACTTATTTGGTCTCTCCTTACAGGTACTGAGTGACTGCTCTCTGAATGGTAACTGGATTCCTCTAGTGTATCAGTCCTGGAAGACTTGTGCCTACGTGGAGTCTTTGGCGATTCATTCTGAGACCTACCACTGGAGGGCTTTGCTGCTGAGCGATCTTGTTTTAACTGTCCAAGTTTGCTTTCAAGAAGTATTTTTGGTACCTCTGGCAATTTCCTGGGCTGTTTGACAGCTCTTCTACTTTGAGAACTTGCAAGATCAGGAGAAACTCCATCTTTCCTTGGACTACCAGGTACAGTTTCTCTGTTTGGATCTTTCTTGGGAGTTTCAGGCAGTTGCCGAGCACGTACTGGACTCGCTCTCTTGCGGCCTTTGCTTGACCCAGCAGATTTAGTTTCACTTGAACTCTTGCTCTTTTCACCACTATTTTGCCTTTGAACTGGCTTTTTCTCTTTTGGCTTGTTTTCAACATTAGTGCCCTTGATCTGTATTTCACTAACTTTCACCTTCAAAGGAACACTGGCATTTGCTTTGCTTCTCTGCTTGTCTTCACTTTTGCTCTTTTTGCTCAGTTTCAGGACTCACAACATCATCATGAATGCTACTTGTCATGTCTGACAAAATATTTTCCATTTCCTCCCTGTCTTTTGAAGACTGCCTGTGTCATTTCTGATCCTATCTTCTTCAAGTCTTTAGGACACTGGTTTGCTCTTGAATGGCTCTTCACTTGAGTCACCCTAGGTTGAAGGTCCACTGGTAATGAAGGCTTTGATTCAGCCCCAATAGGTTCAGGCCTATGCTGAATATTTTGTCCATCTTTGTTGTTATGCTTTGCACCTTCTGTTCCTTTGGAGGCAAGAAAACATCATCATCTTCATGTACAACCGTTGTTGAAAATGATGGGGACTTTCATCATAGCCCTTCAACAACTCCTTTATTGGGCATAACTTTGACAGCCTGCTCTTTCTTTTTCATCTCCAGCCCTTGCACTGCAGTTGAATCACTTCCTGATTTACCAACTCGAGGCACATTGCCTTTCAGCGTTGTATCTGTTGTTTCATTCTGTTCATTCTCCTGTGACTTCTTGGAGTTATCAGCTATTTCTTCAGCGGTGTCCCATTCACAACCCGCCATCAACAGCTGCATAACATCTTGGTTCTTATCTGCTCTAGTGTCTTTACTGCTTACTTGTGATGCTGAGCTTTCAGAAGGCTTCTTTTTCTTGTAGTCTGGTCTTTCATTCCATGGCTTCTTTTCTTAGAATCACTGTCATCACTTGTAGGAGGCTTTTTGAACCTGTTCCACTTTCTCCTCAAAGTCTGTTTCTGAAATAGTGCCCATAAAAGCTCTTCCATCAAGTGCCTTTCCTTCGGAGGCATTGCGTAACGTGTCTAGTTGCGGTTTCTTCAACGGTTCTTGACTCTCAGCAGGAGTTTTAACAATGAACTCATTTTTCACTTCTTGCTTCATATCAGAGTCTTTCTTAATGGGAACTTCACAAGGTTCTTTCTGAACTCCTTGTTTTGCCCCTGTCCTCTGTTCAACTACCTTAGCTGCCTCCACAGGTTTTGTTTGATAACTGGGCACTAAACATTCTTTGAATACCACCATCCACTACATCCTTTGTACGAGGTACTGGTATTTTTTTAACTTTTCAAATCAACTACAATTGGTTTCTCCACCTTTTCTTGCACTTTTGCTGTTATGACCGTTTCCTGCACAACTGCCTTTTTGTGGTGACTTATCCTTCACCTGAGGAGGTGCTACCATCTTTTTGATGACAGGTTCTGTTGAGGACACTTTCGGAAGATTTTGGCCAAAAGTATTTCTGATTAACACCATGTTGCTCAGCAGGCTTACCTGCCTCTCTTCAACCTTCTGTGGCTTGCTCATAAACGGCTTCTTTTCAAGCACTGCTGTTTGACCTGGCTTTTGTTCGAGGTGTCCACTTGCTCAGGTGATTTTCGCTGCACACCAGTTTTCTGTTCCAACTGCTTGGAAAACAGTTGCACAGATGCTGCAACTGGAGTCTTTTGTCCAAGACCTGGTGCAACTTTTTCAGTATTTGGCTGAGGTTTATCCTTTAAAGGCAGGCTCGTTTTCATTTCAACTTTAGATTGCACCTTTGGTTCTTTAGATGTATTGCTTTGCAGCTGAGGAGTGATCTGCTGCTTTTGCTTGACAGCAGGACTGCCAAATGGCTTTGGAGAGGTGGGTCGCTCCTGAGGCACTTCTTGTTGCTTATAGTCAAATTCGTTGGTTTAGGAGAGACAGGCCTTGCCTGTTCCTGCTTTGGAGTGATCTTTGCAGGAGATATACAAAATGAAGCGGGTTGTCCTGTTTAGCATCAGATCCAGCCTGCTGCACAGGAGACAAGGCTCGTGTATTTGGTTTGACAGAAAGCTTCTCTTCTGGTTTGGTGATGGCTGCTTGGTATCTTGCACAGGAACATTCTGTGGTTTATTTGCAGAGGGTTCTGCTGGCTTAGGAGAAACACTTCTCTGTGGAGATGGAGTTTCCTCCCTACCGCCTGAGGATTGCTTTAGTAAGACAGGTGATACAGATCTGGCTTCTCATTGGTTCTTGTTTGCTCTGTGGTACTGTAGTTCTGGTTTCACTTTCTGAAGGACTTGCTGAATTTCATTTTGCTTCACCTCTAACGGTGGTTTTAGTTTTTCATTTTTTTGTTCATTTGACCACACTTTTACTCCATCTAGCTTTTCAATTGCACTTAAAGGTTTAGCTTCACCACTGGGTTTTCACTGCAGGTGGAGTATCAGCCTGATTGACAACAGAATGAACAGGTTTATGAGAAGGTGCATCAGTGACTACAACTTTTGAAAGGTTCAGTACTTGGTTGCTGCATTCTTAGTTTGCATATCTGCATTTTGGCTTGGAACTAACTACTTTCAATTCACTCTTGGCTAAGTTTGTTGCTTGTTGCTTTTGAGCAGGCACAGTTTCTTGGTTAGGGGTCATTTTCTGTTCTATAACCTCAGGTTCAGCTTCTGGAAGTGGTTCCACTGATTGAAAGGCTTTGCAAAGGCAGATTTTAGCTGCTAGACTGATGTCCATCACCTTTCAATGTGCTTTCAGTTCTACTTGTGACACCACTTCCTGCATCTTTTTTAGGTGATTCTTTTCCAGTTGGAATATTCAACAGCAGCTTCAGATCTGGTTTCTTCACAACCTGAATCACAGGTGTAATGTTCTTTCCCTAGTCGTCATGATGGTGGTAAACCATTCCCTTTACCAAGAAGCTGTTGATCTGTTTTTTGTCTCCACTTTGCTGATGACCCAATGGGCTCTGGCCTTGGCCTACCTTTCTCTTCCTTCTCTTCCTTATTCAACATTTCTGCAGGGACAGTAAACACTCTTCTGCCATAGTGGCAAAATTCTCCTCTATTGAGGGCTCCCCTTTCCTGACACCAAATTCCATTCCACCACGGTAAGTACTAACTTCACCTTCCATGATGGCATGGCTGTCCATAGTACGGATCTTGGGTTTATGTCGCTTGTGGAGCAACCTTCGCTTCCTGTCTTGCGAGCGTTTGCTTTTCCGGAGAGCAAACATCTTTTCACTTCCTTTCATATCAGTTGTTACTTTTTCTTGGAATTCTTTCTCTTGCGTGACCCCTGACACATTGATCTCCTCTTCCTCATCATTCTGATCCTCTTCCTCTTCCTCTTCCTCCTCGTCTTCCTCCTCTTGGACTTCTTTCTCTTCATCTTGTTTCTCGTGACTCTCGTCCACTTTCTCTGGTTGTGTGTGCGCACTCTCAACGAGGTTGGATTTTCAATGTTGGCTTGGGGGATGTTTGCTTCTGGATAGCTGATTTTTTCTTCTTGCTTTATCTGGACTAGGTGGCAGTTCAAAGCTGGAAGCAGAGAATGCAAGAAAAAAATGTAATTATTTAATACACATTGTCTCATATTGATAAAATCTTTTATGCATTCACAGTTAGAGTGTCTCACATAATAGTATACCTATGGGATAGAGTGAATATCTGAAGATACTATTAAAGTGATTACACAATGTTAATTTTTTTTTTGATATATGATCGAGAATAGAATTCTAAGAAGAATAACATTCAAATTTGATGATTTTCATTCAAAATCAATGCATTTTGACTAATTTTCTCATGAAAAGTCAAGAGTTGACCAAAAAATTTGAGTATGAGGTATGATGTAAAAGTGGGTACCCAGTTTCGCGCATTGCAGTTGTGCTGCGCGCTAGACTGTGTATGTATTATACCTTGTGCGCATTTTGCTAGAATTGCGTGACAAGGTACCCACTTTGACGTCATTTTTGCGTCATTGTGGGTACCCAGTTGAAACTGGGTCACAGCTGAGGGGTCAAAAATATCCTGAAATCTTACATTGGGGGTTTCCTTGACACAACTTAAAAAAAATTTAGGCAGATGCAGATGATTTCTGCTCTCATAAAATCATGCTCTTTTAAATGAACTAACATTGTTTCAGCACTGGGTACCCCCTTTAATGATATTGCACTCTGATGCAAAGTCTCCTTAAGTGATTAGAAAGATATTGAAAATGTTTCCTTAGAATAATGTCTAGGATAATACTGCCGTCCAATGACCAAAGGAAGCAACTCTGCAATTTTTTCAAGACTAACCCTTTTTTCCAAATTTGGGGTACTCTTTTTGTATGCTCTACACAATGATGAAGAAATTAAGGTCACATGACCCCCAATTTTTGCGATATAGACATAATACAAGGAAGCAACCCCATAGATTTCCATATAAAACATTTACTAAAAACTCATCTACTGAGCCTTTGTCACCGGATGGCAGAATAAAATGTACATAATTACAGCTATTTAGAAACGAATATAAAAGAGCCTTCCCTCTTCCCAATGAAATAACGGAGCATCTTGCTTTGTTAAGAGAGGAGCACTGATTTTTTAGCTGCACATAGTACTATGTAGAAATCTTTTTAAAGAGCACTGTATATATATA